>OY730193.1:67335118-68535118 GCA_963422505.1 Pseudognaphalium luteoalbum
GAGCTGAAAATGAAGAAAAGATGGAAAATAGTCCTGAAATTCAATCCATCCGCCAGATGGATTTATTCATCCGCCGCATGGATTAAAGCAGTGGAGGCCCAGATTACGTGAAGTTGGGCTGGGCTTATTTGCAATCCATCCGCCGGATGGATCAATTCGGCAGAATTAGGTTAAATTCTCATTTTTCTCATTTGAAAGCCGAACTTCCAATACCCTAAACCAGCCGACAAGCAGGGGGTTTTCCCTTATTTTTGGAGCAATTCGATGGTGATTCGGAGGCGGAAAAGTCTAGGATCGATTTCTATTGATTCTATTTTATTCGGTTTATGATTCGGTTTGCATATTTTTTCTGATTTCAATTCGAACATCATCTATGTGTTTCGGTTGAGTTCATGAATCTGATTTTTGTATAATTAAATCATTGATTAGATTTTATTGTCTATTGTTTAGTTTAATAATCTTGGATTATGATTGTTTGAAGGTTATAATTGCGTTTTGTATCAATTGTTTGATTGAAGATTGTTATGTTATCCGTGAATCCTCATTTATTGGTGATTGTTAGTTATTACTTGATATCGCGTAAAAAGTCACGTTTTTACTACCGATATCTCTCTCATTCTGGAACAATACTTGGCAAATAGACTCAGATAATGTTCAAATCAATAAAACTTTGCGAAGAAGGTCAAAATAGAGTTGCACGAGAAAAATCAAACAAAACGGACAAAAAACGAAGATTCCACACACGTTTGAAGATTCAAGGCCTCAAAGACTAGAATTAGAGACGAAGTACCCATCACTGAGGTTTTTCTTATCCAAGATATTCGTTTTCAAAATACGAATCTAACAGAAGAAGAATCAACAAAAACAGACGAAGAATGAAGATTCTACGTACGCCGAAAGATTCAAACGATTCCTACGGAACATCCAAAGAATAGAGACATATTTTTGGGATTTCTTTTCATCAAAGTCTTCATTTTTGACAAATGAATCCAACGCAAAAAGAATCGAATAAAACGGACGCATAACGAAGAAGATACGCACAAATCGAGAAACGAAGTGAAAGATGACAAACCGGGGGGGCAGCGTGCCAGCCGCCGCCGGCCACCAGGCCACCGCCGCCGGCTGCCATGGTGGCGGCGCTGGCTGCAGCTCCCCCATCTCACGTCCGCTTTTTCTTCCTTGCTCGTACTCGCAGGATACACGTGCTAGGCCTTTTCCGCGACTTTAGGGTACACGTGTTACACCTTTACGCGCTTTAGGGTTCCTTTTCTTAGCAACTTTTCCACCTTTTGCTAACATATGCACCAAGTTGCTAAAATGCACCAATTTTATTCTATAAATAGGAGGCTCCATGGTTCATTTCAACACACACTCTTATACACCTCTCACACCTCATATCTCACAAATCTCATTCCAAATTCTCTTGTATTTTATAGTTTTTCTCATTCTAGAATTATTGTAATTAATCTACGGATTAATATAGGAGCTAGAACGAACGATAGGGATTCAGAACCTTTGTATGTGTGATAGAGTTGTCATCTATAATAATACGCTGCTACGCATTTATTTCCGGGTGATATCTAAACCTTTATCATACTTGTTTTATTTCGTATTTTAAATACATATTATTTATTCGTATGTGATTTACTTATTGCCATGAATTGCGAGTAGTTTATTATTGTGATTGTTGATAATGTAGATAATTATAAGTAGGGATGACATTACATAATTAGTGCACGATAATCGTAAAGTGATATAATGACCCCTATTCGACTGTTTATTCGATATAATACTGGAAATGCTTTCGAGCACAGTAAAAATGTATGGAAGTCATAAACGACCGAAGGTAGTCATATCACTGGAATCAGCTCTGGTTTAACAGTTGGAATTCCAGAAGGATAATACAACTTCACAACTAACTGGTATATCTTTCGAAAGTTAACGCACTATAAAGTAATGTTCGTAAAAACGTTCAGACAAAATAGGAATTAGTAACCCTTGTACTGTTAAGAACTTATGAACTTAAGTTGAATCTATGGAGTACCCTTTCTGGTTATCCAAGTGACTGCAACCTAGTAATTAGGACCTGATCAACCTTAATTATGGTAAGTAGTTATTTGTGCCCATGACATGCAATAAGTAAGACATAGTGAAACCACTCGTTGTATATATTAGGTTTACATTCTCGCAGTGATTTACATTTAATTAGTTTAGAGTATCATTTTCACTGTCAATTACTCTTGACCGCATGTTGGATGTAAGAAGCCATGGAATTACCATGTAAAGTACACGGTCTAATTACTGAAAGACATGGTCTGCATATGAAACACATTTTTAATAAACTGCGAATAATCCATGGATGTATAACTGTTTGAAAAGGAGAGATTTAAGTCATAAGTCAAAGAAACCGGAATCTAATTAATCATAAATAAGACTTAGGAATGAAAGTAAAAGTCCAAGTGACTTAGGATTCTTAAACCTCTAGGTCTTATAAAATTGGGGGTATAAACACGCAAAAGTTATTAATCTGCATGCTAATAGAATAGTAAACTATCTTAGGGGTTAAGAATAGTCGGACCTATGAGACGATACGCTACTGCTTCATGCACCTCGGTATAAAACCAAAATAGGTTGCTCATATCTTAACCAGATAGGTATTGGAAATGGCGTATTGCTCCGATCAAAATCATGATAACCTAGTTACTAGTGACATGCCAATGGGAAATTTAGTTGTTAGGGTTTTAGAGTTTACACCTAATAGTTTACCTATTAATTATCGAAATCTCAGCAATCACATATTTATCTTTATCCGCTTTCCTGTATTTTAATTTCCTGCAATTTATTTTCCTGCACTTCAATTATTTGTCTTTAGTTTAAAAACCCCCAAACCTACCTACTTTGTTCCATCCTAAATACTTCCCTACCGAAAGCACCAGCTTTAATCAGCCACACGTTTCGATTCATAGACACCGATGGCGCCCGATTACTTCCCTACCGAAAGCACCAACCTTAGGTTATACTTACCGCTTACTTACCAGAGTAGCTAGTATATATAATTTAAGCCCCGCTTTATAAATTTTAAAACCCCTGTTGGCGCCCGATTAGTTACCATCAATGACATCGATGCTTCGGGCGACATCATGTTTTTTGGGGCCGCTCCCGGGGAACGTAAACATACGATTCAAAGCCAACTTAAGTAGTAGTATTTAGGAGATTCTTCTGATCGAAATCTTATCAGAAATCCTTCGAAAGTTAATTTAAGTAATTAAGTAGTAATTAAGTTATAGTGCCAAGATCTCGAAACGCAATAGAACTAATAGTTGAATATAGCGGAATTATACTCAACACACAATCTGATCAGAAGTTTAGAGAGAATACTGTTGTCTATTACAAAAGACTTAGCTCAAATGAACTAAGCAAAAGCCTATTTATAGACTTACTTCAATTCTATATGTGACAAAACTTAATTAACTTTGACCTGGTCAACTCCGACAATACTATTGTCGGAGTGACTATTACTACGACAACAAGCTAATCACGGAATCATTATTGTCGCAACACTAAAACACTTAGATAGATTTTACAAAACAAATAAAAATCAAGCTTTAGACAACTTGTTCTAACATAAGTATTAGTTAATTAGTTTAAATATTAGTTTAAATATGACAACTCGAAAACCCGCTTCTTGCCTCGTTTCAAAGGATGAATTGAAGGCAATGGAGGATGCATAGTTCTTTAACTACTTTGAAAAGAGATAGGATTTGATTTCTTTTCACCTTCTTCCTCTAAAGCTAAGGAAACTTCGGACACCCAAGAAGAATTTAGGCCCTCACTTTCTATTCCAAAACATTGCCTGGATTTTGATAACACGGATCGGTTACCTGACCTTGCATCATCTCCAAAAGATCGCTTTCCAATTTTTCGTTCACCAAATTTACCAAATTCTGTCCACTTCAATTATCTCCCCGAAGATAATTATGAAGTAAAACCTCCGAAATCATGTGATTTAATCACCCTCATTCCTGAAATATCAGTGTATGCCCAGACTCTTTCTGATTCTTGAAATGACGCCATCTCTCCATTACTTTCACATGAACACAAATACACCATTTATCGAGTGGTGGATAAGGTTCCATCAGTCGAGACAGAACAACCTTGTTTTGAAGAATGCCACATCGGTTCTTCTTTCCATCCTTCCCGTAGGGGAGATGTCTACAAAGTATTCGTTAGGCAATTAAAATATGTCGACCTCCCATTTTCATATGAACAACGAGAGACGATTTCCAATTTAGAAAAACAAGTAGAATTCCTTCTTAGACTGTCCAGTAATTAATGCGAGATAACTTTCCCAAATTTTCGAGACCAAGAACTGAAGTTCAAAGCAGATATAGATCTACTTTTTGAATCATTTGCCGACATGGATTTCCTTTCTAGTATCTAAGATATTAATTAATCATAATGTCATTGCAATGATCAACAAACTTGAGTTCTGGATAGAACGAGACCCAATGATTCCCATCATCATTCCTGGTAAAATTTCATTCTTTGTTGACCCTGCCTCTTACTTGATCTCAAAATTGCAAGATGTTTTCCAGATTCCACCAAGGAAAGAATCGACATAGCCCTCTTCCCTAAAAGAAAAGACCTTCACATTAAGCTTATTCGAATCTTTGCCTTTACCAAATACCCCTTCACTTCCACACAAAAAGCCATAATCAGTGAACTCTTTAGGATAGTTAAATCTACAACCGGAGAACCTAATTCACGGGAAGAGAAAGCATTTCTGGAAGTCATGAACAAACTCACTCACAATCTAAATTATAAAGACCAAGGACCACGCGACGGCTTGTCAAACCCTAAAAAGATAAGGAAGGTATACAATCAGTTCATCAGCGATCTTGTCGATTTAGGATACGAAGAACGAAAAGTCCAAGGGAAATTAGAGGATAGTCATTACTATTTAATTTATAATGTCATTTGGGAGATTTCAAAAAGTTTTATAACTAAAAACGTTCTCTTAAGGGAGCAAATCTCAACCCTTTCCCTATATAGGGATCGGAACGAATCATAAAACAATTCTCTCCGAAAAGGTCGAGGCTCACGACTTTAAAAGAGCGTATTTTAGTATACATATATTATAAATTAATAAATAAATTATTGAAAGCGACCTTTAAGAAAATGTTTTTAATTATTGTCTGAAAAACACGCGCATATCGAAAGGAATACGCAATTTCAAGCTTTTAGCTGAAACAGGTACATTCCATAACCCGCGTCAAACAAAAAATTTTAAACACCAAAAAATACACTAAGTTTAATACCTTAGATTGATTATAATAGTCCCGCAAAAATTTGCACATTTCTTAAATTATTTATAACGTAACAAGGAACCAACCAGTAATTAGTTACAATAAGTATACTTAAGATTCGTACTTGCGATTAATAGGACATTAGGAATTAATCTAGAAGCATTAGGCTTAATCCTAAAGTACACTAGGGACCATGTGTAAAGAATATGGTACTTAGGAACATGACACATATTCCTAGGGACCACTAAACCTTCCATATATCCCTATAATTTAAAAGTAAGAAAAAAACTTCTTCATCCTCCCTCTCCACTCCCAAAAACCGGCCACCCCGTCTCCACCATGAAGCCACTAACAAAACTCCACTAAAACTTGTAATCTTGTATCTTTTGAACTCCTCTTTGCATGCTCTTCACGGTTGTACGATTATTTTCAAGTTTAATCCATAGAAAATAAGGTATGATCATCAAAACCCACCTTAAACTTAAAAGTACTTGTTTAGACCCTTAGAACAATTACATGCTACTACCATGCTAGTATCTAGATATTTAAGTTTAATTGTGAAGCTTTGAATGATTATTACATGATGATTGTACCATGTGGTTTGTTGGGACATGTATGTGTGACAACAGATCTAGCTTGTAATAGTACTAGTAATTATTGTAATCAAGTTTGTACAATTGATTTGGATTTGTAAATGATATTAGTTTGGTATTAATATTCATTGAATATATTAGTATGTTAAAGTGTTAGACGAATATCGAATACGATGTTACAAACTAAAGTCTGTGAGATGAGATTTCAAGTCGCAGAACTTAATCCTGCGAGATGAGATCTGGGCTCGCAGATCAGCGAAGCGAGTTCAGTTTCTGGGCTTTGACTGGGCTGCGAGATGACTCGACTCGCAGAGTCCATCGACCTGCAAGGTGAGATTAGATGGATACCTATATATACAATAATAGGTTAAATCGAAAAGAACTTTTGGCCATTCGATTTCCAGAGGAAAAAAACACTATTCTAAGCAGTCATAAGGTTAGGTATTGATCGATTAACTTTAATTAATCGATACAAAACCTTGTTGATAAATCAATTCGCTATTATCTTGCGAAACAAATTGTTCACTTATTGTGAACCAAGTATTGAGGAATTCCGCGCCTTAATACCTAAGATAACCTCGTTATCGATCCACGTACTAGGGACTTACAATTGGTATCAGAGCTTTCGGGCTAAATATTTAGTTAGTTCGGGTTATTTGGATAATAACGATAGATTTAGGGTTGTTGTTACGATTAATCTTCGTAAAAATGATCAAATTCAGTCTCTGGAAGTTTTTAGTTTCGTAATCGACCGAAATCTTAGGGTTTAATCGATAGAAAACTAAAATTTTCGTTTTAGGGTTTTTCAGCCGATTCTGCGAATTGAGTTCCCCCTGCGAACCGAGTTCTTCTGCGAACTGAGTTCCCCTCTGCGAACTGAGTTCACCCTGCGAACCGAGTTCTTCTGCGAACTGAGTTCCCCTCTGCGAACTGAGTTCCCCCTGCGAACCGAGTTCTTCTGCGAACTGAGTTCCCCCTGCGAACCGAGTTCCTGTCCTGCGAATCGAGTTTCTGCGAAGTGAACTTTCTAATTTTTCTGATTCTTAATTCCCGAAACTCATAAAATGTCTGACATTAGCAAAATGATTGAGATGGAGCACGAGGTTGGAAAATCTAATACTCCACCTAAGTTGTTACGTGTTGAAGACTATTACAGTTGGAGAGATAGGTTTGAATCTTACTGTAGATTCCATAATCTCTCAATCTGGATGTGTATCAAAGGAGGATACATGGCACCCACCCAAACTGTTCAAAATACTTTTGTTGTGGTATCCTATAATCTGATGAGTGAACAACAAAAGAAAGACTATGAGAATGAAAATAAAGCTCATTCTTGTATCAAGATGTGCTTATCTAAGGAAATTAATCATCAGTTAAAATCTTTTCATACTGCTAAAGCATCTGGGAAGCGCTTGAGAAAAGATGTGAGGGAAGTCCACAAGTACAAGCAAGCAAGAAGAAGCTTCTGAAAAAGCAGTTTACTCTGTTTAAAGCTTTTAAAGGAGAAACTCTTGATGCTTATGTTACTCGTTTCTACCATTTGTTATCTGAGATTGAAAACCATGAAATCACTATTGAGGAGGTAGAGAAAACCGACAAGTTTCTTGAGGGTTTACCTTCTAAATGGGAGATGTATGGTGTGATGATTACAGACAATGAAACCAGATATGCAACCATGACACTTGAGCAGGTCATTGACAAGCTCAAAGGATATGATTTCACTAAGAAGTCGAAAGATACTGATTCTGATCATGTTCAGGATCCAGGACTGTATCATGGAAAAACTTCTATCTCGACTGCTTCATCCAGCTCGACCACTGCTTTGTTTGTTGGTAATGCTGATGGAAAGGGTGAAATGATAACTGATGAACTGTGTTTCATTACATCATCCGGAAATGAAGCTAAAGGGAAACCTTCTGAGAAGTCACCTCAAGAACATCAAAAGATGCCTATGAGTGTGAAATCTGCTGAGCAGCAACTGTCTGTTCTTGCTTCATTTGTAGCTTCATATGAGAATTATATTGATTGTAAGATTAATGATCCAATTCTTTTTGATGAAGACTATGATCAGATAGATCCTGATTATCTTGAAGAAATAGATCTCCAGGACCAACTTGCTTTGCTGTCAAGGAGAGTTAAAAATTTCTTAAAGAAAAATGAGAGAAAGGTTGTTGGCAACAGATCAGGGTTTGATAAAACCAAGGTCAAGTGTTATAACTGTAAAAGTTACGGACACTTTGCTAGAGAATGCCAAAGACCTAAGGTAGAGACTGGTGAAGGGAAACAAGGCTTGGGAAATACTTTGCATTCCAAAGCCTTAGTAGTGAAACAGCTAGATGGGTCTTATGATTGGAAAACTCAGGCAGAGGAAGCTTTGATGGCTGAGATTGACGATCAAGAGATTGAAGCTGAGTCATTATCCTATATGCCCACTGATCCAGCTTTTGAAGTAAAGGTGCCTGAGACTCCTGTTAAAGCTAATGTTGATGATGTGTTAGACTTGGGTTCAACTGAAGATTTGGATCCCGTAGATTTTGTAGCTAAGATGGCTGAACTGCAAACTGATAAAAAACGGGTATGCCTAGATCTTGTCTCTCTTGTTGATCTGTGTCAGTTAGTTTCTAGTTTACAGTCCCAAGTTAGTGCTTATGCAGATTCCTATAAGACTTTGACTGAAACTAATAATACCCTGTCATCTCAACTTAGCACACTTAGTAAATCCAGTGAGGCTGTAAGATCTGAACTTGACCTAGCTAAGTTAGATATATGTAGGTTAAGTGATGATAAACAAGCCTTAAAGGATAAGATTAAGGCAGATGCGGCTGACAAGATAGCTTTTAGAGATACTGTGAATGAGAAATTAATTATCATAGACGGTCTCTATATGAACATAAATGATTTGAATCTGTCCATTGCTAATAAGGATAAGGAGTTAGCTGATTGCAAAATAAAACTTGTAGCTCAGAATCGTAAGCTTGAGAGCTATAAAACATCTGAAATGGATAAAATGTTAGGTGCTCAGCGTAGTGTGAAGGATATGTCTGGTTTAAGTTATAATGATATGCCTCACCCATTCAATTCAAATTACACTAAAACTCTTGTAGATATTGAAATGGCGGATGTTAACCCTGAGACGAAGGAAACTAATAAACCGGAAAAGTTAGAGGCACAGAAGAGTGTTATTAAGAACCCTTCATCTGATGATAGTAAGAAAATTCCTCACACCAAAGTACATTTTGTACCGGGTGGAGTAATTAATGATACTAAGACTAATGAAGTGGTTAATAAAGAACATGTCATTGAACCTTTAGTGCCTAAAACTCCGGTAGCGGATGCAAAAGTTAGTAAGTCACGTAAACAGATGTCTTGCTTCAAGTGTCACCAAAAAGGACACGTAGCTTCTTATTGCCCAAATAAGAAGCAGGAAGCATCACATAAGTTAGTGAATACTGAAAAGACACTAACTATATCTAGTTCGATTGTAGATAGGTTAGGCTCCAAACCGGGATTAGGAAGCAAACCTGTAAACATTCTAAAAAGAGATAGTAATCATAGTGTCTCTCCACCTAAACCTAAAAAGGCTTATACTCTAAACGAAAATACTTTCAATAAGGCAAGAGATAAGACACCTTCGAGGTTTAGGACCCCAAGTAGAAACCATAGTCAATTTGAGAATGGTTCTACTTCGAGTGCACAGGGAACTAAGTTTGTGCCTAGGAGGTTTTCTACTCACTCTCCTCACAGGCCCAAGACTATAGATCATCAACAATCTCAAACTCCTGTGAAGGTTACCAAGACTCCCGATGGGATTAGTTATGGTTACTTTAAGGAGGTTCAGATTGTAGATGATCAGGGACAAACCAAGACCGTAATGGCTTGGGTCCCTCTTGATAACTAACTGTGTAAAACTTGTTATGTGTAGGAGCAGACTGTGAACAAGGACAGCTGGTGGTATGTAGACAGTGGATGCTCAAGACACATGACAGGTGAAAGAAGTCTACTGAAGGACTTCAGAGAAGGTTTCAAGCAAAAAGTAAATTTTGCAGGAGACAAAGGAGGAGTAATTACTGGGAAAGGAAAAGTTTCAAATGGAACTTTAACTCTAGAGGATGTGAATTATGTTGAAGAACTAACTCATAACCTAGTGAGTGTTTCCCAAGTCTGCGATAAAGGTCATCCAGTTCATTTTAATGAAAAGGAGGCTTTAGTCCTGAAGCCAGGCTTCACAATTCCTGAAGAATGGATATTGATGAGGGCACCAAGGAAGAAGGACATCTATGCGATAAACATGGGTGTTCCTAATTCTTCAATGGTATCTACATGTTTATTATCCAAGGCTTCGGAAGCAGATGCGCTACTATGGCATAGGAGAATGCCACACCTAAACTGGAGAAAAATGAACTACATAACCAAAAATGGTTTAGTTTTGGGTGTAGCGCAAAAACGTTTCGAGTCTGAGGATAAGTGTGTTCCTTGTATGAAAGGAAAGCAGCATAAGAAACCACACCGATCTAAGACTGAAAACTCAATCTCCTATCCATTTGATTTGCTACATATGGATCTCTTCGGCCCAATAAGCAAAAGAAGCATAGGTGGCAAATGGTACTGTCTAGTTGTCACAGACGACTACTCTAGATTCTCGTGGGTATTTTTCTTAGGATCTAAGGATGAAACTCCAGGTATTCTAATTGAGTTTTTAGATCAAATTGAAAATGTATACAAAACGAGAGTTAAGCATATTCGTAGTGATAATGGAACAGAATTCAAGAATTCAACGTTAGATATCTATTGCTTAAGCAAAGAAATAATTCATCAATTCAGTGCACCATATGAACCTCAACAGAATGGTGTGGCTGAAAGGAAGAACAGAACGTTGATTGAAGCTGCTAGAACAATGCTTGCAGATTCAAAGCTTCCGGTCATCTTTTGGGTAGAAGCAGTGAATACAGCATGTCATGTTCTGAATAGAGTTCTTACGGTTAAAAAGCATAATCAGACTTGTTATGAGCTTTTGAACAATAAGAAACCAAACTTAAAAGGATTTGAACCCTTTGGAGTTGCTTGTACAATATTGAAAACTGGGAATCAAGCTAAATTTGGTGAGAAGGCTGACGAAGGATTTTTCTTGGGTTATATGCCTAATTCTCCAAATAAAAGGGTTTTCAATAAGGTCACTAGTCGTCTGGAGATAGTTTATAACATTGAAGTTACGAGCTATGTACCTGCTGTGCATAAGGGATTAGATTGGCAATTTGACTATTCAGATCTCTTTCAGTCATTTAAGGTTCCCATAAGTGACTTTGTCAGTGATTCACAGATCTCTCAGCACTTATTGAATGAAGAATTGGACAATGGTCCATCTTCAACATCGAGTGTTCCGAAATCTGGAATCAGGACATCAGATGACTCAAATGAAGCTTCTTCAAGTGGGTCTCGACAATTTTCAAAGGATAAGTATCAAGAAACAGAAGATTCTGAAAAGGATCTTCAAACAACGTTTGATGATGTGCTTACTTCTTTGAACCATTTAAAGATCTCTTCAGAAAATTCAGAAGAAATGCCTTCATTAGAAGAGATTGGTACTAACTTAGGAGATGAGTTACTAGTTGATCCTATACCGGTTACAAGAATGAGTAAGAATCATCCTCTTGAAAACATCATCGGTGATATTAATACTCCTGTTCAGACTAGGACTCAATCTAAAGCTAGTACTTCTGAAGATTTAGAAAGCTTGTATACTGCTATGAAAGAGACAGGGATTCCTAATCAATGTCTATATTCATGCTTTATCTCACAAGTTGAGCCTAAAAATGTGCAAATGGCTCTCAAAGAAAGCTCATGGGTTGAAGCTATGCAGGAAGAATTGCAACAGTTCTCAAAATTACAAGTTTGGGAGTTGGTTGACCTACCAAAGGGAGAATATCCAATTGGAACTAGATGGGTATTTAAGTGTAAGAGAGATGACCAGGGAGTCATTACTCGCAATAAAGCACGTCTAGTGGTTCAAGGTTTTAATCAACAAGAAGGCATAGATTACAATGAAGTGTTTGCACCAGTTGCTAGGCTAGAAGCAATTAGAGTATTTTTTAGCATTCGCATCATTCTATGATATAAAAGTTTATCAGTTGGATGTTAAGAGTGCCTTTTTGTATGGCAAAGTAGAAGAATTGGTGTATGTTGCTCAACCTCCAGGGTTTGCTGATAATGCGTATCCAGATAGAGTATATCGTTTGAATAAGGCTCTATATGGATTACATCAAGCATCAAGGATGTGGTATGCAACACTATCAACGTATCTACTTGATAATGGATTTACAAGAGGAGCAATTGATAGTACATTATTTGTAAAATGGAACAATAAAGACTTTCTATTAGTACAAGTTTATGTTGATGACATTATCTTTGGATCTTCTGATGAAAAGATGTGTCAAGAATTTGAGAAAGTCATGAGAAAACGGTTTGAGATGTCTGCAATGGGAGAGTTGAAATTCTTCTTAGGGTTACAAGTTGACCAAAAGAAGGATGGCTTCTTTATTCATATATCTAAATATGTTTATGAGTTATTAGAAAGATTTAAGATGGATGACAGTAAAGTCTACAATACTCCGATTCCAGTTAATCACAAACTAGGTCCGGATACATCGAGTGATCAGGATGTGGATCCTACTTTATATAGGGCCATGATTGGATCACTAATGTATTTGACTGCCTCTAGACCTGACATTATGTTTTCTGTTTGTTTATGTGCAAGATATCAGGCTAATCTGAAAGAGTCACATATGCAGGCTGTTAAACGGATCTTCCGTTACCTCAAAGGGCAACCGAAGTTGGGACTTTGGTATCCAATTGATGGAGACTTAGATCTAGTAGCATATACTGATTCGGATTATGGAGGATGCAATCAAAATAGGAAATCTACGACCGGAGGATGTCAATTCTTAGGAGGTAGATTAGTATCTTGGCAGTGCAAGAAGCAAAGCTCAGTAGCCATTTCTACATGTGAAGCTGAGTATGTTGCAGCTGGCAGCTGTTGTTCTCAAGTTCTTTGGATATAACAGCAACTACGGGATTACGGGTTAAATATAACCAATACTCCTATGATGATTGACAACGAATCTACTATGTCGATCACTAACAATCCTGTGAAGCACAGTAAAACTAAGCACATTGATATTCGACATCATTTTATTAGAGACTGCGCTGAAAAGAAAATGATAAGGTTAGTTAAGGTTCCGACTGCGGATAACTTAGCAGACCTATATACGAAGGCGTTCGACAGAGCAAGATTTGAGACATTGGTTCAACTGAATGGAATGAGAAATCCAGAGTGATTAGTCTTCCAAGGGTATTTTAGTAATAGTTAGTAGTTATTTTTAGTACTTAAAAAAGGGGGGGGGGGGGGCGTATGGCATTCATTTTCTTGTTACCCGAGGGGAATCGCCTCCAATAAAAGAACAACCGAAGTTCTTTTAGAAAAAGCTTTAAGTTTTGGCTGTAAAAACTTGAGAAATGATAGTACATTAGGAGAATAAGTCTAAGAATAATAACCATAAGTATTAAGTATGATGTGTTAGTAGATTCTTATAAGTTGCATTAGAATAACGATTTTTATCTAGGATTACACTTATATTTATCTTATTATACACATATATCCACTGACTATAACTTGTACTTTTACTTAACAAGTGATAAGAATAACTTAAGTCTAGTCAGGTTCATCATACGATTTATTGGTAGGCAGGTTATGCTAAGATTTCCGAGCAGTTAAGAAGTATAACTTTCATGTGTAATATCTTATGTGCTCTGTTATATAACGTATGACATATGTCTTAATTGTTGAATGATAGTACTACCGTGCACTGTGATCTAAAATAAAATAAAAAATTGAAATGATACAAAGTATCATAATGTCAAAAGGTGAGTTATATGTTTCGAAAGGGCATCATTTAGTAACCTCTACCTTACATATGAAAGATACAAAGTATCTCGTGTCAAGTGTATGTTATATGCTTCTAAAGAACATCATTTAGTAAAAGTTATGTGTTGTACTTGAATTCTTCAGTATGTTGTATAGTAGAAAACACTAGATATTGTGCACATTAACAATAAAAGTTTGGCTCAGAAACCTGTGTGTAATTTGTTTATGTGGATCATAATATCGGTAATCGTCTTGAACTATCTATGATATTCGAACATTCACTTTTGTGAATAATAAGAAATTATAAGTTATATTTCAATGAAGTGTTATATCATGTGGATAAAGGTACATAAGATATAATTTTATAAATATAAGTTTATTACTAATTAAAGTTGTGATTTTATTGTGCTTATATGAATTTCATGAGGTATGTATACTAACAATTGTCTTATGCTTATTATAATTTAATAAGTACAGCTTATTCTTTCTAATATGATCCCTAAGCAGTTAAACCTTTAAGTGTTTATTATTTAGTTAATTTATTAGAATGTTAGTAGTTTTATTATTTTAACTTTTGTAATTATTTCTTCGAATTAATAAAACTTTTAATTATTCTTCTTGTTTACCCTTTGGAATTAAATTAAACTAGCTATCTTATATCTGTGTTGAATAAATGTAACAAATACAAGTGAAAAATAATTTTTATTTTAGACTTGTACGGTATATATGGGTTTTAATTTATACTAAGTGCTAAAATCGCGTTTTTGTGAAAACTTGCGAATTTTACTGGTCAACGCTGCGAAGCGAGACTAGTGCTGCGAAGCGAGTACATAGTATAAATGGGGCAAGTCCAACGAGTCCAACCCACACTTGTCATTTACTCTGCGAACCGAACTCACAACTCCTCTGCGACTCGAAATTTGGCGAAACGAATCGAATATACATTTTGATTGATTTCTAATTTTATACAAAGAGGAAGGTGTTTTCAATCCGTTGAACTTACTCATCTTTTCATTTCACATCTATTGAAGTAAGTTTCATGAGATTTAACCGTGAAATTTGTGAGATATCGAGTGGTTTATGTTTTGAATGTGTCGGTTTAGTTTATCACGGATTTTATACAAATTAGTGATTTAGAAAACCTAACATATGTTTATAATGCTTAATCGATGGTTAATGAACATGTTATAATCGATTAATTGCTTCGAAACATATTAGATCTATCTCGCTTCGTAGCCCGCTCCAACGAATTGAGATGATACGTTGAACGAAGCGAGATGATTTCAACTCATTTTACTTCAGTTGATCGAAGCGAGACGAGTTCACCTTGTTTGTCTTCAGTTGACCGAAGCGAGACGAGCTCAACTCGTTTAACTTGAGTTGACCGAAGCGAGACGAGTTCACCTCATTTGACTAGGGTTGACCACAACGACTTGAATTCAACTCGCAGGGTTTCTGCGAACCGAGTTGAAAAATTAAATCAATTTTATAATTTTTCAATTATAACTTGTTATCGATTTGAGAATTGTTTGTTTACAAATAATTAACAAGTTACTTGTTTATATACATATAGACTTAAGAACTTTTGTTTATAAGTTTAAATATGTGTAATATCTTAACAATTTAAGTTATTTCATATCGAAAGTCTTCCGACTCATAGCGTAGTCGTGCAGCGTGTTCCGATATTTATCGGCGGTATGTTAACTCGAATTGTTTGTCATAGCTAATGGGCTTTATATATAATTTATAGAATATAATTGAACTTGCTAATTCAATTAAGTTTCAGTGAATTATGTTATTAGTTAATAGTATATTTAGACGTTTGATGATCTTTTTGATCATAATACGTTAAAGTGTAAATTATCTAATGCTCGTTAACTTAACATCTTTGCTATTTGTGTAATTTTGAAGTACAGATATGGCTAACAGATCTTTTGAGAAGGGTCACAACATCTTGGTAATCTAGATGTCAACGAGCGTGGTGCTGAGCGCTTTGAGCAGATTTTGACATATTTAGCACGTTTGAGAATTCGATTTGCTATCACTGAGTCACCTCCACTGAACAAAGACCTTCTTACGCAGTTTTCGACGAACATTGTATATGATGGTGCTGCTAACCCGCCTACTATACGTACGACGGTGAATCAGCATCCGATTTCTTTTACTGCTGATGACTTACGACAGCTATTGCAGCTAGGAACTTCTGAACAAGAAGCGGGTCCATCTGCTTTTTCAGCTGATTTTATAGAAGGAGCTCTAGGTCGTACAGGTTATTCAGGACCTAGGAGAGGACGTCAGTTTGTCAAGGCATTCGTACTAGGACAGTGGAGATTTCTTTTTACTGTTATAGTATCTATTTTTGGGAACAAGAAGTCAGGATTAGATGAGCTTAGTCCTGAGTTGATGTCAGCTGTATTGTCACTGGTTTACAATAAACCATACAGTTTTTCTTCTTATATCTTTCAGTCCTTCAGAGGACAGATCACCGGAGCTGCTAGGACATTTTTTATTCTTTATCCTAGATTCTGTATGCTTCTGATTCGAGCTCAAGTTCCAAACTTGTCAGCTTATGCAGCTGATTTTCAAGTTGAGACCATCGGATTGCATGGTTACAACTCTTGCTTTTTGCTATCCAAGCGTAAAGATGAGATTAAGCCTGTGGCTGCTGATCTTTTTGGGCATCTTCTTGATGCTGATTATGTTGCTCCACCAAACAATGGTTGGATGGATGCTGGAGCTCACGGTCAAGCTCAACCTCAACCTTCACAAGCTCAACCTCAACCTCAACCAGCAGCAGAGTCACAGGAGCTCATTGATGATGTTTTACATCAGGTTGAACATCAAGGTCAACAAGTTGTGCCTGAGCTAGCTGCTGAGGTTCTACATGAGGTTTTGATACAGATTGATGATGATACAGATCCCTTGTTACGGGATATTGATAGTTATGTTGAACAACCTGAGGTAATTTTATAATTATATAATAATGTTGGTATTTCACTGTTATATTATTATCACTTTATTATATAATGCATATGTTATAGATATTTAGTTAATTAGATATTATTTCTGATTATAAAATATAAATATCATTATGATCAGGGAGCTGAGACTGCAGACCCAGAGGTTACTCGACCTGAGGGTGAGCAGGGACAGCTTGATAGATCTGAGGTTTTACCTTCTCAGGTATTTATCAGATTAATCATAAATATATAGAACTTGTATGATAGAGCTTTTAGCTAATCATAAATGTTTAATATATTTAATATTTAGGATTCTGATGTTGGTCCATCTGGAGGCCGTGATGATCAATCGGCTTCAGATGATGATGATAGTACTCCTTCTCCACCTCCAGATGCTGGTTATATTAGATATCGATCTCGGATGATTCCAGATCCAACACTGAAGGAAAAGATAAAGGCTAAGGAAGTCGACCCAGACTTCAGTATTATTAACGAAGGTCCTGAGGAAGAGGATCTACCTTTTATTCCTCAACGTCGTAAGCGTTCCAGGACTTTGATCATTCAGGATGGTATGTTTTATTTAGAGTTAGATAATGTTAACTTGTTGTTTATCAGGAGTTCAACTGAGACAGTTAATTCTGTGACAGTTGCTCAAGATACATCCCAGGTAGAGATGATGATACCGGTGGTTACTGAACCAATATCTGTACCATCTGAGGTATGAGATAAACGTTTAGTACTACGAGTATTATCAATATTTAATTAGAGATTGAGACAGAGTTATCTGTAACAATTACTTATTTAATTATATCTAACTTTATAGGCTGAGAAACTGCTTGAGTCAGTGGAACCAGAAATGGTCTCCAAGACTGATGAGGAGGGAGTTGCAAAACTGGTGCATGATGCTCAGATTCCGACTAATAAAGCTAGTAGATTCGCAGCAAGTCTTCTCAAAGAAGCATTATCTCAAGCCATTCCACCACTCACACGTGAATCATACATTGCTTCAGTGACACCGCCTGGACCATCTACAATATCTGTTATTCCGACGACTGATGCTGAAAGGATTACATCCTTAGAGTCAAGAGTTAAGGAATTGGAACAGAGTACTTCTAGGATTCCAGGGTTGTTGGCTGAGAATGTTTCTCTTGCTCAGCAGATGGTTCATATCAGTGAATCACATTTGACACTGCTAAAGACTCATGATACTTTGCTTGCTGATTTTACTGCCCAGCGACTAAAGCTTGAACACTTAGAACGTTTGGTGTTGAGAGTGAATTCAGGACAGTCTGCTCAGGGGGAGATAATGCTATATCATGAAGCTTGCAAAGAGGATGAGTTAGCTAAGAAGAGAAGAGATGATAAAGATGATGATCCCGATGCTCAGAAAGATGGTGAGCCGACTGGTCCTTCAAAGACTGGTGAGCAAGCTATTATTCAGGGGGAGTCTGCATGTGTTGGTGTTAGTGGTGATGGTGCTGGTACAAGTGCTGCGGGTACAAGTGAAGCTGGTAAGACAGCTTAGACTTGTGTAGATATTTGTACTTAGAATTTTAGTTGAATTATAATTGTAATTGAATAATTGTAACTTAATAGTTTTTGTAATATATTCGGCTTGAGATTTTTATTACAAGATTAAATATATTAAAAATTGTTTAACTTATTTGATTTTGAAAAGTTAAATAAATTAGTGATCGAAAGTCTTCCGACTCATTGAGAAGTCGAGCGGCGTGTTCTGATTTATTTCAGCGGTCAAAGTTTATTTTAACTTAGACATTTTAGACTTGAGAGTTTTTATAACTGACAAGTTAAATATGTATGATTTTTAACTAGACAAATGATATATAATTTAAAGATATAGTTGAAAGTTAAGTTATTGTCATATAACAGTTCAATTAAGTCTTAGAAATTATATAAGGTAATTAACAGTGAATTTAAATGCTTGGTGATTATTTACAATGCATTAGAATTTAAAGTTAATTAATATTTGTTAAGTGTTTATAAGACTTAAGAATTCTTTGATTGATTCAAGGTAATTAATAAAAGAATTATAAGTTATATAGATTGGTTATATTAACACAATTGAAATGAATAATGAAAGTTTTTAGATTGATTCAGAGAAATCAATAAAAGAATTTATATTATTAATTTGATTTGTGTAGATATGGAAATGCTAGAATTGAGTGACTCTGGAAGTGATATTCTTGATGAAATCGATGAAGAAATTGATTTTGATCTTGAAGAAGGAGAATTTTTACTACCTGAGGATTGGACTGCTATTTATGAGAATGAGCATGACATTGGTGTAGATTCAGATGCAAATATTGATGAATACCATGTGAGCCCATCTAGGACAGAAATTATTATTGAAAATAATCAAGGTCCAACAGTTGTCGATGTAGATGAAGAAATCGATGACTCAACCGATTCTGAAAAAGATGAAATCTTAATTCCTACCAAGAATCCAGCAGTTTTTCTTAGAAAACTTCCTAAACAGAAAAAGAAGGTTGGAGTTTCTGAAGTTGATATAACTGGGAAACGGGAACCTAAAAGAGGGATTATTGGTTGGTACTTTGATTATGAGCTGAAGCTATTTGCTATTAAGAGGTTTGACGGAGTTCAATATCTTGAGCGAAAGCTTGCAGTATTTAGTTCTTTGCCTAGATTTGAGATTCGAGATTTGGCTCGATTACCTTTGAATAACCCAAGTGATGATTTTGTTGGAAAATATGTCGAACACATAATCAAGACTGAGGTTAGAGCTAATAAATTTGAAAAGATTAAGCCAAGAAAAGGAAAGACTATTAAACTGGCAGAGAGAAGTTAAAGGACAGGACGAAGAAGAAGAAAGAAGATTTATCCATCTGTTAAGTGTTTACAGCAGATTCCATTGAAGACAATGCCACAAGATATTTTGGAAAATATGAAGAGTTGGCATGTGGATTCAGAGACTAGAGAAGCTGTAATGGTTGAATCTGATGATGAGGTTGAAGGTGGTGAAAAAGAAATCTTCAGAGTTTATGACCATCGACACCTAATGAACATGTCGAAGAAAGATTTGATAAATTGAATGAAAATAGAATCTTGACGACAGTAGCATGGGGTGACTTAGCACGTGATTATCAAATGATGGTTAAGACTTGTATAAAATTGAAGATTTATGCTGGAAGTAAGATTTGAGTAAAAATCAAAGACAACTTGAAGACATAATAGTATAGATGCTAGAGCTATTGTCAAGGGGGAGTCTGTTGGGACATGTATGTGTGACAACAGATCTAGCTTGTAATAGTACTAGTAATTATTGTAATCAAGTTTCTACAATTGATTTGGATTTGTAAATGATATTAGTTTGGTATTAATATTCGTTGAATATATTAGTATGTTAAAGTGTTAGACGAATATCGAATACGATGTTACAAACTAAAGTCTGTGAGATGAGATTTCAAGTCGCAGAACTTAATCCTGCGAGATGAGATCTGGGCTCGCAGATCAGCGAAGCGAGTTCAGTTTCTGGGCTTTGACTGGGCTGCGAGATGACTCGACTCGCAGAGTCCATCGACCTGCGAGGTGAGATTAGATGGATACCTATATATACAATAATAGGTTAAATCGAAAAGAACTTTTGGCCATTCGATTTCCAGAGGACAAAAACACTATTCTAAGCAGTCATAAGGTTAGGTATTGATCGATTAACTTTAATTAATCGATACAAAACCTTGTTGATAAATCAATTCGCTATTATCTTGCGAAACAAATTGTTCACTTATTGTGAACCAAGTATTGAGGAATTCCGTGCCTTAATACCTAAGATAATCTCGTTATCGATCCACGTACTAGGGACTTACATGGTTAACTTATGGTTGTAAATTGCAAGTTTGACTCTTAAAGTCAACAAAAAGTTAACTAGCATGAATAGAATAAGGGATTAAAATTGCTTGACCGTTCTTACTTACTAGGATGCTTGTACTTGCTTGACTAGTCAAAATAGGCAATATAACTAGAGAATCCTCATTTTAAAAATAAAAGTCTTGAATTAAACCAAACACATGGGCATGATGACTTTTTATGCATAACCTAGCTTGTTTATTAATTAGGAAAATGCTTAAAATAGTTTAGATCATGTATACATGAATAGGTTATAATTTTGGCATGTGGACAATTGAAAATATTATTTGAAGAAAGCTTTGACTCAAAAAGTCAACTTGAATTATCGATTTCTCTTTACAAATCATTTTTATTCAAAAACCTTACTTCAACTTGAACTCCTAAAAAGTCAAACCCTACTGATAAAGATATAATTAAGAACTGTGAAATCTTGACATTTCAAAGTTGGGTAATGCCAAACTTGTAAATGACAATATTTCACAATAAAGCTATCACTATTTCTTGACTTTACACTTTCATATGTTGATTACCCACCACACTACATGCCACCTTAGTTTGATTAAAAGTAATTATCTGTTGCTTGGGAACATTGGAAATTTGTTGTAATCTTTGGACTGTCACAAATTTAAAGCCCTCATTTCGAATTTTCTTTAAGAAATTTCGAAAATGCTTTAAATATTCTCTTTCTTGAGAATCCATTACTTTAAATTTCTCATGTTCTCAGGTACCATGAAGAAATCAAAGCTAAACCCAGCACGACCACTTGCCGGATCTCTTGCCTACCTCAGTGCCACAACCGAGTACAACCGGATGGAACGAATATGGAGCGATAAATCATTTGGCCATTTCAGATACATAGATTAGGATAAGCTGCGGATATTGGGGTTTAGACAAAGATTAGAAACTCTGCTCAGTTACTCAGTAGAGGGTCAGCAGTTTGAGCCGCTCAAAAGACTGTTCAGCATTGATGAGCCGGTATACATGGAAATGTTTACCAAGTTCATGACCATGTATACATTTGAGCTAGGGAGCAGAGTTGGTATTGGTTCGATTACATTTCGCTATATGGGCAGCTTGTTCACCTTGTCACTAGCTCAGTTTGCACAACACCTAGATCTCTACACTCTAGAAGAGATACGATCCCCTCTGTTCACCAGTGGAGCTACCACAGTTTCCCTCACGACTACAGCCGCAGAGGCATGGAGTCATTGGTCTCCAATGAAGTTCTTCTCGGGTATTAAGGCTACCCAACTCAGAGACCCAATCCTACAAATTCTACTGTTGCGCTGCACACCGGTCGTTAGAATTTCTAATGGAGATGTAGCACAACAGTGGGTTTAAAATTTATAAGGCTGGGGCCTAGGGTTACTATTACGCTAATCAAGGGGCTAGCAAAGGACAAGTATGACCTAGGATCGTTCTTCAAAGCGCGGCAAATTGAAGCTAGGGGATTTAGAAACTTTTATGTATTTAGCTAGGGAGGAAAATAGTTGGTTTTTGTTTTGGGTTTCGATTTTCTACTCTAAATTAAATTAAGATAAATTAAAAAGTGGAGGTTACTTTGGGCGTTCAGCAATTAAAGCGATTGTCTACAATGAAGCGGTTTAGGAGTTGTTGAATATGTAGAGTTCTAATGGGGATAAGTTCATAAGTTAATGTGAGCTATTACTGCAGTCCTTCTATTGGGCTAACGCGGAGGTGTCCACAATCAGGCAAATAGAATGTCACATGGGTTGCAGAATATATTAAAGCATACACCGAAAGTTCTCTCAAATGTATACCCATATTATCTGACAGTTAATCTTGAATCCTATTCCCCAATCTCGGTCGTCAGAGATGTCCGAATCATGGCATAGTTTGTTGAATAAACAATCTTATGAACGAGGTTTTACCCTCACCGGAATAGGTTGGACTAACTGGCCTAGGCGGTCGGAGAATATGTCATCACTTATTCGTATGATTTATCAACATCAATCAGGTATGCAAGAATACTGGGATGGTTTGTATTACAAACAGAAACTTAAGCAACACGTTTGTTATTCGACTCATAATACAACTACCTTCGGTCGTTCTCAACTTCAATACATTTGTACTCCACCGTAGGCGTTTCCAGTACTATATCAGAGAACAGTCGAATAGGGGCTGTCATATTATGTCACGATATTTAATGCAGTATGTATTTCACTATTATGATAATCCTAAGGTAACAATCAAACAAGAACATGCAATAAGACGATCAAAGCAATAGTTCAGTATAAGCATGCAAAGGTGTTATTTAAGTCAAGGATATTCCGAAAGTTATCTCAAAAATATCGTCTATATGAATTTTGGTCTAGAGAACACCGGCCATGCCGAGCTCAATGATTCAATCTAACATAGTATAACTAAGTGACCTGTATCCTATGAGCTAGCTACGTTCATTTTCGGATAAGGTTTTAGTCACAACATGAGTTGGGCAGATAAACGATAAAGATTTAATTCCTATACCTATTTGTAATATAAACCATTCGCAATTTCATAACATACAACACAATTACATATTAAAACTTTCTAAACGACTATCATAGCAGACAATTGAGTTATCTAATTAATCATGGCAATTCTAGCATGCATATTTAAATTTATTAAAGAAAGAACAAACATAATTAAATATGAAAGATACATTCAAACCTGAAAAAAGACGTACAATAACTCATAGCTACAAATGCATCCCGGAGCACCTCCGTACAAGTCTTCCTAGATTAGTTAACTAGCTAATCTAATTAACTAAGAAAGAATTACAAATAAAGAAAGAAAAAGTGAAAGTGTGTTGTAGGTGTTTTTAGTGTATCTAAGGTTTGTCTTACAAATGAACCAAAGCCCTCCTATTTATAGTAGAAATCCGGCTTATGTTAGCAATTTGAGGAGCACTTTAGCAAAAGGTGGAAAAGGTGGTGCAACAAGTACGTACAATCGTGTAAAGGTGTGGCACCGGGTACGTACAATGGCGTAAAGGTGTGGCATCGGGTACACGAAAGGACCAAAAATTGGAAACGAGATGGGGGAGGGGTGGCCGGCGCTGCCCTCCTAGTGGCCGGCGGCGGCTGGCTGCCACCCGCCCCAGTCCGTCGTCTTTCACTGCGTTTCTTAATTCGTGCGTATTTTCTTCGTTATGCGTTCGTTTTTTTCGATTCTTTTTTTTTGTTGGATTCGTTTTTCAAAAACGAAGACTTTGATGAAAATTAATCCCAAAATTGAGCTTCCTATCTCTAGATATTGCATACGAATCATTTGAATCTTCCGGCGGGGGTAGAATCTTCATTCTTTATCCGTTTTTGTTGATTCTTCTTCTGTTAGATTCGTATTTTGAAAACAAACATCTTGGATAGATGGATGTTGGTGATGGTCACTTCAGTCTTTAAATCTTGGTTTGATGTTGTCGCACCCCCAAATTTACCGTGCGGAAGCGAATCGGGTCGGGGCGCGACTAATCAAATATCACAAGCACATAAGATAAAGTGAATGACTCTATATGCGTCGTTTACTGCTTACATTGATGTAATAAAAGTTTACAATGTAATAATGTTTACAAAAGCTCGTAATTAATGTTTAGAGATTCTAAGGCATGTCTAGTTTACAAAATGTAGAAATGCAGGGGAATCTCCTGGTGTCTGTATGCGACTCGAGCTAATAATCCTGAGCAGATCTACTACTGCTGAGTACCTGAGAATACATACTAAAATGTCAGCTAAAAGCTGGTGAGCTCACAGGTTTGTATAGATAAACATGTTGTGTGAACCATGAGATTTAATATAATGATTTGCAACCAAGCAAATAAAAATAGATGTATATCACTGCCATGAGCCCATAGTTTGAGCTTAACTGAGGTGTCAGGATCACAACCAAGTGCCTGAGCGAGGGTGCCTCCCTGCGAGTGCCTAATCTACACTCGTATGAACAAATGCTAATGCGTCTGTTTGACCAGTTAGTGCATGCTAAACCGGACGGGGATTGTCAATCCCATATGGTACCATACAATAACAATTGTGCTAAATCCATATAAACAAACTACGTAGTGGAGGGCTTTAAATGATTAGCAAAACAACTCATGCAGTATATATCGAGGTTTAGTACTCATGTCCACATGTAAAACAAAATGAGTATGTATTCCCACACCTGGGTTAAAAACAGTAAAATGAGGGGATATGAGACTCACCTGAGTCCTGTGTGTAACGATCAAGCAAGTATGATGTTGCACAAGGTGATGTTGTCCGAAGACTGTAACCTGCCGGGCGTTCAAAACGCGCAAGGTTATAAGTATATGTAGACGTCTCTAAAGACCGTCCATGCTAGTTGTTCATCCAACTAGTAATGTCCAAATAATTTGGTTGTTTGATTGATTAGTTTGAGTTTTTGAAAATATGTACGGCCCGTTGGTGAATGGTTTATAATAATGTTTCGCAAATATCATTTTAGTTGTCTTATGTCAAGTTGGTTCATAATACTCTTGTAATATTATTGTTCTCGGCATTTAAGCTTTAGGATTCACTAAGGTATATGTATATACATATATATATGTGTGACAATTTTATGGTCCGAAAGTGTAGAGTCTCGAAGCTTAGAATTATAAAGGGTCTAGTGTGGAGGAATGCATCTAACTTGTGTACGAAGTCTATTGTATGTATCCAACTTTTTTTTAGTCTATTATATGTATCAATCTTCAACTTTGGTCTATTGTGTGTATCAGGCTGATGTGGCACCCGTTTTTGATGATGTGTCAACGACGTGTCAAATGACGTGGCATAATATACGTTTGACACGTTATCAACTTAGTAATTGGATACACACAATAGATCAAAGTTGAAGATTGATACACACAATAGACCAGAAAAAAGTTGAGTACATACAATAGACTTCGCGCACAAGTTGGATGCATTCCCCTGCACTAATCCCAATTATAAAAGTGAAATTTTCCAAAAGTGAGTCCGACAGTCCAAAGGATCCGATAATCCATTTAGTCCGTGAGTCAAAGAAAGTCAAAGGCTACAATTAATCCGACAATAGGGTACTGCGTCAATAGGATTCTCGGAGTACTGTTCATGCGACAATGGGAATTCACGGACACTGTTCATGCGAGAATAGAAATTCACGGACTTTGTTCATGCGAGAATTATATTCACGGACTTTGTTTATGCGTTAATGATATTCACGGATTTCATTCATGCGACAATAGTATTCACGGATTTCTTGAAATGACAAAAACAGTCCCTGCACTTTGGTTTCCTAGATCTTAACTCGACAAGTCTCTCGATTTAACCAACTTCTAAACCGAATCAAGCCTAACTAAAAATCATAGATGTTCTCCTATATGTCTAGTGTAAAACTGCACTTTATGGTGTTTTCATATATTCATTTACTATTTTTAACAAAAATAATCATGAATGGTGGTCAGATTTGGTCTAAAACAAACATTCATTCAAAGATTGATTTATACATCAAAATACGGACATTTCTGGGAATGGTCCAAGAAGAACTTTTTAAAGTTAACAAACTATGTGAGGTTTTGGAACTGGCCTCATACATTTTAGTGGTCTAGATTTCGAGATATGGTCTCGAGAAGGAGATAGATATTTCTGTCCGCCGGAACAGTAATGCGCACCTTAACAGAAATATTATTTTAAAATAGTAAACGAAATTGATATGTTACGAAATTGGTGTCTTTGGAAAGCTAACATCACGAACTACATTTTAGACTTAAGAAACGTCCATTTTAGTCAAGAGATGAATTTTATAAAAATCGTGGAAGTTGACTATTTTTCTGGACAGAAAGTATAACTCAAGATTACGAGTCTTAAATCGCGATTAATATTTTGGACATCCAAAAGTTGAGTGAACACTAACACATGTTAATAACCATAAATAAAGTAGAACTATGAAAATAAAAGATTCCTTACAATGATCTAGATGAAGAGTGAAAGAAATGAAGTCGAAAGCTCGTTTTCTTGCGTTTTCTTGATTTTCGGCGTGGCGGTTCGCGATGGCACTATGGTGGTGATAGGGTGGACTTGTGAGGTTGAAGTCAAATGGCATGGCATGGCTTGCCATGCCCTTTGGTTGCTGATTTTCGTGGTTGGGGCCCACTAGATGGGTGTGGGTTTGTTAAATTTTGTTTCCTCAAAGTTGTACTCCGTGCGGTTATCGTTTACCCGTCCGTTTCGACGTTTATTTTAGGCGTTAAGCGTTTGACACTTGTGTTTATCTAACGGTTTAAATCTCGATACTTCAAATAAATACTTATCATCCGAAATGATATATTTTCATTTATAAAATATATTTTGACGTTTATTTGATTGTCGGGCGCATTTTGCGCGTTTTTGGTCGTTTCTGTGCATTATATATATGATACGAAATGCTTATGAAATATTATCGCAATAATATTTGGAAATGAGTATGTTTATCAAATAATTTCATATTATTTAATAAATTGAGTTCACCAACGTCCGTATTAATGTATCAGGATCCGCCCGATATGAAAATGCACGATTGAACATAATCGCGTACGTGTATATGTATTCCAATATATATATATATTGATACATACAATTAGCCTAATCTAGCACTAATTACATGTATTAGAAGATGATTATGAACTAATAACTAGCCCTAGTTTGTCGGGTGTCACAGATGCCTTGAATCTTCAAACGTGCGTGGAATCTTCGTTTTTCATCCGTGTTGCTTGATTTTTATAGTGTAACCTTGTTTTGACCTCCTTGGCAGATTCTCATTGATTTGAGTGTTATTTGAGTTCAAATGCTAAGAATCGTTCCAGAATGAGAGAGATATCGGTAGTACAAACGTGACTTTTTACGCGATATCAAGTATCCCACACTTAGAGTTTTGCTTGTCCTCAAACAAATTGTCAGAAAAACTGCTTTGAAAGTCTGGAAAGGTGTCTTCGTATCCTGGAGAACTTTTACGCGATATAAACGGGGTTTTAACCTTTGATGCTTTCCCAAACTACTGGTTCTGACAACCTCTCTTTTCAATCTTCGTGATGTAAGATATACATGACTAGGGTTCTCACAGGTGGTCACTCAATTCACTCAGGTGTATCAGGTTTCCTAATTTCTAATTCACTCAGGGGCCAGTCATGTAGTTCTTTTGTTGTTATAATCTTGGTCGAGAATCAGATCTACAATACTTAAATGGGGACGGTGCTAATTATCCCTAGACATTTGTAAGAGGGTAGAGATGGTCATGGAAGAAGGGTTTTGTAGGTGGTTTAGTAGGGTTTGATATAGCCTAAGAGTTTGTCTGTGATGACTTATCCTTGACGTTTTAGTGATACCTCTTTTTGGATTTCTCTCTTTGAGAGCCTTCTTTTCATGTTTTCATTTGAGGAACCTTCCCCTTGGCATTAAATGATCCTTGGGTCTTTTAGTTCTTTGGTTCCTCCTGACAGCTTTGTCTTTGCTGAATTTTGCTTTTCTTCGGAGTTCCCCTTCTCTTTTTGGATGGTATTTTTATCCTTTGGGGATTTCAATGTGTTTATTGCTGTAATTCTTCTTGACAGAACAGAAACTTAGGCTACGACCAAGAAATGTAAAAGAAGGGTTGGTTTCTTGAAGTGAATTTTTGAAATGAAAGGCTAGGGCTCAACAGGGTTTCCACTTGATCTTCAATGCTAAAAGTGAGCATTGGTTTGTTTAAGCTTGAAAATAGGGGTTTTTAGGAGAGAGTTTTTATCCTAGGAAATGTCAAGATCCTCTAATTGCACTTTCGTCACGTATGACGCCCATCTTTGTAGTTTCGAAATGTATTGCTCAAAAAGTTCTAACTTAAAAGGCATACATCGGCACACTCTCAATCGAAAAGTGAAGCATTAAAGATTAATGCTTTTATATTGCTCAAGATTCCTCATTTGTTTTGGTGGTTTAGTGCCTAGTCATGCGATCGCTTGTTTTGAAACTTGAAGATTTTCAAAGAGTTTAGCCCGTTATTGTCGATTTCTCAAACCTTTGAAATTTCGTTGACCATAAATACCCTTTTTGGACTTTCCTTGATTCAAAAATTTGAAAATTTTGCTGAGAATTTGAGTTTTCTAAAAAGATTGATCAAAAAGTTTTATGTTGCACGCCAGTAGTAAATACTACTGTTATCCCACACTTAAAAGAACATTGTCCCTAATGTTCCATTTCTATGTTAGGTTAATCCCACACTTAGAATTTTGAATGAGGGTTGATGTTTTCGAATTCATTCTCTGTTTGTGAGTTATAATCCCACACTTTAGAGTTTTACTTAGAATTTTAGTGTGTTTATCAAGAAAAGTGAGATTAGAAGAGATACTTCCTTATGTTGCGTGCATTGCCACTGGATTTTATGGACCAGGTTCGAGTGTGTGAATTTGCTGGAAATAGACCAGGCTCATTAGAAATAAACTTGTTCCATAATTTCCACGTCAAGTTCTGCATAATAAATATCCTTCAGGAAACACAAATGTCAATACAAGTTAATACTAAATAGAAATAATATAACTGATAATAACTAATCCATGTCACCATAGAGCGCCTCCCAATCAGTGAAGTCATCATCCATAAAGATCGTTTTTTCCACGACCGATGTAGGAGATGCTGACTCCATGATGGTATAGACTGGAGATGTAGTGCCATCCTCTAGGTCCTGAATCCAAGCATCTACTACAATGATCTCCTCCTCTAGTGGGTCCGTAATAGTGGGGAGGTCCTGTGCAGTCAGGTTCCAAGGTGGGAATAGGTCGCACGGTGGAATGTGCAGAGCGGGATCAGGTCCCATCTGAAAAGGGCACACAGGTGTGGAAGGAAGGCCCAGAGCAGTGTGGATCTTAGTGATGGCAGCGTGCTGGACCTCGAGGGCTCTCAGTATCGACCAAGTGACAGCAGGGTTCGCGGTAGTCACCCCATGCTAAAAGGTGGGTACTCGGGAGGGCCCTGCGGTCTGTCCCTCAGATTGGTGAGACGAAGGTAACCTGGCATGGATGGAACACAAAAGGAAGGTGTCCAGAACATTCACCTCCACCAAATCTGCCAAGGTCTCATCCAATCGAGGAGGCGGTGACTGTGATCCCCTGATGGTCCTTGTAACACCCCCAAATTCGTTAATTTAGTTTAGCGGAAGCATTTAGTTAAGTATGGGGAGTGCCAAAATACACAGTACATGCATACGTATCAGAGCTTATGATTACAATAGAACATAATATATTAAGATGCCAAAAGTAATAGTTACAAAGTTTATGATTCATCGAATCGTATAAGTTGAAAAGTAATTAAGTTACAAAAGTAGATTTCGCAAATATGACTAAACAACTTAGTTATATAAAAGAAATCCAGTCGTCAAAAGTTGGCGTCCTCTTCCTTCGGGGGTTGCCTACGTTCCATGTGTGTAGGATGTCTTACATGCAACTAATTCCCTGAAAAACATAGTAAAAGTCAACAACGAGGTTGAGTGAATTCACAGGTTTTATATTTGCAATAGTTGAATCAAGTTTGTAAGCACAGTTGTTAAAACCAATACATTCACAAATAGTTATTGCCATGATAGTTAAGTAAACATTTTGTGGAATGTTATGCAAGTATAGTTCGGTTGGGATGTTACCCAAAATACAGTTTGCGTGGGATGTTACCCAAATACAGGTTGCAATACGTTGTTGGTCGTTCTCCAACATTTCCAAATCAGTACCGGTCGTTCTCCGGTCAAAAGACGCACGAGTCGTTCTCCCGTCAAAACTCGGCCAGTCATTCTCTGGCAATAAATACTGCTGGTCGTTCTCCAGCGAAACACAGTATCGTTCGTTCTCCAGTCAAAAGACGCATGGGTCGTTCTCCCATCCAAATACGCACGGGTCATTTTCCCGTCCACTTGGCCAGTCGTTCTCTGGCACTAAAATACGTTGCTGGTCATTCTCCAGTGTTTTCGTAAAAAGTACCAGCCGTTCTCCGGTTTACCAAACAAAGTTCAACAAGTTTATAGTATGAAAATTTTGTTTCATAAATACCAGTTTTGTGTAAGAGTTCAACAGTTTAAAGTATTCTAATCGTTCGAGTAAAATAAGTATACAATTCATGTATGTAGAAGCAGTTATGGCAATCAATAAAACAGTTGACTATGTTTCTCACCCCAAGTTGAAAGCAGTAAAACAGTTAAAAGTGGGATTGTGAACTCACCTGTTGAGTTAAGTAATGAGCGAGTGCTAGCAAAGCGTAGTCCGGGTAAGTCACTAACGTCCTAAATGTATGAAATAGTCATATGAGAGGGTCGGCTTACAGCCTAACCATGTTACTCGTTCATCCATGAAAGATCATTGTTTATTTGTAAATTCGTATGACTCATTGGTGATGGTTTCGTAAAAGTATTTCAAAGTAGTGTTGGCAGTTTCGTTATGATTTCATAAAATGGGAAATTTTGTAGAGGGGTCCGGGGGCAGCGCCCCTAGTAGCGGGGTCCAAGTGGTGGCAACCCCTGGCGGGGTCCAAGGGGCAGAGCCCCTGGTTGGGGTCGAGTTGACTTGGTGAAAACGCATTGAGATTCAAATTCGGCTAAAAATCATGTTGTAAAATACTAAGTGAAATCATGTGTTTTTAAGGGCCTGTTTTCTGTGACATTAGGAGCGACGTAAGGCTTGATGTCGCAGGTCATTACTGCAACATTGATCATGGCATCGCTAAATGCGACATCCGCAATTTAATGCGACATTAGGTGTCATGTCGCTATATGCGACGATGTTGGTTCTTGCGACGTTGTGGCTGATGTCGCACCATGCGACATCGTGATGGGTTTTTGCGACATTGAGGCTGATGTCGCAATTGGCCTAAGCCAAAAGCGACATCTAGGTCTGTTCATCCGAAAATCGAGTTTTTGAGCTAAAAAGTGTTTTGATCTTTCATGCAAGGAGTTGTAACATCATTATACACTATAATAACAAAGGAAAAGTGAAAGAAAAGTGATTTTTCATACCAATTTGAGTGAAATCTGAAAATTTGGTGAGTGATGAAGATGATGATGAAATGGTGGACTCCAAGCTTAATCCTAGTGTAGATGAAGTTGATGACAGTTTTGATGATGATAAAACCGGAAAATGAAGAAGGAGAGGAAGATTTTGGTGGATTTTGGTGGTGGTTTAGAGAGAGTTTGAGAGAGTTTTAGGTGTGTGTGTGTGTGTGTGTGTGTTTGTGTTTTGTAAAATGAAAGAAATGAGAATGAGATTTTAGGGGTGGGAGTGGTAACCGGCCCAAACAAAAGGGAGGGGGATTTTATTCCCCGTTCCGTGGTATTTAGTCCGTGTTCGTTTACCCGATCGTTAAATACTAATATATTTTAAATTGGTAAATTGTAAATACATTTTAGGATATATTTTAGTTGAGATATTTTTATAAAAGAAATTTAACTCAGTTGAAAAATTATAACTTTGTTTGTTACAGAAATGTCTCGAGTTTGTTTCAGTTTATGAAATACTTGTTAAATATTATCAAAATAATATTTAATAAACGTTAATGTTAACTAATAATCTCCTATTATTAATTACTTTTTTTGTTCACCAACAGTCGTATATTTTGTCACGTTTGTTCCAATCATTTTGTACGTAATTACGAATAAGTAATACTACGCGTATTAACTAGTTGGGCTTTGTTAGACTTACCTCTAAAATGTGTTGTGAATTCACTCTAAGTTAGGGAATTAGCGTAGAAATGCGTGCAAATTAACGTTTATAACTATGTTAAAATTGCGTGGTGTTACATTCTCCATCTGTTAGAGAAATCTCGTCCCGAGATTTAAAATTGAGTCGGAACGCCAGTCGCATATGTTTTTCCAAAAAGTTCCGTTGGTCAATGGCATAGCGCTCTAAGTTTCTACAAAAGTTTTAACAATTAAGTATACTCGCGGTATAGTTGGGTAAGTCGTGTGTTCGAAAAGTAGTCAATGTTTACCGACTGATAAGTTCGAATAGACATTTGAATAATGAAATGTTGAAATGTAGCAATAACTTACTGAGACGTACCATGTTAGATTTGGGATGCTCTCGTGCATCCCGTGCACGAATGATGTATGGGCGTCCAGGCGCATTTGGAACTTTGGTATTGCGGTTGTTGTTGTTCTGGTTGTTGCGGTTGTTGTTGAGTTGTGGGCATTGGTTTCGGTAATGCACTGGTTCGCCGCACTCGAAGCACCCATTGTTTGTTCGAGTGGGAAGGTTGGTTTTACAATTTTGGGCCAAGTGACCCCAGTTCCTGCAGTCTTGGCAGAATGCGCATTCGCCCGCATGGTGCCTTCTGCACTTGTCACATTTCGGTTTGTTGCCAAGGTAGGGTTTTGATCCGGTTGCGGTGGTGGCAACGTACGCTCGGGTGTTCCCTGGGTTTCTGTTTTGCTGACCATGTCGCTCATTACCCTCACTATTCCTTTTTTGCTTATTGTTTCCAGATTCGCCCGTATCAGTATGGGTAGCTTCAGTTTTCCCTGCAGTAGCTTTTAGGGTTCCGATCAAGACCGCGTCATCGGTCAAGCTTTGAGCCAGGTCAACTGCGCTCCTAAAGGTAGTTGGTTTGGAGGACATCACCATGCCTCTGATTTGTGGGGCCAACCCCATGATGTATCTCTAGATGTGTTCCTTCTCAGGAGTCACCATGTGGGGCACAAGACGTGCAAGCTCTTGGAATCTAGTTGTATAACCGGTAATATCAGCGCCGGTCATTTGGATGTTCCAAAGTTCAGTCTCAAGTTTCTGAACCTCATTGGGAGAGCAAAACTTTTCTGTCATTATCTGTTTCAAGGTTTCCCGTGAGATGGAGTAAGCAGTTGTGCGTCTGAGGATTTGGACCTGAGAGTTCCACCAGGTTAACGCCTTATCGGCGAGAGTACACATGGCATATTTCACCATGTTGTTGGTAGCGCATTCGCTGATATCAAAGACCGATTCCATTTTCTCGATCCAGTGAATTAGGCCAATGGCCCCTTCAGTCCCAGTGAAGGTGCTTGGTTTGCAGGCTTGGAAAGTTTTGTATGAATACCCCTGTTGGGTATTCGCCGGGGTTTCGCTCTTGACCAGGGTGGCTCCGCTGTTGTTTGCCACATTGTCTCGATTTTGGCTGGACTCATACTGGGCAATAGCTTCAGCCACGCGTCGTTCGATAATTTGCTCGGTTGTTTCAAAAACAGGAGGTGTTGTTTCTCGGCAGTTGTTTCGGGTATTTCTTCGTTTAGGTGGCACGATGACGTTCTGCGATGAATGAATGTAGAAGTCAATGCCAATGAAAATGATGTGAAGAATAAAGTTTCACATGTTTTTAGTTATAGAACATTAAAAAGGATTGACAAGATCCCCATCACGTATCTTGCGACTATGAAACGCCCATATGTACTTAGTATAATATAATCATGTTGGACAGGCGTCATTATATAATGCTAAATACATACTTCTTTTCATTAACCACTTAATACGATCAGGTTCACATGAGATCAGAGTGAGTTTGAACGAATCGGATGTAGCACGGTTCAAATAATGGATTGCTCGTATCGATGAGTCATAGTGACAGTTAGACGTATGCAAATGTGTGTATGCATGTGCGTTCTAGCCAAGGCTATAGTCTAGGTCTCTAAGTCACCTAGAAATCTAGTTCGCTATAACCAATGGCTCTGATACCAATCTGTAACACCCCCAAATTCGTTAATTTAGTTTAGCGGAAGCATTTAGTTAAGTATGGGGAGTGCCACAATACACAGTACATGCATACATATCAGAGCTTATGATTAGAACAGAACATAATATATTAAGATGCCAAAAGTAATAATTACAAAGTTTACGATTTATCGAATCGTATAAGTTGAAAATTAATTAAGTTACAAAAGTAGATTTCGTAAATATGACTAAACAGCTTAGTTATATAAAAGAAATCCAGTCGTCAAAAGTTGGCATCCTATTCCTTCGGGGGTCGCCTACGTTCCATGTGTGTAGGATGTCTTACATGCAACTAATTCTCGGAAAAACATAGTAAAAGTCAACAACGAGATTGAGTGAATTCACAGGTTTTATGTTTGCAATAGTTGAATCAAGTTTGTAAGCACAGTTGTTAAAACCAATACGTTCACAAATAGTTATTGCCATAATAGTTAAGTAAACGTTTTGTGGAATGTTATCTAAGTATAGTTCGGTTGGGATGTTACCCAAAATACAGTTTGTGTGGGATGTTACCCAAATACAGGTTGCAATACGTTGCTGGTCGTTCTCCAGCATTTCCAAATCAGTACCGGTCGTTTTCCGGTCCAAAGACGCACAGGTCGTTCTCTCGTCCAAACTCGGCCAGTCATTCTTTGGCAATAAATATTGTTGGTCGTTCTCCAACGAAACACAGTACCGGTTATTCTCCAGTCAAATGACGCATGGGTCGTTCTCCCATCCAAATACGCACGAGTCGTTCTCCCGTCCACTAGGCCAGTCGTTCTCTGGCACTAAAATACGTTGATGGTCGTTCTCCAACGTTTTCGTAAAAAGTACCGGTCGTTCTCCGGTTTACCAAACAAAGTTCAACAAGTTTATAGTATGAAAATTTTGTTTCATAAATACCAGTTTTGTGTAAGAGTTCAACAGTTTAAAGTACTCTAATCGTTCGAGTAAAATAAGTATACAATTCATGTATGTAGAAGCATTTATGGCAATCAATATAACAGTTGACTATGTTTCTCACCCCAAGTTGAAAGCAGTAAAATAGTTAAAAGTGGGGCTGTGAACTCACCTGTTGAGTTAAGTAATGAGCGAGTGCTAGCAAAGCGTAGTTCGGGTAAGTTACTAACGTCCTAAACGTATGAAATAGTCATATGAGGGGTCGGCTAACAGCCTAACCATGTTACTCGTTCATCCATGAAAGATCATTGTTTATTTGTAAATTCGTACGACTCGTTGGTGACGGTTTCGTAAAAGTATTTCAATGTAGTGTTGGAAGTTTCGTTGTGATTTCATAAGATGGGAAATTTTGTACGGGGGTCCGGGGGAAGCGCCCCTGGTACCGGGGTCCAAGGGGTGGCAACCCCTGGCGGGGTCCAAGGGGTGGCAACACCTGGCGGGGTCCAAGGGGCAGAGCCCCTGGTTGGGGTCGAGCTGACTTAGTGAAAACGCATTTGAGATTCGAATTCGGGTAAAAATCATGTTATAAAATACTTAGTGGAAATCATGTGTTTTTAAGGGCCTGTTTTCTGCGACATTAGGTGCGACGTAAGGCTTGATGTCGCAGGTCATTACTGTGGCATTGATCATGGAGTCGCTAAATGCGACATCCGCAATTTAATGCGACATTAGGTGTCATGTCGCTATATGTGACGATGTTGGTTCTTGCGACATTGTGGCTGATGTCGCACCATGCGACATCGTGATGGGTTTTTTTGACATTGAGGCTGATATCGCAATTGGCCCAAGCCAAAAGCGACATCAAGGTCTGTTCATCTGAAAATCGAGTTTTTGAGCTAAAACGTGTTTTGATCTTTCATGCAAGGAGTTGTAACATGATTATACACTATAATAACAAAGGAAAAGTGAAAGAAAAGTGTTTTTTCATACCAATTTGAGTGAAATCCAAAAATTTGGTGAGTGATGAAGATGATGATGAAATGGTGGACTCCAAGCTTAATCCTGGTGTAGATGATGATGATGACGGTTTTGATGATGATAGAACCGAAAAATGAAGAGGAGAGGAAGATTTTGGTTGATTTTGGTGGTGGTTTAGAGAGAGTTTGAGGTGTGTGTGTGTGTGTGTTTGTGTTTTGTAAAATGAAAGAAATGAGAATGAGATTTTGGGGGGTGGGAGTGGTAACCGGCCCAAACAAAAGGGAGGGGGATTTTATTCCCCGTTTCGTGGTATTTAGTCTGTGTTCGTTTATCCGATCGTTAAATATTAATATATTTTAAATTGGTAAATTGTAAATACATTTTAGGATATATTTTAGTTGAGATATTTTTATAAAAGAAATTTAACTCAATTGAAAAACTATAACTTTGTTTGTTACAGAAATGTCTCGAGTTTGTTTCAGTTTACAAAATACTTGTTAAATATTATCAAAATAATATCTAATAAAAGTTAATGTTAACTAATAATCTCCTATTATTAATTACTTTTTTTGTTCACCAACAGTCGTATATTTTGTCGCGTTTGTTCCAATCGTTTTGTACGTAATTACGAATAATTAATACTATGCGTATTAACTAGTTGGGCTTTGCTAGACTTACCTCTAAAATGTGTTGTGAATTCACTCTATGTCAGGGAATTAGCCTAGAAATGCGTGCAAATTAACGTTTATAACTATGTTGAAATTGCGGGGTGTTACAGTCCTCATGCTACTACTCGGTGATGAACTCCGGGAGTGATACATGGCACTCGAGTGTCTCTGACTGGGTGCTCTAGCTAGATGTGAACTCATCCTGCAAAATACAAAAGGTCAATGGTCCAAACATAATCATTAGCCTTTCATAAGGCGAGGTACTGCATAAGAATGGATTAGATCAAACACGAAAGTAAAATTAATGCTTGAAAATATAAGATAGCTTGGGATGCCCCCCAAGAGTGCTTTGTTTATCGAGTCTCATAGCTTGACTCATTCATACCTACTATTCCATTAGGGCGGTTCGTAGTTATAGACTTCCTCGGTTGTTGGAAAGTCTTCTACGTAGTGTTTTAAACGGTGACCGTTTACTTTGAAATTTCCGTCTGGGCCTCAAGCTCGATGGCACCATAAGGAAATACTTTAGAGATCGTGAATGGACCGCTCCATCATGTTTTGAATTTTCCAGAAAACTTCTTAAATCGTGAGTTAAAGAGTAGAACTTTATCACCTGGATTGAAGTGTGTAGGGCGAAGCTTTGAATCGTTGAGCAACTTGGTTCTTTCTTTGAATTTGTAGGAGCTTTCATAGGCTTGATCTCTTAATTCTGCTAGCTCGTTCAGTTGCATTTTTCGGTGCGTTCCCGTTATCCTAAGATCCAAGCTACAGTTTTTCAGTGCCCAATAAGCTTTGTATTCGATTTCAATCGGGAGATGACATGCCTTTCCATAAACGAGCCTATAGGGGGTTGTTCCTAATGGCATTTTGTAAGCTGTCCGAAATGCCCATAAAGCATCGTCTAGTTTATCTACCCATCTCTCCTTGAGTTGACCTACTATTCGTTCCAAGATCCTTTTTAATGCCCGGTTTGTAATTTCTGCTTGCCCATTTGTCTGTGGGTGGTAGGCCATAGACGTCTTGTGGGTAACACCATATTGTTGCAATAGTATCATAAACTGGGTGTTGCAAAAGTGTGTGCCTCGATCACTGATGATCGCCCGAGGGGTTCCAAACCGACAAAATAGCTGTTTTAAGAACTTGGTTACGACCCTTGAGTCATTTGTTGGGAAGGCTTGAGCTTCGGTCCATCTGGATACGTAGTCGACAGCTACTAGAATGTATTCTTTTCCGTATGATTTTGGGAATGGTCCCATGAAATCTAATCCCCATATGTCAAATATTTCACATGCTTGGATATTCGTTAATGGCATTTCGTTACACGTTGTGATATTTCCAAACCTTTGGCAAATATCGCAGCGTTTTACCAAGTCTTGTGCATCTCTGAAAATAGTAGGCCAATAGAATCCTGAGTCGTAAACTTTCTTTGTTGTAAAATTGGCTGCGTGATGACCTCCGGTAGGTCCGTGATGGCTTTGGTGGAGTATATGTTCGGATTCTTTCCCATCGAAACATCTTCTCACAATTTGGTCGGGACAGACTTTGAACAAATATGGATCATCCCAAAAATAATGTTTGACATCGCGGAAGAAATTTTGTCTTCGCGATGATATCATCCCCTTTCATGTGTTCCCTCCAACAATGAAATTGGCAATGTCTGCAAACCAAGGATCGTCAGTGAATTGAGAACCTTGCATTTGTTCTCCAAAACTCATTAATTGCTCTTCTGGAAATTGATCTTTAATATCTCTTTCTGCAAGTTGTTCCATCGATGGGTTTTCAAGTTGACTTAAATGATCTGCGGTGACATTTTCTGCTCCTTTTTCATCTTTTATTTCGATGTCAAATTCTTGTATGAGTAGAATCCATCGTAACAATCTGGGCTTTGCGTCTTGCTTTTTGAAGAGGTATTTCAGAGCCGAGTGATCCGTGTACACTATTGTTTTGGACAATATTAGGTAGGATCAAAATTTGTCAAAGGCAAACACTATAGCTAAAAACTCCTTTTCGGTGGTTGTGTAGTTCTCTTCAGCGTCTGTGAGTGTTTTGCTGGCGAAGTAGATTGGTCGAAAATGATTATCTTTCCTTTGCCCTAGAACTGCCCCAACTGCGAAATCACTTTCATCGCACATGATTTCAAACGGTAGATTCCAATATGGAGCGACCATGATTGGTGCATTTGTTAGCTCCTTTTTCAGGTAGTTGAAAGCTTTCATGCAGTTCTCATCAAATACGAACTTGATGTCTTTCCCTAGGAGGTGGGTGATAGGTCGAGAAACTTTGGGGAAATCCTAGATAAAACGGTGGTAGAACCCATCGTGTCCTAGAAAGCTTCAGATGGCCTTAACGTTGGTTGGTGGTAGTAGTTTGGCAATGGTTTTGACTTTTGCTTTGTCTACTTCGATTCCTGATCTTGATATTCGGTGTCCTAAAACTATTCCTTCCTTTACCATAAAGTGACATTTCTCCCAATTCAAGACGATTTGATTCTTCACACTTGGCGAGCATTCTATCAAGGTTGGACATACATGATGTGAAAGAGTCTCCAAAGACCGAAAAATCATCCATAAAGACCTCCATGCATTGTTCAATCATGTCATGGAAAATTGCAACCATGCATCTCTGAAATGTCGTAGGTGCGTTGCACAATCCAAATGGCATTCGTCGGTAAGCAAATGTTCCATACGGGCATGTGAACGTTGTTTTTTCTTGGTCCTTTGGATCGAGTGGGATTTGGAAATATCCGGAAAAACCGTCAAGGAAACAATAGAATTCGTTCCCTGATAGCCTTTCGAGCATTTGGTCAATAAATGGAAGCGGAAAGTGATCCTTGCGAGTTGCTTCGTTTAACTTTCGGTAATCGATGCAAACCCTCCAACCGGTAACCGTCCGAGTTGGTATAAGCTCATTTTCTTCGTTTGTAATGACCGTCATTCCTCCCTTCTTCGGGACGACTTGAACAGGGCTAACCCAAGGTGAGTCGGATATTGGGTAAATCAATCCAACATCCAAGAGTTTGATAACCTCTTACTTAACCACGTCCTGAATCTTTGGGTTTACCCTTCTTTGCCTTTGTACGGATGGTTTGAAATCATTCTCCATAAGTATCTTGTGTGTGCAATAGTTGGGACTGATTCCTTGTATATCAGAAATCTTCCATGCGATTGCCTTTTTGTGAGATTTCAGAACATTGATGAGTTGAGCTTTCTCCTCGGGTTTTAACTCTTTTGAGATTATAACCGGGAGTTGGGATGTTCCTTAAAGGTAAGCGTACTCAAGGTGAGGTGGTAATTCTTTTAATTCCAGGTTTGGTGGTTCTTCAATAGACGGCTTCATTCTAGCTATCTCGTCTCTATTCAGTTTCTCATATTCAGCCTGGAATGGTAACTCGTCTATCTCGGGTTCAGATGTGGTGATTGATGCTATTTCGACCAACTCGGTTGCATTTGAGAATTCGTCCGTCTTAAGCTCATAATTGTTGACTGATGATGAGGAAACTTCATCATTTCTTGTGAGAATGATTTCTCCGTTCTCGGTGAACTGGAATTCTTGAAACTGAGCGGATGAAGATTGGTTTATGGTGATTTCAGGGTTCGAAAGTGGTAGTGATACGGGTTGGTTGTCTAATTGTGGATCAAATGGAGGTGGGTCAACACTCATTCCCTTGAATGAATTTAGTATTTCTTCAATTGAAGGAAATGGGTTTGGTTTGTTGAATATAGGTTTATCTCTCTTTAGTCAAGGTATCGGTGTACCGCATCCTAATGGAACAGTGATTGCTTTGCCATGACATCTTCAGCAATTCCTCGAGGGAGCTTAACTGATCTGTCAGCTAATTGGATGGTCATACGAGTAGGCAATAGGTCATCTAGTCCTAATTTTTTTATAAAGGGAATAAGGCATTAGATTAACACTAGCACCTAGGTCTGCTAAGGCGTTACTAATTTGAATTTCTTGGAGAAAACAGGGTATAGTAAAGCGTCCAGTATCGCCTAATAAAGGTGGGAGACCATGTTGTACAATTGAAGAACATTCAACATTCAGGGGTAAACTAACTATTTGCTTAAGTTTTTCTTTGTTTGAAAGGAGTTTTTTAAAGAATTTGGTACACGAGGGCATTTCTACTAAAGCATCTAATAATCTAACATTTAAGTGCAGGCTTTTAAATATTTCCAGATATTTACCGAATTGGGCTTCTTGCTTTTCCTTCTTTAGTCTACCAGGATAAGGTATTCTCGTATGAGGTACATTATCTGGAGTTTTAGATGGGTCAGATGCTGTGACAGGGATGTCAATTGACACATTTTCACTAAGTGTAGGTTTTGGCAAAGAAGTGTTTTCGGGGGTGTTATCGGGTGGTGGTGGATCAACTTTGGATACTTTTCCTCCTCTCGTCACGATTAACACATCATCACTTGGTGGATGAGTGGTGTCATTAGTGCTTGCCGACGTACTTTCCTCAATAAAACTTAAATTTTTCAAAATAGATTCCATGTTAGAGATTAATTTTTCTGAAACTTTTATCATGGCATCAATGTTATCTTGAAATCCGGTTACTCTTTTGTTTATAACATTTTGTTCGGTCAAAAAATCTGATAAAGATTGTTTTGAGGAAGGTAAGTGGTTTGTAGGTGAGGAAACAGCCAAAAGTTGGGATAAAGGTTCATTGGGTGTGGGGATATTCAAATCAAAATAGGGTGTTGACATGATTGTTCAAGAGTGGTTAAACTAAATCTAAACTAATTCTAAAGGTAAAAAGGTAACTTTGATTGATGTTGATCTTTCAAAAGGATCGCTAAACACTAAAGTTGCTAAATTCTTAAAATCTGTTGCTGACGCTCCCCGGCAACGGCGCCAAAAACTTGTTGCGCTGCACACCGGTCGTTGAAATTTCTAATGGAGATGCAGCACAACAGTGGGTTTTAAAATTATGAGGCTGGGGCCTTGGGTTACTATTACGCTAATCAAGGGGCTAGCAAAGGACAAGTATGACCTAGGATCGTTCTTCAAAGCGCGGCAAATTGAAGCTAGGGGATTTAGAAACTTTTATGTATTTAGCTAGGGAGGAAAAGAGTTGGTTTTTGTTTTGGGTTTAGATTTCTTACTCTAAATTAAATTAAGATAAATTAAAAGGTGGAGGTTACTTCGGGCGTTCAGCAATTAAAGCGATTGTCTACTATGAAGCGGTTTAGGAGTTGTTGAATATGTAGAGTTCTAATGGGGATAAGTTCGTAAGTTAATGTGAGCTATTACTGCAGTCCTTCTATCGGGCTAACGCGGAGGTGTCCACAATCAGGCAAATAGAATGTCACATGGGTTGCAAAATATATTAAAGCCAACACCGAAAGTTCTCTCAAATGTATACCCATATTATATTATCTGATAGTTAATCTCGAATCCTATTCCCCAATCTCGGTCGTCAGAGATGTCCGAATCATGGCATAGTTAGTTAAATAAACAATCTTATGAACGAGGGTTTACCCTCACCGGAATAGGTTGGACTAACTGGTCTAGGCGGTCGGATAATATGTCATCACTTATTCATACGATTTTTCAACATCACTCAGGTATGCAAGAATACTGGGATGGTTTGTATTACAAATGGAAACATAAGCAACGCGTTTGTTAGTCGATTCATAATACAACTACCTTCGGTCATTCTCGACTTCCATACATTTGTACTTCGCCGTACGCGTTTCCAGTACTATATCAGAGAATAGTTGAATAGGGGCCGTCATATTACGTCACGATATTTAATGCCTTATGTATTTCACTATTATGATAATCCTAAGGCAACAATCAAACAAGAACATGCAATAAGACGATCAAAGCAATAGTTCAGCATAAGCATGCAAAGGTGTTATTTAAGTCGAGGATATTCCGAAAGTTATCTCAAAAATATCGTCTATATGAATTTAATCTTAATCTACCTCTATTCCCATATTCCGTGTCTCTTGGATCCTATTTTTGTCTAGAGAACATCGGCCATGCCGAGCTCAATGATTCAATCTAACATAGTATAACTAAGTGACCTGTATCCTATGAGTTAGCTACGTTCATTTTCGGATAAGGTTTTAGTCACAACATGAGTTGGGTAGATAAACGATAAAGATTTAATTCCTACACCTATTTGTAATATAAACCATTCGCAATCTCATAACATACAACACAATTACATATTAAAACTTTCTAAATGACTATCATAGCAGACAATTGAGTTATCTAATTAATCATGGCAATTCTAGCATGCATATTTAAATTTATTAAAGAAAGAACAAACATAATTAAATATGAAAGATAGATTAAAACTTGAAAAAGGCGTACAATAACTCGTAGCTACAAATGTATCCCGGAGAACCTCCGTACAAGTTTTCCTAGATTAGTTAACTAGCTAATCTAATTAACTAAGGAAGAATTGCAAATAAAGAAAGAAAAAGTGAAAGTGTGTTGTAGGTGTTTTTAGTGTATCTAAGGTGTGTCTTCCAAATGAACCAAAGCCCTCCTATTTATAGGAGAAATCCGGCTTACGTTAGCAACTTGAGGAGCACTTTAGCAAAAGGTGGAAAAGGTGGTGCACCAAGTACGTACAATCGCGCAAAGGTGTGGCACCGGGTACGTACAATCTTGTTTTGACCTCCTTGGCAGATTCTCATTGATTTGAGTGTTATTTGAGTTCAAATGCTAAGAATTGTTCCAGAATGAGAGAGATATCGGTAGTAAAAACGTGACTTTTTACGCAATATCATCTACACAAGCTATTAGCCTGTTCAACTGATGGGAAACATACGACTAATAGTCGAGTTACCGAGTTTGATGTTGCTTTGATGGCATCTATTCTCAGCAGGAGGAACATTCAGGTTGCCCACTTAGTTTCTCAGCGAATTCTTGAGGAGCATAGTTATGAGTCGAAAAGGTCATTCATGGGCCCTGTGGTTACAAGGTTGATAAGTAAAATGGGACTGCTCATAACAGCAGAAGTGGAGAAATTCAAGAGTCTACCCAATTGGAGTGCACAACCAATAGACTACAATTTTCTGAGATTGATGGGGATAATCAAGGGTTTGAGAGATGGCACAGTTTATATTAGAGCACATCCAGTAGATCCCGATAGTGTTGACACCCTAGTGCCAGATTTAGTTCTACATAGAGGGACGAGAAAGAGAAAGCGGTCAGGAGAGCCCAGAGATTCAGAGTCAGATGAGGATGAGGATGAAGATGATCATGTAGACCCAGTTGCACCACCACCAGTAGTACCATCGCCTGTTAGGGCAGGAACTTCTATCCCGGCCCCTAGAGTACAGATGCCCATATACATCTATCACTACGGAACACCTCCAGGGGCAGACTATTGGTAATGGCACATGCAGATGCAAGTCAGATGTTATAGGTCTATGAGACAGCAGATTGCAGGGATACTAGTAGACCCACTTCCAGATATACCATGCGGGTTAGGCCGAGCACCACCACACATATATCCCCTTACAGTTCCTGCTCAGACACCTCACCCATATCCAGGTCATGGTCATGGCTTACCTCCTCGGACAATTCCACCTAGACCACAGCCACCTCCAGCACGGGTTCCTAGTATGAGAGAGCTTGTCCCCTCAATAGTTAGTTCAGTAAGGGGACAACCTTCGAGAGATAATGGCAGATCCAGAGTTTCTAGGCGAGTTGCCACTACACAAAGCCGCATGAGTCTCAGACAGTCCGATCCCACCATCGTAGTACAGGCCCTAGTATCCTCCCACATACAGACAGACTTATTCAGGGGAAACACTCAACAGGGATCGCCTGTTATGCCACTTGAAAGTTTTGGTATGCCTGCAGGGCAATTTGTTGACCAGTTGATACACGATGGAGTTTTTACAGATACATGAGCTATTCAGGATGCATCAGATGAAGGTACCCAACATCAACATAATCTAGAAGATGACTCCTCATTAGATGAGACCTCCTATGCACCTATCGGATCTTCATCAACAGTATCACGAGCACCACCAGCCGAGCAATAGATTACTCCGCTTTCTAACTTCTTACTATTTTCTATCGGACTTTATTATTACTATTTGTATTTGATTACTGTCGATGCATAGACATCACCTCTATCCAGTTATTACTTTATTATGCTATAATTTTACTTTTCTTATTAGCAGCTATTACTTGATTATTGAGTGGAATGTTTGTTTGAATCCAAACACTATTTATCGAAGACCATAATGGAAGAAGCTGTCGACCACACCATGAAGGATGCTGGAAGCAGAAAACTGCAAACCAACAATCTTCTACAAGTAGCCGAAAGTACACACAACGTATCACAAAGCGGTAACTACTTCTATCCGTTTAATGCCTTAATTATCTCATCCGATATTCCTAAAATAAGTGTGGAATCTCAAAGCCACACTACACTTACGTAATAATCCGAAAATAAGTAGAATCTCTAAGTGTGGGATACTTCGACAAGAGGTGTTCAATACATAGATTCGAACATTAGGGACAATGTTCCTTTAAGTGTGGGATATACGGTCTGCAACCGAAAGTTTAACCTCTTGTCCGTAACATAAACAATATTTTCATTAAAAGACTAAAAATAGAGAAATATTCAAAAAATTTGAATTCAAAAGCAACATTCTTTAAGAACCTCTATTTTTTTAAAAATATAAATTACAGTAAGAAACGAGTTCTTAAAGAAACAAACTAGTTTTCGTAGAATGAGATACGGACGAAAAGGGCAACACATGGCTAGGCACACATTGACCAAAACATTCGATTCGTGAGGTTTGAGCCCTGGTTAGCATTCATCTTTAAAATGCTTCACTTTTCATTTTATGTGTGTGCCGATGTATGCATTTAAATTAGAACTTGCTCTTGTAATACATTTCGAGATCACACCATTGAGTGCCATACATGGCATAGGTACAACCTACCTTGATACTTTCTAAGGAAACCCAACACCTACTTACCACCAAACATCCACTCATTCTTCACTCTTCACACCCAAACAAAACTTCCCTTTATATCTTCATCCCGAACCTAGGGAAGCCACGTCTTCCAATATTCCCAGAAACACTTTCAATTTCCCAAGCCTCCCACAAGAAAAGCCCATACAACCTCACAACCCAATACCATACGGAATCTTTTGGACAAAATATCCATCGATAGGGACGGCATAATAAAAAAAAAGAGAAAGAAAAGAAAAATGAGAAAAAAAAGAAATAAAAGAAGAAACATACATGCCGACACTACCCAAAAAGTCCAGAAAAGGAAAATTCAAATCCGAAAAAGGGTTGCACTATTAAGTCTTTTGATGCGTGTGAAAGCGCGTCTGGTTGTAAAGGTTATAAATGGAAATACCTAATTAATACTTTTCACACAACCAGGAAAGAATACCTGGTCGTAATATAGTATAGCTCGATAAGTCCGAGTCGAACACAGGGAACGGAAGTTAATTCAAATAAAAAGGGAAATTTGTTATAATAATAAAAACAATAAAAGAGGGAGACGTTTTAGTTCCGGACGAACAATTGGCAACAATTATGAAAAGCAAATGATTTAATGAAAAGAAAATAATGAAATAACAATTACTCAAATAAAATTATTTAATTCAATTGATAGAAAAAGTACATTTGTTTAGATTACCTTCCTCCGAATCTGATTATCACTTTATTGAATTGCTAACATATGGATTTTATTGTGATATGACAAATATTACCAATTATCCTTACGAGATTAATTGATTGAACACAATCAAGAAAGATATAAAGTTGTTTTCAACCCGTTAACAGTTCAATTTAACATTATCCACCAAATTGCATTGTGAATTAAAACTACACCTTTCATATGACTTACTTTTGCAACTTGAATCAACAAGTCATAACTACTTAATAATAGTTATCACATTCATCAATTATTATTAACAATTATTTATCCCAACCTATCAAACTCAATATATTTAGTGACAATTATCAGTTAAAATCAACAATCATCAATAATTATTTATCAATAGAGAAATCAATCTTAAATTAATAAATAACTACGTTGGGTAATCAATAATAATCAACAAATAAACATGGATCATCAAGTAAACATAAAAACATTCATAAAATCCAATATAATCCGCAATCCAATAATCAAATCATCATCCGAGTATTATCATCTAAACAAATGTATTAAAAACTTAGCTACTCATATAGTTATTAAAAATCAGGAATGAAAACGAACCCATAATCATAATCAAATGAAAAGAAGAAACGTTTCGAACCGAACAATCGAGAACAATGAAATAGAAAGTGATAACCTTCAATTCTCCTTGCTCTCTTCCCCTGGAAATACTCAGAAATGGTGAGTTTTTGCTTCAAAAATCGGCTAGAAGAAAAGTGTGGTGATTACCCTAAAAATGAAGTAATTAGGGCTAAATAATGTTTCTGCCGTTTTAATCCATACGCCGTATGGAAATTTCATACGCTGTATGGATTGCAAAAGCCCATGGTCTAACCCGCATACTCTAGTGTCCCGGCTCATTCAATCCATACGCCGTATCTAATTTCCATACGCCGTATGGATTGAAAAATGCAACTTTTCACCCACACGACTTCCATTCTTCAAACTTCAATCTTTTTAGCTCTTATTCTTCAATACTTGCTCATTTTCTGCTTCTTTTCCAATTCAAGCTCCAATCAACTCCTAAATGCAAATATGAACGAAATGAGTATCGAATTCAACTTAAACGCATAAGAAATCTATTGAACAAAGGGGTAATTAAACCTATAAAATAGCACATTTTGGCGTTCATCAAACATCCCCCACTTGAATCCTACTTGTCCTCAAGTAGACTATCGATTTTAAAACTCAAAACTTAAAATATGAACCGCAAACAAAAACTCAAAAGGACTTACATACTACATAGCAATCGACAAACCAAATTCCTATCTTAAAATCGATTCTACCTTAAAGTTTAGCAATCAAGAAACTCTTTAACGGAGACAACTTCTAATACATTATTATTAGACATAAAAGACAATTCACTTCGATTATCGATATTGTTGACCACTTAAACAATCTAAATTTCAGAAATTGAGCTCAACTTTTATTATTCTAGCAGGCTTTACCCTTGATTCTCAATAGCAAAATACTCTCATATAAATAACGTGTCATAATTTTCCAAATAATGAACATCCAAATAAATCAGTCATTTTTCAAACCAAGACGTTGGTGATAGGTTTGTACCTCAGTACAACAGAGCGACATAACTTGGTTTTGGTTTTTCAGTTTATGAGTCCTTTGTACTCTCTTCTTTCTTATTATTTTTCATCAAATATACTGATGGAAACCAGGTCTGTACTTCCGTACAACAGAGGAGTCAACACCCAGTATATTCTCAAATGAAGATAATTAGGATTCCAAAATTAAGGATTATAACACGCTATCATACAAGAATTAGGACTAAAGCCATACCTTGCTAAAGATCGTCTTAAGATAAATTCCTACATTAAGTATTAAATTTCTTACTAGCTCAATAACCTTCAAATAGATTGCCTATCGATACATCATATAATGAACTATCTAATAATTTAATAATTAGATTCATTTCATTCATTGAATTCCCAAAATATGTTACAAGATTCGCTAAGCTTTACGAATAAAATTTTAAAATGAAAAATTTGGCTGAAAAATGACTAGCAGAGAATGCCCTTCAACTCAATATTTACAATTCATATTTTGAGGACAAAGAAACTTCTTTTCTGCCATCCCCCACTTTAAAAATTTGCAATGTCCTCATTGCAAACTAAACAACATAATACTTGGGAATAGAAAAGAAGTGAAAGAGGAAAACTCCCCTAATATAGAAGAAAATTGCTTGATGAGCGGCTTCTGAAATAATACAACAGCACACTTCCGTAGGCATCACGGTTGTATTTAGCGTATGCAACAAGCCTTTAAACCTCTCTGTATCCTGATAGGACGAGTTGTAGTCTCGTGAGGGTTTCCAGGGAACACACCCACAAAGTTCCATTCTGCAAGTAAACAATAAAACTATATAACAAAAATAACGGGTTGTCTCCCGAAAGAGCTTTTGTTTATCACGTCGGTAAGCTCGACTTCTTACTTCATAACTTAACTTAAATTCATCTCCAAATCACGCTTGGAGTCCCTTGCATCACCGAAGTATATCTTTAACCGACTTCCATTAACCTTGAAAGTTTTACCAGAATGACCTTGTAGATCAACAGCACCGAAAGGATAAACTTTCTCAACCACAAAAGGACCTGTCCAACGTGTCTTCAACTTACCTGGAAATAAATGCAACCTAGAACTATACAATAAAACCTTATCAACTTTCTCAAAAGTGTGATTTGACTTAAGTTGAGCATCATGCCACTTCTTTGTTCGCTCCTTGAACAGTCGTGAATTATCATAAGCATTCATCCTTAACTCATCTAACTCATTTAGCTGCGCCATTCTCTCTCTTCCAGCGGTTTTGTCATCAAAATTGCATTGCTTTAAAGCCCAGTAAGCCTTATGCTCCAACTCAAATGGCAAGTGACAAACCTCCCCATAAACCATGCGATAAGGTGTTGTTCCAATCGATGATTTAAAAGCTGTTCGTGCTGCCCATAATGCATCATCCAACTTAAATGACCAACTCTTAGGATTTCCTTCAATTGAACATTCTAAAATACGCTTCAATCCCCTATTGGTCACTTCCACTTGACCACTTGTTTGTGGATGATAAGCAGTCGAAAACTTGTGGTTGACTCCATACTTCCGCAGCACTTTCTCCATTTGCACATTTGTAAAATGTGTCCCCCGATCACTAATTAAAGCTTTCAGTGCTCCAAAACGCGAAAATAGTTTTTTCAAGAAGTTCACCACTACCCTAGCATCATTTGTTGGTAGTGCCTTCGCTTCAGCCCATTTAGAAACATAATCCACAACCACAATGATGTATTTATTTCCATTGCTAGGAGGAAATGGCCCCATAAAATCTATCCCCCAGACATCAAAAATCTCACTTACCATTATTGGATTTTGCAACATTTCATCCCTCTTAGAGATTCTCCCAGTGCGTTGACAGGCATCGCACTCCTTCACATACTTGAATGCGTCCTTATAGACTGTTGGCCAGTAAAAACCTGCCTCAAATACCTTTCTTGCAGTATAATTAGGACCATGATGTCCTCCAGCCGGACCATCATGACAGTGCTCTAAAATTATGTCGCATTCCTCTCCAGGAACGCACCTTCGGACTATTTCATCCGCACACTGTCTGAACAAGTACGGGTCTTCCCAGAAGTAATATCGTAAAGATGAGAAAAACCTCTTTCTTTGGTTGAAGTCCAATCCTGAAGGAAGAGTGTTTGTAACTAGGAAATTTGCAATATCGGCGAACCATGGAAAGTCATTCAAAATTGCCTTCAACAAACTTTCATCAGGAAATTTATCCTGAATTTCTGATTCATCTAACTTATCCAGCTCTGGATTCTCTAATTGTGACAAATGGCCAGCCGCCAAATTTTCGGCTCCTTTCTTGTCTCGAATCTCTATATCGAATTCTTGTAGTAACAAAATCCATCGCAACAACCTTGGCTTCGCATCTTGCTTACTAAACAAATATCTCAACGCTGAATGATCAGTAAACACTACCGTCTTTGACAAGATCAAGTAAGAACGAAATTTATCGAATGCGAAAACAACTGCGAGTAATTCCTTCTCAGTCGTAGTGTAATTTTCTTGTGCATTTGTCAAAGTCTTGTTCGCGTAATAAATTGGTTGAAACTTCTTGTCAACCCTCTGACCTAACACTACCCCTACAGCATAATCACTAGCATCTCACATTAATTCAAAGGGAAGATCCCAATTTGGACTAATCATGATGGGTGCAGATACTAACTTCTCTCTCAGAAGATTGAATGCATCAAGAAATTCCCTGGAAAATTCAAACTTTGCCTCTTTTTCCAACAGTTTGTTCATTGGACGAGCAATCTTGGAAAAATCCATAATAAATTGTCTATAGAACCCAGCATGTCCTAAGAAACTTCGTATTCCCTTGACATTTGTTGGGGGTGGCAGCTTTGCTATTGCCTCAATTTTTGCTTGGTCTACTTCAATACCAACGCTTGAAATCTTATGTCCCAACACAATTCCTTCTCGTACCATGAAATAGCACTTTTCCCAGTTTAAAACAAGGTTCGAGCTCTCACACCTTTGCAACATCATCTTTAGATTTGCCAAGCACTTATCAAAGGAATCACCAAAAACTGAGAAGTCATCCATGAATATCTCCATGCTATCCTCCACCATGTCATCGAAAATTACCATCATGCACCTTTGAAACGTTGCGGGTGCATTGCACAAACCAAAAGGCATCCTTCGATAAGCGAAAGTTCCGAATGGGCATGTAAACGTGGTCTTATCTTGGTCCATTGCATCTATCGGAATTTGGAAGTACCCTGAAAAATCATCTAAGAAACAGTAGTATTCTTTTCCAGCTAAGCGTTCGAGCATTTGATCGATGAACGGCAGAGGAAAGTGATCCTTGCAAGTAGCGTCATTCAACTTTCTATAATCGATACAGACTCTCCATCCAGTGACTGTCCTAGTAGGTATTAACTCATTCCTCTCGTTAGCAACCACTGTCATGCCTCCTTTTATAGGCACAACATGGATGGGGCTAACCCATGGACTATCGAAGATTGGGTATATCAATCCAGAATCTAACAACTTAATTATCTCCCTCCTTACCACATCCGTAACCTTGGGGTTCAGCCGTCTCAATGGTTTAAAATCAGATTCCATAAGAATCTTGTGAGTGCAGTAAGAGGGGCTTATTCCCTTGATATCACTGATCGTCCATGCTATGGCATGTTTATGCTCCTTTAGAACATTTAACAAACTATCCTTCTCGGTAGTTGACAACTTAGAGGAAATGATCACCGACAGATCTGACTCTCCTTGCAAATATGCATATTCCAAGTGGGTCGGTAGATCCTTTAACTCTAACTTTGGTGGTTCTTCAAATGATGATTTTACTGCCAATACCTCTTCACTCGTGCAAGGAATCCCATGCATGGTGATGCGAGTCTCCTTCTTAATTGAAATACCATCTGTTGAAAATGACTCTTCGCTCTCCATCAACTTATTTTCCTCATTCTCTAACTCTTCATCACTCGTGATTGCTAACTCCTCGAGCAATTTATCGAATTCCTCAATATCACGGATTCCTTCTAGACTTCCCGTCCAGCCTTTAAGAATCATAGGATCTAACTCTTCATCTTCCATGAGACTTTTAAGGAATTCATCATCATCAGATACCTCTCTAGCACTCAAGAAGTAACAAGTATCATCCACTGTAGCAGGGTATTGCATCGACTTGTTAACATCAAACACTACTTCATCATCTCCTACCCTCAGAGTAATCTTTCTATCGAAAACATCAATCATTGCCCTAGCAGTGTCTAGAAAAGGTCTTCCTAAAATGATTGGTACCCTTAAATCTTCTACCATGTCTAAAATCACAAAATCACAAGGGAAAACAAACTTATCAACCTTGACCAACACATTCTCGACCATTCCTTCAGGATATTGGATCGAACGATCTGCTAACTTAATGCACATTCTGATTGGTTTAGGTTCTCCTAACTTGAGTCTAGCATACATAGTATAAGGCATTATCGATATGCTTGCTCCCAAATCAGCCATTGCATTAGTGATGTCTAAACTTCCAATAAGACAAGGAAGGGTAATACTTCCAGGGTCTTTCATTTTTGGTGGAAGTTTGTTTTGCATCACTTCTGAGCATCTCTCATTCATTGTCACCGTGGTTGCCTCCATCAACTTGCTCTTGTTGGTTAACAACTCCTTCAAGTATTTTGCATACTTTGGCATTTGAGCAATGGCCTCCACAAATGGAAAGTTGATGTGGAGTTGTTTTAAGTTCTCAAGAAACTGGTGATAATGTGCTTCATCCTTCCCTTTTCTCAAAGCTGCTGGATAAGGGGGTGCCGGTGCATGATCCTTAGCATACTGCTTATCCCTCGCACTTTGATCATCCTTGGTACTCTCCTTCGGGCTTCCGACAACTTCTACCTCCTTCTCCTTCTCAGGTAGAGTTTGAGATACATGCTTCTTTGTTCCAAGTGGATCTTCATGAACCTTTCCACTTCGGGTAATTACTGCTTTAGCCTGATCACGTGGATTGGTTTCGGTAAATCCTGGAAGAGTTCCAGGAAATCTCTCTTGGAGAACCTTAGAAATGTTCGAGATACTTCCTTCGATCTGCTTAATAGCAGCACCTTGATTTCTCACTAATGCTTCAGTCATGTCCATACGCTGTCCAGAACTAGCAATAAATTGCTCATTAGTGGTCAAGAACCTTCCCATCATTTCTTCAAGGTTGGTCTTCTTCTCGGGAAAAGGTGCTGGAGGTTGCTCCTTGGTGTAAAGCCCTGGCTGTGTTTGGCGAAACGGGCGATTCCCTTCCTGATAAGGTCATCGGAAGAAGGTCCCTCCACCTTGGTGGTAGTTTCCCTGACCTTCGCCAAACTTGACTTCTTCCTTTGCTTCTCCGGATTCAACCTCGGGACAATCCTTGACTAGATGCGACCCCCCGCAGTTATCACAACCGACTTGGATTGCATGAACTGTCTCGGTTACCTTCTTTAAATCTCTTCCCATGCTGTTAAGCTTAGCAGTGATGGCGGCGAGTCCATCCTCATTGCTAACTGATCTTCTTCTCCGACTGGTTCCGTCGTCCCAAAGCTGAGAGTGTTTTGCTTGGTCACGAATTGCGTCTAACGTGTCTCTTGGAATCTTCTTTTGTAGAAGTCCTTGAGCATCTATCTGCTGTCTTGTTGCACGATCCACTCCTTTTTAGAACACCATCACTATCTGTTGATCATTCAAGTCATGTTGTGGGCACTTATGCATTAAATTCTTGTATCTTTCCCACGCTTGGTGAAGTGATTCATCGACTTCCTGCTTGAAATTCCTAATTTCATCGATCATCTTCGATGTTTTGGATGGTGGGCAATACATCTTCAGGAATTTCGTGGGCAGATCTTCCCATGTGGTAATGGATCCAACTGGTTCGGTTGAAATCCATCTCTTAGCAGCCCCCTTTAGTGTCATTGGGAATACTCGGAGAATGACTTGATCGTGCGTAACGTTGGGAACGTTGAACATGTCGGCGATTTCCAAGATCTTCTCGATGTGTTCGTTGGCATCCTCTCTTTCTTCGCCAAGAAAAGGGTTCTCTCGAAGTTCCTTGAGGAACTGTCCCTTGATTTCGAATTCCACTTCTCGTGCAATGGCGGGTCTCACAACTCCTGGCCCCAGATCTGCGTGCATTCTGCTAGAGTACTGCTCTAGAGTCATGTTAGCGAGATCTTCTGCCATTATGTTATTTGGTTCTGATTGATCGCTAAAAAGGAATTGTAAATGCTCCTTGAAATCGCTTTCTAAATATGAATGGTTGCTACGGGTTAGTGGGGTGAAAAGGTTATTAGTAAAAACCTCAAAGTCGTCGACAAGAAAAGTGTTAATTAACGGCGAGTTAGGAGGTGCGGAAGCAGCACGTCTTCTTTGATGAAATATGCGTTCGGGTTCTTCGAAAGGATCGGTAGGGTCGGGTTCTGTCGTTCGGGTCATACACTTCCTGTAAATAACTTATGAAGTCAGCAGAACAAGCAACTCTGACAATCCTAACAGAACAACTCAAATTGATATTCACAATAGTACCCTAATAGATAAAAGTAGAAACAAAGCTAATAACTACTAAATAAATAGACTAGTAACAACTAAACAAACTCCAAATTATTGAATCAAAACAACCACTCCCCGGCAGCGGCGTCAAAAACTAGATGCGTGTGAAAGCGCGTCTTGTTTTAAAAGTTATAAATGGAAATACCTAATTAATACTTTTCACACAACCAGGCAAGAATACCTGGTCGTAATATAGTATAGCTCGATAAGTCCGAGTCGAACACAGGGAACGGACGTTAATTCAAATAAAACGGGAATTTGTTTTAATAATAAAAACAATGAAAGAGGGAGACGTTTTAGTTCCGGACGAACAATTGGCAACAATTATGAAAAGCAAATGATTTAATGAAAAGAAAATAATGAAATAACAATTACTCAAATAAAATTATTTAATTCAATTGATAGAAAAAGTACATTTGTTTAGATTACCTTCCTCCGAATCTGATTATCACTTTATTGAATTGCTAACATATGGATTTTATTGTGATATGACAAATATTATGTGACACCCGACCAATTAGGGCTAGTTGCTAGTTCCTAATCATCTGCAAATACATGTAATTAGTGCTAGAGTAGGCTAATTGTATGTATCAATATATATATATATATATAGGAATATATATATACACGTACGCGATTATGTTCAATCGTGCATTTTCATATCGGGCGGATCCCGATACATTAATACGGACGTTGGTGAACTCAATTTATTAAATAATATGAAATTATTTGATAAACATACTTATTTCCAAATATTATTGCGATAATATTTCAAAAGCATTTCGTATTGTATAATATGCACAGAAACGACCAAAAACGCGCAAAACGCGCCCGACAATCAAATAAACATCAAAATATATTTTTATAAATTAAAATATATCATTTCGGATGATAAGTATTTATTTGAAGTATCGAGATTTAAACCGTTAGATAAACACAAGTGTCAAACGTTTAACGCCTAAAATAAACGTCGAAACGAACGGGTAAACGATCACCGCACGGGGTACAACTTTGAGGAAACAATTTAGGCACCCACTTGGTGTGGGGGCCCACGAAATTCTGCAGAAAATGAGGCCATGCCCCATGCCCTCCTCCCCCCTTACTTGTGAAAATCATTCCACACCACCATACCTCATTTTTCAACTCCCACCATACCATTTCTCTCATTCCACTCAATCCCCTCTCCCCTACTCCCTAATTCACGAAATCCATGCCACCACCACAGCCCTAAATCACCACCATCCAACCACCACAAGACCATCATCATCCACCATCAAGTTCTTGAAGAAAATCGAAGGAAAGGCTCGGTTATCGCATCATCTTTCCATTTCGACACTAGATCTTTGATCTTCTTGTAAGAACTCTTAATATTCTACTAGTTTTACTTTAAATATACTTGTAAACATGTCTAGTTGCTCATTTAACAAGGTTATGTCCAAGGTATAAGCTAAAACTCATTTTTCTTGAACTTATGTTCACACTTCTTTCTGTCTAGAAAGTTGGTCAAATTCCACGATTTTTATAAAATTCATATCTTAACTAAATTGAATGTTTCTTAAGCCTAAAATGTTGCCTGTGATGTTATCTTTCCAAAGACACCAATTTTGTAACATATCAAGTTCGTTTACTATTTTTAAATAATATTTCTGTTAAGGAGCGCGTTACTATTCCGGCGGACAGAAATATCTACCCCTTCTCCAGACCATATCTTGAGTTCTAAACCACTAAAACATATGAGACCAGTGCCAAAACCTCACATAATTTGTTAACTCTAAAAAGTTCTTGTTTAACCTTTTCCAGAAATACACGGTTTTTAGTGTAGAAGCTGATCTTTGGACTGTAGCTGTTCTAGGACCAAAACCGACACCCTTCATAATTATTGTTGTTAAAAATAGTAAATGAATATATAAAAACACTATAAAGTGCAAATTTACACTAGACACATAGGAGAACATGTATGATTTTTAGTCAGGCTTAATTCGGTACAGAATTTGATTAAATCGAGAGACTTGTCGAGTCAATATCTAGAAAACCAAATTGTAAGAACTGTTTTTGTCAAGAAATCCGTGAATACCATTGTCGCATAAATTAATCCGTGAATATCATTCATGCATAAACAAGATCCGTGAATATCATTCACGCATAAACAAAATCCGTGAATATCATTCACGCATAAACAAGATCCGTGAATATCATTCACGAATAAACAAAATCCGTGAATGTCATTAACGCATAACCAAAGTCCGTGAATTACTAATCTCGCATGAACATTGCCCGTGAATTACTATTGTCGCATGAACAGTGTCCGAGAATCCTATTGACGCAGTACCCTATTGTCGGACTAATTGTGGCCTTTCATTTTCTTTGACTCACGGACTAAATGGATCCTTTGGACTGACGGACTCACTTTTGAAAAATTTCACTTTTATAATTCTAAGTTTCGAGACTCTACACTTTCGGACCATAAAATTGTCACACATATATATATGTATATACATATACCTTAGTAAATCCTAAAGCTTAAACGCCGAGAACAATAATATTACAAGAGTATTATGAACCAACATGACACAAGACAACTAAAATGATATTTGCGAAACATGTTTTATAAACCATCACCAACAGGCCGTACATATTTTCAAAAACTCAAACTAATCAATCAAACAACCAAATTATTTGGACATTACTAGTTGGATGAACAACTAGCATGGACGGTCTTTTGAGACGTCTACATATACTCATAACCTTGCGCGTTGTAAACGCCTGGCAGGTTACAGTCTTTGGACATCTCATTGTACACCATCATTATTTGCTATTGCAAACGCATCAGACTCAGGTGAGTCTCATAGCCCCTCATTTTACTGTTTTTAACCCAAGGGTGGGAATACATAATCGTTTTGTTTTACATGTGGACATGAGTACTAAACCTCGATATATACTGCATGAGTTGTTTTGCTAATCAATTAAAGCCCTCCACTACATAGTTTGTTTATATGGATTTAGCGCGATTATTAGTGTATGGTACCATATGGGATTGACAATCCCCGTCAGGGTTAGCACGCACTAACTGGTCAAACGGACGCATTAGCATTTGTTCATACGAGTGTAGATTAGGCACTCGCAGGGAGGCACCCTCGCTCAGGCACTTGGTTGTGTTCCTGATACCTCAGTTAAGCTCAAACTATGGGCTCATGGCAGTGATATACATCTATTTTATTTGCTTGGTTGCAAATCATTATATTAAATCTCATGGTTCACACATCATGTTTATCTATACAAACCTGTGAGCTCACCAGCTTTTTAGCTGACATTTTAGTATGTATTCTCAGGTACTCAGCAGTAGTAGATCTGCTCAGGATTATTAGCTCGAGTCGCATACAGACACCAGGAAATTCCCCTGCATTTCTACATTTTGTAAACTAGATATGCCTTAGAATCTCTAAAAATTAATTACGAGCTATTGTAAACATTATTACATTGTAAACTTTTATAATATCAATGTAAGCAGTAAACGACGCATATAGAGTCATTCACTTTATCTTATGTGCTTGTGATATTTGATTAGTCGCGCCCCGACCCGATTCGCTTCTGCACAGTAAAATTTGGGGGTGCGACAGATTGGTATCAAAGCCTAAGGTTATAGTGAACTAGGTTGCATTAGTGGGCCTAGACTATGACCGTTAGGCAGTATTTTCTGTTAAGTATGGTTGGTTCAAGAGTTACATCATACAAGTTTAATTTAACATAGCCTGATCAACTATGTACAATTAAATAAAGATGATGTAAGGCTTGAACTAGTTATGCTGGAATAGGGATACACTAGTTGACTCTGACCACGAGAGAAACCGGACCGATACATGTGTGTGCTAGAAACATTAGGCTATATGATATGTATATATATATATAGGCCTCACAATACTTACTGAACGCTCTTGCCACAGACATGGCAGACATCCCTCCTCTAGCACCGACAGACGCGAACAACGAAACTCAAACCTACCCAACTGTAGAGGAGTTAACTGCTTTACCCCAAACTTCAACTAAACCTCTCTATTATTTCACTGGGGAGGCAAGAGTCACACGACATCAACGAAGGGGTAACAGTTCAGCTCGAGTCAACCCTTACCACGCTGGTAACCTCTCAACCAGGGCAGACTATCCAAGTTACCCTCGTAAGTGGGATTGACTACCCACAACTTTGAACACCTAGAAGTCTGAGGAAGCCATACAGATTCCTGCTGACCCCATGGACATCTTACCGTATACACAAGAACCTATCCACCATACCGTTCCAGTGCTTGCTGCTCGACTACACCGTCATGAGGCAAGGCTTGAAAGCTTGGAACGAGAACAATACATAGTACAAACACATGGGTTACGCACATCACACGACCGTATTGCTGGACTCTATCTGGAACAAGAAAACATGACACGGAATGTGGATATGATCCACCAACAAGTGATTGATGATAGAAGCGCAGTTGATCTCCTGCAGGCGAGACTGGAAGAATGTGAGCTACGCTCACAGGAAGACGAACAATATGCTCGCATGTTGGAGTAACGCCTAACTATCACTGAAGATACCACCCGACAGACCAGTCGACTTGCTGAAGCCATGGAACGTCTTGTCACCCTGATGTCACTAGTGACTATACGACAAGATTAGTACAGTATCTGTTATGTAATCACTTATCTAAGCCCTTTAAGTCAGTGTAATTCAACCGGATGTAACCATTCCCGGTACCTTTTGTAAACTCTAAAGTCTGTAATCTTTTGAACTCGTACCTTGTATGGTATCTAATTTTATTATCTAATGAAATATGATTATCACATTGTGCTGTTGTATATTACCCTCCTATATACATACATATGCGATAAATCATAACCTTTGAACAACATCTTACATATTTTTCCTCTGTATTTATTCAACCATTATGCCGCCAAGATGAACTTACAGTCCAGCGGAAATCACTCAACTCATTGCTCAGGGTGTAGCTCAAGCCCTTGCTGCCCAACAACCACGCTCTGGCAGCGAGGACACGACCAACAACACCCCTCCAGCCAAACCTTGCTCATACAAGGACTTCCTCAACTGCAAACCTCTGAACTTCAAAGGCACGGAAAGAGCTATCGGTCTATTACGATGGATCGAGAAAATGGAATCAGTCTTCCGGATCTGTAACTGCCCAGAAGACTGCAAGGTCAAGTATTCCACCTGCACCTTCATGGATGGTGCTCTGACCTGGTGGAATACTCATGCTCAAACTGTAGGCATTGATATCGCCTACCAAACTCCCTGGGAAGAATTGAAAAGAATGTTAAAGGATGAGTACTGTCCAAGAGAAGAGTTGCAACAACTCAAGGTCGAGTTTTGGAATCTCAAAGTTCATGGCAATGATATTGCCAGTTACACAACCCGTTTTCATCAACTTGCACTGTTGTGCCCATCAATGGTCGATCCTGAGTACAAGAGGATCGAACGTTACATCTGGGGACTTCCCCCACACATTCAGGGAATGGTCACTGCTTCCAACTCTCCTACTATTCAAGGTGCCGTCCGTATGGCACACAATCTTATGGCTCAGGTGGTTCGCCAAGAAACACCTACTTCCACAAACACCGGTAATAACTCTGGGGATCACAAGAGAAAGTGGTCCGGAAACTCCAACCAAAATCAACAGTCATCAAAGAAGCCTGAAACTGTCAAGGCTTACACAACTGGTTCTGAACCCAGGAAAGGCTACACTGGAACCAAGCCCTTCTGCCCTAAGTGCCGCCACCATCATGATGGTACCTGCGGTACTCCATGTAACAAGTGTCAGAGGTATGGGCATCTAGACAAAGACTGTAGGTCTTCTAGTACCAATACCAACAACAACCCCAACACCAGCTCCAGCCAACCAAAAGCCTGTTTTGAGTGTGGCAACACTGGGCACTTTAGAAATGACTGCCCAAAACCGAAGAACAAGGGAAACAACAACAACCCGAGAGGTAGAGCCTTTGTCCTTAATTAAGGGGAAGCCCATCAAGACCCGAATGTGGTCTCGGGTACGTTCCTCATCAACAACTTACATGTTTCTATTCTATTTGATACTGGTGCTGATAGGAGCTTTATATCTGATGAATTTAGTTCCTTACTTGACATTACCTCTGTTGCCTTGGAAGTTAAGTATATTGTTGAACTAGCTAATGGCAAACTGATTGAAACAAATAGTGTGATACCCAATTGCACTTTAAAACTAGCCGACGAACTCTTCAACATTGATCTCATACCGGTCGAGATCGGTAGTTTCGACATCATCATCGGTATGGATTGGTTATCTAAACACCGAGCAGAGATCGTCTGTTTTGATAAAATTGTTCGTATTCCTCTCGTAACCGGTGGTACTTTAATCATACAAAGGGAGATCGGTGGGACGAGACTGAATATCATATCGTGTATGAAAACCCGAAAATATTTGAGAAAAGGATACCAGGCAATCCTCGCACATGTTATGGAGAAAAAGTCGGAAGAGAAGTGACTTGAGGATGTGCCCATCGTTCGAGACTTCCCAGAAGTCTTCCCTGAAGACTTGCCTGGCCTTCCACTGCCAAGACAAGTCGAGTTTTCCATAGACCTCGTGGCGGGTGCAGCACCTATGGCACGAGCACCTTACCGTTTAGCCCCATCCGAACTTCAGGAGTTGTCTAATCAGTTACAGGAACTCCTGGATAAAGGATTCATTCGACCAAGTTCTTCACCTTGGGGAGCTCCGGTCCTATTTGTCAAAAAGAAAGACGGTTCTTTCAGAATGTGCATCGATTATCGTGAACTCAACAAACTCACTGTTAAGAATCGTTATCCACTTCCTCGAATTGATGACCTATTTGACCAACTGCAAAGGTTGAGCTTTTATTCAAAGATCGATCTACGGTCAGGTTATCATCAACTCCGAGTTCGAGACACCGACATCCCAAAGACAGCTTTCCGAACTCGCTATGGTCACTACGAGTTTCAAGTAATGCCATTTGGTTTAACAAACGCACCAGCTGTATTCATGGACCTTATGAACCGAGTGTGCAAACCATATCTCGATAAGTTTTTCATTGTATTCATTGATGACATCTTAATCTACTCGCGCAACGAGCAAGAACACGCGCAACATCTGAAAACCATTCTAGAGCTACTCAAGCACGAGGAGTTATATGCTAAATTCTCCAAGTGTGAGTTCTGGATGCAGACCGTCCAATTCCTTGGGCATGTGATTGACAATCAAGGGATTCATGTTGATCCATCAAAAATCGAGGCTATCAAAAATTGGCAATCGCCAACAACTCCAACCGAAGTACGGCAGTTTTTGGGACTTGCCGGGTACTATCAGCGATTTATCAAAAACTTCTCAAAAATAGCCCAACCACTCATGACACTGACTCAGAAGGAAAAGAAGTGCGACTGGACTAATAAACAAGAGTCAGCGTTCCAATTGTTAAAACAAAAGCTTTGCAGTGCACCTATCTTATCACTACCAGAAGGTAACGATGACTTCGTGGTATACTGCGATGCTTCACACCAAGGTCTTGGTTGTGTGTTAATGCAACGAGACAAGGTCATTGCCTCCGCCTCCCGATAACTCAAGGTTCACGAAAAGAATTACACCACTCATGATCTCGAATTAGGAGCCGTAGTGTTGGCACTCAAAATCTGGAGACACTATCTGTACGACACTAAATGTACAATCTTTACCGATCATAAGAGTCTCCAACACATCTTTGATCAAAAGCATCTCAATATGAGGCAAGGTCGATGGGTCGAGTTGCTTACCGATTATGATTGCGAGATCCGTTATCATCCAGGCAAGGGAAACGTTGTTTCCGATGCCCTCAGTCGAAAGGAACGTGTAAAACCCCTTCGAGTCCGAGCCCTCAGCATGACAATCCATAATGATCTTATCATTCAAATCATTACCGCTCAACTCGAAGCACTCAAACCTGAGAACGTTATTAATGAGTCCTTGCGTGGCATGGACCAAAAATTTGAAAGCAAATCCAACGGAGCCAAATACTTCTCAAACCGAATCTGGTTACCTAATTTTGGGAACCTACGAGACTTGGTGATGGATGAAGCTCACAAGTCCATATACTCCATACATCCTGGATCTGACAAGATGTATCATGGCATCAAGGAGTTGTATTGGTGGCCAAACATGAAAGCTGACATCGCCACATATGTTGGCAAGTGCCTCACATGCTCTAAAGTCAAAGCGGAGTATCAGAAACCCTCCGGATTACTCCAACAACCGGAAATCCCTCAATGGAAATGGGAGAAGATCTCCATGGACTTTATCACAGAACTTCCAAAGACATCGAGCGGTTGCGATACCATTTGGGTGATCATCGATCGTCTCACCAAATCTGCTCATTTCCTAGCCATCAAAGAAACCGACAAAATGGAACGCCTCACGCGATATCATCCTCACTTTTGGCAGTCACTTCAGAAATCATTGGGTACTCGTCTAGATATGAGTACTGCATATCATCCTAAAACCGACGACCAGAGTGAACGAACCATTCAAATACTGAAAGATATGCTACGGGGTTGCGTAGTTGACTTCGGTGCAGATTGGGAACATCATTTACCCTTATGCGAGTTTTCGTATAACAACAGCTACCATACCAGTATTGGAGCTGCACCTTTCGAGGCACTGTACGGTCGTAAGTGCCGATCACCTGTCTGTTGGACCGAAGTGGGAGACAGCCAACTCACTGGTCCTGAAATCATTCACGAAACCACAGAGAAAATAACTGGAATCCAAAACAGACGCAAAGCCGCGCGTGACCGTCAGAACAGTTATGCTGACGTGAGACGCAAACATTTCGAGTTCCAAGTTGGGGATCGAGTACTCTTGAAAGTATCACCTTGGAAAGGTGTCATTCGCTTCGGCAAATGCGGGAGGTTGAATCCCAGATACATTGGACCATTCAAAATCCTTGAGAGGATTGGTCCAGTGGCATATCGATTGCAGCTCCCACCCGAACTCAGCAGCGTGCATCCCACATTTCACATTTCTAATCTTAAGAAATGCTTGTCTGATGAGACACTCATTATTCCTCTCGACGAAATCCACATCGATGATAAACTCCATTTTGTAGAGACACCAGCAGAAATCATGGACCGAGAGGTCAAACAATTGAAACAAAGTCGTATTCCCATCGTCAAAGTCCGGTGGAATTCGCGGCGTGGTCCGGAATTCACTTGGGAACGGGAAGCCCAAATGCGACTCAAGTACCCACGGTTATTCACAGAATCCACACCATCTACGACACCGAGCTAAATTTCGGGACGAAATTCTCTTAACAAGGGGAGAATGTGACACCCGACCAATTAGGGCTATTTGCTAGTTCCTAATCATCTGCTAATACATGTAATTAGTGCTAGATTAGACTAATTGTATGTATCAATATATATATATGGGAATATATATATACACATACGCGATTATGTTCAATCGTGCATTTTCATATCGGGCGGATCCCGATACATTAATACGGACGTTGGTGAACTCAATTTATTAAATAATATGAAATTATTTGATAAACATACTTATTTCCAAATATTATTGCGATAATATTTCAAAAGCATTTCGTATTGTATAAAATGCACAGAAACGACCAAAAACGCGCAAAACGCGCCCGACAATCAAATAAACATCAAAATATATTTTTATAAATTAAAATATATCATTTCGGATGATAAGTATTTATTTGAAGTATCGAGATTTAAACCGTTAGATAAACACAAGTGTCAAACGTTTAACGCCTAAAATAAACGTCGAAACGAACGGGTAAACGATCACCACACGGGGTACAACTTTGAGGAAACAATTTAGGCACCCACATGGTGTGGGGGCCCACGAAATTCTGCAGAAAATGAGGCCATGCCCCATGCCCTCCTCCCCCCTTACTTGTGAAAATCATTCCACACCACCATACCTCATTTTTCAACTCCCACCATACCATTTCTCTCATTCCACTCAATCCCCTCTCCCCTACTCCCTCATCCACGAAATCCATGCCACCACCACAGCCCCAAATCACCACCATCCAACCACCACAAGACCATCATCATCCACCATCAAGTTCTTGAAGAAAATCGAAGGAAAGGCTCGGTTATCGCATCATCTTTGCATTTCGACACTAGATCTTTGATCTTCTTGTAAGAACTCTTAATATTCTACTAGTTTTACTATAAATATACTTGTATACATGTCTAGTTGCTCATTTAACAAGGTTATGTCCAAGGTATAAGCTAAAACTCATTTTTCATGAACTTATGTTCACACTGCTTTCTGTCCAGAAAGTTGGTCAAATTCCACGATTTTTATAAAATTCATATATTAACTAAATTGAATGTTTCTTAAGCCTAAAATGTAGCCTGTGATATTAGCTTTCTAAAGACACCAATTTTGTAACATATCAAGTTCGTTTACTATTTTAAAATAATATTTCTGTTAAGGTGCGCGTTACTATTCCGGCGGACAGAAATATCTACCCCCTTCTCGAGACCATATCTTGAGTTCTAGACCACTAAAACATATGAGACCATGTCCAAAACCTCACATAATTTGTTAACTTTAAAAAGTTCTTCTTTAGCCTTTCCCAGAAATACACGGTTTTTAGTGTAGAAGCTGATCTTTGGATTGTAGCTGTTCTTGGACCAAAACCGACACCCTTCATAATTAAAGTTGTTAAAAATAGTAAATGAATATATAAAAACACTATAAAGTGCAAATTTACACTAGACACATAGGAGAACATGTATGGTTTTTAGTCAGGCTTAATTCGGTATAGAAGTTGATTAAATCGAGAGACTTGTCGAGTCAATATCTAGAAAACCAAATTGTAAGAACTGTTTTTGTCAACAAATCCGTGAATACCATTGTCGCATAAATTAATCCGTGAATACCATTCACGCATAAACAAGATCCGTGAATATCATTCATGCATAAACAAAATCCGTGAATATCATTCACGCATAAACAAAATCCGTGAATATCATTCACGCATAAAGAAAAACCCGTGAATGTCATTAACGCATAACCAAAGTCCGTGAATTACTAATCTCGCATGAACAGTACCCGTAAATTACTATTGTCGCATGAACAGTATCCGAGAATCCTATTGACGCAGTACCCTATTGTCGGACTAATTGTGGCCTTTGATTTTCTTTGACTCACGGACTAAATGGATCCTTTGGACTGACGGACTCACTTTTGAAAAATTTCACTTTTATAATTCTAAGTTTCGAGACTCTACACTTTCAGACCATAAAATTGTCACACATATATATATGTATATACATATACCTTAGTAAATCCTAAAGCTTAAACGCCGAGAACAATAATATTACAAGAGTATTATGAACCAACATGACATAAGACAACTAAAGTGATATTTGCGAAACATGTTTTATAAACCATCACCAACGGGCCGTACATATTTTCAAAAACTCAAACTAATCAATCAAACAACCAAATTATTTGGACATTACTAGTTGGATGAACAACTAGCATGGACGGTCTTTTGAGACATCTACATATACTTATAACCTTGCGCATTGTAAACGCCTGGCAGGTTACAGTCTTTGGACATCTCATTGTACACCATCATTATTTGCTATTGCAAACGCATCAGACTCGGGTGAGTCTCATAGCCCCTCATTTTACTGTTTTTAACCCAGGGGTGGGAATACATAATCGTTTTGTTTTACATGTGGACATGAGTACTAAACCTCGATATATACTGCATGAGTTGTTTTGCTAATCATTTAAAGCCCTCCACTACATAGTTTGTTTATATGGATTTAGCTCGATTATTAGTGTATGGTACCATATGGGATTGACAATCCCCGTCCGGGTTAGCACGCACTAACTGGTCAAACGGACGCATTAGCATTTGTTCATACGAGTGTAGATTAGGCAATCGCAGGGAGGCACCCTCGCTCAGGCACTTGGTTGTGATCCTGACACCCCAGTTAAGCTCAAACTATGGGCTCATGGCAGTGATATACATCTATTTTATTTTCTTGGTTGGAAATCATTATATTAAATCTCATGGTTCACACATCATGTTTATCTATACAAACCTGTGAGCTCACCAGCTTTTTAGCTGACATTTTAGTATGTATTCTCAGGTACTCAGCAGTAGTAGATCTACTCAGGATTATTAGCTCGAGTCGCATACAGACACCAGGAGATTCCCCTGCATTTCTACATTTTGTAAACTAGATATGCCTTAGAATCTCTAAAAATTAATTACGAGCTTTTGTAAACATTATTACATTGTAAACTTTTATAATATCAATGTAAGCACTAAACGACGCATATAGATTCGTTCACTTTATCTTATGTGCTTGTGATATTTGATTAGTCGCGCCCCGACCCGATTCGCTTCCGCACAGTAAAATTTGGGGGTGCGACATATTACCAATTATCCTTACGAGATTAATTGATTGAACACAATCTAGAAAGATATAAAGTTGTTTTCAACCCGTTAACAGTTCAATTTAACGTTATCCACCAAATTGCATTATGAATTAAAACTACACCGTTCATATGACTTACTTTTGCAACTTGAATCAACAAGTCATAACTACTTAATAATAGTTATCACATTGATCAATTATTATTAACAATTATTTATCCCAACCTATCAAACTCAATATATTTAGTGACAATTATTAATTAAAATCAACAATCATCAATAATTATTTATCAATAGAGAAATCAATCTTAAATTAATAAATAACTACGTTGGGTAATCATTAATAATCAACAAATAAACATGGATCATCAAGTAAACATAAAAACGTTCATAAAATCCAATATAATCCGCAATTCAATAATCAAATCATCATCCGAGTATTATCATCTAAATAAATGTATTAAAAACTTAGCTACTCATATAGTTATTAAAAATCAGAAATGAAAACGAACCCATAATCATAATCAAATGAAAAGAAGAAACGTTTCGAACCGAACAATCGAGAACAATGAAATAGCAAGTGATAACCTTCAATTCTCCTTGCTCTTTTCCCTTGGAAATACTCAGAAATGGTGAGTTTTTGCTTCAAAAATCGGCTGGAAGAAAAGTGTGGTGATTACCCTAAAAATGAAGTAATTAGGGCTAAATAATGTTTCTGCCGTTTTAATCCATACGCCGTATGGATTGCAAAAGCCCATGGTCCAACCCTCGTATTCTGGTGGCCCGGCTCATTCAATCCATACGCCGTATGGAATTTCCATACGCCGTATGGATTGAAAAATGCAACTTTTCACCCACACGACTTCCATTCTTTAAACTTCAATCTTTTTAGCTCTTATTCTTCAATACTAGCTCATATTGTGCTTCTTTTCCAATTCAAGCTCCAATCAACTCCTAGATGCAAATACGAACGAAATGAGTATCGAATTCAACTGAAATGCATAAGAAATCTATTGAACAAAGGGGTAATTAGCACTATAAAATAGCACATTTTGGCGTTCATCATCTTTTCAAGTCTGAGAAATTCCAAAAGAGACTTTCTCGGAAAAACACCCAAGATTCAAGAAAGATACGAGGAAAGAAAAATCCATAATCTTCCTTTTCAAACACCTTCTACAATTCCCCAAAACCAAAAACCTGATTCCTTTCTAAGATATTTTGAAAGATTAGTACCGTCCTCATCCAAAGTGATGGAGATTTGATTCTTGATCAAGCCTATGACGAGAATGCTGCATGACTGGCTATCTAAGTGATTGACACTAGCAAGTAGGAACCCTAAACACCTGAGTGATTTGAGTGACCCACTGCGAGGATTGCCTAGTCATGATTACCATTTAAGTTGCATGAAGAAAGTATCAACTTCTATAAACCCTTAGTTTCTCATAAGAACTTTTTCATGACTGAAGCTTTATGTTCTTTGGAATTGGTACTTCTAAAAGATACGTGTAACTAGAATCTTCCAAAAGGCCTTTTATGAATGAGTTTGCTTGAGGACAAGCAAAGTTCTAAGTGTGGGATACTTGATATCGCGTAAAAAGTCACGTTTTTATAACCGATATCTCTCTCATTCTTGAATAATACTTGGCAAATAGACCCAGATAATGTTCAAATCAATGAAACTTTGCCAAGAAGGTCAAAATAGAGTTGCACAAGAAAATTCAAACAAAACGGACGAAAAATGAAGATTCCACACACGTTTGAAAATTCAAGGCCTCAAAGACAAGAATTAGAGAAAAATTACCCATCACTGAGATTTCTCTTATCCATGATATTCGTTTTCAAAATACGAATCTAACAGTAGAAGAATCAACAAAAACAGATGAAGAATGAAGATTCTACGTACGCCGGAAGATTCAAACGATTCGTACAAAACATCCAAAAATCATAGACATATTTTTGGGATTTCTTTTCATCAAATTCTTCGTTTTTGAAAAACAAATCCAACGCAAAAAGAATCAAAGAAAACGGACGCATAACAAAGAAGATACACACAAATCAAGAAACTAAGCGAAAGACGAGGAATCGGGGCGGCAGCCTGCCAGCCGCCGCCGGCTGCAGCTCCCCCGCCTCCCGTCCGCTTTTTCGTCCTTGCTCATACTCACAAGGTACACGTGCTAGGCCTTTTCCATGACTTTTGGGTACACGTGCTAGACCTTTACGCGTTTTAGGGTACATGTGCTAGCAACTTTTCCACCTTTTACTAACATATGCCCCAAGTTGCTAAAATGCACTAATTTTCTCCTATAAATAGGAGGCTCCATGGTTCATTTCAACACACACTCTTATGCATCTCTCACACCTCATATCTCACAAATCTCATTCCAAATTCTCTTGTATTTTATAGTTTTTCTCATTCTAGAATTATTTTAATTAATCTACGAATTAATATAGGAGCTAGAACGAACAGTAGGATTCGGAGATAAACCTTTGTACGTGTGAAAGAGTTGTCAATCATAATAATATGCTGCTACGCATTTATTTCCGGGTGATATCTAAACCTTTATCATACTTGTTTTATTTCGTATTTTAAATATGTATTATTACTTGGTATGTGATTTACTTATTGACATGAACTGCGAGTAGTTTATTATTGTGTTCGATATAGTACTGGAAATGCTTTTGAGCAAAGTACAAATGTATGGAAGTCATAAACGACCGAAGGTAGTCATATCACTGGAATCAGCTCTGGTTTAACAATTGGAATTCCAAAAGGATAATACAACTTCACAACTAACTGGTGTATCCTACGAAAGTCAATGCATTACAAAGTAATGTTCGTACAAAACGTTCAGACAACATAGGAATTAGTAACCCTTGTATTGTTAAGACCTTATGAACTTAAGTTTAATCTATGGAGTACCCTTTCTGGTTATCCATGTGACTGCAACCTAGTAATTAGGACCTGATCCACCTTAATTATGGTAAGTAGTTATCTGTGCCCATGACATGCAATAAGTAAGACACAATGAAACCACTCGTTGTATATATTAGGTTTACATTTCCGCACTGCCTTACATTTAATTAGTTTAGAGTGTCATTTTCACTGTCAGTTACTCTTGACCGCATGTTGGATGTAAGAATCCGTGGAATTACCATGTAAAGTACACAGTCTAATTACTGAAAGGCATGGTCTGCATATGAAACACGTTTTTAATAAACTGCGAATAATCCAGGGATGTATAACTGTTTGAAAAGGAGAGTTTAAATCATAAGTCGAAGAAACCGGAATCTAATTAATCATAAATAAAACTTAGAAATGAAAGTAAAAGTCCAAGTGACTTAGGATTCTTAAACCACTAGGTCTTATAAATTCGGCGGTCTAAACACACAAAAAGTTATTAATCTGCATGCTACTAGAATAGTAAACTATCTTAGGGATTAAGAACGGTCGGACCTATGAGACGATACGCTGCTGATTCATGCACCTCGGTATAAAACCAAAATAGATTGCTTATCTCTTAACCAGATAGGTATTGGAAGTGGCGTAATGCTCCGATCAGAATCATGATAACCTAGTTCCTAGTGACATGCCAATGGGAAATTTAGTTGGTAGGGTTCTAGAATTTACACCTAATAGTTTACCTATTATATTAAGTACTGCCTCTATTTAGCCTGTCATCCCGAAACATTAATTATCGAAATCTCAGCAATCACATATTTATCTTTATCGGCTTTCCTGTATTTTAATTTCCTGCAATTTACTTTCCTACACTTCAATTATTTGTCTTTAGTTTAAAAACCCCCAAACCTACCTACTTTGTACCATCCTAAATACTTCCCTACCGAAAGCACCAGCTTTAATCAGCCACACGTTTCGATTCAAAGAACGATCTTAGGTTATAATTACCGCTTACTAACCAGAGTAGGTAGTACATATAATTTAAGCTCCGCTATTTATGAATTTTAAGACCCTTGTTGGCGCCCGATTTGTTACCATCAACGACATCGACGCTTCGGGCGACATCATTACTTAACGTCGTTAATAGTGTCATTGAGAATGAGTTCCTTTGATGTTATTGATTATTGATGATTATGAATCTAGGTTTATTGTCATTGCTAAATATATTGAGTTTGATAGGTTAAGAGAATGGTAACTAATCAATCAAAAATGAATAAGCTAATAAGTCATGAATACTTAATGCATAATCTAGGGAAAAGCACGCAATTGAAACATACAATTCTTACAACGTTGGATCAATGTTTAATGTGGGACCCTAGGTTGTAGATATTAGTTAACCAGAACCGGAGACTAATTGACATTTAACTTGGACTCTTTGATTAGTATCTAAGTTTATATAAAAGATATCACAATCAGACATACAAAACACATGAACCGGATAATATGAATCTGAGCGGAAGAATCTAAGCAATTACATGTTTATCTGTTCCTCTTATCTTGTTTTCTGTTGTTTGGTTTAGTTATTTAGTTCATATTGAACGTTCGTACGGAACTAAAACGTAACCCCTATGTTACTGTGTGACAACCGTCAAAAATCTCGGGTTATTACTGCACTCGAATCTCAAACTACATTTACAGCATTCCTTAAATCCTAGTGAAATTTCTAGATTATGACTCTGTAGGCTTACTAGAGTTGTAGTACGTCTTAGAGACTGTTTGGTGAACTTTAAATACCCGTAGACATATTAAATTAGGTTACTAAGTGCCTAATAAAACAAAGAAAAGTCCACCCCTTTATGTCCTCACAAAATACACATCGTATCACAAAAACTGAAATTTCGGTGACTCGACAAGTAAAATTCAATCGGACGGTACCCGACTTAACAAGAACGTTAGTGAAAACAATTTCATAAATAAATTAAATCTATTTTATAATTTAAATAGTAGTTATTTACATATTATTATTATATTGTTAAAATAATATGCGAAAAACCTAGACGTTTTGCTTAAAATGTCTCAAACGCAACGAAAATGCGTGAATCGAATTCGGCACTCAAACGAAAGTCAATAAATATTTTGACAACTTAAAATAAAGCATTTCAATAATAATTCAATGGAAAATAATCCCAATTATATCGTTAATTTAAACGACTCAAGATAACGTTACGTGATTTAACGTTTTAACGAAAATAACGGGTAAACGAACACAATACGTAACCTACACTTAATAGACAAAAATAAAACTGATTTTTAACCATTTGTGGGTCCCCAAAAACGTTCACCCTTCTCCCCTTTCCATGTGATCACCACCCATTTTGATCAATGAGGTTGCATGCAAATGAAAGACTCCACCATCTTACTTACACTCTCATCATCTCATTCATTTCACTCTCACCTCCCCTCAAAACTCTCTCAACATTTCTGGAGTATTTACAGCCTTTAAAACAACCACCTAACGTCCACCATTGACCACCACATAAATCCCTTTGACCACCATAGCACCACCACTGAAAAACACCACTATCTTGCAAGGAAATTCAAGGAAAAGCAAGCTACATCACCTCCTCATTACATCTCTTCCATTCTTTCCTTGTAACCACCATTGTAAGGGTTCTTTTATGTTCATATTACTCTTATTAACATGTATTTAAAGTTTACTCAAAGGGTTATGCTCTTAACCATACTTAAAAACTATTTTTCTTAACAAAAAGTTCATGAAAAAGGCTATTTTACATTCTCTCCAGAAAGTTTCATCTACTTCCACGATTTTTATAAAAATAATTTCTTCATGAAAATGGACGTTTTTATAGTTTAAATTCAAGTTCTGGAAGTAAACTTTCCAACCCCATAAACCTCATATTTTTCTTAATTCGTTTGATATTTTTAATAATTTTTGTAAGAAAAGATGTACAAAATGTTAGAAAAAGTCAGAAACTTTTCTCTCAGTGTTTTAATGATAACTAGAGCTTCACATCTCCAATTAACTTGAAACCAATGCCAAAAGTTTAAAAATTTTGTTGGCTACAACTTTCGTGTTGATCACTTTTTCTAGAACCCAATAGATTTTGCCCAGAAATAATGATTGCATGCATATGTTCAGATTTGACCTCAGAAGATAAAAGTAAATTTTAAAAATACCTGAACTTCTCTATAATTCCTGGAAAAATAACAGAAAATAACTAATATCCTGACGTTTAACTGTGATTTTTGTCTTATTTTATTTCGGATCATAATTAATTTTCATAGTGAGTATTCACAGCCACTTTTTACTTGTTTATTATTTTGGGGTGAAAAGCATGATCTCGAACTTTAACTAAATTGGTTGTACTCTTTATGAACTTGTTGAACTTTTGCTATACTATTGTTATGCTTGAGTACTATCGTGCTAAAGTCCCCGGAAATACAGTTTACACTACTTATTAACTCGTTCGAGAGCCAGACGAGTCGTTGATATTTATGGATAGCGCTATTTAGGGGGAAACCACTCCTCACTCACACTGGTTGTGAGTGCATAGTATCACCTTACTCATGTTAGCGATAGAACATGGAGCTTGGGGCGTGTGTCGGTTGAATCGGTTTAGTAGTGGCCTCAATTTCATTAACACTCTTGTATATTACCTTTCATATTCATAACTATTACAACCAATCATTTTTATTCATGTCATTTATGAACAAAGCTTTTAATTCATTTGTTTGTAACTCTAAGCCTGTGTACTCACCAACTATGACCATAGTTGACCCTTTCGTTTTATCATGCTTTTTAGGAGAACGACAGTAAGGTGCACTCTAGGAGTACATTAGAATGGATGCATGTTCACATGCATTTGCTTTATTTTGATACTATGACTCTCTTTTGGAAACTTTAAGAGCTTATTATAATTTCTTTTTGAACTGTGATTGAAACTTGTAGTAATGTGTAATATTTTCTCTAAATTATGTATGGTGTTGCTACTATATCTTATACATTGCTACCCGGTACTGTTACATCTCGTGTTTCCGCTTTAGCGGGGTGTGACATACTACTTTATTAGTTTAGTTAATAATTTCAATTTAATTGAATAACTTCGTTCCTGTGTTCCTGTGTTCGACCTGGACTTACCATAGCTATACTATTCTGATCGGGTATCCTTGCCTGGTTATTGGATAGTAATGTTTGGTATATTCTGTACTTTATAAATAATAAAACTAGATGCTTTCACACGCATCAAGTTTTTGGCGCCGCTGCCAGGGAACACTTAACCGGTTGGACTATTGTTCGGCCGGAGAACGGGTTCTTATTCGATTAAGTTTGAAAATACAAAAAAAAAAAAAGGTTTTTCGTTAATCATGCACAATTTTATAGGCTCGATTTGCTAAACAAATATTTTTATCTTGTCTAGAAGTTGTGATGATTAATGATGTAATTTGGTTGTTAATAATTGTTTACTTGTTAATTATATGTATCTGCATATTATATAAGTTTAATTTTTACTGGAGCAAGGTTTTTGAATTTTGTTTGCACCAGCCGATGGTTGAAAGGCTGTTTTGCAAGAAAATTTTTTGTTTCTGCTCTGTTTGTCATATATTTTTTGTAATAAGTATTATTGTTTATTTTTTGTTCCTTACTTTATGTAGGTTATGGTTTGTTAATATGTAGTTTTAACTTCTAGTTATTTTATATTTTGTTTTCTTGTTCTACTTTTTGTTTTCTTGTTTTTTGTTTGCAGTTTAGAACTTTGTGGATGTGTTCCCTGGAAACCTTCACGAGACTTTAACTCGTCCACTCGGGATACCGAAGGGTTTAAAGGCTTGTTGCATATGCTAAATGCAACCGTGATGCCTACGGAAGTGTGCTGTTGTATATTTTCATAATCAGATCAAGAAAACATTTTTCTTCAAGATCAGAGGAGTTTTCTGTTCACTTCTTATCAATTCCCTCTTTTACAATTCCTTGTTTTGCAATGAGGACATTGCTTTATTTTAAGTAGGGGATGGGGAAAAGAAGTTTGCTTGTCCTAAGTTATGAATTGGTAAATTTCAAGCTATAGGGCATTCTATGTTGGTCATTTTTCAGCCCAAATTTTTCTTTTAAAATGTATTCTTTTTAAGTTTAGCAAATCTTGAAACATATCTGGAAAATTCAAGGGATAAATTGAACTTAAATTAGATAGTTCATCATGTGATGTATCGATAGGCAATCTATGTATAAGTTGTTGAGCTATTAAATAAAATTAATGTAAGAAGTATGTGATATTCCGAGAGGAACTTTAGCAATGTATGACTTTAGTCATAATTCTTATATATGATATCGTGCGATATGCTATAATTTTGGAATTTAATTAATATCATTCGGGGATATACTGGGTGTTGTTTCCTCTATTGTACGTAAGTACAGACCTGGTCTCTGCCAGTATATTTAATGAAAAAGAGCAAAAAGAGTTTAAATCAACTCATGATTTAAAAATTTAGTCAAATTATGTCGCTTTGTTGTACTGAGGTACAGACCTACCACCAATGGTTTGACTAAAAAGTTATTATGGTAAACCAAAGTCAAGTTATGTCGCTCTATTGTGTTTAGGCACAGATCTGTCACCAAAGTCTTGACTTGAAAAATGATTGTTTTAATTGCATGTCCATAATATGTGTAATATTAGCACGTTATATGTATGAGGGTATTTTGCAATTGGAAATCAAGGGTAAAGCTGCTAGAATAATGATAAGTCAAGCTCAATTACTTAAGTATAGATTGTTTAGGTGGACAACAATATCGGTAATCATTATGATCCATCTTGTATACATAATAATAATGCATGAGAAAATTGAGTTACTTAGAAGAGTTTCTTTATTGCTAAATTTTAAAGTTGAATTATTTATAATCTAAAAATTTGGTTTGCGAAATGCTAGCTAGTATGTAAGTCCCAACTTGCCCTTGTTTGCCTACTTTTTTGGAAACTTTGATGTTTCAAAGTTTTAAAAGTGTTCACCAACACCACGAATTCAACAATGTTCACCAACATCCGTATGAGTGTATCGGAATTCGCCAATATAATAAAATGCACGATTTAATTCAACCGCGTAGATGCGTATATATATTTATACACGTAAGGATACATATGATTGGCCTAATAAAGCATTAATTACACTCATTACAAAGTGATTTGGACCTAATGACGAGCCCAAATTTGGCGGGTGTTACATTCTCCCCTTGTTAGGAGAATTTCGTCCCGAAATTTCAATCTGAGTAGTCGTGTGAGTGGAGCTGGAGAAAAGTTGTGGATATTTGAGTCTCATCTGATCCTCTCGTTCCCATGTGAATTCCGGACCACACCACGAATTCCACCGGACTTTGACGATGGAAATACGACTTTATTTAAGATGTTTGATTTCACGGTCCATAATCTCCACTTGTGTCTCAACAAAATGGAGTTTGTCGTCGATTTGGATTTTCTTGAGGGGAACGATGAGTGATTTGTCGGACATACATTTCTTTAAGTTGGAAATGTGGAAAGTAGGGTGTACACTACTGAGTTCAGCCGATAGTTGTAATCGATACGCCACCCGACCAACCCTTTCGAGGATTTCAAAAGGTCTGATGTATCTGGGGTTCAGTTTCTCGCGTTTACCGAAGCGGATGACGCCTTTCCAAGGCGATACTTTGAGTAGTACTCGGTTTCTAACCTGGAACACGAGTTGTTTTGCGTCTCATGTCAGCATAACTTTTCTGACGATCATGTGCGGCTTTTAGATGTTGTTGGATACCAACAATTTTCTCGGTGGTTTCGAGAATGATTTCAAGACCGGTGAGTTGGCTGTCTCCCAGTTCGGTCCAACAGATGGGTGATCGGCATTTACAACCGTAGAGTGCCTCGAATGGTGCAGCTCCAATACTAAGATGGTAGTTGTTGTTGTAAGAGAAATCACACAAGGGTAAGTGGTGTTCCCAATTGGCACCGAAATCAACTACGCATGCTCGTAGTATGTCTTCCAGTGTTTGGATGGTTCGCTCACTTTGGCCTTCGGTTAGTGGATGATACATGGTACTCATATTGAGGCGAGTACCCAAAGATTTCTGTAATGATTGCCAAAAGTGTGATGTGAAATGACTATCCCTGTCGGAGATAATTGAGTTAGGAACGCCGTGTCGTGAGACGATTTCTTTCAGGTAGATTCGGGTGAGACGTTCCATTCTATTGGTTTCCTTGATGGTGAGAAAATGGGCAGATTTGGTGAGACGGTCAACGATTACCCAAATGGTATCACAACCGCTTGACGTTTTCAGGAGTTTGGTGATGAAGTCCATGGAAATCTGTTCCACTTCCATTGGGGTATATCCGGTTGTTGAAGAAAGTCAGAAGGGTTCTGGTGTTCGATTTTGACTTTTGAGCATGTGAGACACTTACTGACGTAGGTGGTGATTTCAGCTTTCCTGTTTGCCCACCAATACAGTTCCTTGACGCCATGATACACCTTGTCAGATCCAGGATGTATAGAGTATTTGGATTTGTGGGCTTCGTCCATTACTAAGTCTCGGAGATTCCCGAAACACGGTAACCATATTCGGTTTGTGAAATATTTAACCCCGTTGGGTTTGGTTTCGAATTGTTTCTCTTTATGTTTCGCAAAGCTTTGTTTTTGATATTTTCAGGTTTCAAGGCTTCGAGTTGAGCGGTAAGGATTTGAGGGATAAGATCGTTGTGGATTGTAATGTTGAGGGCTCGGACTCGAAGTGGTTTCGGTCGTTCCTTTCTATTGAGGGCATCAGCAACAACATTTGCCTTGCCAGGGTGATATTTGATCTCACAGTCGTAATCGGTAAGCAACTCGACCCAGAGACGTTGCCTCATGTTGAGATCTTTCTGATTAAGAATGTGTTGGAGACTTTTGTGGTCGGTAAAGATTGTGCACTTAGTGCCATAGAGGTAGTGTCTCCAGATTTTGAGTGCAAACACTACAGCTCCCAGTTCAAGGTCATGAGTGGTGTAATTCTTTTCATGGATTTTGAGTTGTCGGGAGGCGTAGGCGATGACTTTGTCTCGTTGCATAAGCACGCAACTGAGACCTTGATGAGAAGCATCGCATTATACCACAAAGTCGTCGATGCCTTCGGGTAGAGATAGAATAGGTGCGCTGCATAACTTATGTTTCAGGAGTTGGAAAGCTGACTCTTGTCTTTCAGTCTAATCGAATTTCTTTTCTTTTTGAGTGAGGATCGTGAGATGTTGGGCTATCTTTGAAAAGTTTTCGATGAAACATCGATAATAACCAGCGAGATCCAAGAATTGGCGTACTTCGGTCGGCGTTGTCGACGATTGCCAACATTTGATAGCCTCGATCTTTGATGGATCAACATGAATTCCTTGACTATCTACAACTTGTCTAAGGAATTGAACGGTCCGTATCCAGAATTCACACTTAGAGAATTTGGCGTATAACTCTTCGTGTTTGAGAAGTTCTAGAATGATCTTAAGATGTTGCGCGTGTTCCTCTTCGTTGCGCGAATAGATTAGAATGTCATCAACGAATACTATGACAAACTTGTCGAGATATGGTTTACACACTCGGTTCATGAGGTCCATGAATACAGCAGGTGCGTTTTTCAAACCGAATGGCATGACTTGTAACTCATAATGCCCGTAACGAGTTCGGAAAGCAGTTTTCGGAATGTCAACATCGCGAACTCGTAACTGGTGGTAACCGGATCGTAAATCAATTTTGGAATAGAAACTTGACCCTTGGATTTGGTCGAATAGATCATCGATGCGTGGTAGTGGATAACGGTTCTTGATGGTTAACTTGTTCAATTCCCTGTAGTCGATGCACATGCGGAAAGAACCGTCTTTCTTTTTGATGAACAAGACCGGAGCTCCCCAAGGTGAAGAGCTTGGTCGGATAAGTCCTTTGTCCAGGAGTTCCTATAACTGAGAGGATAACTCTTGAAGTTCGGATGGAGCTAAATGGTACGGTGCTCGTCCCACGGGTGCTGCTCCGGGCACAAGATCGATAGAGAACTCTACCTGCCTAAACGGTGGAAGGCCAGGTAATTCCTCGGGAAAGACTTCTGGGAAGTCCCGAACGATTGGCACATCCTCAAGCCTCTTCTCCTCTGACTTTTTCTCCAATATGTGAGCGAGGATTGCCGGATAACCCTTTCTCAGATATTTACGGGTTTTCATACATGAAATGACGTTTAACCTCGTTCCACCGGTCTCCCCTTGTATGGTTAGAGTACCACCGGAGGCGAGGGGTATGCGGACAATTTTATTTTAGCACACGATCTCGGCGCGATGCTTGGACAGCCAGTCCATGCCGATGATGATATCGAAACTTCCGATCTCGACGGGTATAAGATCGATTGAAAACAATTCGTCCGTGAGCTTTAAAGTGCAATTGGGTATCACACTATTGGTCTCAATGAGTTTGCCGTTCGCTAACTCTACGACATATTTAGCATCTAATGCAATAGGTGTGATGTCAAGTAGTGGACAGAATTCATCAGATATAAAACTTCTATCAGCACCAGTATCAAATAGAATAGAAGCAGATAAGCTGTTGATGAGGAACATACCCGAGACCACATTCGGGTCTTGGCAGGCATCCTTTGAGTTCAGAACAAAAGCTCTACCTTTAGCGGTGTTTCTGCTCTTGTTCTTCAGTTTGGGACATTCATTCCTGAAATGCCCTAGATTACCACACTCGAAGCAGGCTCTGGGTTAACTGGTGTTGGAGTTGGTGGTAGATTTGCAGTCCTTGGCCATGTGCCCAAATCTCTGACAGTTCGAGCATTGGGTACTACAAGGGCCATCATGGTGACGGTGGCCCTTAGAGCAGAAGGGCTTGTTTCCAGAGTAGGCCCTTTTTGGTTCAGACCCTGAAGAGTAGGCCTTGATGGTTTTAGGTTTCTTGGATGATGAGGTGTTGTTGTTGTTGTTTCCCGACCATTTGCGTTTGTTATCCCCAAACTGGTTCAGATTGTTGGCGGCAGATGTTCCTCGACGGACCACCTGTGCCATGAGGTTATGTGCCATTCGGACGGCAGCTTGGATAGTGGCGGGGTTGGAAGCAGTGACCAAACCCTGAATGTGTGCGGGAAGTGCCCAGATGTAACGCTCGATCCGCTTATATTCCAGATCAACAAGAGATGGGCACAGCAGTGCCAGTTGGTTAAATCTGGTAGTGTATCCGACAATGTCATTGCCTTGGGTGGTGAGGTGCCAGAACTCGTGCTCTAGCTGCTGAATCTCGTCTCTAGGATAGTACTCGTCCTTCAGCATCTGTTTCATCTCTTCCCATGGAGTCAGATAAGCAGTATCGATGCCCACAGTCTGAGGATAGGTATTCCACCAAGTCAGAGCACCATCCAGAAAGGTGCAGGTGGAATATTTGACCTTGCAGTCCTCCGGGCAGTTGCATATGCGGAAAACTGACTCGACTTTCTCCAACCAGCGTAATAATCCGATTGCATTACAGTTCTGAAAATCTTTGTATGAACAGGGCCTAGGTTGTGGCCCGTTGGCGGCCGTGTCTTCGCTACCAGAATTTGTTGTTCGGGTAGCCATGGCTTGAGCCACACTCTGGGCGATGAGCTGGGCGATTTCGGTATCGCTGAATGTGTATCGTCTCGGAGGCATATTGCTGAATCAGGGAAAAGAACTAGTGAGATGTCTATAGGACATTACGATGTATTACAGTTGTATATGTGGTGAAATATACAATGATAACACAATATGATAATCATAATCCATTTAGATAATTAAGTTGGATACAAGGCGCGAGTTCCAAAAGATACAGAACATAAGGGTTACAAAAGATGCTGGGAATTGTTACATCCGGTCGAATTACAATGATTTTACATAGATACTAGAAAAGTTATAAGATAAGGCTACACTAATCTTGACGCAGGTTAATTTGTTCCATTAAGGCGACAAGACGATCTACGGTGTTTGCAAGGATGTTGGCCTGTCGGGCGTTGTCTTCTGCCAAGACTAGTCATTGCACTAGACCACGGGCGTACTCTTCAGTATCCCGCAAGCGTTGCTCACATTCTTCCATTCTGTGCTGTAACAATGCGGATTCCACGGCTAAATCTATCACCTTATTGTAAAGGACATCCATGTTGTTAACGGTGTTTTCATGGTCTTCAACAACATTATTGATACGTTCCATTGCTGTGAGTCTCCAGTGCTCGGGAGTTTCCTGTAGTTCGAGGTCCATATCGCGTAGTTGTTGCTCATGACGGTGTACTCTGGCAGCCAGGACAGGTGCAGTGAAGTGAGCAGGTTCTTGAGTATAGGGAGAGACGTCCATGTTGGAAAGTCCTCCACTCGGTGTGGGGAGTTGGATTCCTTCCTCATCCCTCCAGGTGTTAAGTCGGTTTGATAACCATCGCCACTGGCTAGTTGTTGTTTGCCTTTGGGACTGGTTATTGAATTGGTTTTGAACAGGGTATGGGCTAGCTCGAGGCAACCCAGTGTTCCTCCTAGTTACTTTTGAGTTTTGGGACCCATACGGGTGAGAGCGAGACAAATTGGGTGGTGTGTTTGCCATTTCTGAGACAAAGCGTTAGAAAGAATGAGACTTATATTCGTATCGTATATAATATAGTCTAAGGTTTATAAAGAGACCGATCTATGTATATATATGTATATCACATAATAGCCTATTGAGTGTCTAGCACAGACATGTTTGAGTCCCTATTCTCTTGAGGTCAGAGTCAATTAGTGTATCCTGTTTAGTCATGACTCCTTTCAAATCACACATCATATTCTTTTAATTGTACATAGTTGATCAGGCTATGTTAAATTGAACCAATACAATGTAGTCACTGAACCTAATCATACTTAATAAGGAATACTGCCTAACGGTCATAGTCTAGGCCCACTAAATGCAACCTAGTTCACTATAACCTTAGGCTGTGATACCAATCTGTAACACCCCCAAATTTACTGTTTAGCGGAACCAAGCTTTGGGGTGCTACTAATCAATAATCAAAACATACAAGGCATATATTGAACGACTCTATATGCATCCTTTTACAGATACATTGATAAGATAAAGTTTTATAATGTATAAATGTTTACAAAAGCCCAATAATTACAATGTTTAGAGATTAATCGACATAACTTAGTTACAAAATGTAGTAATGCAAAATAATCTCCTGATGTGTATGCTGACTCGAGCTATGGGCATCCTGAGTGAATAGGTCCTACTACTGTTGGGTACCTGAGAACACATGCTAAAAAGGTCAGCTAACGCTGGTGAGATCACAGGTTTGCATAATAAATATGTAAGTGTGAACTACAAGATTTAATGATAACCGTTTGAAATGAATCAAATGATCTATATGTCTGCCATGGGGTCATAGTCTGCGCTTAACGTGGGTGTCAGGATCACAATAAAGTGCCTGATCGTGGGTGCCTCCGGGCGAGTGTCTAATCTACACTTGTATGAACAAAAGTTAATGCGTCCGTTTAACCAGTCAGTGCTTGCTGACCCGGACGAGGATGGTTAGTCCTATATGGTGCCATACACTAACATTCGCGCTACATAAAGTATTACATGAACTATGATCGTAGAGGACTTAAAAGTGATTAGAAAATAGCTCATGCAGAATATGGCAAGTTTTGTACTCGTGTTCACATGTAAAACAAAGTAAAGCATGTATTCCCACCCCTAGGTTTAAAAACAGTAAAATGAGGGGTTATGAGACTCACCTGAGTCTGGAGGTTTGCAACGAAGCAATATGATGTAATAATACGTGGTGTCCGAAGACTGTAACCTGCCGGGCATTTATAACGCGCAAGGTTAAATAAAATAAGTAGGTATCTTAAAAGATAACCTATGCTAGTTGTTCATCCAACTAGTAATGTCCAATGATTTGATTGATAAGTTTGAGTTTTGAAAACGTGTACAGCCCGTTGGTGATCATTTGCAATAATATTATTATTATGTCGAAGTGTTATACTTAAAAAGTATTTACAAACTTTAGGTGATGGGGGGTCCGGGGGCAGCGCCCATGGTTAGCGGGGTCCCAGGGGTGGCAACCCCTGGCGGGGTCCAAGGGGCTGGCCCTGGTTAGGGTCGAGGTGCTTTAATGAAAGACGTATCTAAAATTTGAATTTGGGTGAAATCAAGTGATAAAATTTTAGGTCTCGACACTTAGTAAAAATCTGGGTTCTATTTCATGCGACACTTATAGCGACACTTAGTGTCTATGCGACACTCAGGAAGTGTTGCATAAAATGAAAAATTCTGAGGTACTAGCGTCACTTGAGGAAGTGACGCATGAGATGCGACACTTAAGAAAGTGCCAGGTGTGAGTGTCGAGTAAAGGTTTTATGCATCACTAGGCAAGTGACGGTACAAATCAGATTTATGTTATAGGCGTCACTTAGGTAAGTGACGCTAGAAGTGTCGGTAAGTAGTGTTAGGCGTCACTGGACAAGTGACAGATGTAAGTGTCGGGAAAAAGGGGTTTTATGCGGCACTTAGGCAAGTGACGCAAATTTAGGGTTTTATGCATCACTTAATGCGGCACTTAAGTGACGCACGAAGTGACGCTATACTGGTCTGGCCTATGCGACACTTATGTCTGTTCGACGGATTTTGAGCTAAAAATGAGTTTTCCAGTTTCCGTTTGGTCCGATTCTTTTACCCAACCCTTAGATGGACATTTCAAGATATTACAAACAACAAACAAGTGAAAATAATGGAAATCGGAGTGTTTCGAGATTTGTCGGGAACTTACACACTTTGCGCCGTAGAATTTCGAAAGGATGGAAACGTAGATCGTGACGCGGTGGTTCTTTTTCTCCAAATACACTCCAAGATTTAAGGTCGTTTAGTGTTGTTATTTTGCGATTTAAGATAGTGGTGTGGTGTGGTGGTGATGAAAGAAAGAAAGAGAGAGAGAGAGAGAGAGGAAAGATGAGGATGATGATGAGATGAGGGAAAAAGGGTGGGTTCCCCCCCCCCCCCTTTTTGGCTGTTTTCGGTGGGGGCCCACCAAGGTGTGGGTCTCCATTTTTAATCCCGTGTATTCGCGCTCCATGCAGTGTTCGTTTTTCCGATCGTTTAAACGTTAAATAATTATTTTTTACGTTTAATTATAAGTTTTAAAATGCGAATATTTATTATTATACTTGAAGTATTTCATCAAATACTTAATAATTGAGTTATAATATTTAACTTAACTTTGTTTTGATTGTTTGCGCGTTTAATATTTTAATCGCGTAGGCTTTGTTTGTGCATTACGAAACAATTACGAAATATTTATCAAAATAATATTTGTGATATAATAGCATTATTAAATAATGTTATTTATTTAATAAAGTTGTTCACCAACGTCCGTATTAATTGAATCGAATTACCTTCGATTTGAAACGTGCGCGATTTAACCAAATCGCGTAATTGTATATATTCAACAATATATATTATTTGATACACAAATTAGCTTAACACAGTACTAATTATATGTATTACAAAATGATTAGGACCTAATGACAAGCCCTAATTTGGCGAGTGTTACAAACTTCAAGGGTCAAGTTTCTATTCCAAGATCGATCTACGATCTGGATATCATCAATTACGAGTTCACGATGTTGATATTCCAATAACTTCTTTCCAAACTCGTTACGGGCATTATGAGTTTCAAGTCATGCCCTTTGGTTTAACCAACGCGCCGGCTGTATTCATGGACCTAATGAACCGAGTGTGTAGACCATATCTCGACAAGTTTGTCATTATCTTTATTGATGACATTCTTATCTAATTGCGCCCCGAACGGTCGGTCAGGAAATCGCTTCCCTGTCGTTGCGGACCTCACGCTCGAGGCGGGTGATCGGAGGGTGGTTTTAATTTATAATAGTCGGGGGGAGCTAAAACCTTCCGAACTACTTACTATTACTAGGTACGAATACCTGATATTAGTATGTGGTAAGGATGATCCAGGGTCGTTCCTCACGACGGTAGAATTGAAACAGAGCTAGTTATGATAACTTAGTAATTAAGTTGGGGTTTTTATAGATTGAAGGGTGATTGTTTTTAGATTTTTTTTATTTATTTAAAATACTAAGAAAGCATAAAAGTAAAGGGAGGCTAGCAGATATGTAACACTTAAGGATAACAAAGACGTGGTTCACCATGATTTAGGATAGCGTATTATTGGAATGATGATTATTGGGGACACATTTAGCTAACAGACAAATAAACTTCGGTGTAAACACTAGGACCCTACTTATTTAGTTCCGGTTCTAAATTAATATGTCACTGAGTACCTAGGCTATCATGATTCTGATAAGATTAGGTTGCTCAACCCTCAACACTGTCCGATAAGGACAAGTGACCCTTCTTGGAGATATCTCCTGGGTGCATGAATAAGGTAGCAAACCGCCATTACAGGATATTCTGACCGTTCTTAACACCTATGTCTAAATGTTATTACCTAATTGTGTACTGGTTGTTTACGTTCTTAACACCTTCTTGGAGTTTTCGCTTTTTTTTTCAAAATTCCTTTTTTACTTATTTTAAGCTCAAATCCTTCCGTCATAAAATAGACCCTCCTTTACGATCAGACGTTCATCCCTAGGTATACTTACGGTGTATAATGCATTCAGTATTTCCACAGCTTATATAAATCTAAGTATACTCACGGTGTATAATACTGTTAAGTATTAGCATTTCCACAGCTTATATCCTAGACCATGTTCAGGAAGGGTAACTTCCAGGTATCCACGGTGTCATATGCTTACGACCGGTCCGTAGCTTTCACGCATTTGTAGTTCACTAGAGGTGTTTCCAGCGCTATACTAACTACTGGGCCGTTTTACAACATGTCCACAGCTTCATACAAAAACACAGATAACTATATCTACGTAGTATTAGGGTTTGCAAAGTCCTATCCTAAGGGCAATAGTCACGTGAAAGCTTGGAAAGGGTGAATGATAAGATCTATTTATGTACAGTTTAGACCGATAACAAAGTATAACAACTCCCATTTATACAGAACATCATGCATAACTATATAAATCATGGCAAACATACAAGCAACTAATCACAAAGCATACTAATAAACATTTCTATCATTAATAAATCACAAACATCAAACAAGAACATTATGGCAAATTAATAATAGAAAGGATAGATAATACCGATACGTATTGCGAGCAGAATAACAGCTTGTATTTCTTCGAATAATATCCAAATATTACAACCGCTAGCCTCTACTAATTATATTACATAGCTATTCTAAGAAGAAAGGATTCTCTCATCTAGTTCCCTAGAGAGAGAAACTAGAGAGAGACTAGAGAGAGAACCTAGAGAGAGAAAGTCTAGAGCGAGAAACTCTAGAGAGAGAGTGAAGTGTATGTGAAATGAGTTGTGTGTTGTGAGGGATGGATGGATTGAATGAGAAATGAGGAGGTTTAAGCCTCTATTTATAGGCATTCAAGATACGATTTTACACTTAGCACCCTCGCTCCAATTTAATACTGAAATACACCCCCGAGCTATGAAATTCGACACCAAATAGGGCGTATTCGATAGCAAATAGGGCGTATTCGGTAGCAAACGGAGCGTATCCGGTACCATAGAGGGGGTATACCACCCCTACAGTGGGGTATACGGCCCCAAAGAGGGGGTATACGGCCCCATAAGGGGGGGTATACGGCCCCTAAGGGGGTATATACGGCCCCTGTGGGGTGGTATCCCCTTGGTTCGTGGTCTTGTGTGCTGGATCGTAAGTCTTGTGCACTGTCGAAATTCGTTTGGTCATAACTTCTTCATTCTTGATCCGTTTTCAGCGTTCTTTATATCCACGTGATCGTAATTACCTGAAGATCATTACGAACTAATCAAAGAATAACTTCAAGGTAATATGCTAAAAAGTGCTCGTAGAACATGACCGTATTGTTTATGCTTTGTTTTATACGTTATTTAACCATTTTACTTGATTTTTGAAGCAATGCCTTATTTTTAGCCTTAATAATGAATTATGGGGAAAAAGTATTGATATTGAATGATTTCATCCATTTTGGGGCTAAAAAGGTGGCAATTATGTACGCAAAAACGTGACTTTTTATGTCAAATCAAGGTCATAGTCTGCGCTTAACGTGGGTATCTGGATCACAATAAAGTGCTTGATCGTGGGTGCCTCCAGGCGAGTGTCTAATCCACACTCGTATGAACAAAAATTAATCTGTCCGTTTAACCAGTCAGTGCTTGCTGACCCGGATGAGGATGGTCAGTCCTATATGGTACCATACACTAACATTCGCGCTACATAAAGTATTACCAGAACTATGATCGTAGTGGACTTAAAAGTGATTAGAAAACCGCTCATGCAGAAGATGGCGAGTTTTGTACTCGTGTTCACATGTAAAACAAAGTAAAGCTTGTATTTCCAACCCTGGGTTTAAAAACAGTAAAATGAGGGGCTATGAGACTCATCTGAGTCTGGAGAATTTCAACGAAGCAATATGATGCAATAATAGGCGGTGTTCGAAGACCATAACCTGCCGGGCGTTTATAACGCGCAAGGTTAATATGATGATTAGGCATCTATAAAGACTACCTTTGTAGTTGATCATCCAACTAGAATGCCCAAATAATTTCAATTTGGTTGATTTGATTATGCTTTGAGAACGTGTACAACACGTTGTTGAATTGTTGTAATAATAAATCTCATTATTATCATTATGAATTTGCTACACTTAAGCAAGTGTCGGGAAAAAGGGGTTTTATGCGGCACTTAGGCAAGTGACGCAAGATTAGGGTTTTAAGTGACACTCAGTGCGTCACTTAAGTGACGCATTAAGTGACGTTACGCTTCACTGGTCTATGCGACACTTAGGTCTGTTGGCCGGATTTTGAGCCGAAATAGTGTTTTCCGGTTTTTGTTTGACTTGAAACTTTTACCCAACCCATATTTGGACATTTCAAGCTTAAATAAACAACCTTTAGGAAAATTAAATGAAATCTAAGAGTTTTTGAGAATTGTCAGAAATCTTACAAGTTAACGCGAAGAGATTCCGGAAGAATGGAAATGTAGATCGTCGCGATGTGAACGTTATTCTTCAAAGGGGCAAGATGATCCGAGGTCGTTTGATGGTGGATTTTGGTCTCGGAAGTGTGGTGGTGGTGGTGGGTGTTTTGAGAGGAAAGAAAGAAAGAGGATGAAGAGAGAGAGAGAGAGAGAGAGATAGTGGAAATGAGGGATGGGGAGGGGATCTCCCTCCCTTTTTGGCAGAATTTTGTGGGGCCCACCGCATGTGGGTGTGTCCCAAACTTCTCCTATGCGTTGGCGCTCCGTGCGGTGTTCGTTTTCCCGGTCGTTTAAACGTTTATTTGTGATGTTAATTAATTACTTTACATACGTTTTTAAATAAAAACTAACTCTTCGATGTTTCTAATTTGAAATCTTAATTGTTAATACTCGAAACATTTATAGAAATGATTTGAAAATGTGTTGGTCATGTTTACCGGTTCGGGTTTCGCTTATAAATAAGATGTGATGTTTTTATAAAACGTTTTAGTTAGTAATTTAAAATACTACAAATTAAATAATGTCTTCACATAAAATGATATATTTTAAACTTATAAAGTATATTCTGGTCTTTATTCGGTTGTCGGGCGCGTTTCGCGCATTTCTGTCACGTAGGGCTTTCAATGTGGTACAAGATACTTATAGAATATTATTGAAATAATACTTGGAAATAATTAGGCTTATCAAATAATTTAATATTATTTAATAAAACGATGTTCACCAACATCAGTATGAGTGTATCGGAATTCCGCCGATATAATAAACTGCACGATTTAATTCAATCGCGTAGATGCGTATATATATTTATACACGTAAGGATACTTACAGTTGGCCTAATACATCATTAATTACACTTATTACAAAGTGATTTGGACCTAATGACGAGCCCAAATTTGGCGGGTGTTACATTAAGTACTTTAGATAATGGTGAAATAGATTTTGCAATAAAGTCCAAATAAGTGGGAGAAGGAAAGTTTCAGGTTTTTAGCAAAAGAATGATTTTTTATTTTAAAAAACCATGACTTCAACGAATATGAGATTTTAAGTTCCAAGTCATTTTGAAAATCATTCCCTTTTTGTTTACTTAAATTGAAGAAGACTTTTGAACATGCTTTTCAAGGTTTCATTTTCTACTTATTGGGGTTAGTTAACTACTACTGATACTACATTAGACACGGGTTGCCTCTTGAGAAGCGCTTGTTTTTGTTCAAGTCTCGAGCCTGACTCTAGTTCTATTTCTTAGAAGCTAACGATTTACTTGCATCCATCAGTAGATACAAGTGGTAGTAATGGCGCATACCTATATAGTTAAATCAGGTTATTCCTAGGGTATGTCCAATAAGATGAGAAGCTGTGTCGAAGTAAGTGATTTGTTTTACTTGAGGTATAATAAATCTCTCAACTTCTTCTATCTTCTCAATTTGGATGGGCATAATGGGTTAGTCATAGAGGTCCTCATCAGTCCATGACGTATACGTCATTATTTAGCGGAGAGATGGTTTGTAGGACAACTTTGACGCTGAACCCACCTTACTTGTTATGGTCTTTTGGTTGATGATTATGTTGTACTCTAGGCATGGAGGTGGGACAGTGTTCATTGATGTCTCCAATCTTGTAGCAACATTCTCATCAACTTCTTGGGTAACTGGTTTGTCTAAGGCAATGTAGGGTTCAAATAGATCAAGGGGTGATTCATCTAAAACGATATGTGGGATATCATCAACCTCAATTAATTATGGGATAGTATCAACCATGCCATTTTGAGTTGGGATGAGATCACTTCTCAGAGTCGGTGCACATTCCTCTCATCCTTCTGAAGCTGAGACTTCTGTGTAGATCTCCCACTCTGGGTTCTCCATTTCTATTTCCTCGTCTACCTCGTCATACTCGTCACCCCGACCGGAAGTTTCGAGTTGCAATGGTTCGGAGAGCTCCTCTAGAATGCACTCTTCATCGGTCTTGGACGTTGATAGGCTAAGAACGGGTGGAAGTGAGGGTTTAGAAGATTGTGTGGGTGTAGGATTTTGAAGGAAGTATGCAACCAGACTCATGAGAATGAAAGTCTGTGTCAAATGAAATAGATATGGTAGGTGTGTTCCTCTCATCCTCCTGTAGCCTGGAGTTAGTTATAACTTGATTCATATATCCCTTACTACTCACTTGGACATATTCTTGAGGATCAGTAAGCATATCAGTGACGTGTCTAAGAAATTCTTCATGTTCTTTTAATGTTTGTTCAAGTAGTTTGTAAGGGGGTGAGAAAGCAACATTACTGCCGAGAAAGGTCAAAGCCGTATCTCTCAAGTCAAAACTCTTGTACAGTTGGGGTTGAGGCTCAGGTATAGGGTAAGATGAGTAAGGGTAGACTTCGAGTGGTTCAGGATAGTAAAGTTGGTATTAATGTTGTTGGAAGATGTATGGGTCACACTGATATTGTATTTGAGGATCTAAGTACCCTACATTATCCAAATAAGTCTTGCTATACCCTTGACATTCGTTATATAAGTGGGAATCACTCTTAAATCTATCTTTAACAAGACTATCAAATTGATCTATTAGTTGTTGTGCATTTGCCATTTCCCAAGTTTTTAGAAAAGATGGTATACGAAGAAGGTTTAAGAATTAAAGCTAGGGTGAGAAGGGAATCTAATCTATTCTAAGCTAAACTAATCTATGCTAATCTACATGCGTAAATTAACTTGTGACAAGGATAGAGAATCCTAGTCAAAAGGATCTCTTAATAACTAATTTATCCAAACAAGCTCCAAATCGTACTACCGTCCCCTGCAGCAGCGCCAAAAACTTGATGCGCCCCGAGCGGTCGGTCCAGGAATCGCTTCCTGCCGTTGCGGACCTCACACTCGTGTCTTACCGGTAGTAGTTTTAAATTTATAATTGTCGGGACCTAAACCTTCCGAACAACGTACTGATACTAAGTACGAGTACCTTATACTAGTAAGTGGCAAGGATGATCTAGGGTCGTTCCTCACGATGGCAGAATTGAAATAGAGCTCACCCGGATAACTTATTAATTAAGCTGGGTTTTGGATAGTATAGATTATGTCTTATATTAAATGTATAACATATTTTTATATTACACCTCACTGATCAAGTTACAACTTAGAATACTAACTAGATCAGCTAGAAATAACATAGAGCAATGCTATTAACCTAATATTGAGACATAAGAAAATATTCAAGAGACTTTATAAAATTATAACATTAGATGATCACAGCTAACTGAGTATTAATCTTGTTGATTAGATCAGTTAAGATTAATTGATTAGTGCGTATGCTCTACTGAAGTTATATTTTACAAAGACATTTTATTTAAAGCATTATAAATTTAAACAAAAATAAATAAATAAACTCAAGGAGTTTATTTATTCATTGAAGTTTAACATATCAAGCTCGCTAATAAGAAAATTAAATCTTTTCTCATCCAATGGTTTTGTAAATAAATTAGCGAGTTGGTAATCAGTTGGAATTAATGAAATAAAATTCAATATCACCTTTCATCACATGGTCCCTGATGAAATGATATTGTACATCAATGTGTTTTGTTCTTGAGTGCATCACTGGATTATTAGCAATAGCTATGGCACTTTGACTATCACAACATATTGGTATTTCTTTGAATTCAAATCTATAGTCAGCGAGCTGATTTCTCAACCAGAGAATTTGAGCTGTACAAGCACTAGAAGTGACATATTCAGCTTCAGCGGTTGAAGTTGAAACTTAATTTTGTTTCTTAATTGCTAGACCAGCTTACAAGCTTTTCTCCAAGAAATTGACAGCTACCAGAAGTGCTCTTTCTATCCAGCTTGCATCCAGCGCTATCAGAATCAGAATATCCTTTCAGCCAGAAATCTGAACCAGACGGGTACCAGAGACCAAGATTTGGTGTACCCTTCAGATATCTGAATATTCTTTTGACAGCGAGCAAGTGTGATTCCTTTGGATCAGATTGATACCTAGCACAAAGACATGTAGCAAACATAATGCCTGGTCTACTTGCAGTTAAGTACAGCAGTGACCCGATCATTCCTCTATAAGCAGTGATGTTTACAAATTTACCATTAGAGTCAGCATGTAATTTTACTGCAGGTGACATGGGTGTAGCAAGGGATGAGCAGTTAGTGAACTCAAATTTCTTTAATAAATCTTTAACATATTTTACTTGATTTTTAAAGATTCCAGTCTTAGTTTATTTTATTTGCAGACCAATGAAAAATGTTAATTCACCCATCATGCTCATCTCATAACTTTTGGTCATGAGATCAGAAAATTCCTAGCACATGTCACTATTAGTAGACCTAAAAATGGTATCATCAACATAAATTTGGATTAATATGACATCTCTCTTATATCTTTTAATAAATAATGTGTTGTCAATCTTACCTCTGACATAGCTACATTTTATTAAATAGACAGAGAGAGTATCATACTAGGCTCTGGGAGACTGTTTTAGTCCATAAATGGCTTTTTCAAGTTTGTAAACATAACCAGGATGTTTTGGATCAATGAATCCAGGTGGTTGCTTGACATACACTTCTTCTTGTAGCTTGCCATTCAAGAAGGCACTTTTCACATCCATCTGATATACTTTGAATTTCTTGTGAGCTACATAGGATAAAAATAGCCTGATTGCTTCAAGTCTAGCCATTGGTGCAAAGGTTTCATCATAGTCAATGCCTTCTTGCTAACAATAACCTTGTGCAACCAGTCTAGCCTTGTTTCAGGTTACCACACCATCAGCATCCATCTTGTTTCTGAATACAAATCTTGTTCCAATCACTGATTTACCAGAGGGCTGAGGCACCAACTTGTAGACTTTGTTTCTTTCAAACTGTGATAGCTCTTCTTGCATGGCATCTATCCAGTGATGATCAGTGAGTGCTTCATCAACCTCCTTTGGTTCCATCAGTGACACGAAGCATACAAACAAACAAAAGTTAGCAGTTACTGATCTTGTCTGAACCTCGGATTGTGGATTACCAAAAATCAACTGATAATCAATATGTTTTGTCCACTTAGTCATTCGCTGAGGTTCAGCAGTGACTATTTTATCCGGAGATGGTCCATGTAACAGATCATCATTAGAAACATGAGTATTGTTGTTCTGAGAGTTTTGGTTTGGACAGTGAGACAATGATGATGGGATATCAGTAGGTAAAGATGATATTCCTGAATTTTTCTAAGCTGAAGTAGAGCTAGAATTGATTTCAGGAACACTATCATCCCTATCAGAGTCTGATGAGAAATTTTCATATTTCTTATCATTTGATTTTCTTTTAACTAATGAGTCACCAACCATTTTAGTAAAAACAAGATTTTCATACTCTTTTGGATCAGTGAGTGACTCATCATATGATTCATCAAAAGTAACATCCATTGATTTCTCAATACATTCTTTTCTTTTATTATGTACTCTGAAGGCTTTAGAGATGATTGAGTAACCAACAAATATTCCTTCATCAGCTTTTGGATCAAATTTTCCTAAGTTATCTCTTTTGTTTAAAATGTAGCAGGTACTACCAAAAACATGGAGAAAACTTATGTCGGGTTTTCTTCCCCTTAACACCTCATATGCTGTCTTATTATGTCGTTTGACAATCAGTGATCTATTTTGAGTGAAGCAGGCTGAACTCACTGCTTCAGCCCAGAAATAGATCTTAAGATCATCATCAATGAGCATTGACCTAGCAGATTCAATTAAGGTTCTATTTCTCCTTTCAGCAACCTCATTTTGTTGGGGTGTTCTAGGTGCTGAAAAATTTTGAGAAATACCTTTTGAATCACAGAAACTTTCCAAGTCAACATTCCTAAATTCAGTGCCATTATCACTTCTTAAATGTTTTACCAAACTACCATTTAAGTTTTCCATTTTCTTGATAAAGGATATAATTTCACTTGCTGCTTCATTCTTGGCTTTTAGGAAGAATAACCAAGTGTATCCGGAGTATTCATCCACTATTACCAAGCAGTATCTCTTTCCACCAAGACTTGGAGTACTTATTGGAACAAATAGATCTATATGGAGTAGGTAGAAGCATTCAGTCATTGATGTTGTCTGTCTACTCTTAAAGGATGAACTGTGATGCTTTCCTTTCTCACATGCTGAACAAAGTTTATCTTTATCATAAAACAATTTTGGAAGTCCAGTGACTAAACCATTTTTGCTTAGTTTATTGATAACTTTTAGATTCAGACGAGAAAGTCGCTTATGCCATAACCATTTTTCTTCTGAAACAGTTCTGGAATAAAAGCATGTCCCTGACTGAGCTGAATCCATATTGACAACGTATGTATTTTCCTTTCTGTTAGCAGCCAGTACAGCACTTCCTTTCTTGTTGTAAACAACACCAGCTTCATGATCAAATAGCACTTAATTTTTGAAGTCACAAAACTGACTGATGCTCAATAGATTGTACTTCAGTCCCTCCACATAAGCTACACGTTTAAACATCACATTCCCATTGGTCAAGACAACATAACCTCTTGTCATGCCAACCTTATTATCACCAAACACTACATCAGGATCTCTTTCATCCTGGTAGTCACTGAGCAGGGACTTACATCCGGTCATATGTCTGGAACAACCACTATCCAGATACCAGATAGTCTCTCTAAGAATACCCTTGTAGATAGTTTTCGGATCCTATCCAGATGCTGAACATTTATGAGCGACTTCCTTTATATCCTCATGAAATTCAGTGTCATCAGCCATCATACGGTAATCCTTATCTATGTAAATTATTGTTTTTTCTTCATCTGATGATGAGGATGAGAGAGAGTCGGTGAATGAACCCTCTTCAGTGACAAAACCTTTACCCTTCTTTTTCCCAGATTTAGACATTGCCTTCAGCTTCTTGTACTTTGCCTTGTACTTGTTGTACTTGTCATTTCTGGAGTTTGGCTTTGGTTCAGGGATAGGGTTTATTGACTTTCATCTACAATCAGCTGCAAAGTGACCAGGTTTACCACATTTATAACAGTCACCTTTTGATTTGAAATTATCAGTTGATGGAGCACCAACGAATCTTTTTGATCTGGTGTTCCTTCTGAAATTAGCAACCATCATTGCCATGTCTCTTTCTAGCTTCTCTAGACCCTCATCATATTCATAGTCTGATTGTTCTTCATCTTGATCACCTTCTTCATCAGCTATCAATGACTTTGAGCTTAGCTTAGAAACTTTTGATTTCTGCCTCTGATCAATTTCTTCAAGCTCAGCTACAAGGGCATTCGATATCTTTTGACTTCCAAGTGTTGTACGAATGTGCTCTCTTTGATCAGCTTGCTTTTCAGACTGCTCCCAGTTGAGTAAAATACCATAGACTTGAATAAGATTCAGCATTGTATAATCATTCCTCTGTCTTGTGCAAGTAGCAATGGTTCCCTAGATTTTCCTTGGCAACAATTCCAGGAACTTTTCAACAACAAATCTCTGCTCCTTTCCTATACCAACCTTTTCCATTTTGTTCATCAATGACTGATATCTGGTATAAGTAGAAGATAGCGACTCTTTGGGTTCCATTGCAAACAGCTCATACTGGCGAGTGAGATTTAGTTCCCTGCAGCGAATAATATCAGGAGTTCCAATATATATATATATATATATATAAATATATATATATATATATATATATATATATATATATATATATTCCTAAGGGTATCCCACATATCTTTTGCAGTTTTACAAAGCCTGATTGATTCAAACACTTCATCAGGAAGTGACATGCTTATGTAGATTTTAGCTTGTTTATCTAATCTAACCAATCGTCTATCCTCATCCGACCACTATTCCTCTCTCTTAGGCACAACCATTTTTGGTATGGCAGGTGTAGTAGCAGTAGCTACAACAGCAGGAATAATTGTGGTTGGAATGTGAGGACCATTTGTTATAACATTGCAAAGACGATCATCAACAAGATCAAGAAACATCATCACCCGGAACATCCAGGTTTCAATCCTAGAGGGATCAAACGCTGGAGGTTTGGTAGTAGAACCATTTCCCTTTTGAGACTCAGAGTCAACACAACTGTACTTTATTGATTCCATTGCAGATCTGGTTAATTGATTTAAACCAACTCTGCACTGATACCAATTGAGAGTTCCGAAATCACTACGAGTTAGTGATATGGAATCGCAATAATTAAAGTTTAATTGTAGATGGGGGGTTGAATACAATTAAAACCTTTTTATGATTTTATTCAAGTTATTTAACCAGTTTTTAATTGTTCAAACACAAACAGAGTATGTAAAAGATAGATATGACAATATCAAAGTAAGATTGCAATAGTAGCTGAATTGTGATCTTTATTAATCATAAAATCACTGAGTGTTGATTACGGAATGAATTAGCCAAGGCTAATTCAAATCAAACACTTAGCTAAAACTATTACAGATAATAGTAGAACAGTTGCTGACAAACAAGCAAACTGTTTACTCGCTGCTCGATGATACGTACTTAGACAAATTGTATTCAGTAACAAACAAGTGAATAATACGTATTAATGACAAGTTTCTAAGTACATAGTACGGCTCTATTTATAGTGCAAATGTCTTGTGTAAAATCATGATCTTGGAATGACATGTGTCGCTGTTTGATTGGTTTGATCTCTGAGCCTTGATTATTCAGTGGTCCCAAATTCCGTTACCTTGAATATCGCGTCTTCCTTAAAACAAATCATTCATTACCATGTAATCCTTCAGACATTCTTCAAGTACGAGGAACACTTGCTAACGTATAAGAGTAGAGCACTTTGTACTTATATATTAAGAGGCTTTATTGAATAGTCATTGAAGATGCAGTAACTCTCCTCACTCACTGCGAGCTAACTTGCTCTTGTAGAATGACTTGAAATATTGTTCTTCAGTGACTAGCTGTTATTTGGGTAGTGACTTTTGCCTTATTCAATATGAAGATATAAAACTCTCGCTGCTTGTATCAGCGACACACAAAGTTGAGTTTTAATCTTCCTCAACATGTTAAATCCAGGAGTAGAATGAATAGCGATCATCAATTGTTAACTTCAGCAACATCAGCTTTGACATAAATCATTTCTTCATCGAGTTGTATATTATTGAGTTGGTCAGCTACCAATGACTCATCATGGTCAACGACAAGTGACTCAACAATTTATATATACATGTGACGGCGCCCGAACGATCGGGTTTTTGAAGCTCTCTCCTTGTGAAGGGGGAGAACCCGTCACCGTCGTCAAGGGACTGACCGGATAGTACCGAGCGCCGATTGGTGGTTGTTTTAAATTTATAAAGAGGTGGGGCTCAACTTATAAGTATTACCTACTACACAGGGTGAGTAAGCAGCAAGTATAACTCGAGGTCATTCTTCAATCGGAGCGAATTGAAACGAAGTTGGGCCAAAGATAAAGTTCGCTATTAGGATAGGAGTTGTGAAGATAGGTAGGTTTTGAGGGTTTTGGTTTTCTTAATTAAATTATTAACTAAAGACAGAAAAGTAAAAATAGAGAAGAATCGGTAGCTAGGTAGACAGATAGAGAATTGCGGCTATTGAAACTTCAATAATCAGTTGTGGGGATGATGTTTATTATAAAGATAATTGGGGACATTTTTAGTAAACAAATGTATTACGGGTGTAAACACTAGGACCCTACTTACTTAGTTATAAGTATGTCACGAGACCTAGGCTATCGTGATTCTGATCAGGACAGACTGCTCAACCCCCCACACTATCTTTTAGACAAGTGACCCTTGAAGGGTGCAGGAATAAGGTAACAGACTGCCACACTGGTGATCCTGACCGTTCTTAACACCTAAATGCAAATGTGTTGCGACACGCACCGGTCCTTGGGATTTCTAATGGTGACATGACACAACAGTGGGTTTTTTAATTTATAAGGCTGGGGCCTAGGGTTACTTATTATGATAATCAAAGGGCTAGCAAAGGACAAGTATGACCTCCATCTTCAAAGCGCGACAAATTGAAACTAGGGGGTTTAGGAGCTTTTATGTATTTAGCTAGAGTTAAAAGAGTTGGTTTTGGTTTTGGGTTTTCGATTCTAAATTAAACTAAACTAAATTAGAGGATGGAGGTTACTTCGGGCGTTCAGCAATTAAAGCGATTGTCTACTATGATGTGGTTTAGAAGTTGTTAAATATGGAAAGTTCTAATGAAGATAAGTTCGTAAGTTGATGTGAGCTATTACTGCAATCCTTCTATCGGGCTAACGCGGAGGTGTCCACAATCAGGCAAATAGAATGTCACGTGGATTGCAAAATATATTAAAGTGTACACCGAAAGTTCTCACAAATGTATACCCACATTATCCGACAGTTAACCTCAAATCCTATTCCCCAATCTCGGTCGTCAGAGATGCCCGAATCATGGCATAGTTTGTTGAATAAACAATCTTATGAATGAGGGTTATCCTCACCGGAATAGGTTGGGCTAACTGGTCTAGACGGTCGGATAACATGTCATCACTTATTCGTACGAGTTATCATCATTACTCAGGGATGTAACAAAATAGGGATGATTTATGCCACAAATAGAAACCTAAGTAATATGTTTGTTATTCGATCCATAATACAACTACCTTTAGTCGTTCATGACTTCCATACATTTGTACTCCGCCGTAAGCGTTTCCAGTACTATATCAAAGAACAGCCAAATAGGGACCGTCACATTATTTCACGATGATTAATGCCATTTAAATTTTACTATTATGATGATCCTAAGGCAACAATCAAACAAGAACATGCAATAAAACCATCAAAGCAACAGTTCAATTTAAGCATACAAAAGTGTTATCTAAGTTGAGGATATTCCGAAAGTTTTCTCAAAAATATCGTCTATATGAATTTAATCTTAATCTACCTCTACTCCCATGTTCCATGTCTCTTGGATCCTATCTTGGTCTAGAGAACACCGGTCATGCCGAGCTCAATGATTCAGTCTAACATAGTATAACTAAGTGACCTATATCCTATGAGTTAGCTACGTTCATTTTTGGATAAAGTTTTAGTCATAACATGAGTTGGGCAGATAAACGATAAAGATTTAATTCCTATATCCATTTGTAATATAAACCATCCGCAATCTCATAACATACCACATAGTCACATTTTTAATATTTTCTAAACGACTATCATAGCGGACAATTGAGTTATTTAGCTAATCATGGTAGTTCTAGCATGCATATTTAAATTTATTAAAGAAAGGACAAGCATATTAAATATGAAAGATACATTAACACCTAAAAAGAAGTACAATAACTCGTAGCTAAAATATGCGTCCCGGAGCACCTCCGTATAAATCTTCCTTTACTAGTTAATTAGCTAGTTTCATTAACTAGGAAGAATTACCACTAATATTACAATAAAGAAATGTGGAATGTGTATATGTGTAGGTATCTTGATACCTTGGTGTGTTGGTCTCTTTGCAAATGAGCCTCATGCCTCCTATTTATAGGAGAGTTTTGGTGCATTTTAGCAAGTGGAAGCTCACAATAGCAAAAGGTGGAAAAGGTGGTGGCACCGGGCACGAAAAAGGTGGAAAAGGTGGTGCACCCGGTACAGAAAAACACGTAAAGGTCTAGCACCGGGTACATGAAAGGACAAAAAAGCGCGATCCGTGCAGGTGAGTGGCGGCCGGCGGCGGCCATATGCCAGCCAGCGGCGGTGGGGTGGCTGGCCGGCGGCGGTGAGGTGGCTGGCCGGCGGCGGCTGGCACCCCCCCGCACCGGTTCGTCGCCTGTTGCCTCGTTTCTCGATTCGTGCGTGTTTTCTTCGTTATACGTCCGTTTGCGTTGATTCTTTTTGCGTTGGATTCGTAATTCAAAAATGAAGCTATTGATGAAAAGAAATCCCAAAATATGTCTCTGAACTTTAGATGTGTCGTATGAATCGTTTGGATCTTCCGGCGTACGTAGAATCTTCATTCTTCATCCGTTTTTGTTGATTCTTCTTCTGTTGGATTCGTAATTTGAAAACGAACATCTTGGAAGAGATAGATGTTGGTGATGGGATCTTTTGTCTTGAAATCTCATTTTGATGTCTTGAATCTTCAAACGTGCGTGGAATCTTTGTTTTTTGGCCGTTTTGCTTGATTTTGCTCGTGCAACCTTGTTTTGATCTTCTTAGCATATTATCAATGATTTGTGTGTTGTTTGAGTCCAAAAGCCAAGTATTGCTCCAGAATGAGAGAGATATCGGTGGTAAAAACGTGACTTTTTACGCGATATCAAGTATCCCACACTTAGAGCTTTGCTTGTCCTCAAGCAAACCTTCGTAAAATTGTGATGAAAGGTTGGAAAGGTGTCTTCGTATTCCGGAGAACTTTGATTCCTGCAAGTTTGGTAAAAAGATTTCGGACGAGGTTCCATCCTTTGATGTTTCCCCAAACCTTTGGTTCTAACAAGCTCTCTTTTCAATCTTCATAATGTACGATATACATGACTGGGGCCCTCACAGGTGGTCACTCAATTCACTCAAGTGTATCGGGTTTCCTAATTTCTAATTCACTCGGGGGCCAGTCATGTAGCTCTTCCGTTGTCATATGCTTTATCGACAATCAAATCTACAATACTTAAATGAGGACGGTGCTAATTATCCCTAGACATTCGCAAGAGGGTGGAAGTGGTGTATATGGATGAAGGGTTTTGTAGGTGGTTTATTTGGGGGTTTCAATATAGCCTAAGAGTTGTCTGTGATGACTTATCTTTGGTGCTTAGTAGTTCTTCTTCTTGGATTTTTTCTCTCTCTTTGAGCCTTCTTTTGCAGCTTTTTCTTTCATGTTTTCTTTTGATGAATCTTTCCCTTGGCTTTAAATGATCCTTGGGCTTTTTAGGTTCCTTCAGACAACTTTGCTTTTGCTGAATTTCTTTTTCTTGGAGCTCCTTTTACGGATGATGATCATCCTTTGGGGAACGCTCCGTACTTCTTATAATAATTCTTCTGACAGAATAGAAACTTAGGCTATGGCTAAAAGATGAAAGAAGGGATTGGCTTTTGAAGTGAGTTTTTGAAATGAAAAGGCTAAGGCTTAGCATGTTTTCTGCTGATCTTCAATGTTGAAGGTGGGCATTGGCCGGTTTAGGCTTGAAAATGGGGGTTTTACGAGAGGGTTTTATCCTAGGGAATGTCAAGATCCTCTAATTGCACCTTTTGCCACGTGTGATGCTCATTTTTGTAATTTCGAAATGTATTCTACGAACAAGTTCTAACTCAAGAAGGCATTCATCGGCACACTCGTAGTCGAAGAATTGAGGCATTAAAGGTGAATGCTTTTATATGGCTCAAGATTCCTCATTCATTTTGGGTGGTTTTGTGCCTAGTCATGCGATCGCTTGTTTTGAAACTTGGTTTGAAAGTTATCAAAGGGTTTTGCTCGTCATCGCCGATTTGCCAAACCTTTTGAACTTTTGTTGACCATAAATACAATACCTTTTTTTTTTTTCAAAAAAATTTGAAAATTTTGCTGAAAATCTGAGTTTTGCTAAAAAATTTGATCAAAAGTTTATGTTGCAATACAGTACTCAATACTACTGCTATCCCACACTTAAAAGAACATTGTCCCTAATGTTCTACTTCTAAGTTAAGTCAATCCCACACTTAGATTTTTGAATAAGGGTCAATATTTTTGAAGTCATTCTCTATTTGCGAGTAGTAATCCCACACTTAGAGTTTTACTTAGAATTTTAGCGTGTTACATCAAGCAAAATAAGGTTAGAAGAGATACTTCCTTGTGCTGCGTGCGTTGCCATTGGATTTAATGGACCAGATTCAAGTGTGTGAATTTGCTGGAAATGGACCAGGCTCATTAAAAATCAATCAACAAGATCAAGAAACATCATCACCCGGAACATCCAGGTTTCAATCCTAGAGGGATCAAACGCTGGAGGTTTGGTAGTAGAACCATTTCCCTTTTGATACTCAGAGTCAACACAACTGTACTTTATTGATTCCATTGCAGATCTGGTTAATTGATTTAAACTAACTCTGCTCTGATACCAATTGAGAGTTCCGAAATCACTATGAGTTAGTGATATGGAATCGCAATAATTAAAGTTTAATTGTAGATGGGGGGTTGAATACAATTAAAAACTTTTTATGATTTTATTCAAGTTATTTAACCAGTTTTTAATTGTTCAAACACGAACAGAGTATGTAAAAGATAGATATGACAATATCAAAGTAAGATTGCAATAGTAGCTGAATTGTGATCTTTATTAATCATAAAATCACTGAGTGTTGATTACGGAATAAATTAGCCAAGGCTAATTCAAATCAAACACTTAGCTAAAACTATTACAGATAATAGTAGAACAGTTGCTGACAAACAAGCAAACTGTTTACTCGCTGCTCGATGATACGTACTTAGACAAATTGTATTCACTAACAAACAAGTGGATAATATGTATTAATGACAAGTTTTAAGTACATAGTACTGCTCTATTTATAGTGCAAATGTCTTGTGGAAAATCATGATCTTGGAATGACATGTGTCGCTGTTCGATTGGTTTGATCTCTGAGCCTTGATTATTCAGTGGTCCCAAATTCTGTTACCTCGAATATCGCATCTTCCTTAAAACCAATCATTCACTGCCACGTAATCCTTCAGACATTCTTCAAGTACGAGGAACACTTGCTAACGTATAAGAGTAGAGCACTTTGTACTTATATATTAAGAGGCTTTATTGAATAGTCATTGAAGATGCAGTAACTCTCCTCACTCACTGCGTGCTAACTTGCTCTTGTAGAATGACTTGAAATATTGTTCTTCAGTGATCTATTTTGAGTGAAGCAGGCTGAACTCACTGCTTCAGCCCAGAAATAGATCTTAAGATCATCATCAATGAGCATTGACCTAGCAGATTCAATCAAGGTTCTATTTCTCCTTTCAGCAACCTCATTTTGTTGGGGTGTTCTAGGTGCTGAAAAATTTTGAGAAATACCTTTTGAATCACAGAAACTTTCCAAGTCAACATTCCTAAATTCAGTGCCATTATCACTTCTTAAATGTTTTACCAAACTACCATTTAAGTTTTCCATTTTCTTGATAAAGGATATAATTTCACTTGCTGCTTCATTCTTGGCTTTTAGGAAGAATAACCAAGTGTATCCGGAGTATTCATCCACTATTACCAAGCAGTATCTCTTTCCACCAAGACTTGGAGTACTTATTGGAACAAATAGATCCATATGGAGTAGGTAGAAGCATTCAGTCATTGATGTTGTCTGTCTACTCTTAAAGGATGAACTGTGATGCTTTCCTTTCTCACATGCTGAACAAAGTTTATCTTTATCATAAAACAATTTTGGAAGTCCAGTGACTAAACCATTTTTGCTTAGTTTATTGATAACTTTTAGATTCAGATGAGAAAGTCGCTTATGCCATAACCATTTTTCTTCTGAAACAGTTCTGGAATAAAAGCATGTCCCTGACTGAGCTGAATCCATATTGACAACGTATGTATTTTCCTTTCTGTTAGCAGCCAGTACAACACTTCCTTTCTTGTTGTAAACAACACCAGCTTCATGATCAAATAGCACTTAATTTTTGAAGTCACAAAACTGACTGATGCTCAATAGATTGTACTTCAGTCCCTCCACATAAGCTACACGTTTAAACATCACATTCCCATTGGTCAAGACACCATAACCTCTTGTCATGCCAACCTTATTATCACCAAACACTACATCAGGATCTCTTTCATCCTGGTAGTCACTGAGCAGGGACTTACATCCGGTCATATGTCTGGAACAACCACTGTCCAGATACCAGATAGTCTCTCTAAGAATACCCTTGTAGATAGTTTCCGGATCCTATCCAGATGCTGAACATTTATGAGCGACTTCCTTTATATCCTCATGAAATTCAGTGTCATCAGCCATCATACGGTAATCCTTATCTATGTAAATTATTGTTTTTTCTTCATCTGATGATGAGGATGAGACAGAGTCGGTGAATGAACCCTCTTCAGTGACAAAACCTTTACCCTTCTTTTTCCCAGATTTAGACATTGCCTTCAGCTTCTTGTACTTTGCCTTGTACTTGTTGTACTTGTCCTTTCTGGAGTTTGGCTTTGGTTCAGGGATAGGGTTTATTGACTTTCATCTACAATCAGCTGCAAAGTGACCAGGTTTACCACATTTATAACAGTCACCTTTTGATTTGAAATTATCAGTTGATGGAGCACCAACGAATCTTTTTGATCTGGTGTTCCTTCTGAAATTAGCAACCATCATTGCCATGTCTCTTTCTAGCTTCTCTAGACCCTCATCATATTCATAGTCTGATTGTTCTTCATCTTGATCACCTTCTTCATCAGCTATCAATGACTTTGAGCTTAGCTTAGAAACTTTTGATTTCTGCCTCTGATCAATTTCTTCAAGCTCAGCTACAAGGGCATTCGATATCTTTTGACTTCCAAGTGTTGCACGAATGTGCTCTCTTTGATCAGCTTGCTTTTCAGACTGCTCCCAGTTGAGTAAAATACCATAGACTTGAATAAGATTCAGCATTGTATAATCATTCCTCTGTCTTGTGCAAGTAGCAATGGTTCCCTAGATTTTCCTTGGCAACAATTCCAGGAACTTTTCAACAACAAATCTCTGCTCCTTTCCTATACCAACCTTTTCCATTTTGTTCATCAGTGACTGATATCTGGTATAAGTAGAAGATAGCGACTCTTTGGGTTCCATTGCAAACAGCTCATACTGGCGAGTGAGATTTAGTTCCCTGCAGCGAATAATATCAGGAGTTCCAATATATATATATATATATATATATATATATATATATATATATATATATATATATATATATTCCTAAGGGTATCCCACATATCTTTTGCAGTTTTACAAAGCCTGATTGATTCAAACACTTCATCAGGAAGTGACATGCTTATGTAGATTTTAGCTTGTTTATCTAATCTAACCAATCGTCTATCCTCATCCGACCACTATTCCTCTCTCTTAGGCACAACCATTTTTGGTATGGCAGGAGTAGTAGCAGTAGCTACAACAGTAGGAATAATTGTGGTTGGAATGTGACGACCATTGGTTATAACATTGCAAAGACGATCATCAACAAGATCAAGAAACATGATCACCCGGAACATCCAGGTTTCAATCCTAGAGGGATCAAACGCTGGAGGTTTGGTAGTAGAACCATTTCCCTTTTGAGACTCAGAGTCAACACAACTTTACTTTATTGATTCCATTGCAGATCTGGTTAATTGATTTAAACCAACTCTGCTCTGATACCAATTGAGAGTTCTGAAATCACTACGAGTTAGTGATATGGAATCGCAATAATTAAAGTTTAATTGTAGATGGGGGGTTGAATACAATTAAAACCTTTTTATGATTTTATTCAAGTTATTTAACCAGTTTTTAATTGTTCAAACATGAACAGAGTATGTAAAAGATAGATATGACAATATCAAAGTAAGATTGCAATAGTAGCTGAATTGTGATCTTTATTAATCATAAAATCACTGAGTGTTGATTACGGAATGAATTAGCCAAGGCTAATTCAAATCAAACACTTAGCTAAAACTATTACAGATAATAGTAGAACAGTTGCTGACAAACAAGCAAACTGTTTACTCGCTGCTCGATGATACGTACTTAGACAAATTGTATTCAGTAACAAACAAGTGAATAATACGTATTAATGACAAGTTTCTAAGTACATAGTACGGCTCTATTTATAGTGCAAATGTCTTGTGTAAAATCATGATCTTGGAATGACATGTGTCGCTGTTCGATTGGTTTGATCTCTGAGCCTTGATTATTCAATGGTCCCAAATTCTGTTACCTTGAATATCGCGTCTTCCTTAAAACAAATCATTCACTACCACGTAATCCTTCAGACATTCTTCAAGTACGAGGAACACTTGCTAACGTATAAGAGTAGAGCACTTTGTACTTATATATTAAGAGGCTTTATTGAATAGTCATTGAAGATGCAGTAACTCTCCTCACTCACTGCGAGCTAACTTGCTCTTGTAGAATGACTTGAAATATTGTTCTTCAGTGACTAGCTGTTATTTGGGTAGTGACTTTTGCCTTATTCAATATGAAGATATAAAACTCTCGCTGCTTGTATCAGCGACACACAAAGTTGAGTTTTAATCTTCCTCAACATGTTAAATCCAGGAGTAGAATGAATAGCGATCATCAATTGTTAACTTCAGCAACATCAGCTTTGACATAAATCATTTCTTCATCGAGTTGTATATTATTGAGTTGGTCAGCTACCAATGACTCATCATGGTCAACGACAAGTGACTCAACAATTTATATATACATGTGACGGCGCCCAAACGATCGGGTTTTTGAAGCTCTCTCCTTGTGAAGGGGGAGATCCCGTCACCGTCGTCAAGGGACTGACCGGATAGTAACGAGCGCCGATTGGTGGTTGTTTTAAATTTATAAAGAGGTGGGGCTCAACTTATAAGTATTACCTACTACACAGGGTGAGTAAGCAGCAAGTATAACTCGAGGTCATTCTTCAATCGGAGCGAATTGAAACGAAGTTGGGCCAAAGATAAAGTTCGCTATTAGGATAGGAGTTGTGAAGATAGGTAGGTTTTGAGGGTTTTGGTTTTCTTAATTAAATTATTAACTAAAGACAGAAAAGTAAAAATAGAGAAGAATTGGTAGCTAGGTAGACAGATAGAGAATTGCGGCTATTGAAACTTCAATAATCAGTTGTGGGGATGATGTTTATTATAAAGATAATTGGGGACATTTTTAGTAAACAAATGTATTACGGGTGTAAACACTAGGACCCTACTTACTTAGTTATAAGTATGTCACGAGACCTAGGCTATCGTGATTCTGATCAGGACAGACTGCTCAACCCCCCACACTATCTTTTAGACAAGTGACCCTTGAAGGGTGCAGGAATAAGGTAACAGACTGCCACACTGGTGATCCTGACCGTTCTTAACACCTAAATGCAAATGTGTTGCGACACAGCAGTGGGTTTTTAATTTATAAGGCTGGGGCCTAGGGTTACTTATTATGATAATCAAAGGGCTAGCAAAGGACAAGTATGACCTAGGATCGTTCTTTAAAGCGCGACAAATTGAAACTAGGGGGTTTAGGAGCTTTTATGTATTTAGCTAGAGTTAAAAGAGTTGGTTTTGGTTTTGGGTTTTCGATTCTAAATTAAACTAAACTAAATTAGAGGATGGAGGTTACTTCGTGCGTTCAGCAATTAAAGCGATTGTCTACTATGATGTGGTTTAGAAGTTGTTAAATATGGAAAGTTCTAATGAAGATAAGTTCGTAAGTTGATGTGAGCTATTACTGCAATCCTTCTATCGGGCTAACGCGGAGGTGTCCATAATCAGGCAAATAGAATGTCACGTGGATTGCAAAATATATTAAAGTGTACACCGAAAGTTCTCTCAAATGTACACCCACATTATCCGACAGTTAACCTCGAATCCTATTCCCCAATCTCGGTCGTCAGAGATGCCCGAATCATGGCATAGTTTGTTGAATAAACAATCTTATGAATGAGGGTTATTCTCACTGGAATAGGTTGGGCTAACAGGTCTAGACGGCCGGATAACATCTCATCACTTATTCGTACGAGTTATCATCATTACTCAGGGATGTAACAAAATAGGGATGATTTATGCCACAAATAGAAACCTAAGTAATACGTTTGTTATTCGATCCATATTACAACTACCTTCGGTCGTTCTTGATGTGACAACTGTCCAAATTAGGTACTGATTTACATTAAGCATGTGCATTCTTACGCTAATTTCCTGATTAAGTTTAAAACAAAACTTCTGATGTGATGTAAGTCTAGCAGCCTAGTACTATTAAACAAAAAGTATTACTAATACGTAAGTATTTAAAGTCGCGTGCAAATGTGTCGGGATGAACCCGACAGATAAATACGACAAAAGTTGGTGACACAACATAATTAATAATTCAATTATTAATTACGAGTACTATTCTATCTATAACCTATAGATAAAACGGGTTAAAAATACGTTTAACATAAAACGTATTATAAAACGAACAGAAGCAATTTTAAAATGCATTCGGAGATCAAGATGAGGAAAATTCAAATTTTCTCATTCATTTGGAAACATTTGGAACATTACCTCTAAATATGAACCCAAAATTCGACTGAAATTTGGCACTCAATTGAATGTTAGCAGTCCAATGCACAAATTGTACAACAGTCAAAAATAATGAAAATATCATTATTCCAAATTTAAATAACGAACCAGGGGAGCATCTACAAAATAAAAATATAAAATGTTTACTTTTATATTGCCATAATTATACCCGTACCCGAAATTAACGGGCTTAAAATACCCAACTAACTCCTATAATTGGGAGACCACAGACTGTGATCTCCCATACTTGACTCATTTTACTGCATCCCCTTTTTCCTTTCCTGATCATTTGATCAACACACACATATCATCATTCATCTATCTTCTTCTTCTTCTTCTTCTTTGCTAAACACACAAAAGAGCAGTAACATCAGGAGAGTAAGAAGACAACAAGCCAGAAACACCATCCATCCAACATAACATCATCATCTCCATCATAGAACCATTGTAAGGAATCCTTCAAATTTTCTTTAACTACATTTCAATTTCATCATATATAATATGTATATATATCATAATCCATGTATATGACTTCATAATCTAAAGATTTAAAAGTGTTTGTTCTTGAAATGGATTAGATGGAACCAAACTTAGAATCACAAATAATATATGTGAAAGTTGATGAAATGTGTTATAAGATTACATAATAGTGTTATAATACTGGAAATGGCGTGATAATGAGCTAAAACTCGTAACCAACAATCCATATATATATACACCATGAACACAGTCAAGAACAGACGGCGTGAGGGCAGGGACGAACCTGCCAGCCGATCGGCTGAACGTAATGAGCCGAACGGCTCAACAAACTGAGCCGAACGGCTAGCTTGGTTGAGCCGAACGGCTAAGCTATAATGAATCGAACAGTTTGTGACTTTTAACCCGAACGGATGATGTGGACTGGACCGAAACAAATAATGGACTAACTAATTGGACTGGATCGAATGGGCCTTGGGTTGGGCCAGAACCTCCAGCCGAACGGCTGAAGGCCCAAGCTGAACGGCTGGCCCAAGCCGATCAGCTGGGCTGGGCTGGGACGCAGACTGGGCTTTGGTCACAAGCTGGGCCGGACGTTTATTGGGCCTGAGACTTTGGGTTTGGACTGAAAATTGTAAAAATAAATTTGTTAAGTTAAATAAATGGGCCATTGGGCCAAAACTTGTAAATGGGCTCAACGAATATTGTAATCGGGTTAAGTTATTGGGCCGAAAACAAAACTAGTCGGGCCGAGCCCAATAAACTTCTAAAACATTCCAAACATAAGAAGCGACCCAATTTATTTCACGGAAGGAATATTTATAAAACGGAACGTTTATGAATCTATATATATATAAATATATATATTCACACTTAATAGCAAGCGACAAACCTATATGTATACTTCATATATACATACAAATCATGACTTTCCAATGACGATAACATTTGTTTATTTATTTTATGAACGGAAATAAATACAATAAGAAGTTTTATAACAGATAAAACTTATATATGTTTTAATACGTAAACTTTAGAACTCATATATATATATATGAATATATATATACATGCACGTGACAAATTCAATATGTTGAATCTATAACAATATTTCAACACAACGTCACCAACAGATGTAACGACTTACATCATTAAGAAATCAACAATTTCTTCAAACAAACAAACCGTTAACATAAGTTGATTAAACAAATCAAACGTACTTATGTTAACACATTTATTGTATATAGGTTAACACACCTTGGGCTATTACCTGTCGGCTGCTAGCTTTCCTTACCGAGCACATCACAGTGAGTTTACAGCCCCTACTTTTAATTGTTTTCTGCTTTTAAACACAGGGGTGTTAAACATAGAAATTGCATGCAAACACATGCAAATCAAACTATAAATGCTTTATTGCTTTTATACAAATGTTGACTGGTGATATTACATATTCACTGTTATTTTGGGAATTTAGACAAGGTATCCTAGTACGGACCTAGACTTGGAATGTGTGCATGAAAGACCTCATGACATACAACTGCAACCATTAGCTAGGTGACTCTAGCCACTGAGTATACGGATAGTACTATTGCCGTGACGACCCTCCTCCGGTGGAGCGTATACTTAAATGTCCGTTTAGGCAAACAACATAAGTTCTGGTTGTGGTTTGGTTATAGGGTTAGGTCGCGTTACTTTAACCTGCAAGGTTTAGCTCACCTTTCAGGGGATCACAGTCTAAGTAAAATTCCCACATACTTTTAGGAAGAACGAATCCTACAACTGTTGGACGCCGGAAAACATACCGGTAACTTATTTTTTTACACTGGTGAACAACCAGTAACATATTTTGGGACGACATCCCACATATAATAATAATTTAGGGTAACAACCCTACATAACTTGTATTTTATAAATGAATAACAAATCATTTATACAAACTTGGTTTAACAAACCACATACACATATAAACCTGTAAATTCACTCAACATATTTGTTGATGACTTTCTCTATGTTTTTCAGGAAATTAGCTGGGTAAGAAATCGCATGCACTCAGGATGGACAACCCTGGACCTATTAGGATGCCACATACTGTTGGGACCGCTTTTGGGGATTTCATTTGTATAACTGCAGACATTGCGGTCATACTTATGAAATCTTAATTTAAACTTATGTATTATTGTTAAAACTAAAATGTTTTAGACTCCACTACTATTGTTACGACTCCCATAGTCGTACTACTTTTGTAACAAATGTTTGAACTGGCATCCTTATCTATTATGTTGTGCAATAACCATATGCTCTGAGTATGTATGTATCTGTTGGTTGAAATTACTGTTCGCAGCCCCGCCACGTCATTAAAGCTTCCGCAAACTAAACATAACTAATTGTAATTACTGTTTGGCGGGGTGTGACACTTGACTTCCATACATTTATACTCCGCCGTAAGCGTTTCCAGTACTATATCAAAGTACAGCCGAATAGGGGCCGTCACATTATTTCACGATGATTAATGCCATTTAAATTTTACTACTATGATGATCCTAAGGCAACAATCAAACAAGAACATGCAATAAGACCATCAAAGCAACAGTACAATTTAAGCATACAAAAGTGTTATCTAAGTTGAGGATATTCCGAAAGTTGTCTCAAAAATATCGTCTATATGAATTTAATCTTAATCTACCTCTACTCCCATGTTCCATGTGTCTTGGATCCTATCTTGGTCTAGAGAACACCGGCCATGCCGAGCTCAATGATTCAATCTAACATAGTATAACTAAGTGACCTATATCTATTTGTAATATAAACCATCCGCAATCTCATAACATACCACATAGTCACATTTTTAATATTTTCTAAACGACTATCATAGCGGACAATTGAGTTATTTAGCTAATCATGGTAGTTCTAGCATGCATATTTAAATTATTAAAGAAAGGACAAGCATATTAAATATGAAAGATAGATTAACACCTAGAAAGAAGTACAATAACTTGTAGCTAAAATATGCGTCCCGGAGCACCTCCGTACAAATCTTCCTTTACTAGTTAATTAGCTAGTTTCATTAACTAGGAAGAATTACCACTAATATTACAATAAAGAAATGTGGAATGTGTATATGTGTAGGTATCTTGATACCTTGGTGTGTTTGTCTCTTTGCAAATGAGCCTCATGCCTCCTATTTATAGGAGAGTTTTGGTGCATTTTAGCAAGTGGAAGCTCACAATAGCAAAAGGTGGAAAAGGTGGTGGCACCGGGCACGAAAAAGGTAGAAAAGGTGGTGCACCCGGTACAGAAAAACACGTAAAGGTCTAGCACCGGGTACACGAAAGGACAAAAAAGCGCGATCCGTGCAGGTGAGTGGCGGCCGGCGGTGGCCATGTGCCAGCCAGCGGCGGTGGGGTGGCTGGCCGGCGGCGGTGGGGTGGCTGGCCGGCGGCAGCTGGCACCCCCCCGCACCGGTTGGTCGCATGTTGCCTCATTTCTCGATTCGTACGTGTTTTCTTCGTTATACGTCCGTTTGCGTTGATTCTTTTTGCGTTGGATTCGTAATTCAAAAACGAAGCTATTGATGAAAAGAAATCCCAAAATATGTCTTTGAACTTTAGATGTGTCGTATGAATCGTTTGGATCTTCCGGCGTACGTAGAATCTTCATTCTTCGTCCGTTTTTGTTGATTCTTCTTCTGTTGGATTTGTAATTTGAAAACGAACATCTTGGATGAGATAGATGTTGGTGATGGGCTCTTTTGTCTTGAAATCTCATTTTGATGTCTTGAATCTTCAAACGTGCGTGGAATCTTTGTTTTTTTGGCCGTTTTGCTTGATTTTGCTCGTGCAACCTTGTTTTGATCTTCTTAGCATATTATCAATGATTTGTGTGTTGTTTGAGTCCAAATGCCAAGTATTGCTCCAGAATGAGAGAGATATCGGTGGTAAAAATGTGACTTTTTACGCGATCAAGTATCCCACACTAAGAGCTTTGCTTGTCCTCAAGCAAACCTTCATAAAATTGTGATGAAAGGTTGGAAAGGTGTCTTCGTATTCCAGAGAACTTTGATTCCTGCAAGTTTGGTAAAAAGATTTCGGACGAGGTTCCATCCTTTGAGGTTTCCCCAAACCTTTGGTTCTAACAAGCTCTCTTTTCAATCTTCATAATGTAAGATATACATGACTGGGGCCTTCACAGGTGGTCAGTCAATTCACTCAAGTGTATCAGGTTTCCTAATTTCTAATTCACTCGGGGGCCAGTCATGTAGCTCTTCCGTTGTCATATGCTTTATCGACAATCAAATCTACAATACTTAAATGAGGACGGTGCTAATTATCCCTAGACATTCGCAAGAGGGTGGAAGTGGTGTATATGGATGAAGGGTTTTGTAGGTGGTTTATTTGGGGGTTTCAATATAGCCTAAGAGTTGTCTGTGATGCCTTATCTTTGGTGCTTAGTAGTTCTTCTTCTTGGATTTTTTCTCTCTCTTTGAGCCTTCTTTTGCAGCTTTTTCTTTCAAGTTTTCTTTTGATGAATCTTTCCCTTGGCTTTAAATGATCCTTGGGCTTTTTAGGTTCCTTCAGACAACTTTGCTTTTGCTGAATTTCTTTTTCTTGGAGCTCCTTTTACGGATGATGATCATCCTTTGGGGAACGCTCCGTACTTCTTATAATAATTCTTCTGATAAATAGAAACTTAGGCTAAGGCTAAAAGATGAAAGAAGGGATTGGCTTTTGAAGTGAGTTTTTGAAATGAAAAGGCTAAGGCTTAGCATGTTTTCTGCTGATCTTCAATGTTGAAGGTGGGCATTGGCCGGTTTAGGCTTGAAAATGGGGGTTTTACGAGAGGGTTTTATCCTAGGGAATGTCAAGATCCTCTAATTGCACCTTTTACCACGTGTGATGCTCATTTTTTTAATTTCGAAATGTATTCTTCGAACAAGTTCTAACTCAAGAAGGCATTCATCGGCACACTCGTAGTCGAAGAATTGAGGCATTAAAGGTGAATGCTTCTATATGGCTCAAGATTCCATTCATTTTGGGTGGTTTTGTGCCTAGTCATGCGATCGCTTGTTTTGAAACTTGGTTTGAAAGTTATCAAAGGGTTTTGCTCGTCATAGCCGATTTGCCAAACCTTTTAAACTTTTGTTGACCAAAAATACAATACCTTTTTTTTTTTTTTCAAAAATATTTGAAAATTTTGCTGAAAATCTGAGTTTTGCTAAAAAGTTTGATCAAAAGTTTATGTTGCAATACAGTATTCAATACTACTGCTATCCCACACTTAAAAGAATATTGTCCCTAATGTTCTACTTCTAAGTTAGGTCAATCCCACACTTAGATTTTTGAATAAGGGTCAATATTTTCGAAGTCATTCTCTATTTGCGAGTAGTAATCCCACACTTAGAGTTTTACTTAGAATTTTAGAAGAGATACTTCCTTGTGCTGCGTGCATTTCCATTGGATTTTATGGACCAGATTCAAGTGTGTGAATTTGCTGGAAATGGACCAGGCTCATTAAAAATGAACTTGTTCCACAAATTCTACTTTGAATTCTGCATAGTACACATCCTTCAGAAAACACAAGTGTCAATATAAGTTAATATTAAACATAAAATAACTAATAAAAGCTAATCCATGTCAGCATAGAGTGCCTCCCAATTGGTGAAGTCATCATCCATAAAGATCGTGTTATCCACGATCGATGTAGGAGATGCTGACTCCTTGATGGTATAGATAGGAGATGCAGTGCCATCCTCTGGATCCTGAATCCGAGCGTCTAGGGAAATAGTCTCCTCCTCTAGTGAGTCCATGAAAGTGGGGTGGTCCTGCGCAGTCAAGCTCCAAGGTGGGAATAAGTCCCACGGTGGAATGTGCGAAGCGGGATCAGGTCCCATCTGAAAGGGGCACACAAGTGTGGAGGTAAGGCCCAGAGCAGTGTGGATCTCAGAGATGGCGGTGTGCTGGACCTCAAGGGCTCTCAGTATAGACCAAGTGACAGCAGGATCCGTAGTAGTAACCCCATGCTCAAAGGTGGGTACTCTGGAGGTCCCTGAAGTCTGTCCCGCTGGTCGGTGAGATGAAGGTAACCTGGAATGGATGGGACGTAACAAGAATGACTCCTGAACGTACACCTCCACCGAGTCTGCCGAAATCTCATCCAAACTTGGAGGTGGTGACTGGGATCCCCTGACAGTCCTCATGCTACTACCTGGTGATGAATTTCGGGAGTGATGCATGGCACGTGAGCGTCTCTGACTGGGGGCTCGTGCTCTGTCTGATTGCGAACTCATCCTGCAAAATACAAAAGGTTAATGGTCTAAAATTTCTATTAGGGTGATTTGCAGTTATAGACTTCCTCATTTGAGGGGAAATCTTCTACGTAGTGTTTTAATCGGTGACCGTTTACTTTGAAATTTCCGTCTAGAGCTTCGAGTTCGATGGCACCATAGGGAAATACTTTAGAGATTGTGAAGGGACCGCTTCGTCGTGTTTTGAATTTACCAGAAAATTTCTTAAATCGGGAGTTAAAGAGTAGAACTTTATCACCTGGATTGAAGCGTGTGGGGCGGAGCTTTGAATCGTGGAGCAACTTGGTTCTTTCCTTAAATTTGTAGGAACTTTCGTAAGCTTGATCACTCAACTCCACTAGCTCATTTAGCTGCATTCTCCGGTGCGTTCCTGTTATCATAGGATCTAAACTACAGTTCTTCAATGCCCAGTAAGCTTTGTATTCTAGTTCAATCGGGAGATGACATGCCTTTCCATAAACGAGCCTATAGGGGGTTGTTCCTAATGGCGTTTTATAAGCTGTCCGAAATGCCCATAAAGCATCATCTAGCTTGTCTACCCATCTTTCCTTGTGTTGACCAACTGTTCATTCCTAGATCCTTTTTAGTGGACGGTTTGTAATCTCTGCTTGCCCATTCGTCTACGGGTGATAGGCGGTCGAGGTTTTGTGGGTAACACCATATTGTTGCAATAGTTTCATAAACTGAGTATTGAAAAAGTGCATGCCTCGATCGCTGATGATTGCTCGTGGTGTTCCAAACCGACAGAATAGCTGTTTTAAGAACTTGGTTACGACTCTTGAATCATTTATTGGAAATGCTTGTGTTTCTGCCCATCTTGATACGTAATCGACAGCTACTAGAATGTATTCTTTTCCGTAAGATTTCAGAAATGGTCCCATGAAGTCTAAACCCCATATGTCAAATATTTCACATGATTGGATATTCGTCAACGGCATTTCATTACGAGTTGTGATATTTCCAAACCTTTGGCAAATATCGTAGCGTTTCACCAAGTGTTGTGCGTCTCTGAAAATGGTAGGCCAGTAGAATCCTGAGTCGTAGACTTTCTTTGCTATCAGATTAGCTGCATGATGTCCTCCGGTGGTTCTGTGATGGCTTTGGTGGAGTATATGTTCGGCTTCTTTCCCATCGACACATCTTCTTACTATTTGGTCGGGACAGACTTTGAACAAATAAGGATCATCCCAAAAGTAATGTTTAACGTCGCGGAAGAATTTTTGTCTTCGCGATGAGATCATCCATTTTCTTGTGATCCCTCCAACTACAAAATTGGCAATGTCTTCAAACTAAGGATCGTTAGTGAATTGCAAGCCTTGTTCTCCTAAACTCATTAACTGCTCTTCTGGAAATTGATCTTTAATATCTCTTTTCCATTGACGGATTTTCAAGTCGACTTAAATGATCTGCGGCGACATTTTCTGCTCCTATCTTATCTTTTATCTGGATGTCGAATTCTTGTAGGAGTAGAATCCATCGTAACAATCTAGGCTTTGCGTCTTGCTTTTTGAAGAGGTATTTTAGAGCTGAGTGATCCGTATATACTATTGTTTTAGACAATATCAGGTAGGATCTGAATTTGTCAAAGGCAAATGCCATGGCTAGCAGCTCTTTTTCTGTAGTTGTATAGTTCTCTTGAGCATCTGTAAGTGTTTTGCTAGCGTAATAGATTGGTTGAAAGTGATTATCCTTCCTTTGACCTAGAACTGCCCCAACTGCGAAGTCACTAGCATCGCACATGATCTCAAATGGTAGGCTCCAATCTGGAGTGACCATGATTGGTGCATTTGTAAGCTCCTTCTTCAGGTAGTTGAAAGCCTTCATGCAGTTCTCGTCAAACACAAACTTGATGTCTTTTCCTAGAAGGTGGGTGATAGGTCAAGAAATCTTGGAGAAGTCCTTGATAAAACGGCGGTAGAACCCAGCATGTCCTAGAAAGCTTCTAATGGCCTTGACGTTGGTTGGTGGTGGAAGTTTGGCAATGGTTTCGACCTTTTCTTTGTCTACTTCAATTCCGGACTTTGATATTCGATGTCCTAAAACTCTTCCTTACTTCACCATAAAGTGACACTTTTCCCAATTTAACACGAGGTTTGATTCTTCACACTTGGCGAGCATTCTATCGAGGTTGGATAGACATGATGCAAAGGAGTCTCCAAAGATAGAGAAATCGTCCATAAAGACTTCCATGCATTGTTCAGTCATGTCATCGAAAATTGCAACCATGCATCTTTGAAATGTTGCAGGTGCGTTGCATAATCCAAACGGCATTCGTCGGTATGCGAATGTTCCGAAGGGACACGTGAACGTTATCTTCCCTTGGTCCTTCGGATCGAGCGGGATTTGGAAATACTCATAAAAACCATCAAGGAAACAGTAGAATTCGTTTCCTGATAACCTTTCGAGCATTTGATCAATGAACGGAAGTGGGAAGTGATCTTTGCGATTTGCTTCATTTAACTTTCGATAATCGATGCAAACCCTCCAACCGGTAACCGTTCGAGTTGGTATAAGCTCATTTTCTTCGTTTGTAATGACCGTCATTCCTCCTTTCTTTGGTACGACTTGAACAGGGCTAACCTAAGGTGAGTCGGATATTGGGTAGATCAATCCAGCATCTAAGAGTTTGATAACCTCTTGTTTGACCACATCCTGAATCTTAGGATTTACCCTTCTCTGCCTTTGTACGGATGGTTTGAAATCGTTTTCCATGAGGATCTTGTGTGTGCAATAGTTTGGACTGATTCCTTGTATGTCGGAAATTTTCCATGTAATTACCTTCTTGTGCGATTTCAGAACATCAATGAGTTGAGCTTTCTCCTCGGGTTTTAACTCTTTTGATATTATCACCGAGAGTTGTGATGTCCCATGGAGGTAAGCGTACTCAAGGTGAGGTGGTAGTTCTTTTAATTCCAGGTTTGGTGGCTCTTCGATAGACGGCTTCATTCTAGCTATCTCGTCTCTATTCAGCTTTTCGTATTAAGCTTGGAATGGTGCTTCGTCTGTCTCGGGTTCAGATGTGGAGATTGATGCTATTTCAACCCACTCGGTTTTATTTGAGAATTCGTCTGTCTTTAGCTCGTACTTGTTGACTGATGATGAGGAAACTTCATCATTTCTGGTGATGATGATCTCTCCGTCGTTAGTGACTTGGAATTCTTGATTGAGCGAATGAAGATTGGTTTATGGTGATTTCAGGGTTTGAAAACGGTAGTGGTTCATGTTGGTTGGCTAATTGTAGTTCAAACGATGGTGGCTCAACACTCAATCCCTTGAATGAATCCAAGATCTCTCTAATTGAGGGAAATGGATTTGGTTCATTGAATATGGGTTTATCTCTCTTTAGCCAAGGTATCGGTGTACTGCATCCTAATGGAACAGCGATTGTTTTGCCATCGGTGTGAGGAGACTTCTTTTCAAACAACGGAAGTAGTAGTTCATTGGATGTTGTTGGCCAAGCGATTGCGGAGTGCAGCCCAGGGTCCTCATTACACAGCTTTCGAACGGTGATTATGGTGTTGCGATTCGGATCCTGGCTGGATAGTGCTAGTACTTCGTGGAGACGCTCATCAAAAATATCCTGCATGGTATCACACAAACCAAGGTCCTCTTCCAGAATTTGCTTCATCAATCGATCGACATTAAAGTTGACCTCCTCTTTCCCAACTCTCAATTTTAAAGATTTTTCGTTAACATCAATTAAAGCCTTGGCAGTATTTAGGAATGGTCTGCCTAGGATGAGCGGGATATGGGTGTCTTCCTCTATGTCCATGACAATAAAGTCCACTGGAAAAACGAACTTATCGACTTTGACCATGACATCTTTAGCAATTCCTCGAGGGAGTTTAACTGATCTGTCAGCTAATTGGATAGTCATACGAGTAGGTAATAGGTCATCTAATCCTAATTTCTTGTAGAGGGAACAAGGCATAAGATTAACACTATCACCTAGGTCTGCTAAGGCATTACTAATTTGAATTCCTTGGAGAAAACAGGGTATAGTAAAACGTCCAGTATCGCCTAATTTAGGTGGGAGACCACGTTGTACAATTAATGAACATTCAGCATTCAAGGGTAAACTAACTATTTGCCTAAGTTTTTCTTTGTTTGAAAGGAGTTCTTTAAAGAATTTAGCACATGAGGGCATTTCTACTAAAACATCTAATAATCTAACGTTTAAGTTTAAGCTTCTAAATATTTCCATATATTTACCGAATTGGGCTTCTTGCTTTTCCTTTTTAAGTCTACCAGGATAAGGTATTCTCGTTCGAGGTACATTATCTGAAGTTTTGGCTGGTGATGGGTCAGGTACTGTGATAGGGATGTCAATTGACACATTTTCGCTAGGTGTATGTGTGGGTAAAGAAGTGTTTTCGGGGTGTTATCTGGTGGCGGTGGATCAACTTCGGTTACTTTTCCTCCTCTTGTTACGATTAACACATCGTCACTTGGTGGGTTAGTGTTTTCCTCAATAAAACTTAAGTTTTTCAAAATGGATTCCATGTTAGAGATTAATTTTTCTAAAAATTTTATCATGGCGTTAATGTTATCTTGAAATCCGATTACTCTTTTGTTTATAAGGTCTTGTTCAAGCATAAAAAGAGGCAAAAGTGATTTTGAGGAAAATGAGTGACTTGTGGGGGAAGAATTATCCGAAAGTTGGGTCCAATCAGGATAAGGTGTTGACATGGTTGTTAAGACCAATCTAATCTAATACTAAAGGCAAGAAATGTAACTTTTGATTGATGTTAATCTTTCAAAAGGATCGCTAAATATTAAAGTTACTAAATCCTAAAATCGGTTGCCGACGCTCCCCGGTAGTGGCGCCAAAAACTTGTTGCGACATGCACTAGTCGTTGGGATTTCTAATGGTGACGTGACACAGCAGTGGGTTTTTAATTTAAAAGGCTGGGGCCTAGGGTTACTTATTATGCTAATCAAAGGGCTAGCAAAGGACAAGTATGACCTAGGATCATTCTTCAAAGCGCGACAAATTGAAACTAGAGGGTTTAGGAGCTTTTATGTATTTAGCTAGAGTTAAAAGAGTTGGTTTTGGTTTTGGGTTTTTGATTCTAAATTAAACTAAACTAAATTAGAGGATGGAGCTTACTTCGGGCGTTCAGCAATTAAAGCGATTGTCTACTATGATGTGGTTTAGAAGTTGTTAAATATGGAAAGTTCTAATGAAGATAAGTTCGTAAGTTGATGTGAGCTATTACTGCAATCCTTCTATCAGGCTAATGCGGAGGTGTCCACAATCAGGCAAATAGAATGTCACATGGATTGCAAAATATATTAAAGTGTACACCAAAAGTTCTCTCAAATGTACACCCACATTATCCGATTGTTTACCTCGAATCCTATTCGCTAATCTCGGTCGTCAGAGATGCCCGAATCATGGCATAGTTTGTTGAATAAACAATCTTATGAACGAGGGTTATCCTCACCAGAATAGGTTGGGCTAACTGGTCTAGACGGCCGGATAACATGTCATCACTTATTCGTACGAGTTATCATCATTACTCAGGGATGCAACAAACCAGGCATGATTTATGCCACAAATAGAAACCTAAGTAATACGTTTGTTATTCGATTCATAATACAACTACCTTCGGTCATTCTTGACTTCCATACATTTGTACTTCGCCGTAAGCGTTTCTAGTACTATATCAAAGAACAGTCGAATAGGGGCCGTCACATTATTTCACGATGATTAATGCCGTTTATATTTTACTATTATGATGATCCTAAGGCAACAATCAAACAAGAACATGCAATAAGACCATCAAAGCAACAGTTCAATTTAAGCATACAAAAGTGTTATCTAAGTTGAGGATATTCCGAAAGTTGTCTCAAAAATATCGTCTATATGAATTTAATCTTAATCTACCTCTACTCCCATGTTCCGTGTCTCTTGGATCCTATCTTGGTCTAGAGAACACCGGCCATGCCGAGCTCAATGATTCAATCTAACATAGTATAACTAAGTGACATATATCCTATGAGTTAGCTACGTTCATTTTTGGATAAAGTTTTAGTCATAACGTTAGTTGGGCAGTTAAACGATAAACATTTAATTCCTATATCTATTTGTAATATAAACCATCCGCAATCTCATAACATACCACATAGTCACATTTTTAATATTTTCTAAACGACTATCATAGCGGACAATTGAGTTATTTAGCTAATCATGGTAGTTCTAGCATGCATATTTAAATTTATTAAAGAAAGGACAAGCATATTAAATATGAAAGATAGATTAACACCTGGAAAGAAGTATAATAACTCGTAGCTAAAATATGCGTCCCGGAGCACCTCCGTACAAATCTTCCTTTACTAGTTAATTAGCTAGTTTAATTAACTAGAAAGAATTACCAATAATATTACAATAAAGAAATGTGGAATGTGTATATGTGTAGGTATCTTGATACCTTGGTGTGTTGGTCTCTTTGCAAATGAGCCTCATGCCTCCTATTTATAGGAGAGTTTTGGTGCATTATAGCAAGTGGAAGCTCACAATAGCAAAAGGTGGAAAAGGTAGTGGCACCGGGTACGAAAAAGGTGGAAAAGGTGGTGCACCAGGTACGGAAAAACACGTAAAGGTCTAGCACCGGGTACACGAAAGGAAAAAAAAGCGCGATCCGTGCGGGTGAGTGGTGGCCGGCGGCGGCCATGTGCCAGCCGGCGGCGGTGGGGTGGCTGGCCGGCGGCGGCTGGCACCCCCCCCCCCCCCGCACCGGTTCGTCGCCTGTTACCTCGTTTCTCGATTCGTGCATGTTTTCTTCGTTATGTGTCCGTTTGCGTTGATTCTTTTTTCGTTGGATTCTTAATTCAAAACGAAGCTTTTGATGAAAAGAAATCCCAAAAATATGTCTTTGAACATTAGATGTGTCATATGAATCGTTTGGATCTTCCGGTGTACGTAGAATCTTCATTCTTCGTCCGTTTTTGTTGATTCTTCTTCTGTTGGATTCGTAATTTGAAAATGAACATCTTGGATGAGATAGATGTTGGTGATGGGCTCTTTTGTCTTGAAATCTCATTTTGATGTCTTGAATCTTCAAACGTGCGTGGAATCTTTGTTTATCGGCCGTTTTGCTTGATTTTGCTCGTGCAACCTTGTTTTGATCTTCTTAGCATATTATCAATGATTTGTGCATTGTTTGAGTCTAAATGCCAAGTATTGCTCCGAAATGAGAGAGATATCGGTGGTAAAAACGTGACTTTTTACGCGATATCAAAATGCTATTATCTAAATATATTCAAATCATTAAACTGTTATTGTAAACTATCAGTTTTGTAGAGTCTAGGGGTTTAAGAATTTTGAACCACTGCTGGGCTTAACTTTCATATCTAGACTCATTCTTTACATTTGATTAGTTCAATTACTTCTGTCATGATCTAGCCTCTCCTTTGCAATCAGTCATTCGTCCCTAGGAACACCAACGGTGTACAATGCATACTCCTTCCACAGCTTGCTACCGTAGGTACCGTTCACAGTGTACCGCACTCTAACAGTTCCACAGATCCTTTGTAACCAAGGATAGATTAACGGTGTACTGTGATGTTTCCACAGCTTCACTATCCCTAGGCATAGGTACGGTGTACAGTGTGTAAATGTTCCCACAGTTTCAGTACCAGAGGTAGGCATACGGTGTACTGTAACACTTCCACAACTATATTGGTTCCTAGACCATATTATAGGGTTTCTAGGTAGTCCTTGGTGTAGGCACAAACGGCTCTTTCCGGGGCATATGCCTAGTATTTCAGTCGGATTATAGTGACAGACACTGCTTCGTACTATAATATAGATAACTTCCTACTGTACCTAGAGGTGATCAAGTTCTAAGTCTAAAGTAGCAGTCACGCGAAGGACTGGAAAAGGTGATCCATAGCTAAGTCTAGATGCATGATAAGTTTAGACATAACAAGTATAACAATTCCCAATCATAAGTTTTTAAAGATTACTTCAACATCATCCCTCCGCCTAATTATCTACATTTCAATAACCGCAACAGCATACTACTCAATAAGCATGGTAATAATAATAACATACATCATACAGTTAGGCAGAAATAATTTGGACATAGTATAAGTATGAAAAGAAAGATATCACCAGTAAATAAAGCAGAGTAACAGCTGAAAATAAATGTGTAGTCTTGCACGAAGAATTCTCCTTTACACCATGATTACAATACTATCTTCCTTCTCTCTCTAACTGCTAACCAACTAACCATCTATCTCTCTAGAGAGATAAAGCTCTAGAGAGAGAAACCAAAACTAACTATCTAACTAAACTAACCTAGAAAGAGAGTAAAAGTGTATGAAAATGTAAGAAAACGAATTGTAAAGTGTGTGTTGTGTTTTGTTTGATGATTTGACCTAGTATTTATAGACAACGCACAGCCGTATCCGTAGACCGTATCCTGAACCTCAAATGCACAACCGTATCGCACAACCGTATAAAAATCTGATTTTTATCACCCAAATGCACCAATACGGCTGTCCTACGGCAAATACGACTGTCCTGGAGCAAATACGGGTTGACACCAACCATATATGGCTGGTCCAGGCCGTATATGGCTGGTCCAGGCCGTATACGGCTGGACACAGACCGTATATGTTCTACACAGGCCGTATATGGCCTGTGCCCAACCGTATACGGTATGGGTCAGCCGTATACAGTCTGGGTCATCCGTATACGGCTGTGGACAGCCGTATCCTGGCCCTTCGATCCTTCGATTCTTCGGACGGGCGTATCTTCTTCGTTGTTTATCCGCTTTGAGCGATTCTTGCGTCCATGGTTTTGTAATTTCCTAACGAACAAAATGACACCAATTAGAGGTCGTAATGTGAAGCATAGGTCATGGTTCATTAAAAAGAGTTAACGAAGGTGTGGTGGAGCAATTTTGCTCCGTTTCTCAGTTTTTCATGCCATTTTTAGTGATTTTACAAACATCGACTCCGTTTTGACTTAGTTAACAACATCTAATGAATAATGTCCTTTTAGGTGTGTTTTTGTTAACTTTGTGCCTAAAATGTGGAAGATAACGTACGTAAGAACATGACTTTTTACGTGTTATCAAATATCCCACACTTAGACTTTTGCTTATCCTCAAGCAAACTTTAAAATTCTCACTTGCTATAAAGGTTTGAAAATTTTGGTTTTGGGATTCTGACAAGAAATAATCTGAGATCAATCAATTTATCAGAAACCAAATAAACCTTTTTAGAAAGTAAGCATTATTAAGATAGTCCTCCCTTAAACCTGAAATGTTAGCCCTGGCATACTTTCACAATTCTCGATGGATATTGTACATGACTAGGCGATCTCACAAGGTGGTCACTCAATTCACTCAAAGTGTATCGGGTTTCCTATCATTCTAATCAAATGAAATCGCTCATAAAGCCAGTCATGCATTGTTTCTTATCATAGGCTTAATCAAGAATCGGATCTCCACCACTTCAATGAGAATGGTGCTAATCATCCCAAGACCTTTTTCGGGTTTGGTAAGTGATGGTAAAAGGGGTACGGAGGATGGTGAATTTTTGAGAGTGAAAAACGGAGTATTTTCTTTAAACTTTGAAGTTCTAAAGTCATGAATTGAATTATCTAGACACTCTTAAAACGGAAAACACAAACGAAGGATTTTTATTTGAAGAAAGGTAGATTTTGATGACTTTCTTCTCAGGAACGCAAGCGAATTTGAATGATTTTTTTTAAACAGGCATTCTTTTCGAAAGTTTTAAGCATTAAGCTTTATTCTATTTTTGTGGGACTTGTTCGACGATTTTTCTTTTCTTTTCTTTTTATATATTTTTCGAGAGACCCTGGATACTTTGTCTTTTCAACATTTCATTTTTTATGAGTTTTTCAGACAAGGTGCCAATTTTTCACACCTGAATTTTTGCTTTCAATAGATATATGACTTTAAATGCACGCAAGATTTTTCTGAGAGAACGCAGAGTAAATGGGAGTTTTTGAGACAAGAGTAACAAGGATGTCTAAATAACGCTTTTCATAACTCCAAAACATTTTAAGTAAAAGTTTTTGGAAAGGTAAGGGAAGGTGGTGAATGGTGGTCTTGAAGAAATGAAAGGTTAAGTCTCAAAGGGTTTAACTAGTGGATCTTCAACACTCACGAATGAGAGTTGGTCGGGTTAAGCTTAAAAAGGTTTGTGAAAAAGTGGGGTTTTAATCCTATGAAATGTGGTCCTTTAACTGCACCTTCACCGCGTACGGTGCCCATTGGTGTGATCTTGAAACGTATACCAAGAGAAAGTTCTAATTCAAAGCACATGCATCGGCACACACATCAAATGAAAAAAGTGAAGCATTAAAGATGAATGCTTTTATTTGGCTCAAGTACCTCACTGCAACAGGGTTTGTATGTGCCTAGCCATGCGATGCTCTTGAGTTAACATTTCATTTTTAAGGAATTCGTATCTTAACTTATCTTACTTTCCAAAGCAATTTAATTAATTTCTGACAAATTTATTTTTCCCAAAATTATTCAGAGTCAAAAAATTAAAAAATTTAGCAAAAATGAGGTTTTTAGAAAATTCAAGTCAACTGAATGAGTGAACATTTCCACTGTCGAAGTTAAGCTTATTTTTAAGAAAGTTATGCTTTGGACAAGCAATCAAAGTCAGAGAATACGGTATATCATACCCTGCATCCCACACTTAGAGGAACATTGTCCCTAATGTTCTCAAACTAATGTTAAAAATTCTTCTTTTGGGAGAAGAATCCCACACTTAAAGTTTGATAATATTTTGGGATGCTATTTCAAAGTTGATTTTGATTTGTGTGGGATTTGGAATCCCACACTTAGAATTTAAGCATGATGGGATAACGGAAATAATATATTTGATGAAAGGAAATCACTAAGAAACGGAACGAAAAACACCCCTATAAAGAAAGGACTGAGATGTGTGTTTGAAGATTCTGATTCAGCTAGATAATTCAATAGGCTCGGGTCAGGATCTTTGCGTGGTTTGCGCGTCATTTCAGATTCTCCTTGGGGAATTTTCATCACAATTCACTACTCTCTTTTATTCGCAAGTAATCTAAAAATTAAATTAAGAAAAACATAACATAAGTAAATGATAGATGAAAGGTACTGATAAGATAGATAGGTCCAACTAGATCACAGGTTGGAACCATAATAAGTCTGCAGCAGTAATAATACAGTCATCCTAAATATCTAGTAATAATAATAGTGTTATACAGTCATCCAACACATAGTAATAAGAGATGATAAGATCAAGGGTGAGAAGGATCCTGGTCGGGTGGTGGTCCGTGAGTTGTCCACTCGATGCTCTGTGAGAGACTGAGGCTGAAGAACTGTGTTGTCTGCCTGATGCTGATGGCTGTATTAGGTACAAATGAAAGTTGGGATCTAATCCCATCTCAGCTATTTCATACGATCCAAGAGATGCACTATGCATCGAATACGGTGGAAGCTCAGAGGATGGCACTCGGTTGGTGTTAAGCATCCCAGTGAGTCCTGAAAAAGTAGGCAAAGCAGCAGTAGTCATATCTGGCATGTAGTCTGTCTGTACCTGTACTTGGTCGTCAACATGCATGTCCTATTTATACCCTGACTGAGGTGAGTCTGTCTCTGAAGATGTATCTGATGTGGCTGACTCAGCAGGTCTGGGACGGGTCATGGCACGGGAAGATGGCTGCCCAATGGTACGTGGGATATGCGGCTCATGTGGTATGGTGGTGTGAACAGAGAATACTGGCTCAACTGCAGGTGTAGTCCTGGTACAGCGAGCATGAGGGATATCTATGGTTATGGTGTGAGTGGAAGATGTGGGTGGTATGGTGTCACACCCCCAAAATCGGTAATCGTGTTTATTAATGGTTTAGTGGAAGCTTTAGTTAATTACCGGAAGCATTTTAAGTTTACAGTTTAACAACGGGGGTGCTGACGTTACATTAATGCATTCATTGTATCAGAGCATATGATCATACAGAACATATTAAATTAAGATGCCAAAGTTAAAGTTATTACAAACGGGTACGACTTATAAAGTCATAGATGTAGTAGTGTTGTAGAACAACATAAGTTTTCATAAATACAAGTTCATAAAAGTGTGATTTCATAAGTATAACCAATGAGATTGGTAATACGGAAGAAATCCAAGTGTCCCAAAAGTGGCATCATAAATAGTCTGGGTTGCCTACGTCCTTTATTCATGCAGATGTACCTGAGTCCTAATTCCCTGAAAAACATAGTAAACCGTCAACATTGAATGTTGAGTGAATTCACAGGTTTAGTATATGCGTAGTTAAATCAAGTTTTGTATAAATCATTCATGTACACAAACATAATGTTTGTATGTATAGTAGGAAACACAAGTATTCTCATTAAAGAAAACATTTCCTATTTTACTTTAAGAATGTCATTCTTACTACAATTCAGTTGATGTGTTAGGAAACACAAGTTTAATCAAAAACATCTCCTAATAAATAGTTGCAGGAAACACAGGTTTAACAATCAAGTAAACATTTCCTATAAAAGTTGTTTTGTAGGGAAACCAAGTTTAGCCAATAAAGGTAAACGTTTCCTAAAAGTAATCGTGTGTAGGAACACCAATCCTATTAGTTATCATAGGGAATACCATTCCCAAATCAAGTTATAGTTTAGTTGTTTAGTTTATATGGGAAATATAGATAATGATCCCTCTAAGGTGAGCTAAACCTTTAGAGTTAAAGTAACGATACCTAGTACTATAACCAATCCACGACTAGTTGATATTGTTGCCTCAGTAACATGGTAAGTATACACTCCTCGTTACGACTGCCGTCGATGTGGTTGGAATGACCAACGAGTTAAATCCTGGGAGGGTTGTCAAATCGATAGTACTATCTGTATAGGTCATATGTTGCAAGCATTGGGGCTTATGTGCACTACAACTACCTCTCGTAAACCTAGGATCGTACCAAGATTCATTGTTTTATTCCCAAAAAGTTGTGAAAACATTTAATATAGTTAACAGTTGAATATAAAGAATATAGCATTTATATAAATCAGTTTGATATAAAAGCATGTCAAGTAATTATATAAAACAAGTAGCATGTAATAACACATAGTTCTATGTTTTCCACCCGTGGATTTAAAAGCATTTAAAACAAGTAAGAGGTAGGGGCTGTGAACTCACAGGTAGCATGTCTTCAGCTAGTAACACACAGTAGTCCGAATGCGTCCCTCAAATACGTAGACGCCAATAAATATACTTTATATAAGTACATGGACTATTTGTTACATTTAAGTGTTAGTACAATTTTAGTTGGTTGGTGATACTTGCGTTAAACAATGTACGCGTGTGTAAGTATATACCTATATATTCTTATAAGTTGAATATATATATTCGTATATATATTAATTGTCATTGTCGTATATATATATATATATATAGTTTATCGTTGTCATTTATCTTTTATGTTTTAAAAACAATCTCGTTCAATCGTGTATATATATATATATATATATAATACATACTTGTACTTTTCGTATCTATATATATATATATAAAATGGTAAGTTATCATTTGCCAATATATATTTCAAATGATCGTCGCTTCATTTTACTCGTCCTATATATATATATACCGATTTAAGTTTGCGTTTTCAAACTACGCGGCCCGTTGGGCTTGGCCCAATTAGTTTGGCCTAATTACATTAACTAACTTATTTTGGCCCGTTTACAAAATACTAATTTTTGGTCCATTATATAATCGACCCGTTTGGCTCAAAAAGTTATATCGTTAATTATTCGTGTCGAATTAAATCAGTACACAGACAGCCTAGCCGATTGGGTGTCAACTTAGCAAACCGTTCGGCTCAACAAACACATAGCCGATCGGCTAAGGTTGATGAGCCGATCGGCTCACTAAAACCAGCCGATCGGCTGGTTAAAACCAACCGATCGGTTTGGTTCCCTTGCCCGGTTCAGCCTCTGTTCGTCTCTGTTCGTGACCTGTGATGTATATATACATGTTTCAGTGTTTGATTCCAACGGTTTTGTACATTACTAATCAGTATAATATAGCATACAAATCCTACTATAACATGTTTATATAATCATTATAAAATCAAAGTAGTATGAAAATATATGTATGAAATATATAGTTTTTGAAGCTCACAATGGTATGATTATGATGATGATGATGACGAGATGATTGTGATGATAAAAATGGTGAAGATTGTGTTAAAGATGATCTTGAAGATGATGATGAGGTAAGTTTGGTTTTGATTTTGCTCCTGCCCTTTGCTTCCTTGCTTCTGCCGAAGCTCCAGAGAAAAAATATTTTTGTTGTTGAAATCAATTATTGAGGTTTGGTGGCGTGATCAGTGAGAAGGGAGTATATAGAATGAGTTTTTGGTTCATAATTTCAAAGGGGACGGTATGGAGGGAGTACGGAATTGTCTCAAAATATTTTAAAATGTATAAAAGTTTGAGTTTTTAATCCATAAATTCCGTGTACGGGTCCAATTATTTATACCCCGTGTCCCACTCAATTATTCATATGTTTAAATTTTATTTTAAACATTATAATTGATAAATACAAATATTAAATAATTTTATTTAAAATGATAAATAAAATTATTCATAGTAGTGGTACTGTACAGTTAAATTGCGTGCCAGATTTCAGTTGAATTTGGAAATTATATTTTCAGGTAGTGTTCCAAATACTAAAACAGGAATGGGGAAAATAATACTTTTATTATTTTTGACTTTTGGGTGCGTTTTATAATTGTTTCTGTTTGTGTATAACACGTTCGGTACGTCTAATATAAAACGTATAATATAGTATATTATTTCAATAATATAAGTTAAAAATATTTGTAATTAATAATTTTTGAATCATTAATTATTTTGTATCACCAACTTTATTGCATTGTGTTTGTCAAGTTTGATACGTTCATTTAGTACAGTAATTATATAATAATAACTACTATTTTACTAATACGACACGTATCACATAATAAGTTTTCTTAACTTATCACACAAAGGTAGTTTTGAATTTACTAATCATGGAATTGATCTAGGTAATGCATGCAGTTAGGTAAGGATTAATACCCTAAATGGAGGATTGTCACATATGGTAGTGCTGGGTATGGTGGTGGTGAATGGTGACATGGTGAATGGGTGGAGTGGCCTGGTGTTATATGATGGTGGGAGTGGGCAGCATACCCAAGTAGGTGGTGCAGGCTGTGGGGATCCAAACTCATGAGCCAAGTATGTATCCTGAGTATGATGCGAATTCAGCATGCCAAATATGCCATACATCAGCTCAGATGATACCGGATCTCCCCAGTTGAAGACTCTTGCAGGTGGAATAAGCGGACTCTGTGCCTCTGCAACCTCGGTCTCTCCTTACTCTCTCTCGTGTCTAACAGTAGTCCTAGCCTGGCGGTGGACCGTGCTGTCATCAAACTCAAACCTAACTCTCCTGCTCCTCGGGGGTCTCATGAAGACTCCCGGTATAACATCACCATCCTTCCACTTGATCTGACCCGCAACATCCTTTTCCAATAACCAAACTTTGACCATATAATTGATGTTACATGGTTTCGACTCTTTGTTCCTTACTTGTGTCAAACTACCTAGCACCTCCTCAGTCAATAGCCCCATACTCTTAACTAACTTGGTGATCACGACTCCCATATAAGCAAACTCTGACTCGGTATACCCTGACTCAGTGAGGATCCTGTCAGCAACCAGATAAGCAACATTTACATGCTCCTGCTTAACAATGCTCTTAATAATCTGCAAGTCTTTCACTCGAACAGCCCCTTTTGTCTTTCTTTTCCCCTGGATACTACAAGCAATCAGATTGTGGAGTACTTGGTGGTGCTTTTCAAGAAAAGAAGTGGCTTTGACATTAGATTGAAATCGACTCCCAGTCAACTTTGACCATATAGCAGTGTGGTCTCGCTGCTTGACCTCTCGGTCTGCTTTTAGGATTAATAGTGTAGTCACTTGATACTCAGTATATAACTCCAAGTGTCTCGCAAAGGTGGCTAAGGACATGTGATGTGGGTTACCTAGGAAATTAAATCTGATCATCATGTCATCATTAAGCTTGTCGGTCATCTTGTCAAACTGGAAAGTAACCATTACTTCTTCATCATGTCATCATGTAGTTACCTTAGGTGATGAAAATAACCTATCCTTATGAACGGATGCAAAACTAGTATGATGTCGGATTTAACAAGTAAGAAAGTTTGACCATATCACAAGTATTGCAAAACAAAGTTTCCTAGTTGACCATCATGCGTTTTTAGATTGAAATACTTTAAAATGGTTATGGCATTCTAAACATAGATACTACTTTGGTTTTGAAAGATAGGTAATTAAAGTAGTAGTATGTCACACCCCGCCTCGGCGGAAGGTTGCGAGATGCGACTATCATGAGATCACAACACAAGAATTACAATGAACGACCTCTACATGAGTCGTTTTAAACATACTTCATAAAAGTTTAAATTGTCTTACAGACTTAGACCATTTGTCTTTAAAAAAGTTCACAAACAATTCCCATAAGTTACAAAATAGTTAGGAGTTTAAGAATTTAAGATCAAAAGCAATGTTCGTCCATGCAAATGTAGTTCCTAACTTCAAAAGGGGTATGCCATCTTCACAAATAGCAAGCATCTTAATTACCTGAGAATAACATGTAAAAATGGGTCAACATAAAGTTGGTGAGCTCATAGGTTTTAATAGTTGTATAACATTACCGTGGATCACGAGATTTCAAGTTATATTGCCATTCAACAATATAGTAAAAATTGTATCACTATTGCCATAAGCTCATGAATTGAAACCTTAACATTTAGTGTCTCGCAAGTGTCCTATCCAAACACAAGTAGTTCTCAAATGACAATGCACCCGTTTGACTTATAGTCATGTTGGCGCTACCAACCCGGATGGGGGCGTCAACCCAAATAGATCTATTCATGACATTCACGTTTAAGTCCTTAACTAACAATTCATGATAAAGGCCTACATAATGGATAGTGTCAACTCATGCAATACGTAACAGTTTAGTTTGTGTCCACAAAGAAAAGAACATGTATTCTCACCCCAAAAACATGTCAAAACATTTAAAAAGAAGTAGGGGCCATTAGACTCACCTTAGTGAGAGAGCGGAAAGTTGCAAGTACTTGTTTGGGTCTCGGTGGGGTTTATGCGTCCTAGATCACATAAAATGTTTAAGTTTAGTCATATGGTATATATATATTAATTCTAATTTTTGTAAAGTTTCATCACCCATAATTTTAGTTTAAGTGTCACATTTTATTTAACCATTGACGGGTGCATTTACACCCTTTTTAAGTGATCTTTAGTAAGAACCCAACAAAATTCCAGAAAGTTTACAGACTAGACCCTTAAATCGGCTTGTAGAGAAGAATGTGTGCATTTCTGGAAAAAGTCTAAAACATGAAAGTTGTAGATCTTTTCAATACGCAAATTTCAAAAAAAAAATGCATCTTCTAACTCTTCCTAGAACTCAAGTTATGACCATTTTAGTAACCTGTGTTTTTCTAGACAGATTGTGTGTTCTTGTGTATAAATTTATAGAAACGTATTTTAAACTTGTATTTGAACATAATCTTGTAGATGAGCTTGATCACATTGAAAATCAGTAACAAAATGGTAGTCTTTATTTAAATATGCATGGAGTTATGCTCTTGTAAAATGAGGTATACGAATCTGCCACAACATGCGCAATAGTTTCGTATGGGCTGTTTGGAGGTCGAATACTCCATGTTTTTGAGTGAGACCACTTGGGTTTGAAAGCTAATACATAAAAGTAATTTCAGTAGTAAAATGGTGGTATTTTGTTAAGTATACACGGATTTATGACCTCACAAAGTGAGATATAGAAATCTGGACAGATTGCATGGGTAAGTGTGGGTTAGGATTTCAAGTCATAGACTACCATCCTAACACATAGGCACTAATCATTGTTTAGCCCTTTTCCCACATGCAATTTCCATCATTTTTCTACAGATTTTGAGTATATTACAAGCATGATATTCTTGAAAGATTTTGTAGATATGTAATAAGTGAAATTTACATCTTTCAACTTGATATAGGTTTGATCATGGATTATCACTTATCTTTAACACATGATTTATGGGCAAGTGATAATCTACAAACATCAAGTCATTTTTGTAGGCTTAGCCATACTTTTCAATACTTCAAATAAAAAGAAAATGGAGATGGAGATGAGTAATAAAATGCATGTTTACATCTATTTTGTAGGCATAGCCATACATAAGAATCACAACAACACAAAATATAAAGATGCATGTATACACATGTAGATTTGTAGGCATAGCCTTACATAAGATAATAACAAAAACGAAATATAAAGTGCATATATACATATGTAGATTTGTAGGCATAGCCTTACATAAAATCTTGCATATGTATACAGTAAGATAAAAGATGTATATACATAGATATAGATATATTATTATAAGTCTTGTATTATTCATCCATGGGTGATGATTAGTGTATAAAAATTGAAGGAAGTAAAGAAGAGAAAATTGTGTATCTTCTTACCAACGAATCTAAGACAAAAGTAGGTTTTTTTGAGTGGATTTAGGGTTGTTTGAGTGGTGATTTGTGGTGGTTTACGGTGGTTGTTTATGGCAGATTTTTGGAGAGAAAATGGAAGGAAAGTGGTGTGAGGAAGAGAGAAATGGATGTGTGTGTGTGAAAAGTGAGAAAAGGGTGGATGTAGGTTGCTAAATTCAATGTTATTTAATTATAGGCGTTAATTCACTAAAATTATAGTTTAACTAAAAAAAAAAATTTCCTCTAAGTTTATTACCTGAGCGGAGTTGAATCATAGATTTTTGCCGGTTGTCACATAGTACCTCTTTGAGATTTGCCATAATACTTTAAAGATACAATTTGAAACCGCAAGTTTTGACTTTTATGGAAATTTTGGTCATTAGGATGCTAGAAATAAACCATTTGACTTTCAAAAGTCTTATTAACTCAATATTTGACAAAATCATATTTCTTTAAGTCATTGGCTAAATCCATAGCAATACTAACTTTCATTAGAGAAAGTAAGGCAATAGCATTAATTTAAGTCAAAACATCATTTAACCAAGAGTTTTGTTTCAAAATGGTGACGTTTTAACAAAAGTCAATGTTTTTGCTTACTTTAATTCACTAAATTGACCAAAACTTGCATCTAACTACAAATGAAGCAAATGAATAAGCTATACTAATCATATTAAGCATCAATCAACTAACAAATAACTTATCCTAAGCAATTTAATCATCAATTGATAAAAATGGACTAGCTAGTCACAAAAAGTCAAATAAAGTCAACTTTCAAAGTTAAAGTTCAAATTACTTCAATTAAACATGTAATGCTAGTTCCTAAATCATCACATAACACTACTAAGCAAGAATCAAAGGTCACTTTTGCAATATAATGCACAATTCATCATGAACTAACTTGAAACCCTAAGTTTACAAAGTTAGAGAATTTTGGTGTTTAGGGGTTGAATCTTACCTTGATTTGGATGCAATGAGGTTTAAGATTACATATACATGCAAATAATGAAGGAATGAAGCTTGATTTGGTCAACAATGGAGGAAAATGGTGGGTTTGGTGTGGGTGGATGGTGACCGGCGCAAGGGAGGGGGAAGAAGACAGAAAAAAATGATTTTTTTTTGTATATTTTAAATAATTGCTAGCCTTTTTACCATTTTATCCATTCCCCTCTTTTACCATTTGTAATTAATTAATATAACAATTGTATTTCTAGGTATTTTAGGAAATTAAAAACCTTAGCCAAATGTTTTTAGCAAAAGTTTAAAATTCTGCCTTAAGCTGCGCGCAGCAAAAAAGATTGGTGGAGAAGTGGTGGTGATTAAATGGGTAATTAATTATTTTAATTAATTAAATTAGTTTTATTTAATTAATTTAAAAATTAAAATCAGATTTTAATTATAATTTAATTAAGTTTTTAAATAATTTAATCATAAGTATTTATTTATTTATTATGTTGTATTTCATGCAAAGGTGGTGGTTTGTTACTTTAATGCAACTAAGTGTACTTATCACTATATTATTGTTTCACACATACTTATATATATATATATGTATATATATATATATATATATATATAAGTACTTATATATATATATATATATAAGTATATATATATATATATATATATATATATGTACTTATATATATATATATATATAAGTATATATATATATATATATATATATATATATATATATATATATATATATATATATATTAGGGTTTACTAAAAGAATTAATAAACATAAACGTAAGCACTTTGTCACATTATATGCATCCACGGATAAACGCTTGTTTAGTGTCAGGTTGTAACGATAAGGCGTCTAAATTCAATGTTATTTAATTATAGGCGTTAATTCACTAAAATTATAGTTTAACTAAAAAAAAAATTCCTCTAAGTTTATTACCTGAGCGGAGTTGAATCATAGATTTTTGCCGGTTGTCACATTCTCCCCCTGTTAAAAGAATTTCGTCCCGAAATTTAGTTCGTGACCTCGGGTGGTGCAGGGTTTGAGAATAAATGGGGATATTTGCGACGGATTTGATCCTCGCGCTCCCAGGTGAATTCCAGACCTCGTTTCGAATTCCACCTAACCTTTACAATGGGTATACGACTCCGCTTCAAGGTCTTTATCTCTCGGTCCATGATCTCGATTGGTTCTTCGATAAAATGCAATTTCTCATCGATTTGTACTTCTCCGACTAGTATGATAAGGGATTCGTCTGATAAACACTTTTTCAGATTTGACACATGAAACGTGTCATGTACATTACTGAGTTCTTGAGGCAACTTAAGTTTGTATGCAACTGGACCAATCCTCTCCAGTATTTCGAATGGCCCGACATATCTAGGGTTTAGCTTTCCTCGTTTCCCAAAACGGACTACGCCTTTCCAAGGCGACACTTTCAACATGACTCTATCCCCAATTTGAAATTCTAACGGTTTGCGCCTCGTATCTGCATAACTCTTTTGGCAGTCACGGGCTGCCTTCAGTCTATTTTGGATTTGCACAATCTTCTCGGTCGTTTCGTGTATAATCTCTGGACCAAGGAGTTGACTATCTCCCACCTCAGTCCAACATACAGGCGATCGACACTTTCGTCCATAAAGTGCTTCGAATGGGGCGGCCTTGATGCTGGTGTGATAACTGTTGTTGTAAGAGAACTCGCATAATGGCAGGTGGTTCTCCCAGCCACGTCCAAAGTCGATAACACATGCGCGTAACATATCTTCTAGGGTTTGAATTGTCCTTTCGCTTTGGCCATCTGTCTGAGGGTGGTATGCGGTACTCATATCCAAGCGAGTACCTAGGGCTTTTTGGAGTAATTGCCAAAACCTAGAGGTGAAACGGCTATCTCGATCAGAGATAATCGAGATGGGCACCCCGTGCCTTGTCACCACCTCTTTCAAGTAAATCCTAGTCAATCTTTCCATTGTGTCGGTCTCCTTGATTGCTAGAAAGTGGGCGGATTTTGTCAGGCGATCAACAATTACCCAAATTGTATCACAACCATTTGCTGTCTTAGGAAGCTTAGTAATAAAGTCCATTGTTATTTGCTCCCACTTCCATTGGGGTATTTCGGGTTGTTGCAATAGACCTGATGGTTTCTGATACTCGACCTTTACCTTGGCACACGTCAAGCATTTACTAACATAGGTGGCCACCTCAGCCTTCATGTTAGGCCACCAATACAAGTCCTTAAGCTCATGGTACATCTTGTCAGCACCCGGATGGATGGAATACCTGGATTTATGTGCCTCGTCCATTACCAACTTCCTCAAGTTACCAAAACTTGGTATCCATATGCGATTTATATAATATCGGATTCCATCGGACTTGACCTCAAATTGCTTATCCATACCGCGTAGAGATTCGCCCTTTACATTCTCCTCCTTGATTGCCTCGAGTTGAGCATCACGAATTTGAGAGGTAAGGTTCGTATGAATGGTCATACCTAAAGCCCTAACTCGTAGTGGTTTCATCCGTTCTTTTCTGCTCAAAGCATCAGCTACAACATTTGCCTTGCCCGGGTGATAACGAATTTCGCAATCGTAATCACTGAGCAATTCAACCCACCTACGCTATCTCATGTTCAGATCCTTTTGATCGAAAATGTGCTGAAGGCTTTTATGATCTGTAAACACGGTACACTTTGTACCATAAAGGTAATGCCTCCAAATCTTGAGTGCAAACACCACTGCTCCCAATTCCAAGTCATGGGTTGTGTAGTTTTTCTCATGCACCTTAAGTTGACGAGAAGCATAAGCTATGACCTTCTCCTTTTGCATTAACACACATCCTAGCCCTTGTCGTGATGCATCGCAAAAGACTACAAAATTTTCGGTTCCCTCCGGCAATGATAATACTGGTGCGCTACAAAGTTTTTGCTTCAACAATTGGAAAGCTTCCTCCTGCTCATCACTCCAATTATACTTTGCTATTTTCTGAGTTAGCAGTGTCAAGGGTTTGGCTATTTTAGAAAAATTCTCGATGAATCGTCTATAGTAACCAGCAAGACCTAAGAATTGTCGTACTTCTGTTGGGGTTCTAGGCGTCTCCCAATTTTTGATAGCCTCAATCTTGGCAGGGTCGACATGTATTCCTTGACTATCAATAACATGTCCTAGAAATTGCACTCTTCGTAACCAAAACTCACACTTTGAGAACTTAGCATACAACTCCTCCTTTTTAAGCAACTCCAAGATTGATCTCAAATGCTTTTCATGGTCCTCTTTGTTCTTCGAATAGATCAAAATGTCATCGATGAATACGATGACGAACTTATCTAAGTACGGTTTACACACGCGGTTCATGAGGTCCATGAATACAGCCGGTGCATTAGTAAGACCGAATGGCATTACTTGGAACTCGTAATGACCATACCGAGTTCTAAATGCTGTCTTTGGGATGCTTTCTTCTCTGACTCTCAACTGATGATACCTCGATCGTAGGTCAATTTTTGAGTAAAAACTCGAGCCTTGCAGCTGATCGAATAAGTCATCAATTCTAGGGAGTGGGTAACGGTTCTTCACGATTAGTTTATTCAATTCCCGGTAATCGATGCACATTCTTAAGGATCCATCCTTCTTTTTCACAAATAAGACGGGAGCTCCCCAGGGTGAGGAACTTGGCCGGATAAACCCTTTATCTAAAAGCTCTTGTAGTTGACTTGACAACTCTTGCATTTCGGAAGGGGCTAATCGATATGGTGCTCGGGCAACGGGTGCCGCACCAGGCACCAAGTCGATATGAAATTCCACTTGCCGGGCTGGTGGTAGTCCAGGCAAGTCTTCAGGGAAAACTTCGGGAAAATCCCGTACGATAGGGACATCCACGAGTCGTCTCTCTTCCGGTTTCTCCCCTACAACATGAGCTAAGATTGCTTGGTACCCTTTTCTTAGGTACTTCTGTGTTTTCATGCACGATATGATGTTCAATCGCGTTCCACTCTTTTCTCCTTGTATTATTAAAGTTGCTCCGCTAGAGAGGGGTATGCGGACAATCTTATCATAGCATACTATTTCAGCACGATTCTTGGATAGCCAATCCATGCAAACGATGACGTCAAAGCTTCCTATTTTGACGGGTATCAAATTTATGGGAAAGATTTCGCTTGCTAAGTTTAGGGAACAGTTTCGAATTATGCTATCAGCTTCAATTAATTTACCATCAGCTAACTCTATCGTGTATTTAGTATCTAAGGCAGTTGGAGTGATATTAAGTAAGGGGCTAAACTCGTTAGACACGAAACTCTCATCAGCACCAGTATCAAATAAGACTGAAACAACCTTGTCATTTAGGAGAAACGTACCCGTGACTAGGTTGGGATCCTGGCGTGCTTCATTGGTATTGATCACGAATGCTCTGCCGCGCGCCGCATTGTTATTCTGATTTTTCAGCTTCGGACAATCCTTTTTAAAGTGTCCAGCACTTCCGCACCCGTAGCATGTGTTTGGAGTGTTAGTGTTGGCGACAGGTGCAGGGCTCCGACAATCCTTGGCTTGATGGCCAGGCTTCTTACATCTCCCACATGCGTTGCTACAGGGACCTTTGTGGTGAAAGTTGCAACTCTTACAATATGGTTTGTTTCCAGCATAACCTTTCTTAGCATCTGGCCCTGCAACATAAGCCCTAACTGTCTCGGTCTTCTTATTTTGTTGTTGGCTGGTGTTTCCCCTAGAACTTTCCTCCCATTTCCTTTTACCATCGGAATTCTTATCAACATTTCCCCTTTCCAAAGCCCCACGTCGTACAATTTGATCCATTAAACTGTGTGCCATGCGGACGGCATCGTGGATCGTATTGGGCTTGGATGAAGTTACATTTCCTTGGATTTGGGAGGGAAGTCCCCAGATATAACGTTCAATTCTCTTGTACTCGGGAGTGACCATAGATGGGCAAAGAAGTGCCAATTCATGGAATCTCCTTGTATATCTAGCTACATCAGCCCCAATGACAACCAGATTCCAAAATTCTACCTCCAACTTCTGCAGTTCATTCCGAGGACAGTACTCTTCCGTCATCATTTTCTTAAGATCTTCCCAAGAAATCTGATAAGCAGCATCAACGCCCACCGAATGGGCGTATGAATTCCACCATGATAACGCACCATCTTGAAGGGTGCATGTTGCATACTTAACCTTACAATCTTCCTTGCAGTTGCTAATACGGAAAACTGACTCTAGCTTCTCAAACCACCGAACCAAACCGACAGCTCCTTCGGTTCCATTGAAGTGATGGGGTTTGCAATTCGAAAAGTCCTTATAGGTGCATTCTCGGGTTACATTCCCCGAATCTCCTCCGGTTTCATTCCTTCTACTGGTTCTTTCGTTTCCATCGTTCCTCTCAGTCCTTTGGGTGGCGATTGCCTCAGCTACTCTTTGTGCTACAAGTCGCTCGATAGCTGCATTACTCATCGTGGATGTTCTCTTGGGTGGCATGTTTCTTGAAATTACAAAGCACAACAAGATAATGAGATACTATACAAGATAGAACTTTATCATGCGTGTAAGGAATAAATAAGTACAAACCACACAACCAAAGTCACAAGATAGTAAGATTAATAACCTAACAAGAGCATAAACTTAGTCAAAATACTTGATTCATTGTTCACAAAAACAGGCCGGGAATGAAACATCCGGGAAAATACAAGCAAATCCATAAATTTATCCTCTAGGCACAACCCGCCATAGTAGGCTAGAAATCGAAATGAAACTATCCGCGAAACTGGCCCAAAAGTGCACTAACACGTCCTAAACTATGCTCCATCGCGGACATACGCTGCTCTGACCTAGTAGCGCGCTCTTCCGCTAATTCAGCGCGCCTTTCGCTGTGCTCCACCCGTCGGCGTAACTAAGTGACCTCCTCTCGAAGAATCTTGATGTCGTCATCAGCACAGTAAACCGAGTAGTCCATGTTACCGATCCTCCTCTCAACTTCCGAAACTTGTGCCTGTATGAATTCCACTTTATCGGAACGTGACTCATCCTGGTCGTACTCCAACTGATTAAGTCTCCTCTCCTGATCAACCAAACGTGCTACCACAACGGGGATAGTGTGATGTACAGGCTCCAAAGTGAGAGAGGGTATGGGTGTAGTGGTGGAGGGCTCCCCAACCTCCAGTGTCTCGGGTATCCCTTCTTCTCTTCTCCAAGACTGAATCTGTTCCTGCATCCAAGTCCACTTGCGGGATCGCACTCGCCTAGTAGTAGTGTTGGTAGTCCCGGTAGGGGGAATGGAGGGGGTCTCAGTAGGGGGGATGGAGAATGTCTCAGTCAAAGGTGGGAACACGGTTATCCGAGGGGTACGCATCAATCGTGGTCCCCCGGGGCGGAATGATCGGAGTGAAGAGGCTGGTTTTGGTTGGATAGAGGGAGCAGGGGCAGTCTTAGTAGGTATGACAGGGGAGGGATGGGATTCTTCGGAATCGGACTTGTCCTCAGTAGGCTCGGACTCTTCCTCCATTGGCTCGGTCTCATCCTCAAATGGCTCAGTCTCATTGGAGGAACCCGTCTTTTCAACTCGGGTAGTGGACACAGGCATGAATGAGGGTGACTTAAGCGAGGTGAGGAGGCATGCAGCCGTCTCGGAGTCATCGTCGGACGCGACTTGGACAGGGCTATTAGGGTTCGACATACTCTGTCATATAAGATAATAGTATATAAATAGGGAGTATATAAAATAAGTAATTATTTAACATGTATGTACTAACTTAACAATTAACATGTAATAAGCATGCATGGAACCACATTCGATAAGTAGGCAAGGATGTATGGATTTAATAATTAGCAAGTACACCTAAAGGTCCTTATTCTAGTCATGGCTATAGTCTAGGCCCACTAATGCAACCTAGTTCACTATAACCTTGGGCTCTGATACCAATCTGTCACACCCCGCCTCGGCGGAAGGTTGCGAGATGCGACTATCATGAGATCACAACACAAGAATTACAATGAACGACCTCTACATGAGTCGTTTTAAACATACTTCATAAAAGTTTAAATTGTCTTACAGACTTAGACCATTTGTCTTTAAAAAAGTTCACAAACAATTCCCATAAGTTACAAAATAGTTAGGAGTTTAAGAATTTAAGATCAAAAGCAATGTTCGTCCATGCAAATGTAGTTCCTAACTTCAAAAGGGGTATGCCATCTTAACAAATAGCAAGCATCTTAATTACCTGAGAATAACATGTAAAAATGGGTCAACATAAAGTTGGTGAGCTCATAGGTTTTAATAGTTGTATAACATTACCGTGGATCACGAGATTTCAAGTTATATTGCCATTCAACAATATAGTAAAAATTGTATTACTATTGCCATAAGCTCATGAATTGAAACCTTAACATTTAGTGCCTCGCAAGTGTCCTATCCAAACACAAGTAGTTCTCAAATGACAATGCACCCGTTTGACTTATAGTCATGTTGGCGCTACCAACCCGGATGGGGGCGTCAACCCAAATAGATCTATTCATGACATTCACGTTTAAGTCCTTAACTAACAATTCATGATAAAAGCCTACATAATGGATAGTGTCAACTCATGCAATACGTAACAGTTTAGTTTGTGTCCACAAAGAAAAGAACATGTATTCTCACCCCAAAAACATGTCAAAACATTTAAAAAGAAGTAGGGGCCATGAGACTCACCTTAGTGAGAGAGCGGAAAGTTGCAAGTACTTGTTTGGGTCTCGGTGGGGTTTATGCGTCCTAGATCACATAAAATGTTTAAGTTTAGTCATATGGTATATATATATTAATTCTAATTTTTGTAAAGTTTCATCACCCATAATTTTAGTTTAAGTGTCACGTTTTATTTAACCATTGACGGGTGCATTTACACCCTTTTTAAGTGATCTTTAGTAAGAACCCAACAAAATTCCAGAAAGTTTCCAGACCCGACCCTTAAATCGGCTTGTAGAGAAGAATGTGTGCATTTCTGGAAAAAGTCTAAAACATGAAAGTTGTAGATCTTTTCAATACGCAAATTTCAAAAAAAAAATGCATCTTCTAACTCTTCCTAGAACTCAAGTTATGACCATTTTAGTAACCTGTGTTTTTCTAGACAGATTGTGTGTTCTTGTGTATAAATTTATAGAAACGTATTTTAAACTTGTATTTGAACATAATCTTGTAGATGAGCTTGATCACATTGAAAATCAGTAACAAAATGGTAGTCTTTATTTAAATATGCATGGAGTTATGCTCTTGTAAAATGAGGTATACGAATCTGCCACAACATGCGTAATAGTTTTGTATGGGCTGTTTGGAGGTCGAATACTCCATGTTTTTGAGTGAGACCACTTGGGTTTGAAAGCTAATACATAAAAGTAATTTCAGTAGTAAAATGGTGGTATTTTGTTAAGTATACACGGATCTATGACCTCACAAAGTGAGATATAGAAATCTGGACAGATTGCATGGGTAAGTGTGGGTTAGGATTTCAAGTCATAGACTACCATCCTAACACATAGGCACTAATCATTGTTTAGCCCTTTTCCCACATGCAATTTCCATCATTTTTCTACAGATTTTGAGTATATTACAAGCATGATATTCTTGAAAGATTTTGTAGATATGTAATAAGTGAAATTTACATCTTTCAACTTGATATAGGTTTGATCATGGATTATCACTTATCTTTAACACATGATTTATGGGCAAGTGATAATCTACAAACATCAAGTCATTTTTGTAGGCTTAGCCATACTTTTCAATACTTCAAATAAAAAGAAAATGGAGATGGAGATGAGTAATAAAATGCATGTTTACATCTATTTTGTAGGCATAGCCATACATAAGAATCACAACAACACAAAATATAAAGATGCATGTATACACATGTAGATTTGTAGGCATAGCCTTACATAAGATAATAACAAAAACGAAATATAAAGTGCATATATACATATGTAGATTTGTAGGCATAGCCTTACATAAAATCTTGCATATGTATACAGTAAGATAAAAGATGTATATACATAGATATAGATATATTATTATAAGTCTTGTATTATTCATCCATGGGTGATGATTAGTGTATAAAAATTGAAGGAAGTAAAGAAGAGAAAATTGTGTATCTTCTTACCAACGAATCTAAGACAAAAGTAGGTTGTTTTTGAGTGGATTTAGGGTTGTTTGAGTGGTGATTTGTGGTGGTTTAGGGTGGTTGTTTATGGCAGATTTTTGGAGAGAAAATGGAAGGAAAGTGGTGTGAGGAAGAGAGAAATGGATGTGTGTGTGTGAAAAGTGAGAAAAGGGTGGATGTAGGTTGCTTAAATAGAAGAAATGAGGGGGGGGGGGGGGGGGAGGGGAAGGGTGGCCGGCCATGGGGGGGGGGGGGGAGGAAGAGTCTTGGTGGTGATTGGTGGAGAAGTGGTGGTGATTAAATGGGTAATTAATTATTTTAATTAATTAAATTAGTTTTATTTAATTAATTTAAAAAATAAAATCAGATTTTTAATTATAATTTAATTAAGTTTTTAAATAATTTAATCATAAGTATTTATTTAATTATTATGTTGTATTTCATGCAAAGGTGGTGGTTTGTTACTTTCATGCAAGTAAGTGTACTTATCACTATATTATTGTTTCACACATACTTATATATATATATATATAAGTATATATATATATATATATATATATATATATATATATATATATTAGGGTTTACTAAAAGAATTAATAAACAAAAACGTAAGCACTTTGTCACATTATATGCATCCACGGATAAACGCTTGTTTAGTGTCAGGTTGTAACGATAAGGCGTCTAAATTCAATGTTATTTAATTATAGGTGTTAATTCACTAAAATTATAGTTTAACTAAAAAAAAAAATTCCTCTAAGTTTATTACCTGAGCGGAGTTGAATCATAGATTTTTGCCGGTTGTCACATAGTACCTATTTGAGATTTGCCATAATACTTTAAAGATACAATTTGAAACCGCAAGTTTTGACTTTTATGGAAAGTTTGGTCATTAGGATGCTAGAAATAAACCATTTGACTTTCAAAAGTATTATTAACTCAATATTTGACAAAATCATATTTCTTTAAGTCATTGGCTAAATCCATAGCAATACTAACTTTCATTAGAGAAAGTAAGGCAATAGCATTAATTTAAGTCAAAACATCATTTAACCAAGAGTTTTGTTTCAAAATGATGACGTTTTAACAAAAGTCAATGTTTTTGCTTACTTTAATTCACTAAATTGACCAAAACTTGCATCTAACTACAAATGAAGCAAATGAATAAGCTATACTAATCATATTAAACATCAATCAACTAACAAATAACTTATCCTAAGCAATTTAATCATCAATTGATAAAAATGGACTAGCTAGTCACAAAAAGTCAAATAAAGTCAACTTTCAAAGTTAAAGTTCAAATTACTTCAATTAAACATGTAATGCTAGTTCCTAAATCATCACATAACACTACTAAGCAAGAATCAAAGGCCACTTTTGCAATATAATTCACAATTCATCATGAACTAACTTGAAACCCTAAGTTTACAAAGTTAGAGAATTTTGGTGTTTAGGGGTTGAATCTTACCTTGATTTGGATGCAATGAGGTTTAAGATTACATATACATGCAAATAATGAAGGACTGAAGCTTGATTTGGTCAACAATGGAGGAAAATGGTGGGTTTGGTGTGGGTGGATGGTGACCGGCGCAAGGGAGGGGGAAGAAGACAGAAAAAAATGATTTTTTTTGTATATTTTAAATAATTGCTAGCCTTTTTACCATTTTATCCATTCCCCTCTTTTACCATTTGTAATTAATTAATATAACAATTGTATTTCTAGGTATTTTAGGAAATTAAAAACCTTAGCCAAATGTTTTTAGCAAAAGTTTAAAATTCTGCCTTAAGCTGCGCGCAGCAAAAAAGATTGGTGGAGAAGTGGTGGTGATTAAATGGGTAATTAATTATTTTAATTAATTAAATTAGTTTTATTTAATTAATTTAAAAATTAAAATCAGATTTTTAATTATAATTTAATTAAGTTTTTAAATAATTTAATCATAAGTATTTATTTAATTATTATGTTGTATTTCATGCAAAGGTGGTGGTTTGTTACTTTCATGCAAGTAAGTGTACTTATCACTATATTATTGTTTCACACATACTTATATATATATATATATATATATATATATAAGTATATATATAAGTATATATATATATATATATATATATATATATATATTAGGGTTTACTAAAAGAATTAATAAACATAAACGTAAGCACTTTGTCACATTATATGCATCCACGGATAAACGCTTGTTTAGTGTCAGGTTGTAACGATAAGGCGTCTAAATTCAATGTTATTTAATTATAGGCGTTAATTCACTAAAATTATAGTTTAACTAAAAAAAAAAAATTCCTCTAAGTTTATTACCTGAGCGGAGTTGAATCATAGATTTTTGCCGGTTGTCACATAGTACCTATTTGATATTTGCCATAATACTTTAAAGATACAATTTGAAACCGCAAGTTTTGACTTTTATGGAAAGTTCGGTCATTAGGATGCTAGAAATAAACCATTTGACTTTCAAAAGTATTATTAACTCAATATTTGACAAAATCATATTTCTTTAAGTCATTGGCTAAATCCATAGCAATACTAACTTTCATTAGAGAAAGTAAGGCAATAGCATTAATTTAAGTCAAAACATCATTTAACCAAGAGTTTTGTTTCAAAATGATGACGTTTTAACAAAAGTCAATGTTTTTGCTTACTTTAATTCACTAAATTGACCAAAACTTGCATCTAACTACAAATGAAGCAAATGAATAAGCTATACTAATCATATTAAGCATCAATCAACTAACAAATAACTTATCCTAAGCAATTTAATCATCAATTGATAAAAATGGACTAGCTAGTCACAAAAAGTCAAATAAAGTCAACTTTCAAAGTTAAAGTTCAAATTACTTCAATTAAACATGTAATGCTAGTTCCTAAATCATCACATAACACTACTAAGCAAGAATCAAAGGCCACTTTTGCAATATAATTCACAATTCATCATGAACTAACTTGAAACCCTAAGTTTACAAAGTTAGAGAATTTTGGTGTTTAGGGGTTGAATCTTACCTTGATTTGGATGCAATGAGGTTTAAGATTACATATACATGCAAATAATGAAGGACTGAAGCTTGATTTGGTCAACAATGGAGGAAAATGGTGGGTTTGGTGTGGGTGGATGGTGACCGGCGCAAGGGAGGGGGAAGAAGACAGAAAAAAATGATTTTTTTTGTATATTTTAAATAATTGCTAGCCTTTTTACCATTTTATCCATTCCCCTCTTTTACCATTTGTAATTAATTAATATAACAATTGTATTTCTAGGTATTTTAGGAAATTAAAAACCTTAGCCAAATGTTTTTAGCAAAAGTTTAAAATTCTGCCTTAAGCTGCGCGCAGCAAAAAAGATTGGTGGAGAAGTGGTGGTGATTAAATGGGTAATTAATTATTTTAATTAATTAAATTAGTTTTATTTAATTAATTTAAAAATTAAAATCAGATTTTTAATTATAATTTAATTAAGTTTTTAAATAATTTAATCATAAGTATTTATTTAATTATTATGTTGTATTTCATGCAAAGATGGTGGTTTGTTACTTTCATGCAAGTAAGTGTACTTATCACTATATTATTGTTTCACACATACTTATATATATATATATATATAAGTATATATATATATATATATATATATATATATATATATATATATATATATTAGGGTTTACTAAAAGAATTAATAAACATAAACGTAAGCACTTTGTCACATTATATGCATCCACGGATAAACGCTTGTTTAGTGTCAGGTTGTAACGATAAGGCGTCTAAATTCAATGTTATTTAATTATAGGCGTTAATTCACTAAAATTATAGTTTAACTAAAAAAAAAATTTCCTCTAAGTTTATTACCTGAGCGGAGTTGAATCATAGATTTTTGCCGGTTGTCACATTCTCCCCCTGTTAAAAGAATTTCGTCCCAAAATTTAGTTCGTGACCTCGGGTGGTGCAGGGTTTGAGAATAAACGGGGATACATGCGACGGATTTGATCCTCGCGCTCCCAGGTTAATTCCGGACCTCGTTTCGAATTCCACCTAACCTTTACAATGGGTATACGACTCCGCTTCAAGGTCTTTATCTCTCGGTCCATGATCTCGATTGGTTCTTCAATAAAATGCAATTTCTCATCGATTTGTACTTCTCCGACTGGTATGATAAGGGATTCGTCTGATAAACACTTTTTCAGATTTGACACATGAAACGTGTCATGTACATTACTGAGTTCTTGAGGCAACTTAAGTTTGTATGCAACTGGACCAATCCTCTCCAGTATTTCGAATGGCCCGACATATCTAGGGTTTAGCTTTCCTCGTTTCCCAAAACGGACTACGCCTTTCCAAGGCGACACTTTCAACATGACTCTATCCCCAATTTGAAATTCTAACGGTTTGCGCCTCGTATCTGCATAACTCTTTTGGCGGTCACGGGCTGCCTTCAGTCTATTTTGGATTTGCACAATCTTCTCGGTCGTTTCGTGTATAATCTCTGGACCAAGGAGTTGACTATCTCCCACCTCAGTCCAACATACAGGCGATCGACACTTTCGTCCATAAAGTGCTTCGAATGGGGCGGCCTTGATGCTGGTGTGATAACTGTTGTTGTAAGAGAACTCGCATAATGGCAGGTGGTTCTCCCAGCCACGTCCAAAGTCGATAACACATGCGCGTAACATATCTTCTAGGGTTTGAATTGTCCTTTCGCTTTGGCCATCTGTCTGAGGGTGGTATGCGGTACTCATATCCAAGCGAGTACCTAGGGCTTTTTGGAGTAATTGCCAAAACCTAGAGGTGAAACGGCTATCTCGATCAGAGATAATCGAGATGGGCACCCCGTGCCTTGTCACCACCTCTTTCAAGTAAATCCTAGTCAATCTTTCCATTGTGTCGGTCTCCTTGATTGCTAGAAAGTGGGCGGATTTTGTCAGGCGATCAACAATTACCCAAATTGTATCACAACCATTTGCTGTCTTAGGAAGCTTAGTAATAAAGTCCATTGTTATTTGCTCCCACTTCCATTGGGGTATTTCGGGTTGTTGCAATAGACCTGATGGTTTCTGATACTCGACCTTTACCTTGGCACACGTCAAGCATTTACTAACATAGGTGGCCACCTCAGCCTTCATGTTAGGCCACCAATACAAGTCCTTAAGCTCATGGTACATCTTGTCAGCACCCGGATGGATGGAATACCTGGATTTATGTGCCTCGTCCATTACCAACTTCCTCAAGTTACCAAAACTTGGTATCCATATGCGATTTATATAATATCGGATTCCATCGGACTTGATCTCAAATTGCTTATCCATACCGCGTAGAGATTCGCCCTTTACATTCTCCTCCTTGATTGCCTCGAGTTGAGCATCACGAATTTGAGAGGTAAGGTTCGTATGAATGGTCATACCTAAAGCCCTAACTCGTAGTGGTTTCATCCGTTCCTTTCTGCTCAAAGCATCAGCTACAACATTTGCCTTGCCCGGGTGATAACGAATTTCGCAATCGTAATCACTGAGCAATTCAACCCACCTACGCTGTCTCATGTTCAGATCCTTTTGATCGAAAATGTGCTGAAGGCTTTTATGATCTGTAAACACGGTGCACTTTGTACCATAAAGGTAATGCCTCCAAATCTTGAGTGCAAACACCACTGCTCCCAATTCCAGGTCATGGGTTGTGTAGTTTTTCTCATGCACCTTAAGTTGACGAGAAGCATAAGCTATGACCTTCTCCTTTTACATTAACACACATCCTAGCCCTTGTCGTGATGCATCGCAAAAGACTACAAAATTTTCGGTTCCCTCCGGCAATGATAATACTGGTGCGCTACAAAGTTTTTGCTTCAACAATTGGAAAGCTTTCTCCTGCTCATCACTCCAATTATACTTTGCTATTTTCTGAGTTAGCAGTGTCAAGGGTTTGGCTATTTTAGAAAAATTCTCGAAGAATCGTCTATAGTAACCAGCAAGACCTAAGAATTGCCGTACTTCTGTTGCGGTTCTAGGCGTCTCCCAATTTTTGATAGCCTCAATCTTGGCAGGGTCGACATGTATTCCTTGACTATCAATAACATGTCCTAGAAATTGCACTCTTCGTAACCAAAACTCACACTTTGAGAACTTAGCATACAACTCCTCCTTTTTAAGCAACTCCAAGATTGATCTCAAATGCTTTTCATGGTCCTCTTTGTTCTTTGAATAGATCAAAATGTCATCGATGAATACGATGACGAACTTATCTAAGTACGGTTTACACACGCGGTTCATGAGGTCCATGAATACAGCCGGTGCGTTAGTAAGACCGAACGACATTACTTGGAACTCGTAATGACCATACCGAGTTCTAAATGCCGTCTTTGGGATGCTTTCTTCTCTGACTCTCAACTGATGATACCTCGATCGTAGGTCAATTTTTGAGTAAAAACTCGAGCCTTGCAGCTGATCGAATAAGTCATCAATTCTAGGGAGTGGGTAACGGTTCTTCACGATTAGTTTATTCAATTCCCGGTAATCGATGCACATTCTTAAGGATCCATCCTTCTTTTTCACAAATAAGACGGGAGCTCCCCAGGGTGAGGAACTTGGCCGGATAAACCCTTTATCTAAAAGCTCTTGTAGTTGACTTGACAACTCTTGCATTTCGGAAGGGGCTAATCGATATGGTGCTCGGGCAACGGGTGCCGCACCAGGCACCAAGTCGATATGAAATTCCACTTGCCGGGCTGGTGGTAGTCCAGGCAAGTCTTCAGGGAAAACTTCGGGAAAATCCCGTACGATAGGGACATCCACGAGTCGTCTCTCTTCCGGTTTCTCCCCTACAACATGAGCTAAGATTGCTTGGTACCCTTTTCTTAGGTACTTCTGTGTTTTCATGCACGATATGATGTTCAATCGCGTTCCACTCTTTTCTCCTTGTATTATTAAAGTTGCTCCGCTAGAGAGGGGTATGCGGACAATCTTATCATAGCATACTATTTCAGCACGATTCTTGGACAGCCAATCCATGCAAACGATGACGTCAAAGCTTCCTATTTTGACGGGTATCAAATTTATGGGAAAGATTTCGCTTGCTAAGTTTAGGGAACAGTTTCGAATTATGCTATCAGCTTCAATTAATTTACCATCAGCTAACTCTATCGTGTATTTAGTATCTAAGGCAGTTGGAGTGATATTAAGTAAGGGGCTAAACTCGTTAGACACGAAACTCTCATCAGCACCAGTATCAAATAAGACTGAAACAACCTTGTCATTTAGGAGAAACGTACCCGTGACTAGGTTGGGATCCTGGCGTGCTTCATTGGTATTGATCACGAATGCTCTGCCGCGCGCCGCATTGTTATTCTGATTTTTCAGCTTCGGACAATCCTTTTTAAAGTGTCCAGCACTTCCGCACCCGTAGCATGTGTTTGGAGTGTTAGTGTTGGCGACAGGTGCAGGGCTCCGACAATCCTTGGCTTGATGGCCAGGCTTCTTACATCTCCCACATGCGTTGCTACAGGGACCTTTGTGGTGAAAGTTGCAACTCTTACAATATGGTTTGTTTCCAGCATAACCTTTCTTAGCATCTGGCCCTGCAACATAAGCCCTAACTGTCTCGGTCTTCTTATTTTGTTGTTGGCTGGTGTTTCCCCTAGAACTTTCCTCCCATTTCCTTTTACCATCGGAATTCTTATCAACATTTCCCCTTTCCAAAGCCCCACGTCGTACAATTTGATCCATTAAACTGTGTGCCATGCGGACGGCATCGTGGATCGTATTGGGCTTGGATGAAGTTACATTTCCTTGGATTTGGGAGGGAAGTCCCCAGATATAACGTTCAATTCTCTTGTACTCGGGAGTGACCATAGATGGGCAAAGAAGTGCCAATTCATGGAATCTCCTTGTATATCTAGCTACATCAGCCCCAATGACAACCAGATTCCAAAATTCTACCTCCAACTTCTGCAGTTCATTCCGAGGACAGTACTCTTCCGTCATCATTTTCTTAAGATCTTCCCAAGAAATCTGATAAGCAGCATCAACGCCCACCGAATGGGCGTATGAATTCCACCATGATAACGGACCATCTTGAAGGGTGCATGTTGCATACTTAACCTTACAATCTTCCTTGCAGTTGCTAATACGGAAAACTGACTCTAGCTTCTCAAACCACCGAACCAAACCGACAGCTCCTTCGGTTCCATTGAAGTGATGGGGTTTGCAATTCGAAAAGTCCTTATAGGTGCATTCTCGGGTTACATTCCCCGAACCTCCTCCGGTTTCATTCCTTCTACCGGTTCTTTCGTTTCCATCGTTCCTCTCAGTCCTTTGGGTGGCGATTGCCTCAGCTACTCTTTGTGCTACAAGTCGCTCGATAGCTGCATTACTCATCGTGGATGTTCTCTTGGGTGGCATGTTTCTTGAAATTACAAAGCACAACAAGATAATGAGATACTATACAAGATAGAACTTTATCATGCGTGTAAGGAATAAATAAGTACAAACCACACAACCAAAGTCACAAGATAGTAAGATTAATAACCCAACAAGAGCATAAACTTAGTCAAAATACTTGATTCATTGTTCACAAAAACAGGCCGGGAATGAAACATCCGGGAAAATACAAGCAAATCCATAAATTTATCCTCTAGGCACAACCCGCCATAGTAGGCTAGAAATCGAAATGAAACTATCCGTGAAACTGGCCCAAAAGTGCACTAACACGTCCCAAACTATGCTCCATCGCGGACATACGCTGCTCTGACCTAGTCGCACGCTCTTCCGCTAATTCAGCGCGCCTTTCGCTGTGCTCCACCCGTCGGCGTAACTAAGTGACCTCCTCTCGAAGAATCTTGATGTCATCATCAGCACAGTAAACCGAGTAGTCCATGTTACCGATCCTCCTCTCAACTTCCGAAACTTGTGCCTGTATGAATTCCACTTTATCGGAACGTGACTCATCCTGGTCGTACTCCAACTGATTAAGTCTCCTCTCCTGATCAACCAAACGTGCTACCACAACGGGGATAGTGTGATGTACAGGCTCCAAAGTGAGAGAGGGTATGGGTGTAGTGGTGGAGGGCTCCCCAACCTCCAGTGTCTCGGGTATCCCTTCTTCTCTTCTCCAAGACTGAATCTGTTCCTGCATCCAAGTCCACTTGCGGGATCGCACTCGCCTAGTAGTAGTGTTGGTAGTCCCGGTAGGGGGAATGGAGGGGGTCTCAGTAGGGGGGATGGAGAATGTCTCAGTCAAAGGTGGGAACACGGTTATCCGAGGGGTACGCATCAATCGTGGTCCCCCGGGGCGGAATGATCGGAGTGAAGAGGCTGGTTTTGGTTGGATAGAGGGAGCAGGGGCAGTCTTAGTAGGTATGACAGGGGAGGGATGGGATTCTTCGGAATCGGACTTGTCCTCAGTAGGCTCGGACTCTTCCTCCATTGGCTCGGTCTCATCCTCAAATGGCTCAGTCTCATTGGAGGAACCCGTCTTTTCAACTCGGGTAGCGGACACAGGCATGAATGAGGGTGACTTAAGCGAGGTGAGGAGGCATGCAGCCGTCTCGGAGTCATCGTCGGACGCGACTTGGACAGGGCTATTAGGGTTCGACATACTCTGTCATATAAGATAATAGTATATAAATAGGGAGTATATAAAATAAGTAATTATTTAACATGTATGTACTAACTTAACAATTAACATGTAATAAGCATGCATGGAACCACATTCGGTAAGTAGGCAAGGATGTATGGATTTAATAATTAGCAAGTACACCTAAAAGTCCTTATTCTAGTCATGGCTATAGTCTAGGCCCACTAATGCAACCTAGTTCACTATAACCTTGGGCTCTGATACCAATCTGTCACACCCCGCCTCGGCGGAAGGTTGCGAGATGCGACTATCATGAGATCACAACACAAGAATTACAATGAACGACCTCTACATGAGTCGTTTTAAACATACTTCATAAAAGTTTAAATTGTCTTACAGACTTAGACCATTTGTCTTTAAAAAAGTTCACAAACAATTCCCATAAGTTACAAAATAGTTAGGAGTTTAAGAATTTAAGATCAAAAGCAATGTTCGTCCATGCAAATGTAGTTCCTAACTTCAAAAGGGGTATGCCATCTTAACAAATAGCAAGCATCTTAATTACCTGAGAATAACATGTAAAAATGGGTCAACATAAAGTTGGTGAGCTCATAGGTTTTAATAGTTGTATAACATTACCGTGGATCACGAGATTTCAAGTTATATTGCCATTCAACAATATAGTAAAAATTGTATTACTATTGCCATAAGCTCATGAATTGAAACCTTAACATTTAGTGCCTCGCAAGTGTCCTATCCAAACACAAGTAGTTCTCAAATGACAATGCACCCGTTTGACTTATAGTCATGTTGGCGCTACCAACCCGGATGGGGGCGTCAACCCAAATAGATCTATTCATGACATTCACGTTTAAGTCCTTAACTAACAATTCATGATAAAAGCCTACATAATGGATAGTGTCAACTCATGCAATACGTAACAGTTTAGTTTGTGTCCACAAAGAAAAGAACATGTATTCTCACCCCAAAAACATGTCAAAACATTTAAAAAGAAGTAGGGGCCATGAGACTCACCTTAGTGAGAGAGCGGAAAGTTGCAAGTACTTGTTTGGGTCTCGGTGGGGTTTATGCGTCCTAGATCACATAAAATGTTTAAGTTTAGTCATATGGTATATATATATTAATTCTAATTTTTGTAAAGTTTCATCACCCATAAGTTTAGTTTAAGTGTCACGTTTTATTTAACCATTGACGGGTGCATTTACACCCTTTTTAAGTGATCTTTAGTAAGAACCCAACAAAATTCCAGAAAGTTTCCAGACCAGACCCTTAAATCGGCTTGTAGAGAAGAATGTGTGCATTTCTGGAAAAAGTCTAAAACATGAAAGTTGTAGATCTTTTCAATACGCAAATTTCAAAAAAAAAAATGCATTTTCTAACTCTTCCTAGAACTCAAGTTATGACCATTTTAGTAACCTGTGTTTTTCTAGACAGATTGTGTGTTCTTGTGTATAAATTTATAGAAACGTATTTTAAACTTGTATTTGAACATAATCTTGTAGATGAGCTTGATCACATTGAAAATCAGTAACAAAATGGTAGTCTTTATTTAAATATGCATGGAGTTATGCTCTTGTAAAATGAGGTATACGAATCTGCCACAACATGCGCAATAGTTTCGTATGGGCTGTTTGGAGGTCGAATACTCCATGTTTTTGAGTGAGACCACTTGGGTTTGAAAGCTAATACATAAAAGTAATTTCAGTAGTAAAATGGTGGTATTTTGTTAAGTATACACGGATCTATGACCTCACAAAGTGAGATATAGAAATCTAGACAAATTGCATGGGTAAGTGTGGGTTAGGATTTCAAGTCATAGACTACCATCCTAACACATAGGCACTAATCATTGTTTAGCCTTTTTCCCACATGCAATTTCCATCATTTTTCTACAGATTTTGAGTATATTACAAGCATGATATTCTTGAAAGATTTTGTAGATATGTAATAAGTAAAATTTACATCTTTCAACTTGATATAGGTTTGATCATGGATTATCACTTATCTTTAACACATGATTTATGTGCAAGTGATAATCTACAAATATCAAGTCATTTTTGTAGGCTTAGCCATACTTTTCAATACTTCAAATAAAAAGAAAATGGAGATGGAGATGAGTAATAAAATGCATGTTTACATCTATTTTGTAGGCATAGCCATACATAAGAATCACAACAACACAAAATATAAAGATGCATGTATACACATGTAGATTTGTAGGCATAGCCTTACATAAGATAATAACAAAAACGAAATATAAAGTGCATATATACATATGTAGATTTGTAGGCATAGCCTTACATAAAATCTTGCATATGTATATAGTAAGATAAAAGATGTATATACATAGATATAGATATATTATTATAAGTCTTGTATTATTCATCCATGGGTGATGATTAGTGTATATAAATTGAAGGAAGTAAAGAAGAGAAAATTGTGTATCTTCTTACCAACGAATCTAAGACAAAAGTAGGTTGTTTTTTAGTGGATTTAGGGTTGTTTGAGTGGTGATTTGTGGTGGTTTAGGGTGGTTGTTTATGGCAGATTTTTGGAGAGAAAATGGAAGGAAAGTGGTGTGAGGAAGAGAGAAATGGATGTGTGTGTGTGAAAAGTGAGAAAAGGGTGGATGTAGGTTGCTTAAAAAGAAGAAATGAGGGGGGGGGGGGGGGGGGGGAGGGGAAGGGTGGCCGGCCATGGGGGGGGGGGGGAGGAAGAGTCTTGGTGGTGATTAAATGGGTAATTAATTATTTTAATTAATTAAATTAGTTTTATTTAATTAATTTAAAAAATAAAATCAGATTTTTAATTATAATTTAATTAAGTTTTTAAATAATTTAATCATAAGTATTTATTTAATTATTATGTTGTATTTCATGCAAAGGTGGTGGTTTGTTACTTTCATGCAAGTAAGTGTACTTATCACTATATTATTGTTTCACACATACTTATATATATATATATATAAGTATATATATATATATATATTAGGGTTTACTAAAAGAATTAATAAACATAAACGTAAGCACTTTGTCACATTATATGCATCCACAGATAAACGCTTGTTTAGTGTCAGGTTGTAACGATAAGGCGTCTAAATTCAATGTTATTTAATTATAGGCGTTAATTCACTAAAATTATAGTTTAACTAAAAAAAAAATTCCTCTAAGTTTATTACCTGAGCGGAGTTGAATCATAGATTTTTGCCGGTTGTCACATAGTACCTATTTGAGATTTGCCATAATACTTTAAAGATACAATTTAAAACCGCAAGTTTTGACTTTTATGGAAATTTTGGTCATTAGGATGCTAGAAATAAACCATTTGACTTTCAAAAGTCTTATTAACTCAATATTTGACAAAATCATATTTCTTTAAGTCATTGGCTAAATCCATAGCAATACTAACTTTCATTAGAGAAAGTAAGGCAATAGCATTAATTTAAGTCAAAACATCATTTAACCAAGAGTTTTGTTTCAAAATGGTGACGTTTTAACAAAAGTCAATGTTTTTGCTTACTTTAATTCACTAAATTGACCAAAACTTGCATCTAACTACAAATGAAGCAAATGAATAAGCTATACTAATCATATTAAGCATCAATCAACTAACAAATAACTTATCCTAAGCAATTTAATCATCAATTGATAAAAATGGACTAGCTAGTCACAAAAAGTCAAATAAAGTCAACTTTCAAAGTTAAAGTTCAAATTACTTCAATTAAACATGTAATGCTAGTTCCTAAATCATCACATAACACTACTAACCAAGAATCAAAGGCCACTTTTGCAATATAATTCACAATTCATCATGAACTAACTTGAAACCCTAAGTTTACAAAGTTAGAGAATTTTGGTGTTTAGGGGTTGAATCTTACCTTGATTTGGATGCAATGAGGTTTAAGATTACATATACATGCAAATAATGAAGGAATGAAGCTTGATTTGGTCAACAATGGAGGAAAATGGTGGGTTTGGTGTGGGTGGATGGTGACCGGCGCAAGGGAGGGGGAAGAAGACAGAAAAAAATGATTTTTTTTTGTATATTTTAAATAATTGCTAGCCTTTTTACCATTTTATCCATTCCCCTCTTTTACCATTTGTAATTAATTAATATAACAATTGTATTTCTAGGTTTAGGAAATTAAAAACCTTAGCCAAATGTTTTTAGCAAAAGTTTAAAATTCTGCCTTAAGCTGCGCGCAGCAAAAAAGATTGTTTAGACGCAAAGGAAATAACTTAACTAGATAAAAGGAAACAATATTTTTGGTCTAAAAACTTGCAATTTTTAAAATCTAAACAATTTTTAAAACTTTCTAAAAATATTTTATTAAAATTGTCAAGTTTCAGAAACTACGCAGATTTTGCAGAAACAATGATTTTTAGAGACTTTTGGCTTTTTTATCAAGAAACGAATTATTCTACTAATTAAACTAACTTATTTTTGACTTAATAAAATTATCTAAAAGACCTAATATTAAAATTTGGGTTGCCTCCCAAAAAGCACTTGGTTTAAGTTTGTAGCTCGACTTTTGATCAAAAATTAACTAAGGGAAATTGCTCGAAAGCAATGCGGGTGCCCTTAGTTTAAGGAAAGTGTATCGAGGAATAAAATCACAGTCTAAGATGTTAATGAAATAATCAACTAATTTAGCAGGGTGTAGTGAAAAATGTTCGAATTCGCTAAGAATCCTACGTTCTTTCCTGCCTAATTCTAGAAGATTGTTAACAAACTTATTAGATTCCCTTCTAACTTTCTTTTTACTTGAAATTCCCATTCGCATACCGCGGTCTATATTATTAAGGTCATGAAGAAGATTTCCTACAATTCTCTGAAACCTAAGTTCCTCTTTGGAATCGGGGTCTCCATTTGTAGTCTGAACTGCAAAGGTGACATCCCAGATTAGAGATCGAACAACGGTGAAAGGGAATTTGGATTGATCGAACAACGAAGCGAGTTTAACGTGGATATCTTTTCTTTCAGCAAAGAAAATGGATTTTATTTTGTCATCGTCAGCTCCAGGAAATATCTCTTGCAACTTGGTAAGTATATAGGTGGCAGGGTCGACGAAAAATGGAATTTTTTCAGAAATGACGAGAGTGATCGCGGGATCTTTAGAAGTTAGAAGCTCAAGCTTATTTATCATAGCTGCAACATAACGATTAATCATGGTTTGTGAAACCGGTTGATAATCGGTGCAAGCAAATAGATCCATGAGGAGATCTATTCTGATAATAACTTTTGCTCTTGCTCTCGATATCGTGTGAAGAAACCATCTTCCTTTTGGGTCGGAAGACGGTGGAGAATACCTACGTATCCTTAATATGGCTTCTCTTTGTTCAACTGAGTAAGAAAAATCGGATATATTTAAGCGTAAGGCAAATGCTTTACATACATCTAATCTACAACCATGATCAAAAGAGTAACCAACGTATCAGATTTCATCACTATCTGAATCTTTCGGTATTTCCTTATCAACAACTCGATAAATGGTGTACGAAGGTTCTGGTACAAGGTATATAAAAATTGGGGATTTTGGAAGATGTTCATGAATATCCTCTTTCCTTATGGGGATTCGTTCTTCATTTGGATGAGGAACGAAAGGTTTGCGGGTTTTCAAGAATATCATCGACAAAATCAGGGAATCTAGAGAAATTTTCTAAGGTGTATGAAATCTCAGGTGCAGGTAAAACCTGATAGCTTGGAATGCTGGAGACAAAAGTTGAAATCTTCTGTTGAGATTCATGGGTTCCTAAGTCAAGATCTAAGAATTACCCTAAGATTCTAGAATCGTCGTCTGGGCTAGTGGAGATTTCTTCGGGTAATTTTGATTAGTAGAAGTTGGATTCAAACTCTTGTTCCAAGTGGTTGAAGAACTCAGCATCACCCATGGCCGTCATTTCTTCGGTCATCTTATGGACGGACGGAGAAATGGTGCAAGAAGGCGGCGAATCGTAGAAGGATATTTTTGGATTTAACATTCTATTTTAAAGTAATATAATTTATTCTAAAGAAAGTAACTTTCGGATAAGTTTGGTGAAACCTAAGCGAAAAGGATCTCCTAAAGGCTAATTTATCCAAGGCGGCTTCAGAATCGTAACGCTCTACGATCCCCGACAGCGGTGCTAAAAACTTAACGGTGCCCGAACGATCGGGTTTTCGAAGCTCTCTCTTTGTGAAGGGGGAGAACGCGTCCCCGTCGTCAAGGGACTGACCGGACAGTATTGAGTGCCGATCTATGGAAGTTTTAAATTTATAAAGAGTTGGGGCTCTACTTATAAGTTCTACCTACTACACAGGGTGAGTACGCAACAAGTATAACTCGAGGTCGTTTTTCAATCGGAGCGAATTGAAACGAAGTTGGGACAAAGATAAAGTTTGCTATTAGGATAGGAGTTATGTAGATAGGTAGGTTTTGAGGGTTTTGGTTTTCTTAATTAAATTATTAAACAACGACATAAAAGTAAAAATATAGAAGAATCGGTAGCTAGGTAGACAGATAGAGAATTGTGGATGTTGAAACTTCAATAATCAGTTGTGGGAATGATGTTTATTATAAAGATAATTGGGGACATTTTTAGTTAACAAATGTATTACGGGTGTAAACACTAGGACCCTACTTATTTAGTTATAAGTATGTCACGAGACCTAGGCTATCGTGATTCTAATCAGGACAGGCTGCTCAACCCCCCGCACTGTCTTTTTGGACAAGTGACCCTTGAAGGGTGCAGGAATAAGGTAACACACTGCCACACTGGTGATCCTGACCGTTCTTAACACCTAAATGCAAATGCTATTATCTAAATATATTCAAATCATTAACCTGTTATTCTAAACTATCAGTTTTGTAGAGTCTAGGGATTTAAGAATCCTGAACCACTGTTGGGCTTGACTTTCATATCTAGACTCATTCCTTACGTTTGATTAGTTCAATTACTTCTGTCATGATCTAGTCTCTCCTTTGAAATCAGTCATTCGTCCCTAGGAACATCAACGTTGTACAATGCATACTCCTTCCACAGCTTGCTACCCTAGGTACCGTTCACAGTGTACTGCACTCTAACAGTTCCATAGATCCTTTGTAACCAGGGATAGATTCGCGGGGTATTGTGATGTTTCCACAGCTTCACTATCCCTAGGCACAGGTACGGTGTACAGTGTCTAAGTGTTCCCACAGCTTCAGTAATAGAGGTAGGCATACAGTGTACTGTAACACTTCCACAGCTATATTGGTTCCTAGATCATATTCTAGGGTTACTAGGTAGTCCACAGTGTAGGCACAAACGGCTCTTTCCGGGGCATATGCCCAGTATTGCAGCCGGATTATAGTGTCAGACATGGCTTTGTACTATAATATAGATAACTTCCTACTGTACCTAAAGGTGATCAAGTTCTAAGCCTAAAGTAGCAGTCACGCGAAGGACTGGAAAGGTTGATCCATAGCTAAGTCTAGATGCATGATAAGTTTAGACATAACAAATATAACAATTCCTAATTATATATTTTTAAAGATTAATTCAACATCATTCCTACGCCTGATTATCTACATTTCAATAACCGCAACAGCATACTACTCAATAAGCATGGCAATAACAATAACATACATCATACAGTTAGGCAGAAATAATTCGGACATAGTATAAGTATGAAAAGATAGATATCACCAGTAAATTAAGAAGAGTAACAGTTGAAAAGAAATGTGTAGTCTTGCACCAAGAATGCTCCTTTACACCGTGATTACAATAGAGAGAGAAAGCTCTAGAGAGAGAAACCAAAAATAATTATCTAACTAAACTAACCTAGAGAGAGAGTAAAAGTTTATGAAAATGTAAGAAAATGAATTGTGAAGTGTGTTGCACCCCCAAATTCGGGTTGCGGAAGCGAATCGGGTCGGGGCGCGACTAATCAATAATCACAAGCACAAAGATATAATGAACGACCACTAAATGCGTCGTTTTACTTTGTATCGATAAAACCAAACTTTACATCAAAATATTATTTACATTAGCTCAGTTACTTGAAATTGAGAGATTTAGATTACATAATTAATCTATCTATACAAAATATAATAATGCAATTAAATCTCTGATTTGATTGAATGCAGACTCGAGCTAATGATTCCTGATTTGGGCAGCTAACCTACTGCTGAGTACCTGCGATATATGCTAAAAGGGGTCAGTGAAACACTGGTGAGCTTACAGGTTTGTATGTCAACACATATTTGTATGAACCGCAAGATTTAATTGAATTTAAAATGCAATTAAGCAAAATAAAAGTTATACAGCCCTGAGAACATAGTCCGAACTTAACTCGAGGTGTCAGGTCCACATTTAAAGAATCCTGATCGAGGTGCCTCCCACGAGTGCCTAATCTACACTCGTCTGAACAAATATTAGTACGTCCGTTTACCCAGTTAATGCTTGGTAACCCGGACGAAGAGGGTCAATCCTATATGGTACCATATACTAATATTCACGCTACAACGTATTACCAAACTATGCTGAGGAGGGCTTTAAAAGATTAGTGAGATAACTCATGTAGTAATTGTTTGTTTTCGTACTTGCGTTCATATAATTAAAATAAAATGAGCAATGATATCACACCCCTGAGTAAAACAGTAAAATAGGGGCTATGAGACTCACCTGAGTCTTGAAGTGACTATCTAAATAAACTTGAGTTGATTAGCCGAGTAGTGATGTCCGAAGACTTGTAACCTGAGGGTGTCCACGACACGCGATGGTTATTAATTAATTAGGTATCTTAAATGACTACCTTTGTAGTTGTTCGTCCAACTAGAATGTCCAAATGACTACGATTTGGTTGATTAACTTGAGTTTTGGAAATGTGTACGGCCCGTTGTTGATTGTTTGTAATAATAATCTCAACTATTATTATTATGATTTCGAAGTGTTATACTTATTATTCGTGTTTGATGTTATACAAGTTTGACACTTGGTGTGAAATGTATTTACAAACTCTAAGTGACGGTGGTCCGGGGGCAGCGCCCCTGGTAAGCGGGGTTCCAGGGGTGGCAACCCCTGGCGGGGTCCAAGGGGCTGGCCCCTGGTTGGGGTGAAATACATTGCTTTGGTGAAAAACGCATCTGGACTTGAATTTGGGTGAAATCAAGTGATAAAATTTTAGGTCTCGACACTTAGTAAAATCTGTGTTTTCTTGGTTCTGTTTCATGCGACATATAGCTTTGTGTGGCTAAGTGCGACATAGGCTGTTGTGTCGCAGATCATGACTGCGATGTAAAGGCTTGTATCCCTAAGTGCAACATCCGCAATTTAATGCGACGTAAGGGTGTTGTGTCGTTATATGCGACGGGAATAAGTTTTGCGACATAGTGTTTTGTGTCGCTATATGAGACATCTGTGATTAGTGCGACATAGTGGCTTATGTCGTTATATGCGATATAAGACCTGATTTAGTGACATAAATGCTTATGTTGCAGGTGGCCTGGAGCCCCTGCGACATAACGCGCTGTTGGCCAGAAAATGAGCCTAAAAGGTGTTTTCCGATTTCCGTTTGACTTGAAACTTTTACCCAACCCATATTTGGACATTTTAAGCTTAAATAACCCTTAAACAAGTAAAAATAATGGAAATCGGAGCGTTTCGGGTTTTGTCAGAAACTTACAAACTTAACGCCGGAGAAATCCGAAAAGAGGGAAATGTAGATCGTGTTGTCGCGGTTCTTTTTCTCCAAACGAGTCTTGTAATTTGATGTCGTTTTATGGTGCTTTTTGATGGAATTAGATGGTGGTGGGGTGGTGGTTATGTTAGAGAGAAAAGAGAGAAAGAAGATGGAAGAGAGAGAGTGGGTGGATGAAAATGAGGGAAAAAGGGAGGGGGGTGGGGGTGTATGGCAGATTTTTGGGGCGGAATGTGGGAGGGAAATTTCCCAATTTTTAATCCCCGCATTTGCGCTCCGTGCGGTGTTCATTTCCTCGATCGTTTAATCGTTTAAATAATTATTTTTAAAATATGAATACATATTAATGTTTTTGTTGAAGTATTTCATCAAATACTTTTACTTGAGTTATAAAATATAACTTATTCTTGTTTCGATGGTTCGCGCGTTTATTATTTTATTTGCGAAATCCTTGTTTGTACGATACAAATTTGAATTGAAATATTATCTAAATAATATTTTGATAAAATAGGGTTGTTAAATAATGTCATATTATTTAATAAAATTATTCACCAACGTCTGTATTAATTGAATCGAATTGCATTCGATTTAAAACTCGTACGATTTAATCAAATGGCATACTTGTATATATTCAACTATATATATTGATACATTAATTAGCCTAACACAGAACTAATTACATGTATTACACGAGATTAGGCACTAATTACTAGTCCTAATTTGACGGGTGTCACATTATCCCCCTGTTAGGAGAATTTCGTCCCGATTTTTAACTTGAAGTCGTGTTTAAAGTAGCATCAGTGAATAACGGAGGATACTTGAGTCGCATTTGGTCTTCCCGTTCCCAAGTGAATTCCGGACCATGCCGCGAATTCCATCGGACTTTGACGATGGGAATACGACTTTGTTTGAGTTGTTTGACCTCACGGTCCATGATTTCAGTGGGTTCCTCAACGAAATAAAGTTAGTCATCGACGCGAATTTCATTGAGTGGAATGATAAGTGTCTCATCGGACAGACACTTTTTCAAATTTGAAATGTGAAAAGTGGGATGCACGCTGCTGAGCTCGGATGGCAGCTGCAATCGATATGCTACTGGACCTATCCTCTCGAGGATCTCGAATGGTCTAATATTTATGGGATTCAATTTTGCACGTTTACTGAATCGGATAACACCAACGGGCCGTACACGTTTTCAAAACACAAGTCAAACAACCAAATCGTAGTAATTTGGATAATCCAATTAACCAAATCGTAGTAATTTGGACATTCTAAGTTGGACAAAAAAACTACAAGGGCAGTCTTTCGAGATGCATACTCATGTTATAACCATTGTGTGTCTTGGACACCCTCAGGTTACAAGTCTTCGGACATCAATCTACCGCTAATCAATTCAAGTTTATTAATTTAAACACTCAAGGCTCAGGTGAGTCTCATGGCCCCTATTTTACTGCTTTTCAATCAGGGGTGTGATATTATTGCTCGTTTTGTTTTACAAGTAGAACGCAAGTACAATTCAATCAAATACTACATGAGTTGTTTTCAACTAATCAATAAAGCCCTCCATAGCATAGTCTGGTAATACATCTGTAGCGTGAATGTTAGTATATGATATCATATAGGATTGACAATCCTCGTCCGGGTTAGCACGCACTAACTGGTCAAACGGACGTATTAGCATTTGGGAAGACGAGTGTAGATTAGGCACTCGTAGGAGGCAACTCAGTTGGGTTTCCTTAATTGGACCTGACACTCAAGTTAAGCTCAGACTATGTGCTCATGGCTGTATAACTTTTATTTTGCTTAATTGCATTTTAAATTCAATTATAAAATCTTGCGGTTCATACAAATATATGTTGATATACAAACCTGTGAGCTCACCAGCGTTTCGCTGACCCATTTTAGCATGTATCACAGGTGACCAGCAGTAGGTTGGACTGCTTAATCAAGATCCATTAGCTCGAGTCAGCATGCAAACAATCAGAGATTTAGCTGCATTATTACATTTTGTATAGTTTAATTATGTACTTAAATCTCTCAATTTCAAAATGAGCTAATGTAAACGATACTTCGATGTAAACTTTTATTTTATCAATATCAATGTAAAACGACGCATGTAGTGGTCGTTCATTGTTAATCTCTGTGCTTTGATTATTGATTAGTAACACCCAAATCCTGCTTCCGCTAGACAATAAATTTGGGGGTGTTACAATTAATTTATTTAGTAGACACTAATCTAAGATGTATATGTATATATATATATATATGTGGTTCAATAGGTGAATTTGATGACACTTACTTGCATGAAGGAAACTACACTCACTTTGCATGAAATGAATCAAAACTATTATAATTAAATAAATTCTTATATTTGAATTATTTAAAAACTTAATTAATTTATAAATAAAAATATGATTTTTAATTATAAATTAATTAAATAAAACTAATTTAATTAATTATAACATTTAATCACCAACTAATCACCTCCCAACTTTTAATACACCTCCATTCTCCACCAATCACAAACCCCACCCTTCCCCCCCCCCCCCCCCCACCCCTTCCTCTTCCTTCTCCTATTTAAAGAACCCTCATTCTCCCTTTTTCCATTTTTCACACACACACACACTTTCTCTCTACCAAAAACACTCTCTTCTCTTCCTTTTTCCCTTCAAAAATCAGCCACCATTACACCACCAAAGCCACCACAAATCACCATCAAAGAACCCTTTAATCCACTCAAAACAACCTACTTTCATCATCACTTGTGTTGGTAAGATGATACACGAATTCCTCTACTCTATGTCTTCATTTTTCACACTAATCATCACCCATGGATGAATAATACAAGACTTTATGTAAGGCTATGCCTACAAATCTACATATGTATATATGCACTTTATATTTCATTTTTGTTGTGATCTTATATATGGCTATGCCTACAATCATATATGTATACATGCAAATTCGTATTTCATTTTTGTTATAAACTTATGTATGGCAAAGCCTACATGCATCTCTTTTACTCAGCTTCATCTCCATTTTCTTTTAACTTGAAATATTGAAAAGTATGGCTAAGCCTACAAAACAACTTGATGTTTGTAGATTATCACTTGCACAAGTTCATGTGTTAAAAGTAAGTGATAATTCATGATCAAATCTATGTCAAGTCATAAAAGATGTAAAATATACCTATACTTATCTATAAATCTTTCAAAGATCTCATGCATGTAAAGTACTCAACATCTGTGGAAAAATGATGGCAAATGCATGTGGATAAAGGTCTAAAACAATGATTAGTACCTATGAGTTAGGATGGTGGTCTATGACTCGAAATCCTAACCCACACACACCCATGCATATTTGTCCAGATTTCCCATACCTCGTTTTGTGAGAATCATCTAAACCCTTTCATTATTCTTATTGCATGCTACTGATTTTGATGATTTACAGCCCATCTAACATATTAATGTCCAATTATAAGCTTAAAAATCATTTTTATAAAAGTATACTTGAAATGCATAATCTGTCCCTGAAAACACAGTTTAGTAACAAAATCGTATAAAATCGTATACTAAGAGTTAGACGATGATGTTTTTTAAAAAAAATTGCGTATTGAAAAGATCTACAACTTTCATGTTTTACACTTTTTCCAGAAATGCACACATTTTTCTCTATAAGCCGATTTATGGGTCTGGTCCAGAAATTTTCTGGAAATATGTTGGATTCTTACTAGAAATTACTTAAAAATGTGTAAATGTACCCGTCAATGGTTGAATAAAACGTGACCTTAAACTAAAACTATGGGTGATGAAACTTTACAAAAATTTGAATTAATATGTATATGCTATATGACTAAACTTAAGCATTTTATGTGATCTAGGACGCGTTAACCCCACCGAGACCCAAACAAATACTTGCTAATTTCTGCTCTCTCACTAAGGTGAGTCTCATGGCCCCTACTCCTTTTTAAATCCAGTGATATGTTTTTGGGGTGAGAATACATGTTCTTTTTCTTTGTGGACACAAACTAAACTGTTACGTATTCCATAAGTTGACACTATCCATTATGTAGGCCTTTATCATGAATTGTTAGTTAAGGACTTAAAAGTGAATGTCATGAATAGATCTATTTGGATTGACGCCCCCATCCGGGTTGGTAGCGCCAACATGACTATAAGTCAAACGGGTGCATTGTCATTTGAGAACTACTAGTGTTTGGATAGGACACTTGCGAGGCACTAAATGTTAAGGTTTCAATTCATGAGCTTATGGCAATAGTAATACAATTTTTTACTATATTGTTGAATGGCAATACAACTTGAAATCTCGTGATCCACGGTAATGTTTTGCATCTACTAAAACCTATGAGCTCACCAACTTTATGTTGACCCATTTTTACATGTTATTCTCAGGTAATTAAGATGCTTGCTAGTTGTGAAGATGGCATACCCCTTTTGAAGTTAGGAACTACATTTGCATGGACGAACATTGCTTTTGATCTTAAATTCTTAAACCCCTAACTATTTTGTAACTTATGGGAATTGCTTGTAAACTTTTTAAGACAAATGTTCTAAGTCTGTAAGACACTTTAAAACTTTATGAAGTATGTTTAAAACGACTCATGTAGTGGTCGTTCATTGTAATTCTTGTGTCGTGATCTCATGATAGTCGCACCTCGCAACCTTCCACCGAGGCGGGGTGTGACAGATTGGTATCAGAGCCCGGTTATAGTGAACTAGGTTGCATTAGTGGGCCTAGACTATAGCCGTGACTAGAATAAGGACTTTTAGGTGTACTTGCTAATTATTAAATCCATATATCCTTGCCTACTTATCATATATTTGTTCCATGCATGCTTACTTCGTGTTAATTGATAAGTTGGTACATACATGTTGAATATTTAGCTATTTTATATGCTCCCTATTTATATACTATTATTTATATGATAGAGTATGTCGAACCCTAATAGCCCTGTCCAAATCGTGTCCGACGATGACTCCGAGATGGCCGCATACCTCCTCACCTCGCCTAAGACACCCTCATACATGCCTGTATCCGCTACCCAAGTTGAGAAGATCGTTTCCTCCAATGAGACTGAACCATTTAGGGATGAGACTGAGCCATTCGAGGATGAGACCGAGCCAATGGAGGATGAGTCCGAGCCTACTGAGGACAAGCCCGATCCGGAAAAATCCCATCCCTCTCCTGTCATACCTACTGAGACTGCACCTGCTCACCCTACCCAACCAAAACCAGCCTCTTCACTCCGATCATTCCGCCCCGGGGGACCATAATTGATGCGTACCCCTCGGATAACCGTGTTCCCACCTTTGACTGAGACATTCTCCATTCCCCCTACTGAGACCCCCTCCATTCCTCCTACCGAGGCTACCAACACCACTACTAGGCGAGTGCGATCCCGCAAGTGGACCTGGATGCAGTAAAAGATCCAGTCATGGAGAGAAGAAGAAGGAGTACCTGTGATAGTAGAAGTTGGGGAGTCATCCACCACTACACCCATACCCTCTCTCACTTTAGAGCCTGTACATCACACTATCCCCGTTGTGGTAGCACGTTTGGTTGATCAGGAGAGGAGACTTAATCAGTTGGAGTACGACCAGGATGAGTCACATTCTGGTAAAGTGGAACTCTTACAGGCACAAGTTTCAGAAGTTGAGAGGAGGATCGGTAACATGGACTACTCGGTTTACTGTGCTGATGACGACATCAAGATGCTTCGAGAGGAGGTCACTGAGTTACGCTGATGGGTGGAGCATAGCGAAAGGCGCGCTGAATTAGCGGAGGAGCGCATGACTATGTCAGAGAAGCGTATGTCCGCGATGGAGCAGAGTTTGGGATGTGTTAGTGCACTTTTGGGCCAGTTTCGCGGATAGTTTCATTTTCTTTAACCTACTATGGCGGGCTATGCCTAGAGGATAAATTTATGGATTTACTTGGATTTTTTTTCCGGAAGTTTTATTCCCGTCCTGTTTTCACAAACAATGAATCAAGTATTTTGTCTAAGTTTATGCTCTTGTTGGGTTATTAATCTTACTATCTTGTGACTTTGGTTGTGTGGTTTGTAATTGTTTATTCCTTACACGCATGATAAAGTTCTATCTTGTATAGTATCTCATTTTCTTGTTATGCTTTGTAATTTCAAGAACCATGCCACCCAAGAAAACACCCACGATGAGTACTGCAGCTATCGAGCGACTTGTAGCATAAAGGGTAGCTGAGGCAATTATTGCCCAAAGGACTGAGAGGGATGATGGAGACAAAAGAACCGGTAGAAGAAATGAAACCGGAGGAGGTTCGGGGACTGTAACCCGAGAATGCACCTATAAGGACTTTTCGAATTGCAAACCCCATCACTTCAATGGAACCGAAGGAGCAGTCGGTTTGGTTCGGTGGTTTGAGAAGCTAGAATCAGTTTTCCGTATTAGCAACTGCAAGGAAGATTGTAGGGTTAAGTATGCAACATGCACCCTTCAAGATGGTGCATTATCATGGTGTAATTCATACGCCCATTCGGTGGGCATTGATGCTGCTTATCAGGTTTCTTGGGAGGACCTTAAGAAAATGATGATTGGGGAGTATTGTCCTCGGAACGAACTGCAAAAGTTGGAGGTAGAGTTTTGGAATCTGGTTGTCATATGGGCTGATGTAGCTAGTTATACAAGGAGGTTCCATGAATTGGCACTTCTTTGCCCATCTTTGGTCACTCCCGAGTACAAGAGGATTGAACGTTATATCTGGGGACTTCCCTCCTAAATTCAAGGAAATGTAACTTCCTCCAAGCCCAATACGATCCACGATGCCGTCCGTATGGCACATAGTTTAATGGATCACATTGTACGACGTGGGACAATGGAAAGGGGAAATGCTGATAAGAATTCCGATGGTAAAAGGAAATGGGAGGAAAGTTCTAGGGGAAACACCAGCCAACAACAAAATAAGAAGACCGAGACAGTTAGGGCTTACGTTGCAGGGCCAGATGCTAAGAAAGGTTATGCTAGAAACAAACCATATTGTAAGCATAGCAACCTTCACCACAAAGGTCCCTGTAGCAACGCATGTGGGAGATGTAAGAAGCCTGGCCATCAAGCCAAGGACTGTCGGAGCCCTGCACCTGTTGCCAACACTAACACCCCAAACACATGCTACGGGTGCGGGAGTGTTGGAAACTTTAAAAAGGATTGTCCGAAGCTGAAAAATCAGAATAGCAATGCGGCGCGTGGCAGGGCATTCGTGATCAATACCAATGAAGCACGCCAAGATCCCAACCTAGTCACGGGGACGTTTCTCCTAAATGACAAGGTTGTTTCAGTCTTATTTGATACTGGTGCTGATGAGAGTTTCGTGTCTAACGAGTTTAGCCCCTTACTTGATATCACCCCCAACTGCCTTAGACACTAAATACATGGTAGAGTTAGCTAACGGTAAATTAATTGAAGCTGATAGTATAATTCGAAACTGTTCCCTAAACTTAGCAAGTGAACTCTTTCCCATAAATTTGATACCCGTCAAAATAGGAAGCTTTGACGTCATCGTTGGCATGGATTGGCTGTCCAAGAATCGTGCTGAAATAGTATGTTATGATAAGATTGTCCGCATCCCCCTCTCTAGCGGAGCAACTTTAATAATTCAAGGAGAAAAGAGTGGAACGAGATTGAACATCATATCGTGCATGAAAACACAGAAGTACCTAAGAAAAGGGTACCAAGCAATCTTAGCTCACGTTGTAGAGGAGAAACCGGAAGAGAGACAATTCGAGGATGTCCCTATTGTGCAGGATTTTCCCAAAGTTTTCCCTGAAGACTTTCCTGGACTACCACCAGCCCGGCAAGTGGAATTTCATATCGACTTGGTGCCTGGTGCTGCACCCGTTGCCCGAGCACCATATCGATTAGCCCCTTCTGAAATGCAGGAGTTGTCGAGTCAACTACAAGAGCTTTTAAATAAAGGGTTTATCCGGCCGAGTTCCTCACCTTGGGGAGTTCCTGTCATATTTGTGAAAAAGAAAGATGGATCCTTAAGGATGTGCATCGATTACCGGGAATTGAATAAACTAACCATGAAGAACCGTTACCCACTCCCTAGAATTGATGACTTATTCGATCAGCTGCAAGGCTCGAGTTTTTACTCAAAAATTGACCTACGATCGGGGTATCATCAGTTGAGAGTCGGAGAAGAAAGCATCCAAAAGACAGCATTTAGAACTCGGTATGGTCATTACGAGTTCCAAGTAATGCCGTTCGACATCACTAATGCACCGACGGTATTCATGGATCTCATGAACCGTATGTGTAAACCGTAGTTAGATAAGTTCATCATTGTATTCATCGATGACATTTTGACCTATTCGAAGAACAAAGAGGACCATGAATAGCATTTGAGATCAATCTTGGAGTTGCTTAAAAAGGAGGAGTTGTATGCTAAGTTCTCAAAGTGTGAGTTTTGGTTACGAAGACTGCAATTCCTAGGACATGTTATTGATAGTCAAGGAATACATGTCGACCCTGCCAAGATTGAGGCTATCAAAAATTGGGAGACGCCCAGAACCCCAACGGAAGTACGACAATTCTTAGGTCTTGCTGGTTACTATAGACGATTCATCGAAAAAGTTTCTAAAATAGCCAAACCTTTGACACTGCTAACTCAGAAAACAGCAAAGTATAATTGGAGTGATGAGCAGGAGGAAGCTTTTCAATTGCTGAAGCAAAAACTCTGTAGCGCACCAGTATTATCATTGCCGGAGGGAACCGAAAATTTTGTAGTCTTTTGCGACGCATCACGACAAGGGCTAGGATATGTGTTAATGCAAAAGGAGAAGGTCATAGCTTATGCTTCTCGTCAACTTAAGGTGCATGAGAAAAACTACACAACCCATGACCTGGAATTAGGAGCAGTGGTGTTTGCACTCAAGATTTGGAGACATTACCTCTATGGTACAAAGTGTACCGTGTTTACGGATCATAAAAGCCTTCAGCACATTTTCAATCAAAAGGATCTGAACATGAGACAGCGTAGGTGGGTTGAGTTGCTCAGTGATTACGATTGCGAAATTCGTTATCACTCGGGCAAGGCAAATGTTGTAGCTGATGCTTTGAGTAGAAAAGAACGGATGAAACCACTACGAGTTAGGGCTTTAGGTATGACCATTCATACGAACCTTACCTCTCAAATTCGTGATGCTCAACTCGAGGCAATCAATGAGGAGAATGTAAAGGGCGAATCTCTACGCGGTATGGATAAGCAATTTGAGGTTAAGTCTGACGGAATCCGATATTTTATAAATCGTATATGGATACCAAGTTTTGGTAACTTGAGGAAGTTGGGAATGGAAGAGGCACATAAATCTAGATATTCCATCCATCCGGGTGCTGATAAGATGTACCATGGGCTTAAGGACTTGTATTGGTGGCCTAACATGAAGCCTGAGGTGGCCACCTATGTTAGTAAATGCTTGACGTGTTCCAAGGTAAAGGTCGAGTATCAGAAACCATCAGGTCTATTGCAACAACCCGAAATACCCCAATGGAAGTGGGAGCAAATAACAATGGGCTTTATTACTAAGCTTCCTAAGACAGCAAATGGTTGTGATACGATTTGGGTAATTGTTGATCGCTTGACAAAGTCCACCCACTTTCTAGCAATCAAGGAGACCGACACAATGGAAAGATTGACTAGGACTTACTTGAAAGAGGTGGTGTCAAGACACGGGGTGCCCATCTCGATTATCTCTGATCGAGATAGCCGTTTCACCTCGAGATTTTGGAAATTACTCCAAAAAGCTCTAGGTACTCGCTTGGATATGAGTACCGCATACCACCCTCAGACAGATGGCCAAAGCGAAAGGACAATTCAAACCCTAGAAGATATGTTACACGCATGTGTTATCGCCTTTGGACGTGGCTGGGAGAACCACCTGCCACTATGCGAGTTCTCTTACAACAACAGTTATCACACCAGCATCAAGGCCGCCCCATTCAAAGCACTTTATGGGCGAAAGTGTCGATCGCCTGTATGTTGGACTGAGGTGGGAGATAGTCAACTCCTTGGTCCAGAGATTATACACGAAACGACCGAGAAGATTGTGCAAATCCAAAACAGACTGAAGGCAGCCAGTGACCGCCAAAAGAGTTATGGAGATACGAGGCGCAAACCGCTAGAATTTCAAATTGGGGATAGAGTCATGTTGAAAGTGTCACCTTGGAAAGGCGTAGTCCGTTTTGGGAAACGAGGAAAGCTAAACCCTAGATATATCGGACCATTCGAAATACTGGAGAGAATTGGTCCAGTTGCATACAAACTTAAGTTGCCTCAAGAACTCAGTAATGTACATGACACGTTTCATGTGTCAAATCTGAAAAAATGTTTATCAGACGAATCACTTGTCATACCAGTCGGAGAAGTACAAATCGATGAGAAATTGCATTTTTTCGAAGAACCAATCGAGATCATGGACCGAGAAATAAAGACCTTGAAGCGGAGTCGTATACCCATTGTAAAGGTTAGGTGGAATTCGAAACGAGGTCCGGAATTCACCTGGGAGCGCGAGGATCAAATCCGTCGCAAGTATCCCCACCTATTCTCAAACCCTGCACCACCCGAGATCACGAACTAAATTTCGGGACGAAATTCTTTTAATAAGGGGAGAATGTGACAACCGGCAAAAAATTCTGATTTAACTCCGCTCAGGTAATAAACTTGGAGAATTTTTTTTTATTTTATTTAGTTAAACTATAAGATTGGTGAATTAACGCCTATAATTTAATATCGTTGAATTTAGGCGCCCTATCGTTACAACCCGACATTAGGCAAACGCTTATTTATGAATATACATAATGTGACAAAGTGCTTACGTCTATGTTTATTAATTTATTTAGTAGACACTAATCTAAGATGTATATATATATATATATATATATATATATATATATATATATATATATATATATGGTTCAAGAGGTGAATTTGATGACACTTACTTGCATGAAGGAAACTACACTCGTCAACTTTGCATGAAATGAATCAAAACTATTATAATTAAATAAATACTTATATTTAAATTATTTAAAAACTTAATTAATTTATAAATAAATATCTGATTTTTAATTATAAATTAATTAAATAAAACTAATTTAATTAATTATAACATTTAATCACCAACTAATCACCTCTCATTCTTTAATACACCTCCATTCTCCACCAATCACAACCCCCCCCCCCCCCTTTAGACCTTTATCCACATGCATCCTAACTCATAGGTACTAATCATTGTTTTAGACCTTTATCCACATGCATTTGCCATCATTTTTTATTCATTTCATGCTACTGATTTTGATGATTTTACAACCCATCTAACATATTAATGTCTAATTATAAGCTTAAAAATCGTTTTTATAAAAGTGTACTTGAAATGCATAATTTGTCCCTGAAAACACAGTTTAGTAACAAAATCGTATAAAATCGTATACTAAGAGTTAGACGATGCAATTTTTTTTAAATTTGTGTATTGAAAAGATCTACAATTTGCTAGTTGTGAAGATGGCATACCCCTTTTGAAGTTAGGAACTACATTTGCATGGACGAACATTGCTTTTGATCTTAAATTCTTAAACCCCTAACTATTTTGTACCTTATGGGAATTGCTTGTAAACTTTTTAAGACAAATGTTCTAAATCTGTAAGACACTTTAAAACTTTATGAAGTATGCTTAAAACGACTCATGTAGTGGTCGTTCATTGTAATTCTTGTGTTGTGATCTCATGATAGTCGCACCTCGCAACCTTCCGCCGAGGCGGGGTGTGACAGTCTGGATCTCGAAGATCTTTTCAGTAGTTTCGTGAATGATCTCAGGACCAGTGAGTTGACTGTCTCCCACTTCGGTCCAGCAGATAGGTGATCGGCACTTACGACCGTACAGCGCTTCGAAAGGTGCAGCCTTAATGTTGGTGTGATAGCTGTTGTTGTACGAAAATTCGCACAACGGTAGATGTTTTTCCCAGTTTACACCGAAGTCAACTACGCAAGCTCGTAGCATGTCTTCCAGTGTTTGAATCGTTCGTTCACTTTGGCAGTCGGTTTAAGGGTGGTACGCGGTACTCATATCAAGACGGGTACCCAACGATTTTTGAAGTGATTGTCAAAAGTGAGATGTGAAACGACTATCCCTATCGGAGATAATTGAGATTGGAACACCGTGTCGAGAAACAACCTCTTTGATGTAGATTCGTGTGACGCATTCCATTTTGTCGGTTTCCCTGATTGCCAGGAAATGAGCAGATTTCGTGAGACGATCGACGATCACCCAAATGGTATCGCAACCACTCGATGACTTGGGTAGTTTAGTTATGAAATCCATGGCAATTTTTTCCCATTTCCATTCAGGAATGTTGGGCTGTTGAAGTAAACCATAATGTTTTTTATATTCGGCTTTGACTTTTGAGCAAGTAAGACACTTGCTAACGTAGGTAGCGATTTCCGCTTTCATATTCGGCCACCAATAAAATTCCTTGATGCCGTGATACATTTTGTCGGATCCAGGATGGATAGAATATTCACACAATGAGCTTCGTTCATCACCAAGTCTCGCAGGTTCCCAAAACTAGGCAACTAGATTCGGTTTGAGAAATACCTAATCCCGTTAGGTTTGATTTCGAATTGTTTATCCATGCCTCGCATGGCTTCGTTTTTGACATTGTCGGTTTTCAAAGCTTCGAGTTGAGCAGCGAGAATCTGAATGTTGTGAATGGTCATACTGAGGGCTCGGACTCGAAGTGGTTTTGTTCATTCTTTTCGACTGAGGGCATCGGCAACAACATTTGCCTTACCCGGATGGTATTTAATTTCGCAATCGTAATCGGTAAGCAATTCGACCCACCGGCGTTGTCTCATGTTGAGATCCTTCTGATCGAATATGTGTTGGAGACTTTTGTGGTCGGTAAAGATTGTGCACTTAGTGCTATAGAGGTAATGTCTCCAGATTTTGAGGGCAAAGAAGACAACTCCTAGCTCAAGATCGTGGGTGGTGTAGTTCTTTTCATGAATTTTGAGCTGTCGCGAAGCATAAGCAATAACTTTGTCTCGTTGCATCAGCACGCAACCGAGACCTTGATGAGAAACATCGCAGTATACCACGAAGTCATCGGTGCCTTCGAGTAAGGATAGAATCGGAGCATTGCAAAGCTTTTGTTTCAGAATTTGAAATGCTGACTCTTGTTTATCAGTCCAATCGAACTTTTTGTCTTTCTGAGTCAGGGTTGTGAGTGGTTGGGCTATTTTTAAGAAATTTTCAATGAATCGCCGATAGTACCCAGCAAGACCCAAGAATTGGCGTACTTCGGTTGGAGATGTTGGTGCTTGCCAGCAATTGATAGCCTCGATTTTTGATGGATCGACATGGATTCCTTGACTATTAACAACATGTCCAAAGAATTGAATGGATTATATCCAGAACTCACACTTGGAGAATTTGGCATATAACTCCTCGTGTCTGAGTAGTTCTAGGATAGTTTTGAGGTGTTGCGCGTGTTCTTGTTCATTTCGCGAGTATATGAGAATGTCGTCGATGAAGACAATGACAAACTTATCGAAGTAAGGTTTGCACACCCGATTCATAAGATCCATGAATACGGCCGATGCGTTTGTTAAACCGAAGGGCATCACCTGAAATTCATAATGCCCGTAACGAGTTCGGAAAGCATTTTTCGGGATATCGGTGTCGTGAACTCGAAGTTTATGATAACCTGACCGAAGATCGACCTTTGAATAAATACTCGACCCTTGTAGTTGGTCAAACAGGTCATCGATGCGAGGGAGTGGATATCGGTTCTTGACGGTCAATTTGTTCAACTCTCGGTAGTCGATGCACATTCGGAAAGAACTGTCTTTCTTTTTCACTTTGTGAAGAAATTGGTCGAATGAATCCTCTATCCAGGAGTTCCTGTAACTGGGTGGACAGCTCCTGAAGTTCGGATGGGGTTAATCGGTATGGTGCTCGAGCCACTGGTGCAGCACCTGGCACGAGATCGATTGAGAACTCGACCTGTCTTGGCGGTGGCAGACCAGGCAGTTCTTCGGGAAAGACTTCTAGAAAGTCTCGAACGATGGGCACATCCTCAAGTCACTTCTCCTCCGACTTTTTCTCCATGATGTGTGCGAGGATTGCCGGATACCCTTTTCTTAGAAATTTACGGGTTTTTAAACAGGAGATGATGTTTAGTCTCATCCTACTGGTCTCCCCCTGTATGATCAAAGTTCTAACGACGGTGAGAGGGATGCGAACGATCTTATCGTAACAAACGATTTCGGCTCGGTGTCTGGACAACCAGTCCATTCCTATGATGACGTCGAAACTTCCAATTTCAACGGGCATAAGATCGATTGAAAAGGTTTCGTTGGCTAGGTTTAAAGTGCAATTAGGTATCACACTATCGGTTTCTATGAGTTTACCGTTCGCTAGTTCTACAGTGTACTTAACATCTAGAGCAACAGGGGTGATGTCAATCAATGGGTAAAATTCATCAGAAATAAAGCTTCTATCAGCACCAATATCAAACAGAATAGAAGCAGTTAAGTTGGTGAGGAGGAACATACCCGAGACCACATTTGGGTCTTCGCGGGCGTCCCCAGAGTTGAGTACGAAGGCTCTACCTCTAGCGTTGTTGTTGTTGTTGTTCAGCTTCGTGCATTCATTCCTGAAGTGCCCGGTGTTCCCACATTCGAAGCAGGCTCTAGGCAGCCTGGTGTTGTTGTTGTTGGAGGTATTGTTGTTGGATTTGGGAGCTCGGCAATCTTTGGTCGAGTGCCCGTGCCTCCTGCAGTTGTTGCAAGAGGTATTGCATTGACCCTCATGGTGGCGGTTACACTTGGAACAATAAGGTTTGTTCCCAGTATACCCGCGTTTGGGTTCAGTGTTGGAGGTGTAAGCTTGGATGGCATTGGGTTTCTTGTATGTTTGGTCGTGGTGTTCAGTAGATTTGCGTTTGTTGTTGGAAGGGGTGGTGGATGCTTCACGGCTGACAATCATCGCCATGAGTTCATGTGCAAGCCGGATAGCACTTTGGATGGTGGTTGGCTTGGATGAGGTGACATTTCCCTGGATGTTCACTGGGAGGCCGCGGATGTATTTCTTGATGCATTTTTCGTCCGTGTCTACCAAACCCGGACATAGAAAGGCGAGTTGCTGGAATTTGGTGGTGTAACCAGCGATATCATTGCCTTGAATAGTTAAATGCCGAAATTCTTCCTCCAACCGGTGGAGTTCCTCGGTGGGGCAATATTCGTCCCTTAGCATTTTCTTCAGGTCTGCCCAGGGGAGTTGGTTTGCTCCATCAATGCCCACAGAACTGGCATGAGTATTCCACCATGTGAGTGCACCTTCTTGAAAGGTGTAAGCAGCGAATTTGACCTTGATGTCTTCCGTGCTGTTGCACAAACCGAAGACAGATTCGATGCTTTCGATCCACCTGATTAGACCGATGGTACCTTCCGTGCCCTTGAAATTTAGCGGTTTGCAGCTGAGAAAATCCTTGTAAGAACAAGGCTTGATGAAAGGAGTAATTTCTAGAGTATCATTACTCCTCCTTGAGTTTTGTGGTGAATCCCGAGTAGCCAGGGCTTCGGCCACAGCTCGGGAAACGATGGCAGCAATTTCAGCATCATTGTAACTTTTCTTCTTTGGCGGCATGATTCTTCAAGAAAGAAATAAGAGGTACATGAAAAGTTGTACCAGAATGATAATTCGATAGATGTACATATATTATAGTGGTAATATACAACATCACAAAGTGAAAATTAACAATGTAAGATAGTCGAGAGAAACTATCGATTGATATTACGATGTTAAACGATTACAGACAAATTTCGAGTTACGTATTCCAAAAGTTACAGGATTAGTTATTTAACAAAAGATGCCGGGAATTGTTACATCCGGTCGAATTACATAGGTCCTACGAAAGCATGATAAAGTACAGATTTTGCCTAAGTTAATCCTGACGTAGATTGAGTTGTGGCAGTAGTGCAGTGAGATGGTCTACAGATTCTGCAAGTCTGCTAACCATTCGGAGGGCATCCTCGGTTTCCCTTAGACGTGTCTCGCACTGGTTCAACCTTGATTGTAGGATGGAAATTTCGTTTCGGTTGCCAATCACTTGGTTGTGGATAACCTCCATAGTTTCGATGGTTTCACCCAGACGGTAGTCAAGGGTGTCTATGCGGTTGACGGTATTTTCATGATCTTCGGAGACTTGATTGATACGCTCGAGTGATGTGAGTCTCTAGTTTTCATTGGTTTCTTGGAGTTCAATATCCATAGTATTAAGTCGTTGCTCGTGACGGTGCTTAGTGGCTAAGTCTGACAAAGTGAAGTTAGTGGGGTATGGGTCAGCTCGAGGTAACCTGGGGTTCCTCCTAGTTACCCTTGGGCTTCGCGATCCATACGGATGAGAGTGTGACGAATTGGGTGGTGTGTTTGCCATTCTGAGACAAAGAGTTAGAAAGAATGAGGCCTATATTCATATAATACATATATAATATATCCTAAGATATTGAGCGGGAGCGAGGCCTATCCGTGTATATATATATATATATCACATAACAGCCTAAAGTGTCTAACACAGACATGTTTGAGTCCCGGTTTCTCTCGTGGTCAGAGTCAACTAGTGTATCATGTTCAGTCATGACTCCTTTCAGATCTCACATCATATTCTTTTAATTATACATAGTTGATCAGGCTATGTTAAATTAAACCAATACCATGTAGTCACTAAACCTAATCATACTTAATAAGGAATGATGCCTAACGGTCATAGTCTAGGCCCACTAAATGCAACCTAGTTCACTATAACCTTAGGCTCTGATACCAATCTGTCGCACCACCAAATTCGGGTTGCGGAAGCGAATCGGGTCGGGGCACGACTAATCAATAATCACAAGCACAAAGATATAATGAACGACTACTAAATGTGTCATTTTACTTTGTATTGATAAAACCAAAGTTTACATCAAAATATTGTTTACATTAGCTCAGTTACTTGAAATTTAGAGATTTACATTACATAATTAATCTATACAAAATATAATAATGCAAATAAATCTCTAATTTGATTGAATGCAGACTCAAGCTAATGATTCCTGATTTGGGTAGTCAACCTACTGATGAGTACCTGTGATACATGCTAAAATGGGTCAGCGAAACGCTGGTGAGCTCACAGGTTTGTATGTCAACACATATTTATATGAACCACAAGATTTAATTGAATTTAAAATGTAATTAAGCAAAATAAAAGTTATACAGCCATGAGCACATAGTCTGAGCTTAACTCGAGGTGTCAGGTCCACATTTAAAGAATTCTAATCTAGGTGCCTCCCACGAGTGCCTAATCTACAATCGTCTGAACAGATATTAGTACGTCCGTTTACCCAGTTAATGCTTGCTAACCCGGACGAGGAGGGTCAATCCTATATGGTACCATATACTAATATTCACGCTACAACGTATTACCAAACTATGCTGAGAAGGGCTTGTGACAACCATCAAAATCTCAGGTCATTACTGCACTCGAATATCAAACTATGCTTACTACATTCCTTAAATCCTAGTGAAAATTCTAGGTTATGACTCCGTAGGCTTACCAAAGTCGTAGAACGTCTTAAAGATTGCTTAGTGATTTTTAAGTTCCTTTAGACAAGCCGAACTAGGTTACTATGTGACAAATAAAACAAAGAAAAATCTACCTCTTTACGTCTTCACAAAGTCCTTATCGAATCACAAAACTGAAATTCCGGTGACTCGATAAGTAAATTCAATCAGACGATACCCAACTTAACACGAACGTTGGTGAAAACATTTTTACAAATAACTTAAATCTATTTTTATAAGTTATTTATCATAAATTATTATTCTATTTAAATAATACAAAAAAAAAACTTACGCGTTTTGGCTAAAACGTCTTGAACGCAACCAAAACGCGCGAATCGAATTCGGCAACCAAACGAAACTCGATAAATATTTTGACAACTCAAAATAAAGTATTTTAGTAATACTTCAATGGAAAAATATCCAAAATATATCGTTAAATTAAACGACTCAAAATAACGTTACGCGATTTAACATTTTTACGAATATAACGGGTAAACGAACACAATACGTAAGCTAAACTTAATAGACAAAATATTAACTGATTTTTGACCCCAAATGGGCCCCTTGGTCGTTCTCCCCATTCTCCCCTTCCTCATGAGACCCTCATTATGTCACCTCCTCACTTAACCACTCAAATCTCATGCATTCTCCTCATTTCTCCCAACTTCACTCTTTCCCATTTGCTCTCACTTCTCTCTACAAACTCCCTCTCTCTCTCTCTCTAAAATCTGGAGAATTACCACCCTATCACCACCACAACACCACCATTGACCACCATTTACCTCCGTTGACCGCCATACAACCACCATATCAAAACTTCAACTTTTTGCAAGGATTCAAGCTCTACAACACTTCCTTCTTTCCTTCATCTAATCCCCATTGTGAGAACACTTTTAATTTCATTATTTTACTCTTATAAAATATATTTTAAAGTTCACTCAAAGATTTATGTCCAAAAACCTTGTTAAACTAACTTTTTATCACTCAAAAACTCATAAAATGTAACATGCATAATCTGTCCAGAATGTTGTTGTCACTTCCACGATTTTTATAAAAATTATTTATGCATAAAAATGATGTTTTTATAGTCAAAAATCAAGTTCAGAAAGTTATCTTTCCAACCCCAAAAACCTCATATTTTTCTGAGCTCTTGTACTATTTTTAATATTTTTTGTGAGATCACATAGATAATCTACCCTATAAAGTCAGAAAGTTTAGTCTGGTTGTTTTGACCATATCTCGAGCTACACACCTCCAAATGACCTGAAACCACAGTCAAACTCTCATAAATTTTGTTAGCTACAAAAGTTGTACTGATAGCTTTTTCCTAAAAAGTTGTAGTTTTTGCCCAAAAACTCGATCTTTATGTGCATGTCCAGATTGGTCAACTGTTGGACCTCATAGGACATATGCAATTTCTATAAATAATTAGACTACTGTAAAATTTATGGAAACATTAATGGAAGCGGTTAACATGTATGGGAATAAATTGTATTTTTCTTGTGAATTAATTCAGAATGTACAATTTTATAAAAATTCGACTAACAAGTGCATTTTCTGGAAAAATGAGATAGTGGACTGATTTTGTATAAAAATGAAAACCAACACTTTCGAACATAATATAAGTGATGTAACTTACTTTTTATGACTTATATACATATATAAGAGTTTGTGTAAAAGTTTAGGGTCAAACCGAGTCAGTTTGACCAAGTCAACAAATACAGGACTCGGTTTCGAAAACCTCAAACTTGCCATTTTTGGAAACTTACTATTTTTGGAAAGAATTGTAAACAAAAATGGGTTTGGGTGACTTATTAACTAACTTAGACCAAAAATGAGACTTATAAATATAACCCGAACGAAAAATGACACTTAGAACTTTTGAACCAAAGATTGAAATTCTAGTTTCACTTAGTATCCAATTCACGTAACAACAATAACTACAAACAAGGACAACTTAGACACACGCGACATATACTATTGCAAAGTGTACAATGAACCATATATAATAATAATGTCTTTGAGAATTATTGTTACAAACTTCCACCAACAGGTCACACACGTTTTCTAAAACAAAATATATATGTACATACTAGTTGAGCGAACAATTAGCATAAGTAAACATTAACTCCCACTTACACCCGACCTTATGCGTTTAGGGCGCTAGAAGGTTGCAATTGGAAGACAGATACTTGCTAATTGCTATATTTGCTTGCTAAACTCAGGTGAGTATTCACAGCCCCATTTTTCTACTGTTTTCATAAACTTTTTGGGGTGAAAAGCATGACTACTTGTTTTCTAAACTGTTCTTTAATGTGTACGCTTAGTAAAACTGTTCTTGAAAGAGGTACACAGTCCATATTTTACTGTGAAACTTATCTTGTTTATTGAAACTACCCTTGAACTTGTGCACTAGTACAACCTTTCTTGAACGTGTACACAAATTATATCTTACTGCAAAGTTGTTCTTATTGAATCCGATTACGAAACTGCTCATGATTGAACATTTACTACTTTGATATTAAAAACTGTTCTGGAAATTTACACATGCTATCTCTTGTGCTAAAAATGTTTCTATGTGTACATATATTATATATATGTTCTTATTGTATGCTTATTACTCTATCGCATCTAAAGTCCCCGATTTTTCTCTTACACAACCTATTAACTCATTATTGAGCCGATGGTTGATATGGATAGTACTATTTGGAGGAGGCCACCTTCCCACTCTCTCGTGCATGTGAGTGCATACCACCAACTTTAAATGTTCGCGATAGGACATGTCTTTGGGGCGTTGTTCTCGGGCCAGTAGGTTTGGTTGTGGACTCACGCTATACATGTCATTCTTAAATGAATTCTAATTCGCGTATAAACAACTAGTTACGTAGCAACGTAAATCTTTCAAACGTGGTTTTGATAACTTCTAGATGAGTTTCACATTTATACACTAAACAGCTATTTACGTAGCAACGTAAATCTTTCAAATGTGATTTTGAATACTTTTAAACGGCATTCTCACTTATTCTAAAACCTGTGAACTCACCAACTATCTTTGTAGTTGACCCTCATTTTTACATGCTTTTCAGGAAACAATCAGTAGTTGGGAAAATGAAGCTACGATTACCCTTATGAATGTTGAAGTCATTAGTGGAGCCTTGTGCTGTGGAACCATTGTGCTGTTACATCTCGTGTTTCTGCTTTAGCGGGGTGTGACAGATTTGGTATCAGAGCCTAAGGTTATAGGGAACTAGGATTGCATTAGTGCCCTAGACTATAACCGTTAGGGTAGTATTCCTTATTAGGTATGACTGGTTCAGCAATTGCATCATTTGAATTTAATTTAGCATAGCCTGATCAACTATGTACAATTAAAGGCGAAGCGATGGGAGACCTGAAATAGCCATATTGAACGGGAATGCCTTAGCAGACGTAGACCTATGATAGAAATGGGATTAACCCTTATACGTGCTTATGTGCGAGGTTTTTATGTGTATATACATATATATATAGCCTTACTTACTACTGTGGAGACTTCCATGGTACCCGCTCGCCCAACCGCATTGGGCAACGACATATTCGAAGAGGACTCACTTGAGGAGAATCCACCTAAGGATTCGCCACTCAAACAAGTGACACCTGCTTCACCCTCTTCCTCCCACTCCCAACCTAATCATTCGGGAATACGTAGAGAACTAGATTCTAAAGAGAATTCATCACCTAGGCGCGTTACATTTACTTTTTCTGTTCCACGCTCTTTTTCCCCCACTTATCGTAGACCAAATTGATTGTGTGTGTTATACACAACTAGAAGGACTGATAGACCATCACAAACTAGACCTTTCGCTAACTACTACTACTACTGATACTCCACCCACTAGGATCCTTCATTGTACAGAGGTCTGCCGGTGAAATTAGTCTACCACGACACCTACATACGGGAAACGTTTTCCAACAATTGGATGGATTCCAACAACTTGTCCATAACTTTGTTTGCGACCTCAACCACTCCGAACATAAACTATTTCGACAATGATCTGGTCATTTTAATCACTACTGCAAGGGGGAATTGCAACTACGGGATTACCAACTTTATTTACCAAACAATCTCTATCAAGCATTTGTTTACTTCGAAACAATGACGTAGTCCTGATCGACTACTTTGAGAACCCCACTCGGTCATTGTTATGACTACCTTTTGAATCTACGATACTCACTAAACCCTCCTGTTATTAAATTCACCGTCTTAATAAAACTTCCTCTCGAAGAAAATGGCAAGCTCCACTATGGACGATTACTCGTCAGACGACGACCTGAATCTGGAATAAATTAGAAGTAGAAGGACGTGCCTACCTCATGTTATATTAAAAACTTCTATCTCCATGGGTATATAAGAACCCCATCACATGTTGTATAAGACTTTCGTAATTTGTCCGAAGGTAACAATGCCCGGCATATTTTGTAAACGTCAATCATGTTATCTATTACTCATGCGCTTCGGTTGATTTCAACGTATTATCATTAACTCAAGTATTCAATGAATTACTTCGGACATTCACCTAGAATTTTTCCACAACTTCTAATTTTCTGCGAATTCTATTATTAAAAAGAATTTCAAAGTACTGTCAAGAGTTTCCAACATATTTTGATTATCTCAAAATTTTCAACGGACTATGAGATTTCAAACAGATTTCATTGTAAAATTTTCAACAAGATTTTACAAGAACCTCTCCACGAAATATTCTACAAAACTTTCAAATTCCATAGGTGTATAAACTCATTTGTATAAAACATATCATTTGATCAAGGTTTTGTCACTATTTATACCTACGACTACTGATTTACAAACAAGTTTACCAACTGTTTTAACAACTACTTTATAAACGACTACCCTTTAACGTTTGGACTACGATTTGACCAACGAAATGGTCATGAATTGATTGCTTATAAACATGACTTAGACATTGTTATGTCTTCTTTTAAATCAACAATTTGATTTCCAACCAATTTTTAATGCAAGACGTACTTGCAACAAAATTTTCCCCATAAACTTCATACCCGCTGAAATCGGAAGCATCGATATCATAGTACGCATGGTGGTTATCCAAGCATCGTGCCGAAATCATCTGTTTTGAGAAACTCATTCGTATTCCCCTCGTTACCGGTGGAAGTTTGATCCTGCAGGGAGAGACCGGTAAACTGAGCTTGAACATTGTTTTTTTCATGAAAACCCGAAAGTACGTAAGAAAAGAGTACCAGACAATCTTTGCACTCGTGACCGAACAGAAGTCGGAGGAGAAGCGACTTAAGGACGTACCCCTTCATGCAGAATTTTCCGGAAATCTTTCCCCGAATACTTGCCTGGCCTTTACCCGCCTAGACAAATCAAATTCCAAATCAACCCTGTGCCCGACGCAGCACCCATGGCACGAGCCACATACAGATTAGCCTCTTCCGAGTTGCAGGAGTGTCCACCCAATTACAAAAATCCCTGGACAAGGGATTCATACGACCAAGTTCCTCACCCTGGGGAGCTCCGTACCTATTCGTGAAAAAGAAAGATGGATCTTTTCGAATGTTTATCGATTACTGACGACTGAAAAAACTAACCAATAAGAATCGATACCCACTTCCAAGAATCAATGACCTGCAGGACCAACTTCAAGGGTCGAGATTTTACTCAAAGATAGATCTACGGTCTGGTTATCATCAACTACGAATTCGAGACTCTGACATTCCTAAAACAACCTTTAGAACTCGCTACGGGCATTACGACTTCCAAGTGATGCCATTCGACTAAACCAACGTACCGACAGTATTCATGGACCTTATGAATCGGGTGTGCAAGCCATATCTAGACAAATTTGTTATTGTGTTTATCGACGACACCTTAATCTACTCTCACAACGAAACCGAACATGGCCAAAACCTAAAAACTATCTTGGAATTACTCAAGCACAAGGAGTTATACGCCAAATTCTCTAAGTGTGAGTTCTGGATGTGAACAATACAGTTCCTAGGGCACGTCATTGACAGTCAAGGGATACATGTTGATCCAGCCAAGATCGAGGCACTCAAGTGCTAGAAAGCACCTACTACTCCAACTGAGGTATGACAATTCTTAGGTCTGTCGGATATTATCGACAATTCATTGAGAATTTCCCCAAAATAGACCAACCTTTAACCTCACTGACTCAGAAAGAGAAGAAATTCGATTGGATCGACAAACAAGAGTCAGATTTCCAACTGTTGAAACAAAAACTCCGCAGTGCACCAATCTTGTCCTTACCCGAAGGCAACGATGATTTAGTAGTTACTGTGATGCCTTACACCGAAGACTTGGTTGCGTGTTGATGCAACGGAATAAAGTCATCGTCTACACCTCTCGACAACTGATAATCCACGAAAAGAACTATACAACTCATGACTTTGAGTTAGGAGCCATTATTTTCGAGCTTAAACTCTAGAGACGCTACTTGTACGGTACAAAGATACTATTTTCACCGACCACAAAAGTCTCCAACACATCTTCGACCAAAAAGACCAAAACATGAGACAGCGCCGATGGGTCGAATTACTTAACGACTATGACTGCGAAGTTAAGTACAGAAAGCCGTCAGGGTTATTAAAACAACCCGAAATACCCCAATGGAAATGGGAACAGATAGCAATAGACTTCGTCACTAAGTCACCTCGAACTTCCAAGGGTCACAACTCCATTTGAGTTATTGTCGACCTACCGACAAAATCTGTGCGTTTTCTACCTATCTGACAAAATCTGTGCGTTTTCTACCTATCCGAGAGGATTACATAATGGAGAGACTTGCTCAAATCTATATTGAAGAAATTATGCCGCGTTACGGAGTGCCCATGTCAATTATCTCTGATAGAGATTGTCATTTTACACCACCAATTTGGCTATCAATGCAAAAGGCGTTTGATACCTAACTAAATCTGAGTACTGCTTATCACCCTCAAACAAACGGACAAGTGAGCGAACAATTTAAACCTTAGAACATATGATGCAAGACTGTGTACTAGACTTCGGAGGAAGTTGGGATGTACACTTACCCCTGATAGAGTTCTCTTACAATAACAGTTACCACACTAGCATCTAGTATGCATCATTTGAGGCCTTGTATGGACAGAAATGCCAATCACCGTTAAGTTGGAACAAAGTCAATGAGAAGCAATTGACGAGGCCAGACATCTTTAAGGAAACTATAGACTAAATCACAACCATAAGAGAATGACACAAGGCAACCCAACGTAGACATAAAAGCTACGCTTACAATCGCAAAAAGCCCCTTGAATTCCAAATGGGTTATAGAGTGTTCCTGAGAGTATCACCTTGGAAAGAACTTGTACGCTTTGGCATGAAAGGAAAGTTAAGCCCACGCTATATTGGACCATACAAAATCTTGAAACGAATAGGCCCGGTGGCTTACAAACTAGAACTGCCCAAGAGTTGAGTGGCATTCATGAAGTATTTCATGTCTCAAACCTTAAGGAGTGTCTAGTCGACAACTCTCAGATCTTGACCTTAGAATGGATTCGAAACGATGATTGATTTCATTTTGCTGAGGAACCCACAGAAATCTTTGATAAAGGTACCAAACAGTTGAAACGTGACAAGATTCCCTTAGTTAAGGTTCACTAAAATTCTAAACATGGACCTGAGTTCACATAGGAACGGGAAGGTGTTATGAAACGAAAATACCCTTATCTATTCACTAGCCGAATCTAGACAGTGCCACCAATAGAATTTTGGGACGAAATTCTTATAACTAGGGGAGACTGTGACAACCATCAAAATCTCAGGTCATTACTGCACTCGAATATCAAACTACGCTTACTACATTCCTTAAATCCTAGTGAAAATTCTAGGTTATGACTCCGTAGGCTTACCAAAGTCGTAGAACGTCTTAAAGATTGCTTAGTGATTTTTAAGTTCCTTTAGACAAGCCGAACTAGGTTACTATGTGACAAATAAAACAAAGAAAAATCTACCTCTTTACGTCTTCAAAAAGTCCTTATCGAATCGCAAAACTGAAATTCCGGTGACTCGATAAGTAAATTCAATCAGACGATACCCAACTTAACACGAACGTTGGTGAAAACATTTTTACAAATAACTTAAATCTATTTTTATAAGTTATTTATCATAAATTATTATTCTATTTAAATAATTACAAAAAAAAACTTACGCGTTTTGGTTAAAACGTCTTGAACGCAACGAAAACGCGTGAATCGAATTCGGCAACCAAACGAAACTCGATAAATATTTTGACAACTCAAAATAAAGTATTTAATAATACTTCAATGGAAAAATATCCAAAATATATCATTAAATTAAACGAGTCAAAATAACGTTATGCGATTTAACATTTTTACGAATATAACGGGTAAACGAACACAATACGTAAGCTAATCTTAATAGACAAAATATTAACTGATTTTTGACCCCAAATGGGCCCCTTGGTCGTTCTCCCCATGCTCCCCTTCCCCATGAGACCCTCATTATGTCACCTCCTCACTTAACCACTCAAATCTCATGCATTCTCCTCATTTCTCCCAACTTCACTCTTTCCCATTTACTCTCACTTCTCTCTACAACCTCCATCTCTCTCTCTAAAATCTGGAGAATTACCACCCTATCACCACCACAACACCACCATTGACCACCATTTACCGCCGTTGACCGCCATACAACCACCACATCAAAACTTCAACTTTTTGCAAGGATTCAAGCTCTACAACACTTCCTTCTTTCCTTCATCTAATCCCCATTGTGAGAACACTTTTAATTTCATTATTTTACTCTTATAACATATATTTAAATTTCACTCAAAGATTTATGTCCAAAAACCTTGTTAAAATAACTTTTTATCACTGAAAAACTCATAAAATGTAACATGCATAATCTGTCCAGAATGTTGTTGTCACTTCCACGATTTTTATAAAAATTATTTATGCATAAAAATTGATGTTTTTATAGTCAAAAATCATTTTCAGAAAGTTATCTTTCCAACCCCAAAAACCTCATATTTTTCTGAGCTCTTGTACTATTTTTAATATTTTTTGTGAGATCACATAGATAATCTACCCTATAAAGTCATAAAGTTTAGTCTGGTTATTTTGACCATATCTCGAGCTACACACCTCCAAATGACCTGAAACCACAGCCAAACTCTCATAAATTTTGTTAGCTACAAAAGTTGTACTGATAGCTTTTTCCTAAAAATTTGTAGTTTTTGCCCAAAAACTCGATCTTTATGTGCATGTCCAGATTGGTCAACTGTTGGACCTCATAGGACATATGCAATTTCTATAAATAATTAGACTACTGTAAAATTTATGGAAACATTACTGGAAGTGGTAAACATGTATGGGAATAAATTATATTTTTCTTGTGAATTAATTCAGAATGTACAATTTTATAAAAATTCGACTAACAAGTGCATTTTCTGGAAAAATGAGATAGTGGACTGATTTTGTATAAAAATGAAAACCAACACTTTCGAACATAATATAAGTGATGTAACTTACTTTTTATGACTTATATACATATATAAGAGTTTGTGTAAAAGTTTAGGGTCAAACCGAGTCAGTTTGACCAAGTCAACAAATACAGGACTCGGTTTCGAAAACCTCAAACTTGCCATTTTTGGAAACTTACTATTTTTGGAAAGAATTGTAAACAAAAATGGGTTTGGGTGACTTATTAACTAAATTAAACCAAAAACGAGACTTGTAAATATAACCCGAACGAAAAATGACACTTAGAACTTTTTGACCAAAGATTGAAATTCTAGTTTCACTTAGTATCCAATTCGCGTAACAACAATAACTACAAACGAGGACAACTTAGACACACGCGACATATACTATTGCAAAGTGTACAATGAACCATATATAATAATAATGTCTTTGAGAATTATTGTTACAAACTTTCACCAACGGGTCACACACATTTTCTAAAACAAAATATATATGGACATACTAGTTGAGTGAACAATTAGCAAAAGTAAACATTAACTCCCACTTACACCCGACCTTATGCGTTTAGGGCGCTAGAAGGTTGCATTTGGAACACAGATACTTGCTAATTGCTATATTTGCTTGCTAAACTCAGGTGAGTATTCACAAGCCCATTTTTCTACTGTTTTCATAAACTTTTTGGGGTGAAAAGCATGACTACTTGTTTTCTAAACTGTTCTTTAATGTGTACGCTTAGTAAAACTGTTCTTGAAAGAGGTACACAGTCCATATTTTACTGCGAAACTTATCTTGTTTATTGAAACTGCCCTTGAACTTGTGCACTAGTACAACCTTTCTTGAACGTGTACACAAACTATATCTTACTGCAAAGTTGTTCTTATTGAATCCGATTACGAAACTACTCATGATTGAACATTTACTACCTTGATATTAAAAACTGTTCTGGAAATGTACACATGCTATCTCTTGTGCTAAAAATGTTTCTATGTGTACATATACTATATATATGCTCTTATTGTATGCTTGTGACTCTATCGCATCTAAAGTCCCTGGTTTTTCTCTTACACAACCTATTAACTCATTATTGAGCCGATGGTTGATATGGATAGTACTATTTGGAAGGAGGCCACCTTCCCACTCTCTCGTGCATGTGAGTGCATACCACCAACTTTAAATGTTCGCGATAGGACATGTCTTTGGGGTGTTGTTCTCGGGCCAGTAGGTTTGGTTGTGGACTCAAGCTATACATGTCGTTCTTAAATGAATTCTAATTCGCGTATAAACAACTAGTTACGTAGAAACGTAAATCTTTCAAACGTGGTTTTGATAACTTCTAGATGACTTTCGCATTTATACACTAAACAGCTATTTACGTAGCAACGTAAATCTTTCAAATGTGATTTTGAATACTTTTAAACGGCATTCTCACTTATTCTAAAACCTGTGAACTCACCAACTATCTTTGTAGTTGACCCTCATTTTTACATGCTTTTCAGGAAACAATCAGTAGTTGGGAAAATGAAGCTACGATTACCCTTATGAATGTTGAAGTCATTAGTGGAGCCTTGTGCTGTGGAACCATTGTGCTGTTACATCTCGTGTTTCCGCTTTAGCAGGGTGTGACAGGGCTTTACAAGATTAGTGAGATAACTCATGTAGTAATTGTTTGTTTTCGTACTTGCGTTCATATAGTTAAAATAAAACGAGCAATGATATCACACCCCTGAGTAAAACAATAAAATAGGGGCTATGAGACTCACCTGAGTCTTGAAGTGTTTTTCTAAATGAACTTGAGTTGATTAGCCGAGTAGTGATTTCCGAAGACTTGTAACCTGAGGGTGTCCACGACACGCGATGGTTATTAATTGATTAGGTATCTTAAAAGACTACCTTTGTAGCTGCTCGTCCAACTAGAATGTCCAAATGACTACGATTTGGTTTATTAACTTGAGTTTTGGAAATGTGTACGGCCCGTTGGTGATTGTTTGTAATAATAATCTCAACTATTATTATTATGATTTCGAAGTGTTATACTTAAAAGGTATGTTCCAATGTGTTTTAGAAGTCGTATCGTATTCGTGTTTGATGTTATACAAGTTTTACACTTGGTGTGAAATGTATTTACAAACTCTAAGTGACGGGGGTTGGCCCCTGGTTAGGGTGAAAAACATTGCTTTGGTGAAAAACGCATCTGGACTTGAATTTGGGTGAAATCAAGTGATAAAATTTTAGGTCTCGACACTTGGTAAAGTCTGTGTTTTCTTGGTTCTGTTTCATGCGACACAGTGTGCGACATACAGCTTTGTGTCGCTAAGTGCGACATAGGCTGTTGTGTCGCAGATCATGACTGCGACGTAAAGGCTTGTGTCGCTAAATGCAACATCCGCAATGTAATGCGACGTAAGGGTGTTGTGTCGCTATATGTGACGGGAATAAGTTTTGCGACATAGTGTTTTGTGTCGCTATATGCGACATCCGTGATTAGTGCGACATAGTGGCTTATGTCGCTATATGCGACATAAGACCTGATTTAGTGACATAAGGGCTTATGTCGCAGGTGGCCTGGAGCCCCTGCGACATAATGCACTGTTGGCCAGAAAATGAGCCGAAAAGGTGTTTTCCGGTTTCCGTTTGACTTAAAACTTTTACCCAACTCATATTTGGACATTTTAAGCTTAAATAACCCTTAAACAAGTAAAAATAATAGAAATCGGAGCGTTTCGGGTTTTGTTGGAAATTTACAAACTTAACGCCGGAGAAATCCGAAAAGAGGGAAATGTAGATCGTGTTGTCGCGGTTCTTTTTCTCCAAACGAGTCTTATAATTTGATGTCGTTTTATGGTGCTTTTTGATGGAATTAGATGGTGGTAAGGTGGTGGTTATGTTAGAGAGAAAAGAGAGAAAGAAGATGGAAGAGAGAGAGTGGGTGGATGAAAATGAGGGAAAAGGGAGGGGGTGGGGGTGTATGGCAGATTTTTTGGGGGGAATGGGGGAGGGAAATCTCCCAATTTTTAATCCCCGCGTTTGCGCTGCGTGCGGTGTTCGTTTCCCCGATCGTTTAATCGTTTTAATGATTATTTTTAAAATACGAATATTTATTAATGTTTTTGTTGAAGTATTTCATCAAATACTTTTACTTGAGTTATAAAATATAACTTATTCTTGTTTCGATGGTTGGCGCGGTTATTATTTTATTTGTGAAATCCTTGTTTGTACGATACGAATTTGAGTTGAAATATTATCTAAATAAAATTTTGGATAAAATAGGGTTATTAAATAATGTCATATTATTTAATAAAATTGTTCACCAACGTCCGTATTAATTGAATCGAATTGCATTCGATTTGAAACTCGTACGATTTAATCAAATCGCCTACTTGTATATACTCAACAATATATATATTCATTAATTAGCTTAACACATAACTAATTACATGTATTACACTTGATTAGGCACTAATTACTAGTCCTAATTTGACGGGTGTCACAAAGTGTGTGTTGTGTTTTGTTTGATAATTTGGGCTAGTATTTATAGACAATGCACAGCTGTATCCGTAGACCGTATCCTGAACCTCAAATGCACAACTGTATCGCACACCCGTATAAAAATCTGATTTTTATCACTCAAATGCACCAATACGGCTGTCCTAGGGGAAATACGGCTGTCCTGGAGCAAATACGGGTGGACACCAACCGTATACGGCTGGTCCAGGTAGTATACGGATGGACAAAGACCGTATACGGTCTACACAGGACGTATACGGCCTGTGCCCAGCCGTATACGGTGTGGGTCAGCCGTGTCCTTGCCCTTCGGTTCTTCGTTTCTTCGTTTAATCGGACGGGCGTATCTTCTTCGTCGTTTATCCGTTTAGAGTGATTCTTGCGTCCACGGTTTCGTAATTTGCTAACCAACAAAATGACACCAATTAGAGGTCATAATGTAAGCGTAGGTCATGGTTCATTAAAAAGATTTAACAAAGGTGTGGTGGAGCTGTTTTGCTTTGTTTCTCAGTTTTTCATGCCATTTTTAGTGATTTTACAAACATCGATTCCGTTTTGACTTAGTTAACAAAATCTAATGAATAATGTCCTTTTAAGTGTGTTTTTGTTAACTTTATGCCTAAAATGTGGAAGATAATGTACCTAACAACATGACTTTTTACGTGTTATCAACGCGAAACAAACAATATATGAAACAACTATAAGTATCGAATAATTACAAAGCAATGAAACCTAATAATAATACAACATCATATTATTATTACTTACAAACTCGTACGATTTAATCAAATTGCATACTTGTATATATTCAACAATATATATTGATACATTAATTAGCCTAACACAGAACTAATTACATGTATTACACTTGATTAGACACTAATTACTAGTACTAATTTGACGGGTGTCACATTATCACCCTGTTAGGAGAATTTCATCCCGAAATTTAACTTGAAGTCGTGTTTAAAGTAGCGTCAATGAATAACTGGGGATACTTGAGTCGCATTTGGTCTTCCCGTTCCCAAGTGAATTCCGGACCATGCCGCGAATTCCGCCGGACTTTGATGATGGGAATACGACTTGATGGAATTAGATGGGAATACGACTTGTCGCGGTTCTTTTTCTCTAAACGAGTCTTGTAATTTGATGTCGTTTTATGGTGCTTTTTGATGGAATTAGATGGTGGTAGGGTGGTGGTTATGTTAGAGAGAAAGAAGATGGAAGAGAGAGAGTGGGTGGATGAAAATGAGGGGAAAAGGGAGGGGGGTGGGGGTGTATGGCAGATTTTTGGGGGGGAATGGGGGAGGGAAATCTCCCAAATTTTAATCCCCGTGTTTGCGCTCCGTGCGGTGTTCGTTTCCCCGATCCTTTAATCGTTTAAATATTTATTTTTAAAATAAGAATATTTATTAATGTTTTGTTGAAGTATTTCATCAAATACTTTTACTTGAGTTATAAAATATAACTTATTCTTGTTTCGATGGTTCACGCGTTTATTATTTTATTTGCGAAATCCTTGTTTGTACCATACGAATTTGAGTTAAAATATTATCTAAATAATATTTTGGATAAAATAGGGTTATTAAATAATGTCATATTATTTAATAAAATTGTTCACCAATGTCCGTATTAATTGAATTGAATTACATTCGATTTGAAACTCGGACGATTTAATCAAATCGCATACTTGTATATATTCAACAATATATATATATATATATATATATATATATATATATTGATACATTAATTAGCCTAACATAGAACTAATTACATGTATTACACTTGATGAGGCACTAATTACTAGTCCTAATTTGACGGGTGTCACAAAGTGTGTGTTGTGTTTTGTTTGATAATTTGAGCTAGTATTTTATAGACAACGCACAGCCGTATCCGTAGACCGTATCCTGAACCTCAAATGCACAACCGTATCATACAACCGTATAAAAATCTGACTTTTATCACCCAAATGCACCAATACGGCTTTTCTAGGGCAAATACGGCTGTCCTGGAGCAAATACGGGTGGACACCAACCGTATACGGCTGGTCCAGGTCATATACGAATGGACATAGACCGTATATGGTCTACACAAGACGTATACGGCCTGTGCCCAGCCGTATACGTTCTAGGTCATCCGTATACGGTCTAGGTCAGCCGTATACGCCTGTGGAAAGCCGTATCCTGGCCCTTCGGTTCTTCGTTTCTTCGTTTATTCGGACGAGCGTATCTTCTTCGTCGTTTATCCGTTTAAAGTGATTCTTGCGTCCACGGTTTCGTGATTTGCTAACCAACAAAATGACACCAATTAGAGGTCGTAATGTAAGCGTAGGTCATGGTTCATTAAAAAGAGTTAACGAAGGTGTGGTGGAGCAGTTTTGCTCTTTTTTCTCAAATTTTCATGCCTTTTTTAGTGATTTTACAAACATCGATTCCGTTTTGACTTAGTTAACAAAATCTAATGAATAATGTCCATTTAGGTGTGTTTTTATTAACTTTGCGCCTAAAATCTGGAAGATAACGTACCTAACAACATGACTTTTTACGTGTTATCAACGCGAAACAACCAATATATGAAACGGCTATAAGTATCGAATACTTACAAACAATAATACAACATCATATTATTATTACTTACAAACTCGTACGATTTAATCAAATCGCATACTTGTATATATTCAACAATATATATTGATACATTAATTAGCCTAACACAGAACTAATTACATGTATTACACTTGATTAGGCACTAATTACTAGTACTAATATGACGGGTGTCACATTCTCGCCCTGTTAGGAGAATTTCGTCCCGAAATTTAACTTGAAGTCGTGTTTAAAGTAGCGTCAGTGAATAACTGGGGATACTTGAGTCGCATTTGGTCTTCCCGTTCCCAAGTGAATTCCGGACCATGCCGCGAATTCCACCGAACATTGATGATGGGAATACGACTTGATGGAATTAGATGGGAATACGACTTGTCGCGGTTCTTTTTCTCCAAACGAGTCTTATAATTTGATGTCGTTTTATGGTTCTTTTTGATGGAATTAGATGGTGGTAGGGTGGTGGTTATGTTAGAGAGAAAGAAGATGGAAGAGAGAGAGTGGGTGGATGAAAATGAGGGAAAAAGGGAGGGGGTGGGGGTGTATGGCAGATTTTTGGGGGGGAATGGGGGAGGGAAATCTCCCAAATTTTAATCCCCGCGTTTGCGCTCCGTGCGGTGTTCGTTTCCCCGATCCTTTAATCATTTAAATATTTATTTTTAAAATAAGAATATTTATTAATGTTTTGTTGAAGTATTTCATTAAATACTTTTACTTGAGTTATAAAATATAACTAATTCTTGTTTCGATGGTTCACGCGTTTATTATTTTATTTACGAAATCCTTGTTTGTACGATACGAATTTGAGTTGAAATATTATCTAAATAATATTTTTGATAAAATAGGGTTATTAAATAATGTCATATTATTTAATAAAATTGTTCACCAACGTCCGTATTAATTGAATCGAATTACATACGATTTGAAACTCGGACGATTTTATCAAATCGCATACTTGTATATATTCAACAATATATATATATATATATATATTGATACATTAATTACCCTAACACAAAACTAATTACATGCATTACACTTGATTAGGCACTAATTACTAGTCCTAATTTGATGGGTGTCACAAAGTGTGTGTTGTGTTTTGTTTTATAATTTGAGCTAGTATTTTATAGATAATGCACATCCGTATCCGTAGACCGTATCCTGAACCTCAAATGCACAACCGTATCGCACAACCGTATAAAAATCTGATTTTCCTCACCCAAATGCACCAATACAAATGTCCTAGGGCAAATACGGCTGTCCTGGAGCAAATACGGGTGGACACCAACCATATACGGCTGGTCCAAGACGTATACGGCTGGTCCAGGTCATATACGGATGGACATAGACCGTATATGGTCTACACAGGACGTATACGGCCTGTGCCCAGCCGTATACGGTCTGGGTCAGCCGTATACGGCTGTGGACAGCCGTATCCTGGCCCTTCGGTTCTTCGTTTCTTCGTTTCTTCGGATGGGCGTATCTTCTTCGTCGTTTATCCGTTTAGAGTGATTCTTGCGTCCACGGTTTCGTAATTTGCTAACCAACAAAATGACACCAATTAGAGGTCGTAATGTAAGCGTAGGTCATGGTTCATTAAAAAGATTTAACGAAGGTGTGGTGGAGCTGTTTTGCTTTGTTTCTCAGTTTTTCATGCCATTTTTAGTGATTTTACAAACATCGATTCCGTTTTTACTTAGTTAACAAAATCTAATGAATAATGTCCTTTTAAGTGTGTTTTTGTTAATTTTATGCCTAAAATGTGGAAGATAACGTACCTAACAACATGACTTTTTACGTGTTATCAACGCGAAACAAACAATATATGAAACAACTATAAGTATCGAATACTTACAAAGCAACGAAACCTAATAATAATACAACATCATATTATTATTACTTACAAACTCGTACGATTTAATCAAATCGCATACTTGTATATATTCAACAATATATATTGATACATTAATTAGCCTAACATAGAACTAATTACATGTATTACACTTGATTAGGCACTAATTACTAGTACTAATTTGACGGGTGTCACATTCTCGCCCTGTTAGGAGAATTTCATCCCGAAATTTAACTTGAAGTCGTGTTTAAAGTAGCGTCAATGAATAACTGGGGATACTTGAGTCGCATTTGGTCTTCCCGTTCCCAAGTGAATTCCGGACCATGCCGCGATTCCACCGGACTTTGATGATGGGAATACGACTTGATGGAATTAGATGGGAATACGACTTGTCGCGGTTCTTTTTCTCCAAACGAGTCTTGTAATTTGATGTCGTTTTATGGTGCTTTTTGATGGAATTAGATGGTGGTAGGGTGGTGGTTATGTTAGAGAGAAAAGAGAGAAAGAAGATGGAAGAGAGAGAGTGGGTGGATGAAAATGAGGGGAAAAGGGAGGGGGGTGGGGGTGTATGGCAGATTTTTGGGGGGGAATGGGGGAGGAAAATCTCCCAATTTTTAATCCCCGTGTTTGCGCTTCGTGCGGTGTTCGTTTCCCCGATCCTTTAATCGTTTAAATAATTATTTTTAAAATACGAATATTTATTAATGTTTTGTTGAAGTATTTCATTAAATACTTTTACTTGAGTTATAAAATATAACTTATTCTTGTTTCGATGGTTCACGCGTTTATTATTTTATTTGCGAAATCCTTGTTTGTACGATACGAATTTGAGTTGAAATATTATCTAAATAATATTTTGGATAAAATAGGGTTATTAAATAATGTCATATTATTTAATAAAATTGTTCACCAACGTCCGTATTAATTGAATCGAATTACATACGATTTGAAACTCGGACGATTTTATCAAATCGCATACTTGTATATATTCAACAATATATATATATATATATATATATATATATATATATTGATACATTAATTAGCCTAACACAGAACAAATTACATGCATTACACTTGATTAGGCACTAATTACTAGTCCTAATTTGACGGGTGTCACAAAGTGTGTGTTGTGTTTTGTTTTATAATTTGAGCTAGTATTTTATAGACAACGCACATCCGTATCCGTAGACCGTATCCTGAACCTCAAATGCACAACCGTATCGCACAACCGTATAAAAATCTAATTTTCCTCACCCAAATGCACCAATACGGATGTCCTAGGGCAAATACGGCTGTCCTGGAGCAAATACGGGTGGACACCAACCGTATACGGCTGGTCCAGGTCGTATACGGATGGACATAGACTGTATATGGTCTACACAAGACGTATACGGCCTGTGCCCAGCCGTATACGGTCTGGGTCAGCCGTATACGACTGTGGACAGCCGTATCCTGGCCCTTCGGTTCTTCGGACGGGCGTATCTTCTTCATCGTTTATCCGTTTCGAGCGATTCTTGCGTCCACGGTTTCGTAATTTCCTAACCAACAAAATGACACCAATTAGAGGTCGTAATGTGAAGCGTAGGTCATGGTTCATTAAAAAGAGTTAACGAAGGTGTGGTGGAGCAGTTTTGCTCTGTTTCTCAATTTTTCATGCCATTTTTAGTGATTTTACAAACATCGACTCCGTTTTATCTTGGTTAACAAAATCTAATGAATAATGTCCTTTTAGGTGTGTTTTTGTTAACTTTGTGCCTAAAATGTGGAAGATAACGTACCTAACAACATGACTTTTTACGTGTTATCAACGCGAAACAAACAATGTATGAAACGACTAAAAGTATCGAATACTTACAAAGCAACGAAACCTAATAATAATACAACATCTAATTATTATTACAACATTATCACCAACGGGAAAACGTACAAACTTTTAAACAAACAACGATCTTTCAATGAGTGAACGATTAACATGTTTTGGCATTAAGCCAACTACTTATATACTTATCTCGTACGTTTAGGACGTTAGAGACTTTATTTGAGCTTACACATTGCTATCACTCACATACCGAGATCACGAGATGAGTTCACAGCCCCTCTTTTACTGTTTTATTGCTTTCAAACTAGGGGTGAAAAACATAGTTACTTTTTTACTATTTCCATAACTTACCATGATTATATAAAATGCTATTGTGCTATTATACTTATAGATTGATGAACATATGAATGTATCCATGTATTACTCGACAGATTGAGTACTTTTGAACTATATTGTGAATGCTTTTATACTATGGGTATAAAGTGTTTATAAAACGCTAATAGGCTTTTATACAAATTGTGATTTATGAAACAACATTTCCCTACCATTCTTGAATCCTACTGACTTGGATCAGATCCTACCGACTGGGATCAAGGGACACTGACTCTCCCTACCATTATTGAATCCTACTGACTTGGATCAAGGGACATTGACTCTCTCTACCATTATTGAATCTTACCGAGTTGGATCAAGGGACATTGACTCTCCCTACAAATTATAGGATACTTTATTTCCTACAAACTACAAGGTATAACTTGCTACAAATGCTTTTGAATAGGATACATGACTTTCCTACAAACACTTTTGGGATAGGATACATACTTTCCTACATATTTTAGGATACGAACTTTCCTACAAACAACTTTGAACTATACTTTGGATGACATCTCACAAAACTTATTTGGATAACATTCTACAAATCATTACTTAACAATTATGGCAATAACTCTTTACACACAAACTTGGTTTTCAAACTACATTTGTAAACATTAAACCTGTGAATTCACTCAACCATGTGTTGACTTTTTACTATGTTTTTCAGGGAATTAGCTACACAAGTAAGCATGCATGCAATATGGAGTTAGGCGACCGAAGACGAATTAGGTTGCCATCTTTTGAAGCCATGGGATTTCTTTTATATAACTAATATCTTTTAGTCATATTTACGAAATCCACTTTTGTATAACTTAAACTATACTTCTACTTCTACGATTCGTTAATTAAATATGACATCTTAATATACATATGTTCTGCGATAATCATACGCTCTGATATGTATGAATGTCCAATGTATACGTCACGACCCCCAACCGCACAACAAATGCTTCCGCTAATCACTCGATAACCTCGATTACTGTTTTTTGGGGTGTGACATATCATAATCTTTTTGACATCTTTAAAGCCTTTGCTTCGAGAATAACTTTGGCTATGGATTTAAGCACGTGTTTCCTGATGATTTGACATGTTGAGGTCTAGTTGTTTGGCTGATAATCAGTGGCATAAGCTTCCAATTACTGGCTTTGTTACCATGTTATCGGCTATTTACGCAGTCATGGCAGACTCGATGGATACAAGAATGTATAACAAGAAAAAAAAGGCAGTATCAGTTAAAGCCGGTGAGGTGGCAGGTGACTAAGTCATGCAATGACTTGTGATGGTAGTATGCATTCAATGCATTACCATAGACACCATCACAGTTAAAAAGTCACAATAGGACAACAACTTATGTGTTCTCGCGTTGTAGCCATGGTTAGTATACCCTTTTTTTACGCAATTGTTTTATAAAAATTAGATGCCAATAATAGAATTTACAAAAACAGGGTGAGAGTATTTTCTTTAAAAAATATGTGAACTTAGATGGTGTAGTTTTCCTTTGAGTTATTCTATACGAATTGTCTATAAATAAACAAGAGTCAATATCAATAACTACATCAGACGATACCATGTATGTATATTATTAACTATACGTGAAGAATGCAACAACCAAGGGTCCAAGACCCATAACTTGATTGTGCATACATCAATTAAATTGCTTGCACCAATTCCAAGTCCGATTACTATCGACTGAGCAGCTATTCCAAGTTCTAGCACCCGAAGAAACATATATGTTGAGACATAGTTTGTGACAACAGATCTAGCTTGAAATAGGACTAGTGTGATTATTATCATGTTTGTACATTGGTTTAGATTTGTAAATAAATGTTTGTTTTGTTATTAATATTCGTTAAATATATTAGTATATTAAAGTGTTAGAAGAATATCGGAAACGAAATAAATATGTATAGCGAGTGAAGATCTCAAGTCGCAAGGCATTGCAATGCGAGATGAGATCCGAACTCGCAATACAATAAGTACAGCGAACCGAAGCCAAGCTGGACTTGGGCTGTGAGTTGAGTTGGACTCGCAGGCCCATGACCTGTGAGGTGAACTAAGTATATATATTTGATTCGGTTTGACTTAAAAGAAAAGACTTTTTGCCATTCGAATTTTATACCTGCGAATTGAATAATCCAGAGAAAAACGTTCTAAAGGCTAGGTTTTGACGTTTTATCGTTTAAAGCTAAGTATTAGTAAAAACAAAACGCAAACTTATTCGTTATAGTAAGATAACGAAGTATTAAGGGATTCCGCACCTTAATACTATAGATAACGAAGTTATCGATCCTAGAACTAGGGACTTACATCTGGTATCAGAGCTTTCGGGCTAAATACGAGTAAGTTTGGAGTTTTTCTGATCATTGCGTTTGATTTTGGATTGTTTTTACGTGCATTAGTACATATTAACGATCAAAATCATTCTCTGGACAATTTTGGATTTGTTTACGAACGAAATTTCTAGTTTCAATCGTAAAAATACCAAAAAATTTCATTTTCAGGGTTTTTCAGCCGTTTCGCGAGTTGAGATTAGGGTTTCAGCTACGTGTGCGAACTGAGTTGAACTTGCGAACTGAACCCAGTTGTGCGAGTTGAACCAAGCTGCGAACCAAGACAACTTGCGAACCGAGTTCACTTGCGAGTTGACATCTGTTGCGATCCGAACTGAGATTGGCGAACTGAAGTTTGCGAGTCGAGCTTAGATTACGAATTGAACTGAGTTGCGAATCCAGTTTAATGAATAGTCTGAATTCTTGAAGATGTCTGATTTAAGTAAAATGATTGAGATGGAACACGAGGTTGGAAAATCTAAAGTTCCACCTAAATTCTTAAGACTTGAAGATTACTACAGTTGGAGAGATAGATTTGAATTTTACTGTACATTCCATGATCTCTCAATCTGGATGTGTATCAAAACTGGATACACTGCACCTACTAAATCTGTTCAAAATGCCACTGTGGTGATTACTTATCAGAATATGACTGATCAACAAAAGGAGGACTATAAAGCAGAGAACAAAGCTCATCCTTGTATTAAGATGTGTCATCCTAAAGAGATCAATCATCAGCTGAAATCTTTTCATACTGCTAAAGAGCTCTGGGAAGCTCTTGAGAAAAGAGGTGAAGGTAGTCCACAAGTGAAAGCAGGCAAGAAGAATCTTCTCAAGAAGCAGTTTACAATGTTTAAAGCTTTGAAGGGAGAAGATCTTGATGCCTATGTTACCCGTTTCTACCATCTACTAAGTGAGCTAGAAAACCATGAGATTACTGTAGAAGAATTAGAGGAAACTGACAAATTTATTGAGGGTTTTCCTTCTAAGTGTGAAATGCATGGTGTTATGCTCAAGGATAATGAAACAAGATATGCTACCATGACCTTAGAGCAGGTTATTGACAAGCTTAAAGGTTATGATTTCACCAAAAAGTCAAGAGATACCGAATCTGATCTGGTTCAGAACCCTGGGTTATATCATGGTAAGATAAATCTTTCGACTGCGTCCTCCAGTTCGACCACTGCATTGTTAGTTGGTGATACTGGTGAAAATGGTGAAATGATAACCGAGGATATGTGTTTTCTTTCCTTATCTGGTAGTGAAGCAAAAGGAAAAGGTACTGAGAAGTCACCTCAAGAGCATCAGAAGATGCCTATGAGTGTGAAATCTGTTGAACAACTGTCTGTTCTTGCTTCCGTTGTTGCTTCGTATGAGAATTATATTGATTGTAAAATCAACGATCCGATTCTCTTTGATGAAGATTATGATCAGGTAGATCCTGATTATCTTGAAGAAATAGATCTCCAGGATCAACTTGCTTTGTTATCAAGGAGAGTTAAGAATTTCTTAAAGAGGACAGGAAGAAAGGTTGTTGGCAACAGATCAGGGTTTGATAAAACCAAGATCAAGTGTTTTAACTGTCAAGGTTATGGACACTTTGCTCGTGAATGCCAAAGACCTAAGGTAGAAACTGGAAATGGAAAACAAGGTTCGAGGAGTACTCTTGCTTCCAAAGCCTTGGTTGTAAAGCAGTTAGATGGCTCTTATGATTGGAAAGCTCAGTCTGAAGAAGCTTTGATGGCTGAGATTGATGATCAAGAGAGAACTGCTGATAAAATGTCCTACATGCCTACTGATGTAGAACAACGAGTAGAGGTGCCTGCGTCTAAAGTGAAAGCAAGTGATGATGATGTGCTGTTTATGGATTCAACTCAAGAAATGAGTCCAGAAGAGTTTGTGGCACACATGGCTGAAGTTCAGACAGATAAGAAAAGGGTATGTCTTGATATTCTTACTCTTGCTGATATCTGTTATTTAGTTACTGATTTACAATCTCAGATTAGTGTGTTAACTGTCTCAAATAGCAATTTGTTATCCCAATTAAATGTGGATAGAGAATCTTATAATAAAGTTAGATCTGAACTTGACCAAGCCCATATGGATGTGCGTAGATTAAGTGATGATAAACAGGCCTTAAAAGATAAGATTAAGTCTGATACTTCTGATAGGAAAACTTTTAGAGATACCATAAACGAAAAATCAGTTATCATAGATGGTCTCTACATGAACATTAAAGACTTAAATGAAACAATTGCTAGTAAGGATAAGGAAATAGCAAATCTTAATTTGAAGTTTGTTGAGCAAAACCGTAAGCTTGAATCTTATAGAACTATTGAAATGGATAAAATGCTTGATGCTCAACGTAGTGTAAAGGACAAGACTGGGATAGGATACAATGATGTAGCCCCTCCTTTTAATGCCAATTACACTCCTATTCCTGAAGATTTTGAAATGGTTATTGCTAATTCTGAGGTTATAGTAACTAATAAGTCTGATAAATCTGAGGCACAGAAGAATGTTGTTAAGAATTTGTCATCAGATAATAGTAAGATTTTACCTCTCACCAAAATACAATTTGTATCTGGTGGAGTGATTAATGATACTAAGACTGATGATAAGGTTAATAAGGAACAAACACCTGAATCTTTAGTGCCTAAGACTCCGAATGAGAAAGCAAAAGTTAATAAATCATGAAAGCAGATGTCATGTTTCAAGTGTCACCAAAAGGGACACTTAGCTTCTTGTTGTCCAAATAAGAAACTGGAAGCATCACATAAGCTTGTGATTGATGAAAAGACACCGACTAACTCTAGTTTGAATATGGATAAGTTAGATACCAAACCTAAGTTAGGTAATAAACCTGTTAACATTCTTAAAAGAGATGGTAATCACAGTGTCTCCCCACCTAAACCTAAACGGCCATATACTATAAGTGACAATTTTTCTAATAAGCCTAGGGATATGACACCGTCAAGGTTTAGAACTCAAAGTAGAAATCACAGTCATTATGAGAGTGGTTCTACTTCACGAACACATGAGTTTAATTATAATAATAATAATAATAGAACTCTTAATTCAGAGCCTAGGAGGTTCTCCTGAAATTCACCTCTTAAGGCTGATCGTCCACAAGCTCAAGCATCTTCGAAAGTAACCAAAGCTCCTGATGAGAAGAATGGTTATTTTAAAGAGCTTCGATTTGTTGATGATAAGGGACAAACCAAGAACGTAATGGCTTGGGTCCATCTTGACAACTGATTGTGTTTTGTGTTGTGTGCAGGAGCCTACTGTGAATAAGGATAGCTGGTGGTATGTAGACAGTGGATGCTCAAGGCACATGACTGGAGAGCGAAGTCTACTAAAGGACTTCAAAGAAGGTTTCAAGCAAAAAGTTAATTTTGCATGAGAAAAAGGAGGAGTAATTACGGGAAAAGGAAAAGTTTCAAATGGAACTTTGACTCTAGAGGATGTGAATTATGTTGAAGAACTAACACACAACCTAGTGAGTGTTTCCCAAGTCTGCGATAAAGGTCATCCAGTTCATTTTAATGAAAGGAGGCTTTAGTTCTGAAGCCAGGATTCACAATTCCTGAAGAGTGGATATTGATGAGGGCACCAAGGAAGAAGGATATCTATGCTATAAACATGGGTGTTTCTAACTCTTCAATGGTGTCTACATGTTTATTATCCAAGGCCTCAGAAGCAGACGCATTATTATGACATAGGAGAATGGCACATCTGAACTGGAGAAAGATGAATTTCATAACCAAAAATGGGTTAGTTCTAGGTGTACCACAAAAACGTTTTGAGTCTGAAGATAAGTGTGTTTCTTGCATGAAAGGAAAGCAGCACAAGAAACCACATAGATCTAAGACTAAAAACTCTATCTCCTCACCATTTGAGTTGCTACATATGGACCTCTTCGGCCCTATAAGCAAGAGAAGTATAGGTGGCAAATGGTACTGTTTGGTTGTCACAGACGATTATTCTATATTCTCATGGGTGTTCTTTTTGGGATCTAAGGATGAAACTCCTGGAATTCTAATTGAGTTCTTTGATCTTGTAGAGAATGTCTACAAAATGAGAGTGAAGCATATTCGTAGTGACAACGGAACAGAATTCAAAAACTCAACGTTGAATATCTATTGCTTAAGCAAAGGGATTATTCATCAATTCAGTGCACCTTATGAACCTCAACAGAATGGTGTAACTGAAAGGAAGAATAGAACGTTGATAGAAGCTGCTAGAACAATGCTTGTTGATTTAAAGCTTCCTGTCATCTTTTGGGCAGAAGCAGTGAATACAGCATGTTATGTTCTAAATAGAATTCTTACGGTCAAAAAGTAGAACAAAACTTTTTATGAGCTTTTAAACAATAAGAAACCAAACTTAAAAGGATTTGAACCCTTCGAAGTTTCTTGCACTATATTAAAAACTGGTCATCAAGCTAAATTTGGTGAGAAGGCCGAAGAAGGATTCTTCCTAGGTTATATGCCTAATTCGCCAAACAAGAGAGTTTTTAAAAAATTCACAGGACGTTTGGAGGTAGTGTATAACATTGAAGTTACAAGCTACACACCAGATGTACATAAGGGCTTAGATTGGCAATTTGATTATTCTGATCTTTTTGCATCTTTTAAAGTGACTGTAAGTGATTTTGTCAGTGATTCAGAGATTTCTGAACATTTATTGTCTGGAAATGAGGATATTGGCCACACTCCAACATCGAATGTTCAATCTTCTGCAATCAAGACAAGTGCTGATCCAAATCAACCATCTAGTAGTGGATCTCAAAGATCCAAAGTAAATACACCTCCAGATGAGGAAGAGCTGCTGCAAGACTTAGTAGATGATATCATTACTCCACTTAGAGAATTAAGAATATCTTCTGATATTGATAATTCACAGCCATCCAATGAGGAGGTACCAGATTTGGAAGACACACCTGAACCTCATAGTACTCATGAAATAGGTACTAATTTGGAGGATGAAATACCAGTTGAACCGATAACGGTTACTCGGACTAGCAAGAATCATCCACCTGAGAATATCATAGGTGATCCTCAAATACCTATGTTACCTAGAGGACAAGTTAAAGCTAGTATTTCTGATAATCAGGTTCACCCAAGCTTGTATTCTGAAAAGAAAGAGACAGAGATTTCTAATCAATGTCTATATTCATGCTTTATCTCACAAGTTGAGCCTAAAAATGTTCAAATGGCTCTAAAGGAAAGTTCGTGGGTAGAAGCAATGCAAGAAGAACTATCTCAGATCTCAAAATTACAAGTATGGGAGTTGGTTGACCTTCTAAAGGGAGAGTATCCAATTGGAACTAGATGGGTATTTAAGTGTAAGAGAGATGATCGGGGTGTCATTACTCGCAATAAAGCTCGTCTAGTGGTGCAAGGTTTTAACCAACAAGAAGGAATAGATTACAATGAAGTGTTTGCACCAGTTGCTAGGCTAGAAGCAATTAGAGTATTCTTAGCATTTGCCTCATTTAAAGGGATAAAAGTTTATCAGTTGGATGTTAAGAGTGCCTTTTTGTATGGCAAAGTTGAAGAATTAGTGTATGTTTCACAACCACCAGGGTTTACTAATCCTGACTATCTAGATAGAGTATATCGTTTGAATAAGGCTCTATATGGATTACATCAAGCACCTCGGATGTGGTATGGAACACTATCAACGTATCTACTTGAGAATGGATTCACAAGAGGATCAATTGATAGTACACTTTTTGTAAAGTGGAAGAAGAAAGACTTTCTACTTGTGCAAGTGTATGTTGATGACATTATCTTTGGATCTTCTGATGAATAGATGTGTCAAGAATTTGAGAAAGTCATGAGAAAAAGGTTTGAAATGTCTGCAATGGGAGAGTTGAATTTCTTCTTAGGATTGCAAGTTGATCAAAAGAATGTTGGATTCTTTATTCATCAATCTATATATACATATGAGCTGTTGGAACGCTTTAAGATGGATGAAAGTAAGGTCTACAATACTCCAATTCCAGTCAATCATAACCTTGGACCAAATACATCGAGTGATAGCGATGTGGATCCAACTCTTTATAGAGCCATGATCGGATCACTAATGTATCTAACTGCCTCTCGGCCTGACATTATGTTTGCTGTTTGTATATGTGCGAGATATCAGGCTAATCCGAAAGAGTCACATATGCAAGCTGTGAAACGGATCTTTCGTTACCTCAAAGGGAAACCGAAGCTGGGACTTTGGTATTCGACTGATGGAGACTTAGATCTCATAGCTTATACTGATTCGGATTATGGAGGATGCAATCAGAATAGGAAATCTACAACCGGAGGATGTCAACTCTTAGGAGGTAGATTAGTATCCTGGCAGTGCAAGAAGCAAATCTCGGTAGCCATTTCTACATGTGAAGCTGAGTATGTTGTAGCTGGCAGCTGTTGTTCTGAAGTACTTTGGATCCAACAGCAACTGCGGGATTATGGGTTAAACATAACCAATACTCCTATGATGATTGATAATGAGTCAACAATGTTGATCACCAACAATCCGTTGAAGCACAGTAAAACTAAGCACATTGATATTCGACATCATTTTATTAGAGACTGTGCTGAGAAGAAATTGATTGTAACACCTGCCTAATTAGGATGATTAATTATGCCTAATTACGTGTAACTATTTTTGGTTAGTATGTAATAGGACTAATTACAGACCCTATTTGTACATATATAATGAGATTTATATATATATATATCCGTACGCGATTTGATTTAAATAGTGCGACTTAACCAGACTGAGTCCGACACAAGTTAACTTGGATGTTGGTGACAAGACCTTTTAAATAATGTGGAATTATCCAAACAAACATTATTTGCATTAATATATTGAGAAAATACATTACACATAACCCGTATTTTTCTAAAACGCTCTAAACGCAACGAAATCACACGAAACACGCCCAACAAAGGAAAATAAATCAAATCATATTTTTATAACCCATTATTAAGTATTTCGATAAAATACTTCAGTTAAAAATATTTCGGATACACTTTAACACATGACGCAAAACGACCTTTAGGCGACTAACGAACGTAACGCAAATTTAAGAAACGAATCTACGAGCCTAAACCCGCTAGCGGGTTGGCTCTAACCCGTGGACCCGACCCGAGACCCCTTTTACCTTTTCTTCCTTTCTCCTCCTTCACTCACCTCATTTCACACACACAACCTCCACCAAAAATCCTTTCATCTCTCTCTCTCTACTCATTTTCGTACCTCTCTCTCTCTAAAAACTGAGGAAATCAGCAACACCACCACCATTAAATCGGCCATCATCATCACAAGGAAGCAAGGAGTATCAAGAACTTCATCTTCATCTCCCCCATCTCCTCCATTTTCGATTTCTTGGTAAGAATACTTGAAAGCCCTTTTAAATTACTTGTAAAGCCATGATTTACATGCTAGAATGTTCACACAACAAGTTTATGTCCAAATTTCCATGGAAAACGCTTTAAAAATCAAAAACCATACAAATTTCACGAACAACTCAATCTGCAAACTGAGATCCAACTCAGTTCGCAACCCGTATCTGCGAGTCGAGTTTTAGCAAGTCGAACTCGACTTGCGAGCTGAGATTTTTGCGAATTGACCTGCGAACCGAATTGACCTGCGAATTGAACTGCGAGTTGACCTGCGAACCGACCTGCGAGTCGAGTCTTGCGAACCGAACCTTACGCTGCGAACCGAATTCAGTTCGCAGCCTACTGCCTTGCGATCCGAACTCAGTTTGCACCGCGAACTCAGTTTGCAACACTTTTTAGTCCGCAGCCAGACTGGGTAAAAGTTTTCCGATTTTTAAACTACAGATGCGACTTTTAATAAACGATGTAGTAGGAATAAAATAGTGAAAGTGTTGTCCGAACTCGCATTCGGACAACACCCTCATGACGCAATATGAATGACATACTTACAGATACATTTTACAAAGAACCGACATAACAAAATACAACACAATGATAATACGTAAATTATTATTACACCCCGTCACCAACGGGCCCTAATTGATTACAAACAAATACTTGGACGTTTTCTAGTTGAGTGGACAACTAGCCTAGGTGACCTTTCAGAACACCAACTTATCTACTTATGTACTTACAACCTTGTGCGTTCCGGACGTCAGAAGGTTGCAGGGTTCTGAGAACCGATACACGGACTTACGACCGCTTTACATACTTGATTTCGCCTACTCGCTAGGCTCAGGTGAGTCTTACAGCCCCATTTTACTATTTTTATACTTTGGGGTGAGATATTTAGCAACTGTTTTATGTATGAACACGATGTACTAAACTGATTTCATTGCTTTTTTACATACAACGCATGAGTTACTGTTTATCCACTGAAAACCTCCTATCATAAGTTGTTAGTTATAGACTTAAGCGTGAGTATTAGTAGGATGGATCCATTCGGGACTGACAATCCCCGCCCGGGGTAGTAGCGCTACCACTAACCGTTCCATAGAAACGGGCGTTTGATACTTGTTATATATTTGTGTTCGGATAGCACTCACAGGGGTACGTGATGTTGTACTTAGCTGTACCATTCACACTACACTGTGAAGCTTCAACTTGTGAGCTCATGGCACTTGTGATGATTTACTTATTTACTTATTTTATTGTTAGCAATACTGGTACATACTGTGGTTCATAATAATTACTTATTACTAAACCTAGAAGATTCACCAACCTTTTTGGTTGACCTTTTTAGCTTTGTATCTCAGGTACACAGACGGAGTAGGTTTAACCCTGGACACTAACTAGAGTCTCATGATTTCTACATTGCATATAACGGAGATTCTTAGCATTATCTTTTGTACATTATAATTATGTAATAGAATCTCCCGCTACACACATGGACTCTAGGGTACTATATTTTGTAACCGAAAACACTATGTTTTCATACTTTGTATCTATGAATTGTAACTATTTTTCAAACGTTGCATATATATGTCGTTTGCTTTATCCTTATGTTGTTGATATTTGATTAGTAGCACCACAAAGCTTGTTTCCGCTAAACATATAAATTTGGGGGTGTTACAGATTGGTATTAGAGCCTAAGGTTATAGCGAACTAGGTTGCATTTAGCGGGCCTAGACTATGACCGTTAGGCAGTACTCCCTATTAAGTATGATTAGGTTCAGTGACCACATGATATTGGTTTAATTTAACATAGCCTGATCAACTATGTACAATTAAAAGAATATGATGTGAGACCTGAAAGGAATCATGACTAAACAAGATACACTAGTTGACTCTGACCACCAGAGAAACCGGGACACAAACATGTCTGTACTAGACACTCAATAGGCTATTATGTGATATATATATATACAGGTTGATCTCTCTATGAATTCTAGACTATGTTATATGTACGAATATAGGCCTCATTTTCTCTAATGCTTTGTCTCAGAATGGCAAACACACCACAGAACTCATCACGCTCTCATCTGCATGGATCGCGAAACCCAAGGGTGGCTAGGAGGAACACCAGGTCGCCTCGAGCCGACCCATACCCCACTCACTCCACCATGTCGGACTTATCCACTAGGCTACACCGGCACGAGCAACGACTTAATACTATGGATATTGAACTCCAAGAAACCAACAAAAACTGGAGACTCACATCACTCGAACGTATCAATCAAGTCTCCAAAGATCACGAAAATACCGTCAACCGCATGGACACCCTTGACAACCGTCTAGGTGAAACCATCAAAACTATGGAGGTTGTCCACAACCAAGTGATTGGCAACCGAAACGAAATCTCCGTCCTACAATCAAGGCTAAATCAGTGCGAGACAAGTCTAAGGGAGACCGAGGATGCCCTCCGAATGGTTAGCAGACTTACAGAATCTGTAGACCGTCTCACCGGACTGCTGCCGCAACTCAATTTACGCCAGGATTAGCTTAGGCTAAATTTGTACTTTATCATGCTTTTGTAGGACCTAGGTAATTCGACCGGATGTAACAATTCCCGGCACTTTTGTAAAAATTCCTAAGTCTGTAAACTTTTGAAACTCGTACTCGAAATTGTCTGTAATCATTTAACATCGTAATATCAATCGACAATTTCTCTCAACTATCTTGCATTGTTAACTTTCACCTTGTGATGTTGTATATTACCATTTTAATATATGTACATCTATCGAATTTTCATTCTGGTACAACTTCTTATGTGCCTCTTGTTCTTTCTTGAAGAATCATGCCGCCAAGGAAGAAAAGTTACAGCGAACCTAAAATCGCTGCTCTTGTTTCTCGAGCTATGGCCGAAGCCCTGGCTACTCGGGAATCACCACGAACATCTAGGAGAAGTGATGACACCGCTGACACTACTCCTGTCATTAAACCTTGCTCTTACAAGGACTTTCTCAGCTGCAAACCATTATATTTCAAGGGCACGGAAGGCTCCATTGGCCTGATCCGATGGATAGAACGTATGGAATCTGTCTTCAGTCTCTGCAACTGTATTGAGGGTAACAAAGTTAAATTCGCTGCTTACACCTTTCAAGAAGGTGCACTTACGTGGTGGAATACCCACGCCAACTCTGTGGGCATTGAGGTTGCAAACCAGCTTCCCTAAGCTGAACTAAAGAATAAGTTAAGGGAGAAGTACTGTCCTGAAGAAGAACTGCACCGTCTAAAGGAAGAGTTCTGGCACTTGACAGTGCAGGGAACCGATATTGATGGATATACCACCAAGTTTCAGCAGTTCGCGTTGTTATGCCCGGGATTGGTTAATCCGGAGGTAAAAGGCATCAAGAGATACATCCGCGGCCTCCCGGAGAATATTCAAGGGAATGTCGCCTCGTCAAAACCAACCACGGTTGAAAGTGAAATTCGGCTAGCTCATGAACTCATGGCAATGGTTGTTAGTCGTGAGACATCCAACACACCCACCTCCAACAACAAACGCAAATCCTCTGATCACCAAAACCAACAACCCAACAAAAGGCCTATGACTGTTAAGGCCTATGCCACCGGCTCTGAGGATAGGAAGGAGTATAAGGGGAACAAGCCCTATTGCTCTAAGTGCCAACGACAGCATGATGGTTCTTGCCCCTGTAGCAAGTGTAAGTATTTGGACACTTGGCCAAAGATTGTAGATCAAACACCACTGACACCAATACCTCTGCACCAAAGACCTGTTATGAGTGCAACGGTGATGGGCATTTCAGAAAAGATTGCCCGAAGCTGAAGAACAACAACAATGCTCGAGGAAGAGCTTTCGTGCTGAAATCTGGAGAAGCCCGTCAAGACCCGAATGTGGTCACGGGTACGTTCCTTCTCAACAACTTTACTGCTTCTGTATTAATTCATACTGGGGCTGATAAGAGCTTCATTTGTGATGAGTTTTATCCACTACTTGACACTACACCTGTTACCTTAGACTCTAAGTACACAGTAGAATTGGCGAACGGAAAACTTATTGAGGCCGACAGTGTGATACCTAATTGCACTTTAAACTTAGTTAATGAGCTCTTTTCCATTGATTTGATACCCGTAGAGATCGGCAACTTTGACATTATCGTCGGTATGGATAGGTTATCCAAGCACCGAGCTGAAATCGTCTGCTATGACAAACTTGTTCGCATACCTCTCGTCTCCGGTGGAACCTTAGTCGTACAAGGGGAGACCGGTAGACAAAATCTGAATATTGTATCGTGCATGAAAACTAGAAAATACCTACGAAAGGGATATCAAGCCATCCTTGCGCATGTCACCGGGAAGAAGTCGGAGGAGAAGCGACTTAGGATGTGCCTATCGTGCGGGATTTCCCTGAGGACTTGCTTGGACTTCCGCCGCCCAGACAAATCGAATTCCAAATCGAACTTGTGCCGGGAGTTGCGCCCGTGGCACGAGCTCCGTATCGTTTAGCACCCTCCGAAATGCAGGAGTTGTCTAACCAATTACAAGAACTCCTGGATAGAGGATTCATTCGACCAAGTTCCTCGCCTTGGGGAGCTCCGGTCTTATTCGTGAAAAAGAAAGATGGATCATTCCGTATGTGTATCGATTACCAAGAGTTGAATAAGCTAACCATAAAGAATCGGTATCCACTTCCTAGAATCGATGACCTATTCGACCAACTTCAGGGATCGAGTGTTTACTCGAAGATTGACCTACGGTCAGGTTATCACCAACTCCGAGTTCGTGATGATGATATTCCAAAAACAGCTTTTTGAACACGCTATGGGCATTACGAATTCCAAGTGATGCCGTTCGGTTTAACCAATGCACCTGCAGTATTCATGGACCTTATGAATCGGGTGTGCTAACCATATCTTGACAAGTTTGTCATTGTGTTCATTGATGACATTCTGATCTACTCTCGCAATGAGCAAGAACATGCCCAGCATCTGAAAACCGTTCTGGAACTCCTCAAACACGAAGAGTTATATGCCAAATTCTCTAAGTGTGAGTTATGGATTCGAACCGTTAAATTCCTTGGGCACGTCATTGACAGCCAGGGAATCCATATTGATCCCGCCAAGATTGAAGCAATCAAGGGCTGGGGGTCACCGACCACTCCAACCGAAGTGAGACAATTCTTAGGTCTCGCTGGGTATTACCGTCGATTCATTGAGAACTTCTCAAAAATAGTTGTTCCTCTAACGACACTGACTCGGAAAGATAAGAAATTCGATTGGACCGACAAACAAATGTCAGCCTTCCAGCTACTGAAACACAAACTCTGCAGTGCACCAATCCTGTCCTTACCCGAAGGCACCGATGACTTCGTGGTTTACTGCGACGCCTCACACCGAGGACTAGGTTGCGTGTTAATGCAATGGGGGAAAGTCATTGCCTATTCCTCACGACAACTGAAAATTCATGAGAAAAACTATACGACACACGACCTAGAATTAGGTGTCGTGGTATTCACGCTGAAGATCTGGAGACATTACCTTTACGGTACAAAAAAATACTATCTTTACCGATCACAAAAGCCTCCAACACATATTCGATCAAAAGGATCTAAACACAAGGCAACGTCGTTGGGTCGAGTTACTTAGTGACTACGACTGCGAAATCAAATACCACCCAGGCAAGGCGAACGTAGTTGCCGATGCCTTAAGCCGAAAAGAACGAGTGAAACCCCTTCGAGTCCGAGACCTCAGTATTACCATCCACAACGATTTCATCACCCAAATTCTTGTCGCTCAACTTGAAGCACTCAAACCCGAAAACATCGTCAATGAACCCTTGCGAGGCATGGATAAACAATTTGAAATCAAACCTGATGGAACTCGATACTTCTCTAACCGGACATGGTTACCCAAACTCGGAAACTTGCGAGATTTGGTGATGGCTGAAGCTCACAAATCTCGATACTCTATACATCCTGGTTCTAACAAGATGTATCACGACATCAAAGGATTGTATTGGTGGCCTAACATGAAAGCTGACATCGCCGTATACGTCAGTAAATGCTTAACTTGTTCCAAGGTCAAGGACGAACACCAAAAACCCTCAGGATTGCTCCGACAACCTGAAATCCCTCAATGGAAATGGGAACAAATTTCCATGGACTTTATTACCAAACTACCGAAAACTTCGAGCGGTTACGATACCATTTGGGTGATTATAGACCGTCTCACGAAATCTGCCCATTTTCTAGCCATCAAGGAAACTGACAAGATGGAGCGTTTAGCTCGCATCTACATCAAAGAAATTGTATCGCGACACGGAGTACCTACCTCGATCATCTCGGATAGGGACAGTCGCTTTACTTCCAACTTTTGGCAATCATTACAAAAATCCCTCGGTACTCGTCTGGATATGAGTACTGCTTATCACCCGCAAACTGATGGCCAAAGCGAATGAACTATTCAAACACTGGAGGATATGCTACGCACCTACGTAGTCGACTTCGGTATTTCTTGGGAAAACCACTTACCATTGTGTCAGTTCTCATACAACAACAACTACCATACCAGCATTAAGGCTGCACCTTTCGAGGCACTCTACGGACGAAAGTGCCGAGGACTGAGGTGGGGGATACCCAACTCACTGGTCCAGAAATCATTCATGAAACCATCGAGAAGATCGTTGGTATCCAAAACCGGATGAAAGCCGCACGTGATCATCAGAAAAGTTACGCTGACGTGAGACGCAAACACCTTGAGTTCCAGGTTGGGGACAAAGTACTTCTTAAGGTGGCACCATGGAAAGGTGTCATTCGATTCGGAAAGTGAGGAAAACTGAACCCTAGGTACATTAGACCATTTGAAATTCTCGAAAGAATTGGTCCAGTGGCGTATCGACTGCAGCTACCTCCCGAACTTAGTAGCGTGCATCCTACCTTTCACATTTCTAACTTGAAGAAATGTGATGAGACACCGATTGAACCGCTCGATGAAATACAAATCGATGATAAACTTCACTTTGTCGAGGAACCCGCGGAAATAACGGACCGGGAGGTCAAACGTTTAAAACAAAGTCGTATTCCCATCGTAAAGGTCAGGTGGAATTCAAGGCGTGGTCCTGAATTCACTTGGGAACGGGAAGACCGAATGCGACTGAAATACCCACATCTCTTCCCAGACAACGCACAGACCCTGAACTCGAGCTAAATTTCGGGAAGAAATTTATTTAACAAGGGGAGAATGTAACACCTGCCTAATTAGGATGATTAATTATGCCTAATTACGTGTAACTATCTGTGGTTAGTATGTAATAGGACTAATTATAGACCCTATTTGTACATATATAATGAGATTTATATATATATATATATATATATATATATATATATATATATATATATATATATATATATATATATATCTGTACGCAATTTGATTTAAATAGTGCGACTTAACCAGACTGAGTCCGACATGAGTTAACTTGGATGTTGGTGACAAGACCTTTTAAATAATGTGGAATTATCCAAACAAACATTATTTGCATTAATATATTGAGAAAATACATTACACATATCCCGTATTTTTCTAAAACACTCTAAACGCAACGAAATCACACGAAACACGCCCAACAAAGGAAAATAAATCAAATCATATTTTTATAACCCATTATTAAGTATTTTGATAAAATACTTCAGTTAAAAATATTTCGGATACACTTTAACACATGACGCAAAACGACCTTTAGGCGACTAACGAACGTAACGCAAATTTAAGAAACGAATCTACGAGCCTAAACCCGCTAGCGGGTTGGCTCTAACCCGTGGACCCGACCCGAGACCCCTTTTACCTTTTCTTCCTTTCTCCTCCTTCACTCACCTCATTTCACACACACAACCTCCACCAAAAATCCTTTCATCTCTTTCTCTCTACTCATTTTCGTACCTCTCTCTCTCTCTAAAAACTGAGGAAATCAGCAACACCACCACCATTAAATCGGCCATCATCATCACATGAAAGCAAGGAGTATCAAGAACTTCATCTTCATCTCCCCCATTTCCACCATTTTCGATTTCTTGGTTAGAATACTTGAAAGCCCTTTTAAATTACTTGTAAAGCCATGATTTACATGCTAGAATGTTCACACAACAAGTTTATGTCCAAATTTCCATGGAAAACGCTTTAAAAATCAAAAACCATACAAATTTCACGAACAACTCAATCTGCGAACTGAGATCCAACTCAGTTCGCAACCTGTATCTGCGAGTCGAGTTTTAGCAAGTCGAACTCGACTTGCGAGCTGAGATTTTTGCGAATTGACCTGCGAACTGAATTGACCTGCGAAATGAACTGCGAGTTGACCTGCGAACCGACCTGCGAGTCGAGTCTTGCGAACCGAACCTTACGCTGCGAACCGAATTCAGTTCGCAGCCTACTGCCTTGCGAGCCGAACTCAGTTCGCACCGCGAACTCAGTTCACAACAGTTTTTAGTCCGCAGCCAGACTGGGTAAAAGTTTCCCGATTTTTAAACTATAGATGCGACTTTTAATAAACGATGTAGTAGGAATAAAACAGTGAAAGTGTTATCCGAACTCGCAATCGGACAACACTGTGACACCCGAGGATTTAGGGTTACTGATTAACCCTCTAGAAACCCTAATTACGTGTGTTTAGTTTAGTATTAGGCTAAATACTTGTAATTAATTGTATCTATTTGAATATTTATGTGAATATACACTTCCGTAATTGAATTATATTACGCTACGTAATTCGTTGTAATTACGCTCACGCAATTTGTTAAAATTGTGCAAAACAACCGGACGGAGTCCGACAGAAAATACGACGTTGGTGAAAACATTTTTATAAATAACTTGAATCCGTTTTTAGAAGTTATTTATCATATATTATTATTTTAATATAATAATACCCGAAAAACCTAGACGTTCCGATTAAAACGTCTCAAACGTAACGAAAACGCGCAGAACGCGCCCGACAAGCGATCGAAAGTCAAAATACATTTTTGACTCTAAAATATATTATTTAGAGTGAACCAATCAATTAATATATCGTGTCTATAAACGATAACGAAAAATGTCCAAATAAAACGTCACGCGATTTAAAATCCATACGACGAACGCGCAAATCGAGATCATTAAATTAACGAATCATTTTTTTAAATGCTTTTCAAGTATTTAGAATAAATACTTCAATTGGAAATATTGAAACTTAAATTGATACTTAAAAACGCGTATTAAACATTTAACACCAAACCGAGCGAGTAAACGAACGTAAAACGCAACAAATTAAGCTAAGAATGAAAAATGACCATAATGCCCTTGGTGGGGCCCATGAGAACGACCAGCCACCCCTCTCCTCCCCTTTTTGCTGCCCATTCCCCTCCCCCATTCAAATTTCATGCAAGGATATCAATCCCACACTCCACCTCACTCCTCATTCTACACTCAACTCATTTTCACTTTCTCTCTATTCTCTCTCACACTCTTCCCCTCTCTAAACTCCAGAAAACTTAGCCCAAATCACCTCCCATAACCACTCTTACACCATCATCATTCATCATCTTCATCAAGATTCAAGAAGGAGAAGTTTAACGAATCATCATCACCATCATCATCCACTCTTGTTCTCCTTCATTATCCTTTGTGAGAATCACTAAATCCCTCACTTATTTTACTTTAATGCTTCTGATTTAGATGTTATAAAGTTCATCTATCATGTTTATGTCCAAAACCATTGACAAAAATCGTTTTTATAAATTATATTCAAACTTACATAATCTGTCTCAGAAAAGTCAGTTTAGTAAATCGACCATAACTTGAGTTTTACAAAGAGTTAGAAGATGCATTTTTTTTAAAAAGTTGCGTATTGAAAATATCTACAAAAAGTTCTTCTATGGCTCTTTCCAGAAATCTACGGATTTTCACATAAATACGAATCTATGCGACTGGTCTGCATATGCTTGAAAACTGAGTATGGTTCTACCCAAAAAATTTTATACCTATCAAGATGGACACTATAATTACTGGAAAAATTAAGTTAACCTCTAGACACTTGGTAGAACAACTGGTAAAAATTATGGACTCTAACTCGGAATATAACTAGTTAAGAAAAATAGAGGAAGTGAACCGACAAAACCGAAAAACATAAATATGGACTGTTTTTGGACTTTTATAAAAACCAAGACTATTGGTGAACTCCGACATGAACCGACAACATATTTAGACCCTATAAACTGATATTTGGGTTGGGTGAAAGTTTCGAGTCAAACCGAGTAACTTTGACCAAGTCAACAAAAGTGGCTCGTTTTCGAAAAACTTACTATATTTGGAAAGTGGTAACAAAAATGGGTTTGGATGACTTAATTAGTAACTTGGACCAAAAACTAAATTTAGAAAGTTTCCCGAATGAAAAACCGACACTTAGAACACTTGGATTAAAAATTGAAATCCGATCAGCCGTAAGTGTCGCCCTACCAGCGGCACTTACCCAAGTGACGCCTATAGCGTCACTTACCATTAGTGACGCCTGAACCAAGTGCCGCATATAGCGTCACTACCCCAAGTGACGCTGCCAACTTAAAAATCACATTTAACGTCACTTGACCTAGTGCCGCTAACCAACTGAGTGACGCCCCTGAGTGACGCCCCTGAGTGACGCCCCTGAGTGACGCCTCTGAGTGACGCCCATAAGTGACGCCCCTAAGTGACGCCCTAAGTGACGCCTAAAACAGAATCTTTAAAACTAGATTTCACACTAAGTGTTGAACTTCATGTAACCTCTAAACTTATACGATATAACTCAGAAACACATAAAACATGCTTTGTAAGCACACGATACAACATCATAATGATAATGTCTTAACGAATTATTATTACCATCTTTCACCAACGGGTCGTACGCGTTTTCGATAAACGAACTTGAACTACTATTTGGACATACTAGTTGATGAACTAGCTTTAGGTGGTCATAAAACCCCCACCTACCCGATTGGCTTAAGTGGACATTAACCCCCACTTATACAATCGCTATAGATGGTCTTTTGAGACATCTACTTATACAACCTCATACGTTTAGGGCGTTAGGAGGTTGCACATGGGAACGAGAACACCCGCTATTTGCTAATATTTGATATTGCTTGCTACCTGCTCAACTCTGGTGAGTTTCATAGCCGCTTTTTACTGTTTTTTCACTGGGGTGAGAATACATACAACTGTTTTATAAACTGCTTTATGATCACAAGTACTGGAAACAACTTTTTCTGTACGGATTGCATGAGACCTGAATAATCCACTAAAGTCCTCTACTTATCATAGTCATTAAAATTTGTGCGTGAGTATTATTGGGTGGTACCATCAGGGTTTGACAAACCTCGTCCGGGCTAGTCGCGCTAGCCAACCCACGGGCGCAGTATTACTTGTGATTTAGAAGTGTATCGGATTAGTACACTTACCGGAGGCAAACAACGTTAAGCTTGACTATGAGACTCGTGCAAATGGTATACTTATATTGCTGTATGCAATACTTTTACTTGTCGTTGGATAACGATACTTTTACTTATCATTAACGAATGATGCGAAACTTGGAAATCTTGTGAATCATTTTAGCAACTGATTACTTAACAAACCTATGAACTCACCAACCTTATGTTGACCTTTTAGTATGTATTTCTCAGGTAACCCGCCGCAGTAGGAAGCTTTTGGAAAGCTTAGCTCGAGTCGCATTGTTTTCAAAACATCAAGAGATTAGATTGCATGTAGCTGTATTTTGTAAATTCAGTAATGTATTAGAAATCTCTAAACGGTTTATGCGAACTCCAGAATTATTTTGTAAACATTTGAATTATGGTAATGTAATATTTTCAAACGTCTCATATAGAGGTCGTTTGCTTGATCTTTGTATTGATGATATTGGATTTGGTCGGCGCCCCCATGACACCTCCCACTTCCGCTGCCACGTGTTTTGGGGGTGCGACAGATTGGTATCAGAGCCAAAGGTTATGGCGAACTAGGATTTCAGTAGTGACCTAGACTATAACCATTAGGTTAGTATTCTTGTTTATTATGACTGGTTCAGCGATTGCATCATTTGAATTTAATTTAACATAGCCTGATCAACTATGTACAATTAAAGGAGAATTGATGCAAGACCTGAAATGGTTATAGTGAATGGGAATGCATTAGAAGACTTTGACCGAGGATAGAAACGGGACCAACCCTATACGTGCTTATGTGCTAGGTTATTATATTTCTATATATAACCTTAACCTCTCGTATACTAAACTCCTTGCCACAGAAATGGCAGACTCCTCTAACGTATCGTCAACCGGCTTGAACAACGAAACTCAAACGCGGTCCACTACTAGGGGTACCACACCCTTACCTATTCCTACAACTCCAAACTCTCCCGAACCTCTTTACTACATGACCGGCGAAGCCGGGTAGTACGAAGACGTCGAGGGAATGCCGGATCATCCCGAGCAAACCCTTACTCAAACTCCATTGCTAACACCATGACTAATACCCGCCGTTCGGCCTACGCCCGTAGATGGGACTGGCTACCCACAACTTTAAACACTTGGAGGTCTGAGGAAGCGATACAGATTCCTACTGACCCCATGGACATCTCCCCGTACACACAAGAACCAATACACTATACTGTACCGGTGTTAGCAGCCCGACTTCATCGTCACGAAGAAAGGCTCGAAATCCTAGAACGAGATCATTATATAGTAGAAAACTACCTGTTATACCGAAACGATGATCGCATAACACAACTTCTTCAAGAACAGGAAAGCACGAACCGTACTCTGGAAATGATTCATCAACAAGTTATAGATGACAGGAGCGCTACCGACATCCTACAAGCAAGGTTGGAAGAAAGTGAACAACGTTCACGGGAAGCCGAGGAGTATGCTCGTGCACTCGAGCAACGACTAACCTTAGCTAAAGAAGGTGCCAGGCAAACAAGTAGACTTGCGGATACTATGAATCGCCTTGTCACTCTAATGTCCCGAGTAAACCTGCGTCAGGACTAGATCTATTCCTCCTATTGTAACCTATTGAGGCAGGATGTACTCAAACTTATTACCCTTTATTTTGTTCCGTAAACTTTTAAATTCAGACCGGAGGTAACATTCCCGGTATCTTTTGTAATCCTTGTGATTGTTGTCTCTTGGAACTCGTACTCTGTATTCAACTTTTCTGTTTAATGAAATCTGGTTATCATTCCGAGTTGTTGTATATTATCTCATTATATATATATACACACATCTGATATATCATAACCTCGCGCAAACCTCTTATATGTCTCATTTCATTGTTGTTCAGTATCATGCCTCCAAGACGACATACTTACACCGACACCGAAATCGCTCAAGTCATTGCACAGAGCGTAGCTCAAGTCCTTGCTGCCCAACAAAATCCGGGCGGCGGAGGCGCACCTGCTAACACGTCTACTCCAAAACCTTGCACCTATAAGGACTTCTTGAACTGTAAACCCTTGTACTTCAAGGGATCTGAAGGAGCTATCGGTCTGATACGTTGGATCGAAAAGACGGAATCTGTTTTCCGAATCTGCAATTGCGCTGAGGAAGACAAGATTAAATTCTTTGCGTGCACCCTTTCTGACGGAGCTCTCACCTGGTGGAATTCTTATGCCCAAACTGTGGGTATTGATACCGCATACCAACTTCCATGGGAAGACTTCAAAACAATGCTCAGGGAAGAGTACTGTCCCCGTGAGCAACTGCAACAACTTGAGGAAGAATTCTGGAAACTCTCTGTTCAGGGAAACGACATCACCACCTACACCACTCGATTCCACCAGTTATCTGTCTTATGCCCATCTATGGTGGACCCCGAATACAAACGTATCGAGAGATACATTTGGGGACTACCAGAATCAATCCAAGGTAACGTCATCTCATCAAGACCCGGGACCATCCAAAGTGCTGTGCGCATGGCTCATGAACTCACGGCTCAGATTGTCCGCCGAGGGACGACCGCTGAGAAAGCCATCGGGGACAACAAAAGAAAATGGTCCGGTAACAACCAAAACCAGCAACACCAGCAACCAAACAAAAAGGTCGAGACTGTTAAGGCCTACACCTCTGGTTCAGGGTCGGGGGACAGAAAAGGGTACGTTGGGAACAAACCTTACTGTTCCAAATGTACACGACACCATGATGGCCCTTGTACCTGTACTAAGTGCAAACGACAGGGACACCTAGCCAAAGATTGCAGAACCCCCAACCCAAACACCAACCCTAACACACCAAAGGCTTGTTTCGAGTGCGGCGACACTAGCCACTTCAGAAACAACTGCCTGAAACGTAACAACAACAACAACAACAGGAACAACAATAACAACAACAACCCTCGCGGTCGAGCTTTTGTACTCAATGCTGGAGAAGCTCGTCAAGACCCCAACGTTGTCACTGGTATGTTCCTCCTCAACGATTTAACCACTTCTATTTTATTCGATACCGGAGCTGATAAAAGTTTAATATCCGATAAATTCTGTCCATTACTAAACATCACACCCACTGCCTTAGATGCTAAGTTCACCATAGAATTAGCTAATGGCAAACTGATTGAGGCCGATAGTGTAATACCTAACTGCACTTTAAGCCTCGCTAATGAACTGTTCCCCATAGACCTAATACCCGTTGAAATCGGAAGCTTTGATGTTATTGTAGGCATGGACTGGTTGTCCAAACATCGTGCCGAAATCATTTGTTTTGAGAAGATCGTTCGTATTCCCCTCGTCACAGGTGGAACCTTGATCATACAAGGGGAGACCGGTAAACCAACTTTGAACATCATTTCTGGTATGAAAACTCAAAAGTACCCGAGGAAAGGGTACTCGGCAATCCTCGCACATGTAACCAAAAAGAGGTCGGCTGAAAAGCGACTTGAGGATGTGCCCATCGTCCGAGACTATCCAGAAGTCTTTCCCGAAGACTTGCCAGGCCTACCCCCGCCTAGACAAGTCGAATTCCAAATTGACCTTGTGCCCGGAGCTGCACCCGTGGCACGAGCCCCATACAGATTAGCCCCATCCGAGTTGCAGGAGTTGTCCACCCAATTACAGGAACTCCTGGACAAGGGATTCATCCGACCGAGTTCTTCACCTTGGGGAGCTCCGGTCCTATTCGTTAAAAAGAAGGACGGATCCTTCAGAATGTGTATCGACTACCGCGAACTGAACAAACTTACTATCAAGAACCGATACCCACTTCCAAGAATTGATGACCTGTTTGACCAACTTCAAGGTTCGAGCTTCTACTCGAAAATTGACCTACGGTCGGGTTATCGTCAACTTCGAGTTCGAGACTCCGACATCCCAAAAACAGCTTTCAGAACCCGCTATGGGCATTATGAATTTCAAGTGATGCCTTTTGGCTTAACCAATGCACCGGCTGTATTCGTGGACCTTATGAATCGGGTGTGCAAACCCTATCTAGATAAGTTTGTCATCGTGTTCATTGATGACATCTTGATCTACTCTCGCAACGAAACCGATCATGGCCAACACCTGAAAACCATCTTGGAAATACTCAGACACGAGGAGTTATACGCCAAGTTCTCCAAGTGTGAGTTCTGGATGCGAACCGTACAATTCCTAGGGCATGTCATTGACAGTCAAGGGATACGTGTTGATCCAGCCAAGATCGATGCCATTAAGTGCTGGGAAGCACCAACCACACCAACTGAGGTACGACAATTCTTAGGTCTCGCCGGATATTATCGACGATTCATTGAGAATTTCTCCAAAATAGCCTTACCTTTAACCTCACTGACTCAGAAAGACAAGAAATTCGACTGGACCGATAAGCAGGAGTCCGCTTTCCAACTTCTGAAACAGAAACTCTGCACTGCACCAATCCTGTCCTTACCCGAATGCACCGATGATTTCGTAGTTTACTGCGATGCCTCACGCCAGGGACAAGGTTGTGTGTTAATGCAACGTGAAAAAGTCATTGCTTACGCCTCCCGACAGCTCAAAATCCACGAAAAGAATTATACCACTCATGACCTTGAACTCGGAGCTGTCGTATTTGCCCTCAAAATCTGGAGACATTACCTTTATGGCACTAAGTGCACCATCTTTACAGATCACAAAAGTCTCCAACACATATTTGATCAAAAAGATCTCAACATGAGGCAACGTCGCTGGGTCGAGTTGCTTACCGATTATGACTGCGAAATTAAATACCATCCGGGCAAGGCGAATGTTGTTGCCGATGCCCTCAGCCGAAAAGAACGATCAAAACCACTTCATGTTCGAGCACTTAGGTTAACCATTCACAATGACCTCATCACTCAAATCCACACCGCTCAACTCGAAGCACTCAAAAGCGAGAACATCAAAAACGAGGCCTTGCAAGGCATGGATAAACAATTCGAAATCAAACCCGACGGAACCCGATACTTCTCCAACCGAATCTGGTTACCAAACTATGGAAACCTACGAAATTTGGTGATGGATGAAGCTCACAAATCTCGATACTCTATACATCCTGGTTCTGACAAGATGTATCACGACATTAAACAACGATATTGGTGGCCCAACATGAAAGCTGACATCGCCACCTATGTTAGCAAATGCTTAACCTGCGCCAAGGTTAAGGCCGAATACCAGAAACCCTCCGGATTACTACAACAACCCGAGATACCTCAACGGAAATGGGAAAACATAACCATGGACTTCATCACGAAACTACCGAAAACACCGAGCGGTTGCGATACCATTTGGGTGATCGTCGATCGTCTCACGAAATCTACCCATTTCCTAGCTATCAGAGAAAACGACAAGATGGAGCGTCTGGCTCGCATCTACATCAAGGAGGTTGTGGCACGACATGGTATTCCCATTTCAATCATCTCAGATAGAGATAGCCGCTGCACCTCTCGATTCTGGCAAACACTTCAACGAGCCCTTGGTACTCGCCTCGATTTGAGTACTGCTTATCATCCACAAACCGATGGTTAGAGTGAACGGACCATTCAAACCTTAGAAGATATGCTACGAGCTTGCATAGTTGACTTCGGAAACACATGGGAAAACCACCTACCCTTGTGTGAATTTTCCTACAACAACAGTTACCACACCAGCATTAATGCTGCACCATTCGAGGCACTCTATGGGAGAAAGTGTCGATCACCCATTTGTTGGACCAAAATCGGCGAAAGCCAACTCACTGGTCCTGAAATCATCCATGAAACAACCAAGAAAATCGTGACTATTCAAAACCGGCTGAAAGCCGCACGTGATCGTCAGAAAAGCTATGCTGACGTGAGACGCAAACCACTCGAGTTCCAGGTTGGGGATCGAGTACTCTTAAAAGTATCACCTTGGAAAGGTGTTATTCGTTTTGGCAAACGCGGCAAACTAAACCCCAGGTACATTGGACCTTTTGAGATTCTTGAAAGAATTGGTCCGGTGTCATATCGACTGCAGCTACCACCACAACTAAGTAGCGTGCACAACACATTCCACATTTCTAACCTAAAGAAATGTCTGTCTGATGAGACACTTGTAATCCCGCTCGACGAAATCCACATTGATGACAAACTCCATTTCGTCGAGGAACCTATTGAAATCATGGACCGTAAGGTCAAACGCTTGAAACAGAGTCGTATTCCCATCGTTAAAGTCCGGTGGAATTCTAGGCGCGGTCCTGAATTCACTTGGGAACGGGAAGACCAAATGCGACTGAAACATCCACATCTATTCTTAGATACCTCACTGACCACAACAACAAGCTAATTTCGGGACGAAATTCTCCTAACAGGGGGAGAATGTGACACCCGACGATTTAGGGTTACTGATTAACCCTCTAGAAACCCTAATTACGTGTGTTTAGTTTAGTATTAGGCTAAATACTTGTAATTACTTGTATCTATTTGTATATTTATCTGAATATACACTTCCGTAATTGAATTATATTACGCTACGTAATTCGTTGTAATTACGCTCACGCAATTTGGTAAAATTGTGCAAAACAACCGGGCGAAGTCCGACAGAAAATACGACGTTGGTGAAAACATTTTTATAAATTACTTGAATCCATTTTTAGAAGTTATTTATCATATATTATTATTTTAATATAATAATACCCGAAAAACCTAGACGTTCCAATTAAAACGTCTTAAACGTAATGAAAACGTGCAGAACGCGCCCGACAAGCGATCGAAAGTCAAAATACATTTTTGACTCTAAAATATATTATTTAGAGTGAACCAATCAATTAATATATCGTGTCTATAAACGATAACGAAAAACGTCCAAATAAAACGTCACGCGATTTAAAATCCATACGACGAACGCGCAAATCGAGATCATTAAATTAACGAATCATTTTTGTAAATGTTTTTCAAGTATTTAGAATAAATACTTCAATTGGAAATATTGAAACTTAAATTGATACTTAAAAACGCGTATTAAACATTTAACACCAAACCGAGCGAGTAAACGAACGTAAAACGCAACAAATTAAGCTAAGAATGAAAAATGACCATAATGCCCTTGGTGGGGCTCATGAGAACGACCAGCCACCCCTCTCCTCCCCTTTTTGCTGCCCATTCCCCTCCCCCATTCAAATTTCATGCAAGGATATCAATCCCACACTCCACCTCACTCCTCATTCTACACTCAACTCATTTTCACTTTCTCTCTATTCTCTCTCACACTCTTCCCCTCTCTAAACTCCAGAAAACTTAGCCCAAATCACCTCCCATAACCACTCTTACACCATCATCATTCATCATCTTCATCAAGATTCAAGAAGGAGAAGTTTAATGAATCATCATCACCATCATCATCCACTCTTGTTCTCCTTCATTATCCTTTGTGAGAATCACTAAATCCCTCACTTATTTTACTTTAATGCTTCTGATTTAGATGTTATAAAGTTCATCTATCATGTTTATGTCCAAAACCATTGACAAAAATCGTTTTTATAAATTATATTCAAACTTACATAATCTGTCTCAGAAAAGTCAGTTTAGTAAATCGACCATAACTTGAGTTTTACAAAGAGTTAGAAGATGCATTTTTTTTAAAAAGTTGCGTATTGAAAATATCTACAAAAAGTTCTTCTATGGCTCTTTCCAGAAATCTACGGATTTTCACATAAATACGAATCTATGCGACTGGTCTGCATGTGCTTGAAAACTGAGTATGGTTCTACCCATAAATTTTTATACCTATCAAGATGGACACTATAATTACTGGAAAAATTAAGTTAACCTCTAGACACTTGGTAGAACAACTGGTAAAAATTGTGGAATCTAACTCGGAATATAACTAGTTAAGAAAAATAGAGGAAGTGAACCGACAAAACCGAAAAATATAAATATGGACTATTCGTCAGAGGATACATCGTAATGTTTCAGCAGACTATTCGTCAGGAAGAATATGTCAAGCCTGAGATTCGTGATCTTTTTGGCTATATTCTTGATGCGGCTTACGTTACGCCACCAAAAAATGGTTGGTTGGATGTTGATGTTGCAGCTATGATTGTTCCTGAGCCTGCTGTGAATGTGGTTCCAAAACCTGAGCCACAGGAGCTGCTTGAGGATGTTCTTGTTCAGGCTGATCAACCGGAACAACAGGTTGATGCACAGGTTGCTGCACAGCTAGTGCAAGAGGTGTTAGGGCAAAATGATGATGCCAATGATCCGCTTCTTCAAGAGATTGATCAATATATTGATGTTGCACCTACACAGGTATAATTTAAGTTATATAATAATATAGATACTTAATTGATAGATTTTATTATTAATCATAGATGTATAATATAATTATATAATGATAATGATATAGATATTTAGATGATTAGGCAATATATCTAATTATACAATATGACTGTCCTTATGCATAGAAAGCTGAGACTGCAGACCCAGAGGTTGTAAGACCTAAGGGTGAGCAGGGACAGCAAGATACATATGAGGTTTTACCTCTGAAGGTAATATATCAGATTAATCTAACATATGTATCGAACTTGTATGATAGAGCTTTTATGCTAATCATAAATGTTTAATATATTTACTATTCGGGATACTGTTGTTGGTACTTCTGGTGGATATGATGGTGAGATTGAATCAGATTCATCTACAGACTCTGATGATGTCAGACCCATTTCACCTCCAGCTGGACAATTTTTTTATGGTTCACGGTTGATACCTGATCCGGCTTTGAAGGAAAAGCGTAAGGCTAAAGAAGTCGATCATGACTTCAGTATTCTTGATGAAGGTCCTGAGGTGGCTGAGTCCCCTCTGATTACTCAATGCAGAAAGCGTTCTAGGACCTTGACTATTCGAGATGGTAAGTTTTATTTACAGTTGATAATCTTAACTTGTTGTTTATCAGGAGTAGGAGATACACGTTTAGTACTACAAGTGTTATATAATTAAGTAGAGATTGAGACAGAGTTATCTGTAACAATTACTTCTTTATTTGTATCTAACTTTACAGGCTGAGAAAATGCTAGAGTCAACGGAACCAGAAACGGACTCTCAGACTATTGAGAAGGGAGTTGCTGAGTTAGTGCGTGATGCACAGTTTCCAACTGCCAAAGCAAGTAGATTTGCAGCTAGCCTTCTCACGAAAGCTTTATCTCAAGTCATTCCTCCGCTTACACCTGAGTCTCATATTTCTTCGCTCACACCACCTGGACCATCTACTATTTCTATTACTCCTATGACTGATGCTGAAAGAATCACATCCTTAGAGTCTAGGGTTAAGGAGTTAGAGAAGCTTACTTCACAAATTCCAGAGTTGGTAGCTCAGAATCTTCTGTTTGCACAGCAGATTACTCAACAGAGTACATCTTACAAGATGCTGCTGGAGACTCATACCACATTGCTACAAGATTTTACAGCCCAGCGACTGAAGCTTGATTCCTTAGAATGCTTAGTGTTAAGAGTGAATTCAGGACAGTCAGCTCAGGGGGAGATAATGGTATATTTAGAGTCTTGCAAAGAAGATGAACTGAGGAGGAAAAGAGATCAAGACAAAGATGATGATCTCATTGCACCAAAAGATTGTGAGCCGACTGGTCCTTCAAAGACTAGAGAGCAAGCTAATGTTCAGGGGGAGTCTAGTGTTGATAAGAGTGGTGATGGTGCTGGTACAAGTACTGCGGGTACAAGTGAAGCTGGTAAGACAACTTAGACTTGTGTAGATATTTGTATTTAGGATTTAGTTGAATTATGATTGTAAATTATAATTGTAACTGAATAATTGTAACTTAATATTTTTGGTAATATATTCGACTTGAGATTATATTATTATATTTTCAAGTTAAATATATTAGAAATTATTTAAGTTATATATGATACATAAATTTGTGATCGAAAGTCTTCCGACTCATTGAATAGTCGAACGGCGAGTTTCAATTAGTTTTGGTGGTCAAATTTCTATGGTAACTTACATATTTTAGACTTCAGAGTTGGTTATAACTGACAAGTTTAATATGTAAAATCTTTAACTAGACAAAGATATATAATTTAAAGATATAATTGAAAGTTAAGTTTTTGGAAAGATAACAATTCAATTAAGTCTTGAAACTATATAAGTTAATTAATTGTAAACTTAAATGTTTGGTGTTTATTCACAAAATATTAGAGTTTAAGTTTAATTAATATTTGTTAAGTGTTTTATAAAAGACTTAAGAAATCTTAGATTAATTCAGGGTAATCAATAAAAGATTTATAAGTTATTAATTGCGTTTATGTTATGGACTAATTACATAAAAGGATTAATAAAGAAATTCTTAGATTGATTTAGGGAAATCAATGAAAGAATTTAGATTGTTAATAGTTATTTGTGTTTGTGTTTTCTAGGGATTGAAATGTTTAATCTATCAGATTCAGAAGATGATTTTCTTGATGAGATAGATGAAGACATTAGTTATGATTTGGAAGAAGGAGAATTTCAACCACCTGAAGATTGGACTGCTGTTTCAGAGATTGAGCTAGACATGGGTGTAGATCTAGATGCAAATATAGATGAACACCATGTGAGCCCATCTAGAACAGAGATTGTGATTGAAGATGAAGAAGGTCCTAAAGTTGTTGATGTAGATGAAGATATCAATGACTCAAACGATTATGAAGAAGAGATTCCTGATAAGCATAAAAACAATCCAATATTCAGACCTTTAGAGAAAATAAAGAAGAAAAAGGTTGGAGTTTTGGAGGTTGATATCACAGGAAAACGCGAAGCACGTAGAGGGATTATCGGTTGGTATTTTGACTCTGACCTGAAGCTTTTCGCGATTAAAAGGTTTGACGGAGTTCAATATTTTGAGCGAAAACTTGCAGTGTTCAGTTCTCTACCTAAGTATGAGATTCGAGACTTGGCTAGATTATCTTTGAAGAATCCAGATAATGATTTTGTTGGTCAATATGTAGAACATATAATCAAGACTGGGGTTCGTTCGGGGAAGTTTGAAAAGATTAAGCCAATGAATGGAAAAACGATAAAGTTACAGGAGAGAAGTCAAAGGACTGGAAGGAGAAGGAGAAATAGTGTATCCAGCTGTCAAGTGTGTTCAGCAGATTCCACTGAAAACAATGCCACAGGATATTCTGGAAAATATGAAAAGTTGGCATGTGGATTCAGAAACTAGAGAGGCTGTCATGGTTGAAGCTGATGATGAAGTTAAGGGTGGTGAACATGAAATTTTCAGAGTTTATGACCATCGACACCTAATGAACATGTCAAAGAAAGATTTGTTAAAATTAAATGAAAATAGAATCTTGATGACAGAAGCATGGGGTGATTTAGCATGAGATTATCAAATGATGATTAAAACTTGTATTAGAATGAAAATATATGCAGGAAGTAAAATTTACAAATGAAGACTAAAGATAAGCGTGAAGATAAAGACCCTAGAGCTATTGTCAAGGGGGAGTCTGTTGAGACATAGTTTGTGACAACAGATCTAGCTTGAAATAGGACTGGTGTAATTATTATCATGTTTGTACATTGGTTTAGATTTGTAAATAAATATTTGTTTTGTTATTAATATTCGTTAAATATATTAGTATATTAAAGTGTTAATCGAATATCGGAAACGAAATAAATATGTATAGCGAGTCGAGATCTCAAGTCGCAAGGCATTGCGATGCGAGATGAGATCTGAACTCGCAATACAATAAGTATAGCGAACCGAAGCCAAGCTGGACTTGGGCTGCGAGTTGAGTTGGACTCGCAGGCCCATGACCTGCGAGGTGAACTAAGTATATATATTTGATTCGGTTTGACTTAAAAGAAAAGACTTTTTGCCATTCGAATTTTATACCTACGAATTGAATAATCCAGAGAAAAACGTTCTAAAGGCTAGACTTTGACGTTTTATCGTTTAAAGCTAAGTATTAGTAAAAACAAAACGCAAACTTATTCGTTATAGGAAGATAATGACGTATTAAGGGATTCCGCACCTTAATACTATAGATAACGAAGTTATCGATCCTAGAACTAGGGTTATAATATAGTACTCAAGTATTCATGGTAATTTTTAAGTATAGTTTCTATTTGTATAGTTTTTGTCGAAATGAAGTATTTCTGTTAAAAATTCATACGGTGCAGTCCACTCAAATTTTGTTGGTGATTAGACAGTTCAAGTAGTAAAAGTATAAATACTTTTGAAACTTCTACCTTTGCAGCGCTCAACTTCGGTTATACACTGTCCCCATCTTTTGATGCATCAACTTTTGCGGTTTCTATTAAATTTGGATTTCAAAGTCAGATGTTGGCTCTTATGTAGTACTAACCATAGCTGCGACGTGATAATGCAGAAGTTGGTGTCAAATTTTACCCTTTTGGCCGCGCGTGATGGTGTTCATGGAAATGCATACCACCATCACAAGCTCTGCCTTCTCTTGGTCAACCGCCACTCTACCTTTTTGGGTTTTCTTCTTGTTATACATCATTCTAGACATTGAGTCCACCATGAGTGTAAAAATAGCCGATCCCTTAATAGGAAACCTCTGCCACATGTTATCAGTCAAACAACTAGACGGTCAGCATGTCAAAAGAATCAAGCAACTAAATAAATTCATAACCAAAATTATGCTTAGAGCAGAGGCTTTAGAGATGTCAATAAGACAACAGTATGGACCAAGGACGAGGACAGAACAAATGATTAGACAGTGGCTATATCGATGATTCCAAAGACTAAAGCCTTGGACTTGTTATATAAGGATTGTTAGTTTGATCATCACATTGTGACAAGGATTTGGTGCATGTTTTTCAATACAGAAACAACAACATATTTTATTATGATCGGGAAATTTACATCAGCTTAATACCAACCAATTGGATTGGGGTGAGTGAACTACTAATGTTCAATCGTAAAACACCACAAGCTACTGATTTAAAGTTACGTGAAAGAATAGCCTTAGAAGCTCAAAAGGCAACGAAATAGTAACATAGGGAAATTTAGAAGGAATATGTACAATCATTCATGATCATCAATGAGCTCATACGAGAGTTATAGACTCCCATTCTTTCTGTACATTTAGATGTTTTTAAAGAATATAGATGAAATTCTCCCAAAATCGAGGAAATGACTAAAAACGTATTTGTAGCATAACTTACACAGACTCTATCAGAATGCTTATTGCCTACTTTAAAAGGGTAATTAATGGTATGTGTCTACCCCACCCACAAGAAGTATTAACGTGAGGCAAATCAATGTCCACAAATCACCCACATATATTTAGGCACGGATTCAAAGGCATGACCTATAGGTCACATATGTGAGGTCCAGACATTTGTGGTGACTATACCACTTGAGCACAACAAGATTCTAAAAACACTAGAAGTGGTAACACTAAAAATTAAGTGTTATGAGGAGATTACTGAATCTAAGATTGCAGGAAGTGAATGACACCTTGTGTTTTCAGTGTTCATAAATTATTTATTTGTTTTCAAATGAATATTAACGTTTGAAAACAGGAAAAGAAAAAAGAAGATAGAACCTCAATTCTCATGGTCCCGGGCCAGACGCCAACCGATAACACAATCGGTTAGTGACAGAAAAGCATCGGAAAACATGCTTGATCCGGAAGGGCGAAAAAAATGGCCCCCTCTGGGTGTTCACATATTGAAATAGTAAATACTTAATCATATTAAATGAAAACACCCAAAGTACTGACCACATTTATTTGTTAAGTTAAATCAATTTTGGTTGATCATTCTTTTATACTATTAAACAATAGCTCAGAAAGAAAGAGTCTTCTACTCTCATCTTTGTTAACTCTTTTCCACAGTGATGTCGTTCTCAGTCATTTTGTAAGTTAATAAAGGATAAGAACTTGTCAAACCTTCTAACCACAAAAGTTGAAAAGGACATCAAAACAGTTCCTCTCTATCCCTAATTATGCGACACCACATACTACTTCAAAGCGCATATCCAAAGGTACAAAGAAACATAAACAATGATCAAGATTACTCAAATCGACAAACAGTTGCTTCAAACTTGACTAAAAACCTTTTATAATCTTAATTCCATATATCTTTTCAGTATGCTTTTTACCTACATGGTAATGAAACAAGATTTTAATACAGAGCGAAGTGGTAAATTCATTATCATATACATATACATACAAACAACAAAACTCAACTGAACCCACCTTTATTTGTTTACTCATCTTACTTGAGTACTTTGACGTGGAGTCGGCAATGGAGATGCCAAGGGTGTCAAACGACGTTGACGATGTCCTGCTGGTGATTTTAGAACAGGACTAGACACTGTTCGATGTTCTCTTGAAGCACTCTTAGCAGCTTGAAGCTCTTCAAGACTTGCTAATACTTCAGACATTCGAGGTCTGGTCTTAGGTTCTATGCTAAGACACTGTGATGCAAGTGTGGCTGCAGTGTACACAGCCTTTTGAGGATACTGTCCCTCCAATTTAGTGTCCATAATCCTAAATAAACGCCGCTTGTCTCCTAGATATGGTTTTGTCCATTCAACAAGATCCTGCTCGACGCCAACCTTGTCTTTATCAACAGCACGGCGACCTGAAAGTAGTTCTAGCAACACAACCCCAAAACTGTACACGTCACTCTTTGCGGTTAACCTTCCTGTTGGTCAAAACATGAGTGTTCATGTCATTAAATAAATCATGCGTTGAACAGCAACTATGTATCAACAAAAGTCAAAACTAGGTTATGTTTAATCTTTAACAGGTCTTGGACTCCTGGATTAAAAATATAACATGAAAAGAAGTAGGTCAAACTTCGTCCAAACTCAGTGTATCTTAATGCATAAGACCCCCTAATTAATTTATTCAAAAAGCTTGATAACCATTGATATATTATTAAAGTTCTGTGATCAAATTTGATACCCTGATCATTAGGTAAAAACAATCTGGCAAAAAGTGCTTCGGGTCAACGCATCCTGACCCATCTTGACCTGTATGATCGTACGCCATTTAGACCCTTACCCATACTGACTGACCTACCCATTTATTCATCAGTAATAAAGGTCTGATAACATAAGAGTACAAACCTGTAGCAATGTATTCTGGTGCGGCATACCCATGGGTACCCATTACTTGTGTCGACACATGAGTCCTATCACCAGTTGGGCCAGCCTTGGCTAAACCAAAATCTGATAGTTTTGCATTAAATTCCTGTGTCATGAAGGCAAAATGAGCATGTTATTACTTGTTATTCTGGAACCAAAAACACATGCATTTTACCATAAGCAATAATTACTATCCTACCGCATCAAGAAGGATGTTTGAAGCCTTAAAATCCCGATATATAATTTGGTCTTTGGCATCATGAAGAAAAGCTAAGCCTCTCGCAGCACCTATTGCCACTTTAAGCCTTGTTGCCCATGGAAGTGGTTGAGGACCCCCTGTGAACCGAAACAAGACATTCAATTCTTGACCATAAAAACAACCCCCAAATACATAACATAAAACTTCTGTCAGTCTATCAAACAGTAGCATAAAAATTATATCAAACACGATGAACATATAAGCAATTAAACATACTTCTGAAAAGATGATTCTCCAAGCTTCCTTTAGGCATGAACTCATAAACCAAAAGCCTATTATCACCCTCCTCACAATAACCAATAAGTTTCACCAAATTAGGATGATGTAACTGCCCAAGATACGTCACTTCTGTCTGCAAAAACCAAGCCATCAGCAGACAAGTCGAATATCGAGAATCCAATAAACGAGCACGAAAAAGACACTAACCAGCCATTCCTTGTGACCTTGAAACCCCTCAGGTTTGAGCTTTTTAACAGCAATGACCATCCCAGATCCCGGTTTCGAAGCCAAATGTGTAAACTCATCAATCCATCCCTTAAAAACGTACCCAAACCCGCCTTCGCCAAGAAGACTATCGGGCCGAAAGTTTCTAGTAGCATTCTTTAACTCCAAAAAGGAAAAAGGTTTAACATTTGGAGACGATAATATTTCACCGTCCGATCTTGGTGTTGTACTAATACTATCAATACTACTACTTCCCCCACTGTAAGTTGATATTGTCATACTTGAGGGACCTGAAGATGAACTTATTTTACTACCAATTTTCGACATCCCTGAGTAAAAACAACAAACTATATAATCAGACACACATTCAGTTCATTGTAATGATAATCGAAGAAAATTTAGCTGAACATAAATAGTTTTTGAAGTAACAAGAAGTAGGCCCAAAAAGTCAATTTCATAAATTTACGTTGATTTTTAGGTCTACTGATGATTTGTTTTCAAAATTGAGCTACAATTCGCATCGATTTCGGTTTAAAAAAACCTAGGATCGGTACTCTTAATAAAAATTTATAAGAAACCCTGATATCCATGTAAACCCTAGTAATAATACGAATAATAGACATATGAAATGGATACAAATACAAGATGAACATGGATTTTACCGGAATGATTACGGGGGCTAACAGTGGCGTCTACTTTGGAGTTTAAGCAGTTACCCATGTTTGATTTGAGATTCAGGAGTAGAGAAGGATGATTAAAAGGGTGGGGGTGAATAATAATGAGAAACTGAATGTTGGGTTCACATCTGATGGATATTAATTATGGAAAAAAGGAACAGACGTCGCTATCGGAAGTGAAAAAAGGTTCCAAAGCAGAAAATGATGATGATAATAATATAAGAGAGGAGAAGAAGAAGAAGAAGGTGTGAAATTTCGTTAAAGATGTTACGCTGAAAACGTATGACTTTGTTGTTGTTTGACTCGGTATGTACCTGCCAACCACGATGGGATACCATCATCATTATCATATGTTATTTTCTTTTTCTATTTGTCACATTTTTCGAACACGTTCGTACATCATTAATATTTTTTATACTTGTAGTAGACTACGGAGTACAATATTATTACGGAGTATAAAACATACAATACTTCTTTGGTGCAAGAAGGAAAAGTGACAATGTACGAATTATCATCCTTTATTGAAAAATAGTGATAATTCATCAAAAATTTTGATAAAGTCATCATGATTATGTATTTACATTTTATATTGTACAAACAAGAGAAATATATTTATGATGGATTTATCAATATTTTAGGGGGTTTATGGACTCGATCACCAAGATAATTTCATTTTTGTACCGAGCTCACCAATCTACCTATTTTATTACCATTATCGACAACTTACTTTCAAATTTTATTTTGATGTCATCATAAGTTAACTGGCTACTGGCTAAGCATGTCATTTTTGTAATAGTCAGCATTTTTTATTTTAAAAGCCAACTGGTTTTTAAATTACACATGTATTATTATTTTTAATTAATTAAATTAACATTAACATCATAAATAACATCTCATTTATAACTCTCATAAATCACACACACCTACTGTCACTCTCATACGATCGCGACGAACTAGATGTGTAATTTTGATCTTGAATTTTGTTTGTTCATGTGAAATAGTTTGTGAATCCTTGCAAGGTACGTTATTTGTGTTGCAACTCGTCGGTTGGTAATTTCTTTCATTTTACAACATTACTCCAATAACTACATTCAATACCCTTCAATACCTATCAAAACAACAACATGAGTGCAATCACAAACAGAAGCACAAACGCCAATTTCATGTAAAAGCTAGCCTTTGCCTTGTTCTTCTTCACCCCTTGTTCCAACATTCCAGGAGCTATAACCATTTTCCTCTTATGGTAGTTCATCATCCAACCAATGAAAAGCCTTGCATTTCTTCTAAGAATACTGATGAAGACGAAGATTATAAAATTAATTGAATCTTAAACATGGTGTGTTGGACCCTAGATATGGACCTAAATCGAATCATGACAATCAACTGAAGCGCGAAAATCAACAATTGAATATAAGTACGTTAAACACAAACGAATCAAACCAAATGTATTTGTATATTGATAATATGAACGACTAGCTTGAATACACAGATTACCTCACAAAATGTTCTCAACTATTACAGATTCGTCAACCTTGATTTATGGGCCGAAGTCAAGTATTTATACCGAAACCCTAACTACATATTGCGACACAGACTCTGTGTCGCATAGCCGACTCATGCGACACAAGCCTTGTGATGCAACTGCGACACAAGCTGTGTCGCCTAAACAAAAAGTGTAGTTACTTTTATATAATTCAAACTTCGTAACTATCGTAATTACATATAAAACAAATACAGACCGAGACCAACTGACAGACACACTAAATATGCACTGTGACACCTGTCAAATTAGGACTAGTAATTAGTGCGTAATCAAGTGTAATACATGTAATTAGTTCCGTGTTAGGCTAATTAATGTATCAATATATATATTGTTGAATATATACAAGTATGCAATTTGATTAAATCGTACAAGTTTCAAATCGAATGCAATTCGGTTCAATTAATACGGACGTTGGTGAACAATTTTATTAAATATTATGACATTATTTAATAACTCTATTTTATCCAAAATATTATTTAGATAATATTTCAACTCAAATTCGTATCGTACAAACAACATTTACGCGATTAAAATAATAAACGCGCGAACGATCAAAACAAGAATAAATTATATTTTATAACTCAAATAAAAGTATTTGATGAAATACTTTAACAAAAACCTTAATAAATATTCATATTTTAAAATAATTATTTATACGATTAAACGACAGGGGAAATGAACACCGCACGAAGCGCAGACGCGAGGGTTAAAAACTTGGGAGATTCCCTCCCCTTTTTCTCCAAAAATCTACCAAAACCCCCCCTCCCCTCCTCATTTTCATCATTTCACTCTCTCTCTCTCTTTCTTACTTTCTCTCTTTTCTCTCTAAATATAACCACCAAACCACCACCATAAACAACCACCAATAACTACTACCAAACGGCCTCGGATCGTCACACTCATTTAGAAGAAAACGTTCCTCTCGTCGAGATCTACATTTTCCTCATTTCGGATTCCTCCGATATTAAGTTTGTAAGTTTCCGACAAAACCCGAAACACTCCGATTTCACTTATTTTTACTTGTTTATGGGTTATTCACGCTTATAATGTCCAAATATGGGTTGGGTAAAAGTTTCAAGTCAAACGAAAACCGAAAACACCTTTTCGGCTCATTTTCCGGCCAACAACACGTTATGTCGCAGAGGCTCCAGGCCACCTGCGACATAAGCTCTTATGTCGTTAAATCAAGTCTTATGTCGCATATAGCGACATAAGCCACTATGTCGCACTAATCACGGATGTCGCATATAGTGACACAAATGGTTATGTCGCAGAAATTACGGACGTCGCATATAGCGACACAAAACACTATGTCGCAAAACTTATTCCCGTCGCATATAGCGACACAACGCCTTGTGTCGCATTAAATTGCGGATGTCGCACTTAGCGATACAAGCCTTTATGTCGCAGACATGATCTGCGACACAACAGACTACGTCACACTTAGCGACACAAAGCCTTATGTTGCACCTAATGTCGCATAAGACATAACCTTGAAAACATGGATTTTTACTAAGTGTCAAACTTGTGTCACTTCAAACACTTATACGATATGACCTTTTTAACACATCAAAATACGTTTATGAACATGAACACTCGAAATCATAATAATAATAATGAGATTATTATTACAACCAACCACCAACGGGCCGTACACGTTTTCAAAACACAATCCAATCAACCAAGTCGTAGTAACTTGGACTATCTAAACAACCAAATCGTAGTAATTTGGGTATTCAAATCAACCAAGTCATAGTAACTTGGACATGTTAAACAACCAAATCGTAGTAATTTGGAAAAGTCAATTAACCAAATCGTAGTAGTTTGGACATTCTAGTTGGACGAACAACTACAAAGGTAGTGTTTCGAGATACCACCCATGTTTATAACCATCGCGTGTCTTGGACACCCTCAGGTTACAAGTCTTCGGACATCAATTCACGGCTAACCAAAAAAGTTTATTAAGTTAAACTTCTCAAGGCTCAGGTGAGTCTCATGGCCCCTCTTTTACTGTTTTCACTCAGGGGTGTGATTACATTGCTCGTTTTATTTTACAATATGAACGCAAGTACAATACAAATCAAATACTACATGAGTTGTTTTCACTAATCATTTCAAAGCCCTCCACAACATAGTTTGGTAATACATCTGTAGCGTGAATGTTAGGATATGATATCATATAGGATTGACAATCCTCGTCCGGGTTAGCACGCACTAACTGGTCAAACGGACGCATTAAGATTTGGGAAGACGAGTGTAGATTAGGCACTCGTAGGAGGCAAGTCAGTTGGGTTTCCTTAATTGGACCTGACACTCAAGTTAAGCTCAGATTATGTGCTCATGGCTGTATAACTTTTATTTTGCTTAATTGCATTTTAAATTCAATTAAATCTTGCGGTTCATACAAATATGTGTTGACGTACAAACCTGTGAGCTCAGCAGCGTTTCACTGAGCCATTTTAGCATGTATCACAGGTACTCGGCAGTAGGTTGGCTGCCCAATCAGGATTCATTAGCTCGAGTCTACATTCAATCAATCAGAGATTTAGTTGCATTATTATATTTTTGTATAAAGTAATTATGTAATGTAAATCTCTCAATTTCAAAGAACTGAGCTAATGTAAACAATATTTTTGATGTAAACTTTGGTTTTATCAATACAATGTAAAATGAAGCATTTAGTGGTCGTTTATTATATTTTTGTGCTTGTGATTATTAATTAGTCGCGCCCTGAATCGATTCGCTTCTGCAACCCGAATTTGGGGGTGCGACAGATTGGTATCAGAGCCTAAGGTTATAGTGAACTAGGTTGCATTTAGTGAGCCTAGACTATCCGTTAGGCAGTATTCCTTATTAAGTATGATTAGGTTCAGTGACTACATTGTATTAGTTTAATTTAACATAGCCTGATCAATTATGTACAATTAAAAGAATATGATGTGGGATCTGAAAGGAGTCATGACTGAAGAGGATACACTAGTTGACTCTGACCTCGAGAGAACCGGGACTCAAACATGTCTATGTTAGACACTTTAGGCTATTATGTGATATTTATATATACATAGATAGGCCTCGCTCTCGCTCAATATCTAAGGCTATATTATATATGTATTATATGGATATAGGCCTCATTCTTTCTAATGCTTTGTCTCAGAATGGCAAACACACCACCCAATTCGTCACGCTCTCATCCGTATGGATCGCGAAACCCAATGGTAGCTAGGAGGAACACCAGGTTGCCTCGAGCTGACCCATACCCCACTCACTTCACTTTGTCGGACTTAGCCACTAGGCTATACCGACATGAGCAACGACTTAATACTATGGATATCGAACTCCAAGAAACAAACGAAAACTGGAGACTCACATCACTCGAACGCATCAATCAAGTCTCCGAAGATCACGAAAATACTGTCAACCACATGGACACCCTTGACAACCGTCTAGGTGAAACCATCGAAACTATGGAGGTTGTCCACAACCAAGTGATTGGCAACCGAAATGAAATCTCCGTCCTACAATCAACACTGAATCAGTGCGAGACACGTCTAAGGGAAACCGATGATGCCCTCCGAATGGTTAACAGACTCGCAGAATCTGTAGACTATCTCACCGCACTACTACCGCAACTCAATCTACGTCAGGATTAGCTTAGGCTAAATCTGTACTTTATCATGCTTTCGTAGGACATATGTAATTCGACCGGATGTAACAATTCCCGGCACCTTTTGCTAAAAATCTAATCCTGTAACTTTTGGGACACGTAATTCGAAATTGGCTGTAATCGTTTAAGATCGTAATATCAATCACAATTTCTCTCAACTATCTTACATTGTTAATTTTCACTTTGTGATGTTGTATATTACCGTTTTAGTATATGTACATCTATCGAATTATCACTCTGGTACAACTTCTCATGTGCCTCTTGTTTCTCTCTTGAAGAATCATGCCGCCAAAGAAGAAAAGTTACAGTGATGCCGAACTTGCTGCTGTCGTATCTCGAGCAGTGGCCGATGCTTTGGCTGCTCGGGATTCCCCTCGAAACTCTCGAAGTAATGACGAGACCCCAGTCAATACCCCTATTATCAAACCTTGCTCCTACAAGGAATTCCTTAGCTGCAAATCACACTACTTCAAAGGCACGGAAGGTGCTATTGGCCTAATCAGATGGATTGAACGTATAGAATCCATCATCAACCACTGTAACTGTACGGAGGATAACAAAGTCAAGTTTGCTGCCTATACCTTTCAGAAAGGTGCACTTACATGGTGGCAACACCAACGCAAACTCTGTGGGCATTGAGATAGCAAACCGACTTCCTTGGGCTGAACTGAAGAAAAAGCTTAGGGAAAAATACTGTCCCGAAGAAGAACTGCACCGTCTGGAGGAAGAATTCTAGCATTTGACAATGCAGAGAACTGACATCGCTGGTTATACCACCAAATTCCAGCAATTCACTTTGTTATGCCGGGTTTGGTTAATCCGGAGGAGAAGTGCATCAAGAGATATATCCACGGCCTCCCGGAGAATATCCAGGGGAATTTCGCCTCATCCAAACTTACCACCGTTGAAAGTGCAATCTGGTTGGCACATGAACTCATGGCCATGGTTGTCAGCCGTGAGACATCCAACACTTCCTCCTCCAACAACAACAAACGAAAATCGTCTGAACACCACAATAACCACAACAAGAAACCCAATGTCGTCCAAGTTTACAATACAAATTCTGAACCCAAGCGTGGATACACTGGGGACATGCCATACTGCTCCTAGTGTAACTACCACCACGATGGTCCATGCAGTACTCTCTGCAAGAACTGCAGGAGATACGGGCACTTGACCAAAGATTGCTGAGCCCCCAAATCCAATAACAACACCTCTCACAACAATGCAAACCAACCCAAATCCTGTTTTGGATGTGGAGAAGCGGGACAATTAAGAAATGAATGTCCTAAAAACAAGAACAAGAACAACAATGCAAGGGGAAGAGCGTTTGTACTCAACTCCGGGGATGCCCGTCAGGACCCGAATGTGGTCACAGGTATGTTCCTTCTCAACAACCTATCTGCTTCTATTCTGTTTGATACTGGTGGTGATAGAAGCTTTATTTCCGATGAGTTTTGCCCCCTACTTGATATCGCACCTATTGCTCTAGATGTTAAGTACACCGTAGAACTTGCAAATGGTAAACTCATAGAAACCGAAAGTGTAATACCTAATTGCACTTTAAACCTTGCCAATGAAACTTTTTCAATCGATCTTATGCCTGTTGAAATTGGAAGTTTCGACGTCATCATTGGTATGGACTGGTTGTCCAAACACCGCGCTGAAATCATTTGTTACGATAAAATTGTTCGTATTCCTCTTGCCGTCGGTAGAACCTTTGTCATACAGGGGGAGAGAGGTGGACGAGACTCAACATCATATCCTGTTTGAAAACCCGGAAACTTCTGAGAAAGGGTTATCCAACAATCCTCGCGCATATCATGGAGAAAAAGTCAGAGGAGAAGCGACTTGAGGATGTGCCCATCGTTCGAGACTTTCCAGAAGTCTTTCCTGAAGAACTACCTGGTCTACCACCACCAAGACAGGTTGAGTTCTCAATCGACCTCGTGCCAGGTGCCGCACCTATGGCCCGAGCACCATACCGTTTAGCCCCATCCGAACTTCAGGAGTTGTCCAATCAATTACAGGATCTCCTAGAAAGAGGATTTATTAGGCCGAGTTCTTCACCTTGGGGAGCTCCGTTCCTATTTGTCAAAAAGAAAGACGGTTCTTTCTGAATGTGTATCGACTATCGAGAGTTGAACAAGCTAACTGTCAAGAACCGTTATCCACTTCCTCGTATTGATGACATGTTTGACCAACTACAGGGGTCGAGTTTTTATTCAAAGATCGATCTCCGGTCAGGTTATCACTAAATACGTGTTCGCGACACCGACATTCCCAAAAACCGCTTTCAGTACCCGTTATGGGCATTACGAATTTCAGGTGATGCCATTCGGTCTAACCAACTGTAACACCCGCCAAATTAGGGCTAGTCATTAGGTCCTAATCGTTTTTGTAATACATGTAATTAGTACTGTGTTAGGCTAATTTGTGTATCAAATAATATATTGTTGAATATATACAATTGCGCGATTTGGTTAAATCGAGCACGTTTCAAATCGAAGGTAATTCGGTTCAAGTAAATACGGACGTTAGTGATCAATTTTCTTAAATAATATAAAATTTTATAATAACGATATCATACCCAAAATATTATTTTGATAATATTTCAACTACATTCCGTATCGTATAATAAACGTCTACGTGACTTAAACATTTAACACACAAGCAAACGAAACCATTTAAGTTTATTAAGTATTTGGTAAAATACTTCAACAAAGATATTGAATAAACCTCCATATTTTAAAACTTGTAATTAAACGTATAAAAATAACTATTTAACATGAAATGATCGAAAAATGAACACCGTACAGAGCGCGTATGCGGGAGAACGAAAAACTGGTGAAGTCCACACTCGGTGGACCCCACCAGTCGGCCCCCCTCTCTTCCCCCTTCTTTTCTTCCCTTTTTCCTTTCTTCTTTCTCACTTTCACCTTTTTACTTCCTTCTTTTCTCTCTAAACTAAACCACACCACCACCACTTAATCTCACTAAAAACACCACCAAACGACCTCGATCTTCACCACCCGTTTGGAGAAAAAGAACCGCCTCGCAACGATCTACGTTTCTATCCTTCCGAATCCTCCGCGCAACGATTTGTAAGTTTCCGACAAAACCCGAAACCTTTCGATTTCGAGTATTTTTAGGTTCTAGTTGTTCCTTTAAGCTTAGAATATCCCTATAAGGGTTGGGTAAAAGAATCAAACCAAACGGAAACCCGAAAACTCATTTTTGGCTCAAAAATCCGTCAACAGCCTTAAGTGTCGCAACGAAGGTGCAGTATAGCGTCACTTCATGCATCACTTAAGTGACGCATTGAGTGTCCCTAAAAGCCCTAATCATGCGTCACTTGCATAAGTGTCGCATAAAACCCCTTTTTCCCGACACTTACCTCCGTCACTTGTTTAGTGACGCCTAGAAGCCTTAACCGACACTTATACCCGACACTAATGGAGTGTCGCCACCTTATGCGTCACTTACCTAAGTGACGCCCTAAACTCAGAATTTCCAATTTTATGTGACACTTCCTAAGTGTCGCCCAAGTCACCTAGTGACGCCTCACTATGCGTCACTTCCATAAGTGACGCCATAAGTGACGCCCTTACCCAGACTCTGCTATTTCATGCGTCACTTCCTAAGTGACGCCTAAGACCCTAAGTGTCGCTATAAGTGTCGCATGAAACAGAACCCAGATTTTTACTAAGTGTCGAGACCTGAAAGTTTATCACTTGATTTTACCCAAATTCAAATCTTAGATGCATTTTTCCCAGCCAGGGGCCAGCCCCTTGGACCCCGCCAGGGGTTGCCACCCCTGGGACCCCGCTAACCAGGGGCGCTGCCCCCGGACCCCCGTCACCTAAAAGTTTGTAAATACTTTTTAAGTATAACATTTCGACATAATAATAATATTATTGCAAATAATCACCAACGGGCTGTACACGTTTTCAAAACTCGAACTTATCAATCAAATCAAATCATTGGACATTACTAGTTGGATGAACAACTAGCATAGGTTATCTTTTAAGATAGCTACTTATTTTATTCAACCTTGCGCGTTATAAATGCCCGGCAGGTTACAGTCTTCGGACACACCATTTTACTTCACCACATTTGCTTCATTGCAACTCTTCAGGCTCAGGTGAGTCTCATAGCCCCGACTTTTTACTGTTTTTACTCCCGGGGTGGGAATACATGCTCTAACTGTTTTACACGTGAACACGAGTACAAAACTCGCTATATTCTGCATGAGCTAATTTCTAATCACTTTTAAGTCCTCTACGATCATAGTTCTGGTAATACTTTATGTAGCGCGAATGTTAGTGTATGGTACCATATAGGACTGACCATCCTCGTCCGGGTCAGCAAGCACTGACTGGTTAAACGGACGCATTAACTCTTGTTCATACGAGTGTGGATTAGACACTCGCCCGGAGGCACCCACGATCAAGCACTTTATTGTGATCCTGACACCCACGTTAAGCGCAGACTATGACCTCATGGCAAACATATACATCATTTGATTCATTTCAAATGGTTATTATTAAATCTTGTGGTTCACACTTACTTATTTACTATGCAAACCTGTGAGCTCACCAGCGTTAGCTGACCTTTTAGCATGTGTTCTCAGGTACCCAACAGCAGTAGGACCTGTTCACTCAGGATGCCCATAGCTCGAGTCAGCATACACATCAGGAGATTATTTTGCATTACTACATTTTGTAACTAAGTTATGCCGATTAATCTCTAAACACTGTAACTATTGGGCTTTTGTAAACATTTATACATTGTAAAACTTATATTATCAATGTATTTGTAAAACGACGCATATAGAGTCGTTCATTATATGCCTTGTGTGTTTTGATTATTGATTAGTAGCACCCCAAAGCTTTCTTCCGCTAAACAGTAAATTTGGGGGTGTTACACCAACGCACCGACTGTATTCATGGATCTTATGAATCGGGTGTGCAAACCATACCTCAACAAGTTTATCATTGTCTTCATTGACGACATTCTCATATACTCGCGAAACGAACAAGAACATGCGCAACACCTCAAAACCATCCTAGAACTGCTTAAGCATGAGGAGCTTTATGCAAAATTCTCTAAGTGTGAGTTCTGGATGCAAATTGTTCAATTCCTTGGACATGTTATCGATAGTCAAGGAATCCACGTTGATCCATCAAAAATCGAGGCTATTAAAGATTGGCAATCGCCAACCACTCCGACCGAGGTACGCCAATTCTTGGGATTGGCAGGGTACTATCGGTGCTTCATCAAAAATTTCTCAAAAATAGCTCAACCACACACGACACTGACTCAGAAAGACAAAAAGTTCGATTGGACTGATAAACAAGAGTCAGCATTTAATCTTCTGAAATAAAAGCTCTGCAGTGCTCCGATTCTTTCCTTACCCGAAGGCACTGATGACTTCGTGGTATACTAACGAGACAAAGTTATTGCTTACGCTTTGCGACAGCTCATAATCCATGAAAAGAACTACACCACCCACAACCTCGAGCTAGGAGCTATCGTCTTTGCCCTCAAAACCTGGAGACATTACCTCTATGGCACTAAGTGCACAATCTTTACCGACCACAAAAGTCTCCAACACATATTCGATTAGAAGGATCTCAACATGAGACAACGTCGGTGGGTCGCGTTGCTCACCGATTACATTTGCGAAATCAAATACCATCCGGGTAAGGCAAATGTTGTTGTCGACGCCCTCATTCGAAAGGAACGAATGAAACCACTTCGAGTCCGAGCCCTCAGCATGACTATTCACAATGATCTAAACATTCAGATTCTCACCGCTCAACTCGAAGCTCTAAAACCCGATAACATAAAAAACGAAGCCTTACGAGGCATGGATAAACAATTCGAAATCAAACCTAATGAAGTTAGGTACTTCTTTAACCGAATCTGGTTACCCAGTTTTGGAAACCTGCGAGACTTGGTGATGGATGAAGCTCACAAGTCCAATTATTCTATCCATCCTGGATCCGACAAAATGTATCACGGCATCAAGGAATTTTATTGGTGGCCGAATATGAAAGCTGAAATCACCACATACGTCGGCAAGTGCCTCACTTGCTCGAAAGTCAAAGCCGAATATCAAAAACCTTCTGGTTTACTCCAACAGCCCAACATTCCTGAATGGAAATGGGAACAAATTGCCATGGATTTCATAACTAAACTACAAGTCATCGAGCGGATGCGATACCATTTGGGTGATCGTCGATCGTCTCACGAAATCTGCTCATTTCCTGGCAATCAAGGAAACCGACAAAATGGAACGCCTTACACGAATCTACATCAAAGAGGTTGTTTTTTCGACACGGTGTTCCAATCTCAATTATCTCCGATAGGGATAGTCGTTTCACATCTCACTTTTGGCAATCACTTCAAAAATCATTGGGTACCCGTCTTGATATGAGTACCGCATACCACCCTCAAACCGATGGCCAAAGTGAACGAACAATTCAAACACTAGAAGACATGCTACGAGCTTGCGTAGTTGACTTCGGTGTAAACTAGGAAAAATACCTACCATTGTGAGAGTTTTCATACAACAATAGTTATCACACCAACATTATGGCTGCACCCTTTGAGGCACTGTACGGTCGTAAGTGCCGCTCACTGATTTGTTGGACCGAAGTGGGAGACAGTCAACTCACTGGTCCTGAGATTATCCACGAAACTACTAAAAAGATCTTCGAAATACAAAACAAACTCAAAGTCGCACGTGATCGTCAGAAAAGTTATGCTGACGTGAGACGCAAACCACTCGAGTTCCAGGTTGGGGATCGAGTGCTACTCAAAGTTTCACCTTGGAAAGGTGTTATCCGATTCGGTAAACGCGGGAAGTTAAATCCCAGATACATTGGACCATTCAAGATTCTCGAAAGGATTGGTTCAGTGGCATATCGATTGCAGCTGCTGTGACACCTGCCAAATTAGGACTAGTGATTAGTGCCTAATCAATTGTTAATACATGTAATTAGTTTTGTATTAGGCTAATTAATATATCGAAATATATATTGATGAATATATACAATTATGCGATTTGATTAAATCGTTCGCGACCCAAATTGAATGTAATTCGATTCAATTTATACGGACGTTGGTGAACAATTTTATTAAATAATGTAATATTATTTAGTATAAACATTATATCAAAATATTATTTTGATAATATTTCGTAATTAGTTCGTATCGTACAAATAAAAGTCCACGCGATTAAAATGTTAAACACACAAACAAACAAAACCATTTAAGTTATTAAGTATTTGGTAAAATACTTCAAAAAAAATATTGAATAAACATTCGTATTTTAAAACATATATTTAAACGTATAATATAATTATTTAACGTTTAAACGATCGGGAAAACGAACACCGCACGGAGCGCAAATGTGGGGATTAAAATTTGGGAGATTCCCCTCCCCCTTTTCCCCCAAAAATCTGCCCTCCCTCCCCCCATTTCCCTCATTTCACATTCACCATCTCTCTCTCCTCTCTTCTTTTTCTCTCTACACACCCATCACACCACCATCACCTAAATCTATCAAATAACACCACCAAACAACATTAAATCATCTAGCTCGTTTGGAAGGAAAGAACCACCACGTCGCGATCTATATTCCTACCTTTTCGAAATTCTTTGGCGTTAATTTGTAAGTTTCCGACAAAACCCGAAACACTCTGATTTCCATTATTTTCACTTGTTTATGGGTTATTTAAGCTGATAATGTCCAAATATGGGTTGGGTAATAGTTTTAAGTCAAACGGAAACTGGAAAACACCTTTTCGGCTCATTTTCCGGCAAACAGCTCGTTGTGTCGCAGAGGCTCCAGGCCACCTGCGACACAAGGCCTTATGTCGCAAAACCCTTACTTATGTCGCATATAGCGACACAAGTGATTGTGTTGCAGAACTCATTCCCGTCGCACATAGCGACACAACACCTTATGTCGCATTAAATTGCGGATGTCGCACTTAGCGACACAAAGACTTATGTCGCAGACATGATCTGTGACACAAAAGACTATGTCGCATCTAGCGACACAAGCCTTATGTCGCACACTGTGTCTCATGAAGCGGAACCAAGAAAACACATATTTTACTAAGTGTCGAGACCAAAAATTTTATCACTTGATTTCACCTAAATTCAAGTCCAGGTGCGTTTTTCACCAAAGCAATATAGTAGAAATAAAAAAATTTCGAGCGGACTTGGCATCTCGACCCCAACTAGGGGCCAGCCCCTTGGACCCCGCCAGGGGTTGCCACCCCTAGGACCCCGCTAACCAGGGGCGCTGCCCCCGGACCCCTGACACCTAAAGTTTATAAATACTTTTAAGTATAACACCTTTCAAAAATTAAAATAATAATGTAAGATTATTATTACAAACAAATCACCAACGGGCCATACACATTTTCAAAACTCAAGATTAATCAACCAAATCGTAGTCATTTGAACATTCTAGTTGGATGAGCAACTACAAAGGTAGTCTTTTAAGATACCTAATCAATTAATAACCATCGCGTGTCGTGGACACCCTGAGGTTACAAGTCTTCGGACATCACTACTCGGATAATCAACTCAAGTTTATATAGATAAACACTTCAAGACTCAGGTAAGTCTCATAGCCCCTATTTTACTATTTTACTCAGGGATGTGATATCATTGCTCGTTTTATTTTAACTATATGAACGCAAGTACGCAAACAAATAATTACTACATGAGTTATCTCACTAATCTTTAAAGCCCTCCTCAGCATAGTTTAGTAATACGTTGTAGCGTGAATATTAGTATATGGTACCATATAGGATTGACCCTCCTCATCCGGGTTAGCATGCACTAACTGGGTAAACGGATGTACTAATATTTGTTCAGACAAGTGTAGATTAGGCACTCATGGGAGGCACTTCGATCAGGATTCCTTAAATGTGAACCTGACACCTTGAGTTAAGCTCAGACTATGTGCTCATGGCTGTAAAACTTTTATTTTGCTTAATTGCATTTTAAATTCAACTAAATCTTGCGGTTCATACGATATATGTGTTGACATACAAACCTGTGAGCTCACCAGCATTTCGCTGACCCATTTTAGCATGTATCACAGGTACTCAGCAGTAGGTTGGACTGCCATTCAGGATATCATTAGCTCGAGTCATCATGCAAAACATTCAGAGATTTAGCTGCATTATTATATTTTGTATAAATTAATTATGTATGTAAATCTCTCAATTCCAAACTGAGCTAATGTAAACTATATTTTGATGTAAACTTGATTTTATCAATACAAGTTGTAAAACGACGCATATAGAGTCGTTCATTATATCTTTGTGCTGTGATTATTGATTAGTCGCGCTGTAACACCCCCAAAGTCGTTGATTTAGTTTAGCGGAAGCATTTAGTTAAGTATGGGGAGTGCCACAATACACAGTATATGCATACGTATCAGAGCATATGATTACAACAGAACGAATATATTAAGATGCCAAAGTATTAGTTACAAAGTTTACGATTCCTCGAATCATACAAGTTCAAAAGTATTAAGTTTACAAAAGTAGATTTCGTAAATATGACTAACAGTTTCAGTTATATAAAAGAAATCCAGTTGTCAAAAGTTGGCATCCTATACTTCTTGGGTCGCCTATGTTCCAACGTGCAGGCGGTTCTTACATGCGCAACTAATTCCCTGAAAAACATAGTAAAAGTCAACGAGGTTGAGTGAATTCACAGGTTTTATGTTTACAATTATAGTTGGTTGTTTCAAAGCGTTCACATATAGTTATTGTCATCACGATCAAATAAAGTTTCGTGGAGTGTTATCCAATGTGTACGTTTAGTGGGATGTAGCCCAAAGATGTAGTTACGTGGGATGTTACCCAAAATATAGTTTAAGATTCATAGGAAAACGGTATCCTATTATTAATTGTAGGAATGTCAGTATCCTGATAGTTATTCGTAGGAATGTCAGTATCCTATTAGTTGTTTGTAGGAATGTCAATATCCTAATAGTTATTCGTAGGAATGTCAGTATCCTAATAGTTGTTAACGGATCCTTGTTAGTAGGATCGAGTACCCATGTCAGTAGGGTTCACCTAGTGGGGAGTGTCAGTGTCCCCTGTTTAATAAGTATAACGGATCCATTTCAGAAGGATCTAGTACCCATGTCAGTAGGGTTCAGATAGTAGGGAGTGTCAGTGTCCCTTGATCCATGTCAGTAGGATCTGGTCCATGTCAGAATGACCCATTAGTTACCCAATCAGTTTCGTAGAAGCGTTGCTGGTCGTTCTCCAGCATTTCCAAAACAAGTTTAATACGTTTACAGTGTTTGTAGTATGAAAACGTTTTTTTATAAACGTCAGTTTGTGTAACAGTTTAACAGTTCAATGTACTCTAACTGTTCGAGTAAATCAGTATACAATCATGTATTTCAAACGTTTGACTATGTTTTCCACCCCTAGTTGAAAGCAGTAAAACAGTTAAAATGTAGGGGCTGTGAACTCACCTGTTGAGTTAAGTAATGTGTGAGTGCTAGCAAAGCCTAAAGCCCAAGTATAGTCCAGAATCTCCTAACGCCCTAAACGTATGAGATTTGATAAGTATGTGGATGTCTTAGTTTGACCACCCATGCTAGTGTTCGTTCAACCAAATTATGTCCAAAGCGTTTGTTTGTCGTTTGAGTTTGTAGTTTTAGAAATGTATACGACTCGTTGGTAGCAGTTTGTAATAATAATTTCTGAAAACATTATTATATTCGTTTCGTTTTATGCTTAGCAAAAGTATATACTTTTGTATTTCAACCATCATTGTAAAAAGTGTAGTTATTGTTACACGAAATGTCGAATCGTTGGGTAAAACTCAGTTCGCAGGGCAGAACCTCAGTTCGCAGGCCAGGTAAGTTCGGCTCGCAAGGGTTCGGTTCGCAGCTCAGTTCGGCTCGCAGCTCAGTTCGGCTCGCAGCTCGGTTCGGTTCGCATCGCGAGCTCGGTTCGTAGTTCGGTTCGGTTCGCATCGCGAGCTCGATTCGCAGCTCGGCTCGGTTCACAGGAAGAACAGATCTCAGCTCGCAGAATGAGCTGATCGTATTTTTAACTTTAAAAACGCATTTTTAAGTCAATTTTTGGACATAATAAGTTGATGAAACACTAAAGCATGGTATATTAAGTATTACAAACACGAAATATCAAAGAAAATAGCAAAAATCTAAGAGTTTGCGGGATTGTCGGGTTCTTACAAGGTTATCGCATGAGGAATCCGAAAAGATGGTTGCGTAGCTTTCGTCGTGGTGATCGTTTTTCTCTAAATGAGCTCGGTGATTTATTGCGTTTTTGTAGTAGTTTTTATGTGATTTGTGGAAGGTTTTTAGAGAGAGAAAGAGAGTAGAGAGAGAAGAGGGAAAGAGTTGTGTTTTGTTGGAGATGAAAAATGAAAGGGAAATGGGTATGGGGGTGGGTTGGGGCCAGTTTGGGGAATCAAAAGGGGAGGGATTTTTGTCCCAAATTTTGTGGTATTTGGCCCGTGTTTGTTTACCCGATCGTTAAATATTAAAATGTTTTTAAATAGTAACTATTTAATTACTTATTCGATTATATTTTTAATTGAGATATTTTTGTAAAATAGTTTAATTGAGTTATGAGATTTTGACTTTATTTTGTTTCAGTTTTACGGACCTTGTTTGACACAAATTACTTTGTAAATATTTTCGACATAATATTTAATAAACGTTAAAATTATTTAATAATTTCACATTATTAAATAACTTTTGTTCACCAACAGTCGTATATTTTTGTCGCGTTTGTTCCAATTGTTTCGTATGTAATTACAACTAATTACAAAACGTAATACTACGCGTATTAACTAGTTGGGCTTTGCTAGACTTACCTCTAAAATGTGTTGTGAATTCACTCAAGTAGGGAATTAGCCTAATAATGCAAGTGTTTAGCGTTCGTAATTGCGTTCGAATTTGCGGGGTGTCACACGCGCCCCGACCCGATTCGCTTCCGCAACCCGAATTTGGGGGTGCGACAGCTGCCACCCGAACTCAGCAGCACGCATCCCACTTTTCATATTTCTAACTTGAAGAAATGCCTGTCTGATGAGAAACTCATTATTTCACTCGACGAGATTCGCGTCGATGACAAACTACACTTCGTTGATGAGCCCGCTGAAATCATGGACCGTGAGGTCAAACAACTCAAACAAAGTCGTATTCCCATAGTCAAAGTCAGATGAAATTCGCGGCGTGGGCCAGAGTTCACCTAGGAACGGGAGGACCAAATGCGGCTCAAGTATCCTCAGTTATTCACTGACGCTACTTCAATCACGACTTCGAACTAAATTTCAGGACGAAATTCTCCTAACAGGGAGAGAATATGACACCCGTCAAATTAGGACTAGTAATTAGTGCGTAATCAAGTGTAATACATGTAGTTAGTTCCGTGTTAGGCTAATTAATGTAACAATATATATATTGTTGAATATATACAAGTATGCAATTTGATTAAATCGTACAAGTTTCGAATCGAATGCAATTCGGTTCAATTAATACGGACATTAGTGAACAATTTTATTAAATATTATGACATTATTTAATAACTCTATTTTATCCAAAATATTATTTAGATGATATTTCAACTCAAATTCGTATCGTACAAACAACATTTACGCGATTAAAATAATAAACGCGTGAACGATCAAAACAATAATAAATTATATTTTATAACTTAAATAAAAGTATTTGATGAAATAATTCAACAAAAACCTTAATGAATATTCGTATTTTAAAATAATATTAATACGATTAAACGATCGGGGAAATGAACACCACACGGAGCGCAGACGCGGGGGTTAAAAACTTGGGAGATTCCCTCCCCTTTTTCTCCAAAAATCTGCCAAAAACCCCCATCCCCTCCTCATTTTCATCATTTCACTCTCTCTCTCATTCTTACTTTCTCTCTTTTCTCTCTAAATATAACCACCACACCACCACCATAAACAACCACCAATAACTACCACCAAACTACCTCGGATCGTCACACTCATTTAGAACAAAACGTTCCTCTCGTCGAGATCTACATTTCCCTCTTTTCGGATTCCTCCGACGTTAAGTTTGTAAGTTTCTGACAAAACCCGAAACACTCCGATTTCACTTATTTTTACTTGTTTATAGGTTATTCACGCTTATAATGTCCAAATATGGGTTGGGTAAAAGTTTCAAGTCAAACGGAAACCGGAAACACCTTTTTGGCTCATTTTCCGGCCAACAACACGTTATGTCGCAGAGGCTCCAGGCCACCTGCGACATAAGCTCTTATGTCGCTAAATCAAGTCTTATGTCGCATATAGCGACATAAGCCACTATGTCGCACTAATCACGGATGTCGCATATAGTGACACAAATGGTTATGTCGCAGAAATTACGGACGTCGCATATAGCGACACAAAACACTATGTCGCAAAACTTATTCCCGTCGCATATAGCGACACAACGCCTTATGTCGCATTAAATTGCGGATGTCGCACTTAGAGACACAAGCCTTTATGTCGCAGACATGATCTGCGACACAACAGACTACGTCACACTTAGCGACACAAAGCCTTATGTCGCACCTAATGTCGCATAAGACAGAACCTTAAAAACATGGATTTTTACTAAGTGTCAAACTTGTGTCACTTCAAACACTTATACGATATGACCTTTTTAACACATCAAAATACGTTTATGAACATGAACACTCGAAATCATAATAATAATAATAATGAGATTATTATTACAACCAATCACCAACGGGCCGTACACGTTTTCAAAACACAATCCAATCAACCAAGTCGTAGTAACTTGGACTATCTAAACAACCAAATCGTAGTAATTTGGGTAATCAAATCAACCAAGTCATAGTAACTTGGACATGTTAAACAACCAAATCGTAGTAATTTGGAAAAGTCAATCAACCAAATCGTAGTAATTTGGACATTCTAGTTGGACGAACAACTACAAAGGTAGTGTTTCGAGATACCACCCATGTTTATAACCATCGCGTGTCTTGGACACCCTCAGGTTACAAGTCTTCGGACATCAATTCACGGCTAACCAAAAAAGTTTATTAAGTTAAACTTCTCAAGGCTCAGGTGAGTCTCATGGCCCCTCTTTTACTGTTTTCACTCAGGGGTGTGATTACATTGATCGTTTTATTTTACAATATGAACGCAAGTACAATACAAATCAAATACTACATGAGTTGTTTTCACTAATCATTTCAAAGCCCTCCACAACATAGTTTGGTAATACATCTGTAGCGTGAATGTTAGGATATGATATCATATAGGATTGACAATCCTCGTCCGGGTTAGCACGCACTAACTGGTCAAACGGACGCATTAGGATTTGGGAAGACGAGTGTAGATTAGGCACTCGTAGGAGGCAACTCAGTTGGGTTTCCTTATTGGACCTGACACTCAAGTTAAGCTCAGACTATGTGCTCATGGCTGTATAACTTTTATTTTGCTTAATTGCATTTTAAATTCAATTAAATCTTGCGGTTCATACAAATATGTGTTGACGTACAAACCTGTGAGCTCAGCAGCGTTTCGCTGAGCCATTTTAGCATGTATCACAGGTACTCGGCAGCAGGTTCGCTGCCCAATCAGAATTCAGTAGTTCGAGTCTACATTCAATCAATCAGAGATTTAGTTGCATTATTATATTTTTGTATAAAGTAATTATGTAATGTAAATCTCTCAATTTCAAGGAACTGAGCTAATGTAAACAATATTTTTGATGTAAACTTTGGTTTTATCAATACAATGTAAAACGACGCATTTAGTGGTCGTTCATTATATCTTTGTGCTTGTGATTATTGATTAGTCACGCCCCGTGTCACACCCCGCCTCTGCGGAAGGTTGCGAGGTGCGACTATCATGAGATCACAACACAAGAATTACAATGAACGACTACTACATGAGTCGTTTTAAACATACTTCATAATGTTTTAAAATGGCTTACAGACTTAGAACATTTGTCTTAAAAAGTTTACAAGCAATTCCCATAAGTTACAAAATAGTTAGGGGTTTAAGAATTTAAGATCAAAAGCAATGTTCGTCCATGCAAATGTAGTTCCTAACTTCAAAAGGGGTATGCCATCTTCACAACTAGCAAGCATCTAAAATACCTGAGAATAACATGTAAAAATGGGTCAACATAAAGTTGGTGAGCTCATAGATTTTAGTAGTTGCAAAACATTACCGTGGATCACGAGATTTCAAATTGTATTGCCATTCAACAATATAGTAAAAATTGTATTACTATTGCCATAAGCTCATGAATTGAAACCTTAATATTTAGTGCCTCGCAAGTGTCCTATCCAAACACTAGTAGTTCTGAAATGACAATGAACCCGTTTGACTTATAGTAATGTTGGCGCTACCAACGCGGATGGGGGCGTCAACCCAAATAGATCTATTCATGACATTCACGTTTAAGTCCTTGACTAACAATTCATGATAAAGGTCTACATAATGGATAGTGTCAACTTATGCAATACGTAACAGTTTAGTTTGTGTCCACAAAGAAAAAGAACATGTATTCTCACCCCCAAAACATATCAAAGCATTTAAAAAGGAGTAGGGGCCATGAGACTCACCTTAGTGAGAGAGCGGAAATTAGCAATTATTTGTTTGGGTCTCGGTGGGGTTAACGCATCCTAGATCACATAAAATGCTTAAGTTTAGTCATATAGTATATACATATTAATTCTAATTTTTGTAAAGTTTCATCACCCATAGTTTTAGTTTAATTGTCACGTTTTATTCAACCATTGACGGGTACATTTACACATTTTAAAGTAATTTCTAGTAAGAATCCAACATATTTCCAGAAAATTTCCAGACCAGACCCATAAATCGGCTTATAGAGAAAAATGTGTGCATTTATGGAAAAAGTGTAAAACATGAAAGTTGTAGATCTTTTCAATACGCAAATGTAAAAAAAACATGCATCGTCTAACTCTTAGTATACGATTTTATACGATTTTTCTACTAAACTGTGTTTTCAGGGACAGATTATGCATCTTCAAGTATACTTTTATAAAAATGATTTTTAAGCTTATAATTGGACATTAATATGTTAGATGGGTTGTAAATCATCAAAATCAGTAGCATGCAATAAGAATAATGAAAGGGTTTAGATGATTCTCACAAAACGAGGTATGGGAAATTTGGACAGATTTGCATGGGTATGTGTGGGTTAGGATTTCGAGTCATAGACCACCATCCTAACTCATAGGTACTAATCATTGTTTTAGACCTTTATCCACATGCATTTGCCATCATTTTTCCACAGATTTTGAGTACTTTACATGCATGAGATCTTTGAAAGATTTATAGATGAGTATAGGTATATTTTACATCTTTTATGACTTGACATAGGTTTGATCATGGATTATCACTTATTTTTAACACATGAACTTGTGCAAGTGATAATCTACAAACATCAAGTTGTTTTGTAGGCTTAGCCATACTTTTCAATATTTCAAATTATAAGAAAATGGAGATGTAGATGAGTAAAAGAGATGCATGTAGGCTTTGCCATACATAAGTTTATAACAAAAATGAAATACGAATTTGCATGTATACATATATGATTGTAGGCATAGCCATACATAAGATCACAACAAAAATGAAATATAAAGTGCATATATACATATGTAGATTTGTAGGCATAGCCTTACATAAAATCTTACATATGTATATAGCAAGATATTAGATATATATACACAGATATAGATATATTTATATAAGTCTTGTATTATTCATCCATGGGTGATGATTAGTGTGAAAAATGAAGACATAGAGTAGAGAAATTCGTGTATCATCTTACCAACACCAATGATGATGAAAGTAGGTTGTTTTGAGTGGATTAAAGGGTTTTTGAAAGAGAGAAAGCGTGTGTGTGTGTGAAAAATGGAAAAGGGAGACTTGAGGGTTCTTTAAATAGGAGAAGGAAGAGGAAGGGGGGGAAGGGGAAAGGGTGGGGTTTGTGATTGGTGGAGAATGGAGGTGTATTAAAGGATGAGAGGTGATTAGTTGGAGATTAAATGTTTTAGATAATTAAATTAGTTTTATTTAATTAATTTATAATTAAAAATCAATTTTTTTATTTATAAATTAATTAAGTTTTTAAATAATTCAAATATAAGTATTTATTTAATTATTATGTTGTTATTCTATGCAAGGTGATGAGGGATCTCTTCCATGCAAGTAAGTATTATCAAATTCACCTCTTGAACCACACACACACACACACACACACACACATATATATATATATATATATATATATATATATATATATATATATATATACATCTTAGATTAGTGTCTACTAAATAAATTAATAAACATAGAGGTAAGCACTTTGTCACATTATGTAAATTCATAAATAAGCGTTTGCTTAATGTCGGGTTGTAATGATAGGGCGCCTAACACTAAACTTATAGTTTAACTAAAAAAAATAAAATCTCCAAGTTTATTACCTGAGCGGAGTTAAATTAGAAATTTTTGCTGGTTGTCACATTCTCCCCCTGTTAAAAGAATTACGTCCCGAAATTTAGTTCGTGATCTCGAGTGGTGCAGGGTTTGAGAATAGGTGGGGATACTTGCGACGGATTTGATCCTTGCGCTCCCAGGTGAATTCCGGACCTCGTTTCGAATTCCACGTAACCTTTACAATGGGTATACGACTCCGCTTCAAGGTCTTTATTTCTCGGTCCATGATCTCGATTGGTTCTTCGACGAAATGCAATTTCTCATCGATTTGTACTTCTCCGACTGGTATGACAAGTGATTCGTCTGATAAACACTTTTTCAGATTTGACACATGAAACGTGTCATGTACATTACTGAGTTCTTGAGGCAACTTAAGTTTGTATGCAACTGGACCAATTCTCTCCAGTATTTCGAATGGTCCGACATATCTAGGGTTTAGCTTTCCTCGTTTCCCAAAACGGATTACGCCTTTCCAAGGCGACACTTTTAACATGACTCTATCCCCAATTTGAAATTCTAGCGGTTTGCGCCTTATATCTGCATAACTCTTTTGGCGGTCACGGGCTGCCTTCAGTCTGTTTTGGATTTGCACAATCTTCTCGGTCGTTTCGTGTATAATCTCTGGACCAAGGAGTTGACTATCTCCCACCTCAGTCCAACATACAGGCGATCGACACTTTCGCCCATAAAGTGCTTCGAATGGGGCGGCCTTGATGCTGGTGTGATAACTGTTGTTGTAAGAGAACTCGCATAGTGGCAGGTGGTTCTCCCAGCCACGTCCAAAGGCGATAACACATGCGTGTAACATATCTTCTAGGGTTTGAATTGTCCTTTCGCTTTGGCCATCTGTCTGAGGGTGGTATGCGGTACTCATATCCAAGCGAGTACCTAGAGCTTTTTGGAGTAATTGCCAAAATCTCGAGGTGAAACGGCTATCTCGATCAGAGATAATCGAGATGGGCACCCCGTGTCTTGACACCACCTCTTTCAAGTAAGTCCTAGTCAATCTTTCCATTGTGTCGGTCTCCTTGATTGCTAGAAAGTGGGTGGACTTTGTCAAGCGATCAACAATTACCCAAATCGTATCACAACCATTTGCTGTCTTAGGAAGCTTAGTAATAAAGCCCATTGTTATTTGCTCCCACTTCCATTGGGGTATTTCAGGTTGTTGCAATAGACCTGATGGTTTCTGATATTCGACCTTTACCTTGGAACACGTCAAGCATAAACTAACATAGGTGGCCACCTCAGCCTTCATGTTAGGCCACCAATACAAGTCCTTAAGCCCATGGTACATCTTGTCAGCACCCGGATGGATGGAATATCTAGATTTATGTGCCTCGTCCATTACCAACTTCCTCAAGTTACCAAAACTTGGTATCCATATACGATTTATAAAATATCGGATTCCATCGGACTTAACCTCAAATTGCTTATCCATACCGCGTAGAGATTTGCCCTTTACACTCTCCTCCTTGATTGCCTCGAGTTGATCATCACGGATTTGAGAGGTAAGGTTCGTATGAATGGTCATACCTAAAGCCCTAACTCGTAGTGGTTTTATCCGTTCTTTTCTGCTCAAAGCATCAGCTACAACATTTGCCTTGCCCGGGTGATAACGAATTTCGCAATCGTAATCACTGAGCAACTCAACCCACCTACGCTGTCTCATGTTTAGATCCTTTTGATCGAAAATGTGCTGAAGGCTTTTATGATCCGTAAACACGGTACACTTTGTACCATAGAGGTAATGCCTCCAAATCTTGAGTGCAAACACCACTGCTCCCAATTCCAGGTCATGCGTTGTGTAGTTTTTCTCATGCACCTTAAGTTGACGAGAAGCATAAGCTATAACCTTCTCCTTTTGCATTAACACACATCCTAGCCCTTGTCGTGATGCATCGCAGAAGACTACAAAATTTTCGGTTCCCTTCGGCAATGATAATACTGGTGCGCTACAGAGTTTTTGCTTCAGCAATTGGAAAGCTTCCTCCTGCTCATCACTCCAATTATACTTTGCTATTTTCTGAGTTAGCAGTGTCAAAGGTTTGGCTATTTTAGAAATTTTTTTGATGAATCGTCTATAGTAACCAGCAAGACCTAAGATTTGCCGTACTTCCGTTGGGGTTCTAGGCGTCTCCCAATTTTTGATACCCTCAATCTTGGCAGGGTCGACATGTATTCCTTGACTATCAATAACATATCCTAGGAATTTCCCTCTTCGTAACCAAAACTCACACTTTGAGAACTTAGCATACAACTCCTCCTTTTTAAGCAACTCCAAGATTGATCTCAAATGCTGTTCATGGTCCTCTTTGTTCTTCGAATAGATCAAAATGTCATCGATGAATACAATGACAAACTTATCTAAGTACGGTTTACACACGCGGTTCGTGAGATCCATGAATACTGTCAATGCGTTAGTGAGGCCGAACGGCATTACTTGGAACTCGTAATGACCATACCGAGTTCTAAATGCTGTCTTTGGGATGCTTTCTTCTCCGACTCTCAACTGATGATACCCCGATCGTAGGTCAATTTTTGAGTAAAAACTCGAGCCTTGCAGCTGATCGAATAAGTCATCAATTCTAGGGAGTGGGTAACGGTTCTTCATGGTTAGTTTATTCAATTCCCGGTAATCGATGCACATCCTTAAGGATCCATCTTTCTTTTTCACAAACAAGACGGGAGCTCCCCAAGGAGAGGAACTCGGCCGGATAAACCCTTTATCTAAAAGCTCTTGTAGTTGACTTGACAATTCTTGCATTTCGGAAGGGGCTAATCGATATGGTGCTCAGGCAACGGGTGCAGCACCAAGTCGATATGAAATTCCACTTTCCGGGCTGGTGGTAGTCCAGGCAAGTCTTCAGGGAAAAACTTCGGGAAAATTCCGCACAATAGGGAAATCCTCGAGTTGTCTCTCTTCCGGTTTCTCCTCTACAACGTGATCTAAGATTGCTTGGTACCCTTTTCTTAGGTACCTCTGTGTTTTCATGCACGATATGATGTTCAATCTCGTTCCACTCTTTTCTCCTTGAATTATTAAAGTTGCTCTGCTAGAGAATGGGATGCGGACAATCTTATCATAACATACTATTTCAGCACGATTCTTGGACAACCAATCCATGCCAACAATGACCTCAAAGCTTCCTATTTTTACGGGTATCAAATTTATGGGAAAGATTTCACTTGCTAAGTTTAGGGAACAGTTTCGAATTATACTATCAGCTTCAATTAATTTACCGTTAGCTAACTCTACCGTGTATTTAGTGTCTAAGGTAGTTGGGGTGATATCAAGTAAGGGGCTAAACTCGTTAGATACGAAACTCTCATCAGCACCAGTATCAAATAAGACTGAAACAACCTTGTCATTTAGGAGAAACGTACCCGTGACTAGGTTGGGATCTTGGCGTGCTTCATTGGTATTGATCACGAATGCCCTGCCACGCGCCGCATTGCTATTCTGATTTTTCAGCTTCGGACAATCCTTTTTAAAGTGTCCAACACTCCCACACCCGTAGCATGTGTTTGGGGTGTTAGTGTTGGCAACAGGTGCAAGGCTCCGACAGTCCTTGGCTTGATGGCCAGACTTCTTACATCTCCCACATGCGTTGCTGCAGGGACCTTTGTGGTGAAGGTTGCAACGCTTACAATATGGTTTGTTTCTAGCATAACCTTTCTTAGCATCTGGCCCTTCAGCGTAAGCCCTAATTGTCCCGGTCTTCTTATTTTGTTGTTGGCTGGTGTTTCCCCTAGAACTTTCCTCCCATTTCCTTTTACCATCGGAATTCTTATCAGCATTTCCCCTTTCCATTGTCCCACGTCGTACAATTTGATCCATTAAACTGTGTGCCATGCGGACGGCATCGTGAATCGTATTGGGCTTGGATGAAGTTACATTTCCTTGAATTTGGGAGGGAAGTCCCCAGATATAACGTTCAATCCTCTTGTACTCGGGAGTGACCAAAGATGGGCAAAGAAGTGCCAATTCATGGAACCTCCTTGTATAACTAGCTACATCAGCCCCAATGACAACCAGATTCCAAAACTCTACCTCCAACTTCTGCAGTTCGTTCCGAGGACAGTACTCCTCAGTCATCATTTTCTTAAGGTCCTCCCAAGAAACCTGATAAGTAGCATCAATGCCCACCGAATGGGCGTATGAATTCCACCATGATAACACACCATCTTGAAGGGTGTTGTTGCATACTTAACCCTACAATCTTCCTTGCAATTGCTAATACAGAAAACTGATTCTAGCTTCTCAAACCACCGAACCAAACCGACAGCTCCTTCGGTTCCATTGAAGTGATGGGGTTTGCAATTCGAAAAGTCCTTATAGGTGCATTCTCGGGTTACAGTCCCCGAACCTCCTTCGGTTTCATTCCTTCTACTGGTTCTTTCGTCTCCATCATCCCTCTCAGTCCTTTGGGCGGCAATTGCCTCAGCTACCCTTTGTGCTACAAGTCGCTCGATAGCTGCATTACTCATCGTGGGTGTTCTCTTAGGTGGCATGTTTCTTGAAACTACAAAGCACAACAAGACAATGAGATACTATACAAGACATATCTTTATCATGCGTGTAAGGAATAAACAATTACAAACCACACAACCAAAGTCACAAGATAGTAAGATTAACAACCCAAAAAGAGCATAAACTTAGTCAAAATACTTGATTCATTGTTCACAAAAACAGGCCGGGAATGAAACATCCGGAAAATACAAGCAAATCCATAAATTTATCATCTAGGCACAACCCGCCATAGTGGGTAAAAAATGAAACTATCCGCGAAACTGGCCCAAAAGTGCACTAACACATCCCAAACTCTGCTCCATCACGGACATACGCTGCTCTGACCTAATCGCGCGGTCCTCCGCTAATTTAGCGCGCCTCTCGCTGTGCTCCACCCGTCGGCGTAACTTAGTGACCTCCTCTCGAAGCATCTTGATGTCGTCATCAGCACAGTAAACTGAGTAGTCCATGTTACCGATCCTCCTCTCAACTTCCGAAACTTATGCCTGTTAGAGTTCCACTTTACCAGAATGTGACTCATCCTGGTCGTACTCCAACTGATCAAGCCTCCTTTCCTAATTAACCAAACGTGCTACCACAATGGGGATAGTATGGTGTACAGGTTCCAAAGTGAGAGAGGGTATGGGTGTAGTGGTGGAGGACTCCCCAACTTCTACTGTCACAGGTACTCCTTCTTCTTTTCTCCAGGACTGAATCTGCTCATGCATCCAAGTCCACTTGCGGGATCGCACTCCCTTAGTAGTGGTGTTGGTAGTCTCGGTAGGAGGAATGGAGGGGGTCTCAGTAGGGGAAATGGATAATGTCTCAGTCAAAGGTGGGAACACGGTTATCCGAGGGGTACGCATCAATCGTGGTCCCCCGGGGTGGAATGATCGGAGTGAAGAGGCTGGTTTTGGTTGGGTAGGGTGAGCAGGTGCAGTCTCAGTAGGTATGACAGGGGAGGGATGGGATTTTTCCGGATCGGGCTTGCCCTCAGTAGGCTCGGACTCATCCTCCATTGGCTCGGTCTCATCCTCGAATGGTTCGGTCTCATCCTCAAATGGTTCAGTCTCATTGGAGGAAATGGTCTTCTCAACTTGGGTAGCGGACACAGGCATGTATGAGGGTGTCTTAAGCGAGTTGAGGAGGTATACGGCCATCTCGGAGTCATCGTCGGACACGATTTGGACAGGGCTATTAGGGTTCGACATACTCTATCATATAAATAATAGTATATAAATAGGGAGTATATAAAATAAGTAATTATTTAACATGTATGTACTAACTTATCAATTAACATGTAATAAGCATGCATGGAACAAACATTTTGGTAAGTAGGCAAGGATGTATGGATTTAATAATTAGCAATTATACCTAAAAGTCCTTATTCTAGTTACGGCTATAGTCTAGGCCCACTAATGCAACCTAGTTCACTATAACCTTGGGCTCTGATACCAATCTGTCACACCCCGCCTCTGCGGAAGGTTGCGAGGTGCGACTATCATGAGATCACAACACAAGAATTACAATGAACGACCACTACATGAGTCATTTTAAACATACTTCATAAAGTTTTAAATTGTCTTACCGACTTAGAACATTTGTCTTAAAAAGTTTACAAGCAATTCCCATAAGTTACAAAATAGTTAGGGGTTTAAGAATTTAAGATCAAAAGCAATGTTCGTCCATGCAAATGTAGTTCCTAACTTCAAAAGGGGTATGCCATCTTCACAACTAGCAAGCATCTTAATTACCTGAGAATAACATGTAAAAATGGGTCAACATAAAGTTGGTGAGCTCATAGATTTTAGTAGTTGCAAAACATTACCGTGGATCATGAGATTTCAAGTTGTATTGCCATTCAACAATATAGTAAAAATTGTATTACTATTGCCATAAGCTCATGAATTGAAACCTTAACATTTAGTGCCTCACAAGTGTCCTATCCAAACACTAGTAGTTCTCAAATGACAATGCACCCATTTGACTTATAGTCATGTTGGTGCTACCAACCCGGATGGGGGCGTCAACCCAAATAGATCTATTCATGACATTCACGTTTAAGTCCTTAACCAACAATTCATGATAAAGGCCTACATAATGGATAGTGTCAACTTATGCAATACGTAACAGTTTAGTTTGTGTCCACAAAGAAAAAGAACATGTATTCTCACCCCAAAAACATATCAAAGCATTTAAAAAGGAGTAGGGGCCATGAGACTCACCTTAGTGAGAGAGCGGAAATTAGCAAGTATTTGTTTGGGTCTCGGTGGGGTTAACGCGTCCTAGATCACATAAAATGCTTAAGTTTAGTCATATAGTATATACATATTAATTCTAATTTTTGTAAAGTTTCATCACCCTTAGTTTTAGTTTAAGTGTCACATTTTATTCAACCATTGACGGGTACATTTACACATTTTTAAGTAATTTCTAGTAAGAATCCAACATATTTCCAGAAAATTTCCAGACCGGACCCATAAATCGGCTTATAGAGAAAAATGTGTGCATTTCTTGAAAAAGTGTAAAACATGAAAGTTGTAGATCTTTTCAGTACGCAAATGTTAAAAAATGCATCGTCTAACTCTTAGTATACGATTTTATACGATTTTTCTACTAAACTGTGTTTTCAGGGACAGATTATGCATCTTCAAGTATACTTTTATAAAAACGATTTTAAGCTTATAATTGGACATTAATATGTTAGATAGGCTATAAATCATCAAAATCAGTAGCATGCAATAAGAATAATGAAAGGGTTTAGATGATTCTCACAAAACGAGGTATGGGAAATCTGGACAGATTTGCATGGGTATGTGTGGGTTAGGATTTCGAGTCATAGACCACCATCTTAACTCAAAGGTACTAATCATTGTTTTAGACCTTTATCCACATGCATTTGCCATTATTTTTCCATAGATTTTGAGTACTTTACATGCATGAGATCTTTGAAAGATTTATAGATAAGTATAGGTATATTTTATATCTTTTATGACTTGACATAGGTTTGATCATGGATTATCACTTATTTTTAACACATGAACTTGTGCAAGTGATAATCTACAAACATCAAGTTGTTTTGTAGGCTTAGCCATACTTTTCAATATTTCAAATTAAAAGAAAATGGAGATGAAGATGAGTAAAAGAGATGCATGTAGGCTTTGCCATACATAAGTTTATAACAAAAATGAAATACGAATTTGCATGTATACAAATATGATTGTAGGCATAGCCATACATAAGATCACAACAAAAATGAAATATAAAGTGCATATATACATATGTAGATTTGTAGGCATAGCCTTACATAAAATCTTACATATGTATATAGCAAGATATTAGATATATATACACAGATATAGATATATTTATATAAGTCTTGTATTATTCATCCATGGGTGATGATTATTGTGAAAAATGAAGATATAGAGTAGAGGAATTCGTGTATCATCTTACCAACACAAATGATGATGAAAGTAGGTTGTTTTGAGTGGATTAAAGGGTTTTTGGGTGGTGATTTGTGGTGGTTTTGGGTGTATTATGGTGGTTGACTTTTGGAGAGAAAATGGAAGAGAAGAGAGTTTTTGAAAGAGAGAAAGTGTGTGTGTATGTGTGAAAAATGGAAAAGGGAGAATTGAGGGTTCTTTAAATAGGAGAAGGAAGTGGAAGGGGGGGAAGGGGAAAGGGTGGGGTTTGTGATTGGTGGAGAATGGAGGTGTATTAAAGGATGAGAGGTGATTAGTTGGTGATTAAATGTTTTAGATAATTAAATTAGTTTTATTTAATTAATTTATAAATAAAAATCAATTTTTTTAATTATAAATTAATTAAGTTTTTAAATAATTCAAATATAAGTATTTATTTAATTATTATGTTGTTATTCCATGCAAGGTGATGAGGGATCTCTTCCATGCAAGTAAGTATCATCAAATTCACCTCTTGAATCACATATATATATATATATACATCTAAGATTAGTGTCTACTAAATAAATTAATAAACATAGACGTAAGCACTTTGTCACATTATGTAAATTCATAAATAAGCGTTTGCTTAATGTCGGGTAGTAACGATAGGGCGCCTAAATTCAATGCCATTTAATTATAGGCGCTAATTCACTAAACTTATAGTTTAACTAAAAAAAAATAAAATCTCCAAGTTTATTACCTGAGCGGAGTTAAATTAGAAATTTTTGCAGGTTGTCACATTCTCCCCCTGTTAAAAGAATTACGTCTCGAAATTTACTTCGTGATCTCGAGTGGTGCAGGGTTTGAGGATAGGTGGGGATTCTTGCGACGGATTTGATCCTTGCGCTCCCAGGTGAATTCCGGACCTCGTTTCGAATTCCACATAACCTTTACAATGGGTATACAACTCCGCTTCAAGGTCTTTATTTCTCGGTCCATAATCTCGATTGGTTCTTCGACGAAATGCAATTTCTCATCGATTTGTATTTCTCCGAATGGTATGACAAGTGATTCGTCTGATAAACACTTTTTCAGATTTGACACATGAAACGTGTCATGTACATTACTGAGTTCTTGAGGCAACTTAAGTTTGTATGCAACTGGACCAATTCTCTCCAGTATTTCGAATGGATATATTTATATGTATACATCTTAGATTAGTGTCTACTAAATAAATTAATAAACATAGATGTAAGCACTTTGTCACATTATGTAAATTCATAAATAAGCGTTTGCTTAATGTCGGGTTGTAACGATAGGGCGCCTAAATTCAATGCCATTTAGTTAAACTTATAGTTTAACTAAAAAAAATAAAAAATTTCTCCAAGTTTATTACCTGAGCGCAGTTAAATCAAAATTTTTTGCCGATTGTCACACCCTGACCCGATTCGCTTCCGCAACTCGAATTTGGGGATGCGACATGCACCAACAAACTCCCCCGTGTCTTCAGCTTGGTAATTATAAGAATCTTCAATTATGTCCAGCCTGCCGGGAATTGACCACCAGCGTGTATTCCCACTTTCAAACAAATCTCGACCACTTGTTGAAAAATTTATCAGGATGATCGGATCAAAAACACGAACAAAAGCACCCTTAAATTTTGGACAATGTATCCATTCACCCTTAGCTTGTTTAGGGTCATCCTCAGTCCAATACTCAATCACTGCTTTCGTAGTCTATGAATCAAACCACCAAAAGCGTAAACGCTGTAAGAAATCCAGTGGTAACCGTTGTAGCGGGACAGTCTTCAGACATACAGCTAGGGGATAATTATATTTCACAATCGGTTCTTGAGTTCTTGGATAAAGTTTTTTCTTGTAAGAAAAACGAACCCCTAGCTTCGGTCTTATCCACATATAGCATTTAGAAAAAGTTTCGTTTCTCAAAATCTTTTGAAAGAAAACATCTCTAGAATCATCTGAATGATTTACCAAGTCAAGTTGCGCAAGAGGATTCAGTTCAACCTTCAGCAGAGTGCTAATGCAGTTGAATCTTGGCCTGAAGTATTGAACGTCATCCTTTCTTTTGATTAAAATAAGGAAATTTATATTATCGAATTTCCAACTCTTTATCAAACCAATTAAATCTCCTCGAACCTTGTAAGATTTGCAGATAGCAGGTGCAGTAGCCATATGATGATATCTTACTGAGGTTTCAGGCCTTGCTGTAGAAGGTTCAGAAGCAGGAGTAGACTCGGATGCTTCACCAGCAGGAGCTGATTCAGCTTCATCCTCAAAAGAATCTAATTTGATAATCGGAGCGTGTGGATCATAAGGTTCAGCAGGTTGAGTTTGCTCAGGCTCAGGTTCATGTTTAACCGTAGGCTCTTGATGAGGATTTTCTTAATAGACTTCATCTGGAGCCGGAACCTCTGGTTCAATCTCAACATCCTTAGGATCAACAGATCGAGACTGCGGAATTGATTAAATTCAGAAAAAATGAAGCTTTACCATTGAATTAGGGCACACCAAAAAACGTCGAGCTGGGTTAGTGCTAGTCCACAAGGTACGTTTTTTCAATGGTAACGGAATCCGACACTCACATAAACCCCTGTCGATCGATTTGATGAAGAAGATTCCGTTGATACAGAAGACATGTGTGACACTCGCCAATTTAGATCTATAATTAGCACCTAAACTACTTGTAATTACGTGTATTTAGTTTTGTATTAATCTAAATATACGTGACATTTTGTGTAATGACATACACGCGTACGCGATTTGTTTAAATCGTACACTTATGAACCGGACGAGGTCCGACTTTATTTAATATGGACGTTAGTGATAAAAGTTATAAATAATGTGGAATTATCCAAAAAAACATAAGTTACTATAATATATTACGATAATATATTACACGAATTTCATATTGTTTAAAACACGAATTACATGACCGAACCGCACGATACACACCTCAACAAGCAAATAATGACCAATTTATAATATTTACAATTTTATAACTCGAAATAAAGTATTTTGATAAAATATTTTGGTTAAAAATATTCTCACAATTAAAAAACGAATCGGGCAAACGACTACGGATTTAACCGACTACGAGTCATGACACGAAATTCGGAAACACAACACGCGAACCCGAGACCCAAGTGGGTCAGTCAAGACCCACGGACCCAACCCACCAGCCCATGACCCAACCCTATTTCCCCTTGTATTTCACTTTCTTCTTCATTTTCATCTCATAATACACACACACACACACACCTACCCACATTTCTCTCCTCTTTTTCCCTCAAAATTTCAGACCAAAACACAGCCCAAATCGCCATAGAAACGCACCATTTCACGAAGTTACTTCAGGGAAAAATGATCACCATCTCGAGCTTCACCTTCATCTTCCTCATTTTCGATTTCGTGGTATGAAACTTTATAACTCTTTTGACATACTTGTAAAGCTTTTATTTACATGCTAGAACGTTTAACCAACGAAATTATGTTCAAAAACTGACTTAAAATGCATTCCTAAAGTTAAGAATACGATAGTTCATCCTGTGAACCGAGATCCCAGTTCACTGTTCATCCTACGAAGCGAACCGAAACTTCGACTCGCGAAGCCAAACTGCGAACCGAGCTGACTTGCGAGTTGACTTGTGAGCCGAACTTTGTCCAGTGAACCCAACTCAGTTCACAGCATACATTGTCTTGTGAGCCCAATCTCAGTTTGCATCGCGAACTCAGTTCACACCATCATTTCTGTCCACGGCCAACCTTAGTCGATTTTTCCGAATTTAAATTTCAGATGCGTTTTTCACCAAAGCAATGTAGTAGAAACCAAATTTTTCCCCAGCTCGAACCTAGCCAGGGGTTGCCACCCCTTGAACCCAGCTACCAGGGGCGCTGCCCCCGGACCCCAATCACATAACAGTTTGTAAATATTTTTCACACTAAGTGTCGAATTGTGACACCCAGTCAAAAAGGGCAAATTTCACGCCCAATTTAAACCTCAAATACTTGTATTTAATACGTATAAATGCGAAAGTATTCAAATATTATACATATAAATAAATATGTAACACAAAGGATTGTATAAAAATCTCATGTACACAAAATCTGAAAGAACTCGAAAGGTACTCAAACGGACGTTGGTGACAAAACTTTCTAAATAAAATATTATTGTGAAAATACTATTTATTTACTCGTAAAATATTTAGACACATTTTGGTTTATTTAAAATGTGTTCGACTAAGCTGAAACAACGAGAAAACTATCCGTCAAACCAAAGTGGAACAAAGTTATATATATATAACTAAACTAAAGTATTTTTACAAAATACTTCGATTGAAAGTATATTCAAAAATATTTTTACAAATTTATCATTTCGAAATATTATACTACTTCACGATCGAGTACACGAACACGTAGCCAAAATACCCATTAGTATCAATTATTGGAGCTGGTTTTATTCAATCAACTTCAATAATTTACACACACACCTGAACCATTCTATCTATCTCTGGTTTCTCTCCTTCTCTCTCGATCATCCTCATCAGAAGCAACAAAAGTAGAGTAGCAACAACAGATTAGCAGCAGCAACATAATCATCATCATCCTTCGTTCTTCTTCATCATCAAGCTTCATCTCCATCATCATCATCTCGGCTCCATCTCTCTCTCGTAAGAACCACTCCCATCTTTCTTTAATTTTGTATTCAGAAACTAGTTAGATTAACATGTTTTAGTGTTTACATAACAAAAATCTAGCTTAAAAACCCAATCAAAACATGTTTTGTTAATAAATTTTGTGATCTGAAGCTGAAAACGCACATAGTCGATCGGCTATGTATCTTTAGCCGATAGGCTAAAACTAGCCGATAGGCTAAACTTAGCCGATTGGCTAGGCTAAACTTAGCCGATTGGCTAAAAGTAGCTGATTGGCTAAAACTTAAAAGTTAAGAAAGAATAATCGATCGCGTATTTTAGTTCGAATTTGTTACAGGGGTACGAATCACTGAACACAAGAGTTATACTTACGGATAAATATTCACACAATAAATGAAATCTATATAATTATATTATTTATACGAAACAAACACGATTATACTTTTGAAATTATGATTTCAAACCGTCACCAACGGGCCGTACACAATCTCTAAACTTAAACGAACAAGTGAATACTTGCACAATTCGATTATTCAAACCGATTAGTCTTTTACTCGTATAACCTCACGTGTTTAGGATACTAGGGGGTTACTATTGAGACAACACACATATATTAGGATCGCTAGCTCATCAGGTGAGTTCATTGGCCCACTCTTTTTGTAACACCCGGTTTCTGGGCCTGGAAATAAATGATTATTTAAATAACGGGAAATAGTTTATTTGATTTATTTGAAAATAAATGGGTAAAATAGTCACAGGTTTTATTGTGACTAATAAAATGATGTTTGTTTTAAATTGTTTTAGCTGATGGTAAAATAATAATATTTTGACACGCGGGTATTTTCGGGTTCCAAGCAATAGGATTAGAAGGGGGTATAATTCTATCTAATAAAAGATGGGGCGGTGGGAGTTAACCGACTCATTATTACTTCTCATTTGTTCTTATCACTCTCAAAACCCTCACTCTCAAAATTACTTAATCCTTTCAATAAATCAAAAAGGAATTAAGCAATTAACTTGTGGATAAGAATTAAAGATCAGATTCTTAGCTTGTTATCATCATCTTCCTTTCATCTTTCCCTTGGAATTGTAAGTGTTATGTTCTTTATATCTATAAAATTGGGTTTATATTGGAAATGGATTAATGATGAAATATGTTTGAGATTGAAGATTGAATACAAGTTAATAATTATTGTTTGATGTTTATAGATTAGTAAAGTTATTGATTTCTTGATGATAGTAAGATAATTACTTGTGTTCTTTGAGTTTGAGTTAGAAAAGTTAGGGTTGTGGTATATGTATTTGATGATGATTTGTGTTAGAAATTGATGTTGGATTAAGTTGTTTGTTGTTAAATTATGTTTGTAGTTGAAGTTTGAGATTATTTACTGGAACTACTGATACCCGGTGGGTACACCGTACCCGGTTTGGAACTGGGTATTGGACCCGAACCGGTTCCTACCCGGTACAAACCGGTTACTATAGGGTTGGGTTTCCCCCCACCCAAAACCGGGCCGGGTTCGGGTCGAGTTGTATGTTTTAAATGATGTTAATTGATTGTTAGATAGTAATTGAAATATGATAATGGCATGACTTAGTTGAATAATATTACGGTAGATGAAGTTATGATTCAGAGATATGTTTATGATATGAATATTTTTATTGGATTATTACTGACTTGGTATCATTGTGTTTCCAGATAAGCGGGAAGAAACTCAGTAACATTAGACCACTGAGTTTGGAGATCGGATATTATTGGTGAGTGGAAATTGTATTCCTCAATTCAATTCCGTTGTAACAGGTTTGGCTGCAATGGATGAACATTTGGTTATTGAAATTGATTGTTTAATCATTTGAGATATTGCTATATTTGTTGATGTTGCTGAATTGGGTTAATTAGTTATTATTAGTTCATTGATTATGCAATATGTGGTATTTGGGGCCAATGGGCATATGTGATTATTCAGAGGTCAACGCTGGTTGGGTTTGTTGCTATTATTTTGTTGGTGGGGTTTCCGATACACGTAGTTGATGGATGAACCCTAGTCAGTGAAGATAGCTTCAAACTATCGGTAAATCACTGTTATGACCGACAGTGGTTTAAGGGTTCTTTGATTGGCTAATCAGGAACCGCCGGTCATCTTTGACGCTATGTGTTTATATGTTTATGACGCTTTATGCTGTAAACATATCTTGTTGTGTTTATTTGTTGTAAGGCTTGTTATTTCTGAATTGAACTGTTGGATACAGTTCCATTCACTTAGCAGTTGAGCTAATCCCACCGTAATTAACATTTTGCAGGTTTTGGGTAAGTATGGATCGGGATTATGAACGAGATAGAATGTTTGATTTTGACTGCGCACACTCTGATCCCTTTTGGGAAATTAGAATCATGTTTTGTAAGTTATATAACACCCGATCTTTAGTAAATGGTTTGTAATTATATAATGATAAGTGTGATGTTTTAAAATTTGTTACATTTTAGTATATGTAATATCGGTAAATATGTTTTAGGACACGCTTCTGAAGTATAATAATATAATATACGTTTGTTAAACTCGGGGTGTTATACTTTTAAACTGTTTTTTAACTGTTTTTGGGAGAGAATGCATGCATGCTATTTTCATAAAATTTGTTTTATGAAATGAATATTGTAAATTGTTTAATAATTGTTTATCCTATACGTTTAGGATCCTTAAACTTATAACTGGATAAGTTTCACATACAAGAACTATTAGCAATATAGGAAGCCTCGAGGGCTCTTACTTGAAATTACAAGAATACTTGATTGCTCTAGACTATGGTACAAAGACACAAGATAGCAATAGACTAACTTTAAGAATACAATAAATACTCGATGTCAGAATACAAGAACACTATGAACGAGAATACAAGAAACTTAGATACAAGACACTAGATTTCAAGAACCCAGACTTCAAGAACTCAAGAAACTAAGTTACAAGAAACAAGAAACAAGATTTTCAAGAAACAAGAACTTTATGTGCAAGAACCTTATGTGCAAGATCAAGAACCATACGTGCAAGAAACAAGAACTTATGTGGAAGATCAAGAACTCAAGAATGCAAGAAACTATGTGTGTTCTATTATTTACATTATGTGTTTTATTATATGTGAATTGTTGTTTGTTAGAACTGTGGTGTGTATTCTCTAGATAAAAAAACTAGGAACAAGAACTCAAGAAACTAGAAACCAGAATTTAAGAATTTAAGAAACTAGAAACAAGAACTCAAGAACTCAAGGAACTAGAAACTAAAACAGAAACAAGAACGATAGGAACAAGAAACTAGAACTTTGGAACACAAGAATTCAAGAAACTAGGAATAAGAACTCAAGAACTCAAGTAACTAGAAACTAGAACAGAAACAAGAACAATAGGAACAAGAAACTAGAACAAAATCAAGACACTAGAACAAGAAACTAGAACTCTAGAACTCAAGGAACTAGGAACAAGAACTCGAGAACCCAAGAAACTAGAAAACAAGAAAACTATTTTGGTTTATACAACTAAACAAGAACTCATTTACTTCTCACAGAATTTGCAAACATTTTACAACGTATGGCTTTCATACGTTGCAACTTATCTTGTGACTTATGTCACACAACATACTGTTTACTTATCAAAATCTATGAATTCACCAGCTTTACAGCTGACTGTTTTAGCATGCATTCTCAGGTACAAGAAGACAGTAGGATTGGCCCACAAGATCCTTGCTTGAGTCGCATACTTTCAACAAATGGATTTTCAATGCATTGCTTTTGTATTACTAAAAATGTGATGAAATCACTTTGTGAACTCGCAACTTTTGAAACAACTCTATTTTGGTTGTGTAATAACTGTTTTCAAACGTCTCATTTAGAGGTCGTTTGCTTGTAATTATGTGTTGTGATTACCGGATTAGTCACGTCCCGACTCGAACCGCTTCCGCAACATTTAAATTGGGGTTGTGACAGATTGGTATCAGAGCCATAGTTATAGCGAACTAGGATTGCATTAGTGACCCTAGACTATAACTCTTAAATTGTATGCTTTGTTTATTATAATTGGTTCGGGAGTTTTATCATTCGACTTTAATTTAACATAGCCTGATCAACTATGTACAATTAGAGGAGAATTGATGAGAAATCCGAAATGGTTATAGTGAACAGAAATACGATAGTAGACATTGATTACGATAGAGAAGGGACCAAAACTATTAGGTACCATACTTACTAGGCTATAATATATACGATATGTATGTATAGGCCTCGATTGATATCACTATTGCCACGGAATTGACGACTAATATTATGCTAGAATGACTCATGCTTCCGAAAGTGAAACTTAACGTTGACTGACAACTATTAGACACTAAATCTCTCAAGATAAACAACAAATAACATCGTAGAACTTACTGGTGGTGAGTAACCGAATCAAGAAAATTGTACCGGGATGTACCCTAGCTTTAGAGGGTCATTTCTTCGAGATAGACTTACCCATGTAGAGTCAGGAAATTTTGACAAAATAGTCAGTACATTGGTTAATGGACAATTGTTATCCACTCGCCGTCACGTTTAACATTCTGAATCGACACACTTTTAAGGACTAAAATCCTTCCATCTATCTCTATAGAAACTCTCAAATGTGAAACATTGTTCTTCACATTCCTTACCCTGGCATTGATTTCTGCATTTTATTCATCGCAAACGCAATAATGTCACCAAAGCAATGAAAAACCAGAAATAGTCGACGAACTACAATGCCTCCTGTTGAGGAAACCGCCGAACAAATCATCGAACGACGCGTTGCTGAAGCGATTGCCCAGTATGAGGCAAGTTGAAACCGCGACACCGTAAGTTGAAACACGGCAAGAGATACGCCGACTGAAAATCCAGAGAATGCCCAACAAGGGTGTTCATATAAAAACTTTTTGTCTTGCCAACCGAGCCACTTCAATGGCACTGAAGAAGCTATAGGTATCATTCACTGTATCGAGAAGATGGAATCTGTGCTAGACATTAGCAACTGTTCCCGCGACTGCATGGTAAAATATGCCACCTGCACTCTGGCCGACAAGGCCCTAACCTAGTGGAACGCTCAGGTTCAAGCACGTGGACGAACAACTGCCCACTCGCTCTCATGGGAAGATCTAAAGTCTATGATCTTGGATGAGTTCTGTCCCCACAACGAGTTACAAAAGATTGAAACAAAACTGTGGAACATCATGATGAGTGGTGCTGATGTCACGGGATACACTACCCAATTTCAAGAACTAGCACGCCTGGTACCACACATGGTGACATCGGAGTACAAACACATCAAGAGGTACATCTATTGGTACCTCAAATTAGGAGTTTAGTAACCTCTTCCCACTCTGCCACCTTTAAAAGTGCTGTCGAGCTAGCTCAGTTGCTTAACTGATGAAGCTGTTAGAATGGAAACCATGACAGCTAAAACTAATTCAGGGAAAGGTGCATCAAATGATACAGAGGACCTGAACACTGGGGCTGGGAAACTAAGGTGGGATGGAGATGACTATCAAAACCAGGATGGACAACTGGTAAAGCGATCGGAAACTGCTCAGGCTTACATCGCCAGATCTGAGGATAGGAGCACTTATGGAGGCCGACTGCCATACTGCCCTAAATGTAACCATCATCACCTAGGCCCCTACAGCACAGCTTGCACAAAGTTCAAGATAAGGGGACATCTTGCCCAAGATTGTAAGTTTCTAACCAGAGCCACAAATCCCAACACACCAAGAGCCTGCTTTGTGTGCGGACACAAAGGACATTTCATGAGGGACTGTCCAGAATGACAAGACTAGAACAATATCTGTAATAACCATGCCGATTTAAGGAACTAAGTAATATTAGGGTATGTATCTTTCTACGCCATGGCCTTTCAATACTCATTTAATGCAAGAAACACATCTCTCACTACTCATAAGTACTCCCCTTCAATATATCAGTATTTGTCATAAGTAATAAGTCCTCACGCCGTCTGTGGGACTTCGATCTTAACAAGGGGAGCGAGATAAGAAAACCCTAGATAACATATGAATGAGGGACCCTAACTACTAGAAACTTATGCTAGAAACAAGACACTATTTCAAGATGATTTAGTCAAGAAACTCGAATCAAGAAAATATTTGTCAAGAAACAATAAGTCAAGAAATCCCAAATCAAGAAATGATAGATCAAGAAACGATAAACCAAGAAACCATGAGTCAAGAAACCGTAGATCCAGAAACCGTAAGTTCAGAAATCATAGACCAAGAACAGATTGGCTAAGAAACCCTGGATCGAGAGTTAAGAACTTAGAACGTGACAAGAACGGTAGAACAAGATGCCAAAGAAACTCACTCACCTTACTCTGAAAATGCCGCGTTCATCTCTATCACCAACTGAATTTCGGGATGAAATTCTCCTAACAAGGGGAGAATGTGACACCTGGTCAAAAAGGACAAATTTCGCAACCAATTTAAACCTCAAATACTTGTATTTAATACGTATAAATGCGAAAGTATTCAAATATTATACATATAAATAAATATGTAACACAAAGGATTGTATAAAAATCTCATGTACGCAACATCTGAAAGAACTCGAAAGGTACTCAAACGGACGTTGGTGACAAAACTTTCTAAATAAAATATTATTGTGAAAATAATATTTATTTACTCATAAAATGTTTAGACACATTTCGGTTTATTTAAAATGTGTTCTACTAAGCTGAAACAACGAGAAAACTATTCGTCAAACCAAAGTGAAACAAAGTTATATATATATATATATATATATATATATATATATATATATATATAACTCAACTAAAGTATTTTTACAAAATACTTCGATTGAAAGTATATTCGAAAATATTTTTACAAATTTATCATTTCAAAATAATATACTACTTCACAATCGGGTACACGAACACAGAGCCAAAATACCCATTAGTATCAATTATTGGAGCTGATTTTATTCAACCAACTCCAAAAATTTACAGACACACCTGAACCATTCTATCTCTCTCTGGTTTCTCTCCTTCTCTCTCGATCATCATCATCAGAAGCAACAACAACAGAGTAGCAACAACAGATTAGCAAGAGCAGCAACAACATAATCATCATCATCCTTCATTCTTCATCATCATCAAGCTTCATCTCCATCATCATCATCTCGGCTCCATCTCTCTCTCTCGTAAGAACCACTCCCATCTTTCTTTAGTTTCATATTCAGAAAATGCTTAGATTAACATGTTTTAGAGTTTACATAACAAAAATATAGCTTAAAAACCCAATCAAAACATGTTTTGGGAATAAATTTCGTGATCTGAAGCTGAAAACGCACATAGATGATCGGCTATGTATCTTTAGCCGATAGGCTAAAAGTAGCCGATAGGGTAAACTTAGCCGATTGGCTAAAAGTAGCTGATTGGCTAAAACTTAAAAGTTAAGAAACAATAACCGATCGCGTATTTTAGTTCGAATTTGTTACAGGGGTACGAATCACTGAACACAAGAGTTATACTTACGGATAAATATTCACACAACAAATGTAATCTATATAATTATATTATTTATACGAAACAAACACGATTATACTTTTGAAATAATGATTTCAAACCATCACCAACGGGCCGTACACGATCTCTAAACTTAAACAAACAAGTGAATACTTGCACAATTCGATTATTTAAACCGATTAGTCTTTTACTCGTATAACCTCACGTGTTTAGGACACTAGGGGGTTACTATTGTGATGACACGCGTATCTTAGGATCGCTAGCTCATCAGGTGAGTTTATAGACCCACTCTTTTAAACTGTTTTTAACTATTTTTGGGGAAGAATGCATGCACGCTATTTTCATAAAGTTTGTTTTATGAAATGAATATTGTAAATTGTTTTACAACTGTTTATCCTATACGTTTAGGATCCTTAAACTTATAACTGGATAAGTTTCACATACAAGAACTATTAAGAGTATAGGAAGCCTCGTAGGCTCTTACTTGAAATTACAAGAATACTAGATTGCTCTAGACTATGGTACAAAGACACAAGATAACAATAGACTACCTTTAAGAATACAAGAAATACTAGTGGTCAGAATAAAAGAACACTATGAACGAGAATACAAGAAACACATTTAGATACATGACACTAGATTTCAAAAACCCAGACTTCAAGAACTCAAGAAACTAAGTTACAAGAAACAAGAAACAATATTTTCAAGAAACAAGAACTTTATGTGCAAGAACCTTATGTGCAAGATCAAGAACCATACGTGTAAGAAACAAGAACTTATGTGCAAGATCAAGAACTCAAGAATGCAAGAAACTATGTGTGTTCTATTATTTACATTATGTGTTTTATTATATGTGAATTGTTGTTTGTTAGAACTGTGGTGTGTATTCTCTAGATAAAAAAACTAGGAACAAGAACTCAAGAAACTAGAAACTAGAATTTAAGAATTCAAGAAACTAGAAACAAGAACTCAAGAACTTAAGGAACTAGAAACTAGAACAGAAACAAGAACGATAGGAACAAGAAACTAGAACTTTGGAACACAAGAATTCAAGAAACTAGGAATAAGAACTCAAGAACTCAAGTAACTAGAAACTAGAACAGAAACAAGAACAATAGGAACAAGAAACTAGAACAAAATCAAGACACTAGAACAAGAAACTAGAACTCTAGAACTCAAGGAACTAGGAACAAGAACTCGAGAACCCAAGAAACTAGAAAACAAGAAAACTATTTTGGTTTATACAACTAAACAAGAACTCATTTACTTCTCACAGAATTTGCAAACATTTTACAACGTATGGCTTTCATACGTTGCAACTTATCTTGTGACTTATGTCACACAACATACTGTTTACTTATCAAAATCTATGAATTCACCAGCTTTACAGCTGACTGTTTTAGCGTGCATTCTCAGGTACAAGAAGATAGTAGGATTGGCCCACAGGATCCTTGCTTGAGTCGCATACTTTCAACAAATGGATTTTCAATGCATTGCTTTTGTATTACTAACAATTTGATGAAATCACTTTGTGAACTCGCAACTTTTGAAACAACTCTATCTTGGTTATGTAATAACTGTTTTCAAACGTCTCATTTAGAGGTCGTTTGCTTGTAATTATGTGTTGTGATTACCGGATTAGTCACGCCCCGACTCGAACCGCTTCCGCAACAGTGAAATTGGGGTTGTGACACGAATACTTACTAACGACGAAACCTGATACAACGATACATACAATAATAACACTTTTGGATTATTATTAGAAACTGTCACCAACATGCCATACTTGTTTTCAAAACTATAAACGAAATACTAATCAAATACTTGGACATTTCCTAGTTGAGTGGACAACTAGCATGGGTGATCTTTCAAGACACCAACTTATTTACTTATTTACATACAACCTTGTGCGTTTCAGATGCTAGAAGGTTGCAAGGTTCAGAGAACCGATATACAGACTTACATCCGACACACCTACGGACTTACATCCACTTTGATTACTTGATTTCACCTATATACTTGCTAGGCTCAGGTGAGTCTTACAGCCCCACTTTTTACTGCTTTTACAATTGGGGTGAGATACTGTAACACCCCCAAATTTACTGTTTAGCAGAAGCAAGCTTTAGGGTGCTGCTAATCCATAATCAAAACACACAAGGCATATAATGAACGACTCTATATGCGTCGTTTTATAGATACATTGATAATATAAAGTTTTACAATGTATAATTGTTTACAAAAGTCCAATAACTACAATGTTTAGAGATTAATTGACATAACTTAGTTACAAAATGTAGTAACGCAAAATAATCTTCTGATGTGTATGCTGACTCGAGCTATGGGCATCCTAAATGAACAGGTCCTATTGTTGTTGGGTACCTGAGAACACATGCTAAAAAGGTTAGCTAACGCTGGTGAGCTCACAGGTTTGCATAATAAATATGTAAGTGTGAACCACAAGATTTAATGGTAACCGTTTGAAATGAATCAAATGATGTATATGTCTGCCATGAGGTCATAGTCTGCACTTAACGTGGGTGTCAGGATCACAATAAAGTGCTTGATCGTGGGTGCCTCCGGGCGAGTGTCTAATCCACACTCGTATAAACAAAAGTTAATGCGTCCGTTTAACCAATCAGTGCTTGCTGACCCAGACGAGGATGGTCAGTCCTATATGGTACCATACACTAACATTCGCGCTACATAAAGTATTACTAGAACTATGATCGTAGAGGACTTAAAAGTGATTAGAAAACAGCTCATGCAGAATATAGCGAGTTTTATACTCGTGTTCACGTGTAAAACAATTAGAGCATGTATTCCCACCCCGGGAGTAGAAACAGTAAAAGTCGGGGCTATGAGACTCACCTGAGCCTGAAGAGTTGCAATGAAGCAAAGGTGGTGAAGTAAAATGGGGTGTCCGAAGACTGTAACCTGTCAGGCGTTTATAACGCACAAGGTTGAATAAAATAAGTAGCTATCTTAAAAGATAACATATGCTAGTTGTTCATCCAACTAATAATATCCAATGATTTGATTTGATTGGTAAGTTTGAGGTTTGAAAACGTGTACGGCCCGTTGGTGATTATTTGCAATAATATTATTATTATGTCGAAGTGTTATACTTAAAAAGTATTTACAAACTTTAGGTGACGGGGGTCCCGGGGGCAGCGCCCCTAGTTAGCGGGGTCCTAGGGGTGGCAACCCCTGGCGGGGTCCAAGGGGCTGGCCCCTGGTTGGGGTCGAGATGCCAGGTCAGCTCGAAAATTTTTTATTTCTACCATATTGTTATAGGGAAAAACACATCTAAGATTTGAATTTGGGTAAAATCAAGTGATAAAATTTTAGGTCTCGACACTTAGTAAAAATCTGGGTTCTGTTTCATGCGAGCGACACTTAGGGTCTTAGGCGTCACTTAGGAAGTGACGCATGAAATAGCAGATACTGGGTAAAGGCGTCACTTATGGAAGTGACGCATAGTGAGGCGTCACTAGGTGGCTTGGGCGACACTTAGGAAGTGTCGCATAAAATTGGAAATTCTGAATTTAGGGCGTCACTTAGGTAAGTGACGCATGAGGTGGCGACATTCCATTAGTGTCAGGTATAAGTGTCGGATAAGGCTTCTAGGCGTCACTAGACAAGTGACCGGGGTAAGTGTCGGGAAAAAGGGGTTTTATGCGGCACTTGAGCAAGTGACGCAAGATTAGGGCTTTTAGCGACACTCAGTGCGTCACTTAAGTGACGCTATACTGCAGTCTTTGTTGCGACACTTAAAGCTGTTGACGGGTTTTTGAGCCAAAAATGAATTTTTTCAGTTTCCGTTTTGTCCGATTCTTTTACCCAACCCTTATATGGACATTTCAAGCTTAAAGAAACAACTATAACTCAAAAACACTAAAAATCGAGGGGTTGCGGGTTTTGTCGGAAACTTACAAGTTAACGCGAGGAGATTCCGGAAAGATGAAAATGTAGATCGCTGCGAGGTGAACGTTTTTCTCTAAACTAGCAAAATGATTTATGGTGATTTGGTGGTGTTATTTTGAGATTTAAGGTGGATGGTGGTGGTAGTTTTTGAAAGGGAGAGAGGAAGAGAGAGAGTGTGAGTGTGTTGTGAATGAGGAGGGAAACAAGGGTGGGGGTGATGACCCCATCCTTGGACGATTTTTGTGGGGCCCACCCCATGTGGGTGTGTCCCGAATTTGGTTCCCTGTACTCGCGCTCCGTGCGGTGTTCGTTTCCCGATTGTTTAAATGTTTAAATCATTAATACACATTTAAATGCGGGTTTTCAAGATACCAAGATTTATTTAATATGTTTATTGAAGTATTTTACTAAACACTTTATAATTGGATTATAAAATACAACTTAACTTTATTTTGATTGTTTACGCGCTTAACATTTTAATCGCGTAGACTTTCGTTCGTGTAATACGAATTAATTACAAAATATCATCAAATTAATATTTAAAATAAAATAGTGTAATTAATTACTGTTATATTATTTAATAAAACTGTTCACCAACGTCCGAGTTAATTGATTTGGATTACATTTGATTTGAATTGCGTACGATTTAATCAAATTGCATAATTTGTATATATTCAACAATATATATTTCAATACATTAATTAGCCTAACACAGAACTAATTACATGTATTACAGAATGATTAGGACCTAATGACTAGCCCTAATTTGGCGAGTGTTACAGATACTTTGCTCTGTTTTACGCATGAACACAAGTACTGAACTACTTATACTACTTTTTACACACATTGCATGAGTATTTTTTTTATCCACTGAAAGTCTCCTATCGTAAGTTGTTAGTTATGGATTTAAGCGCGAGTACTAGTAAATGGATCCATTTGGGACTGACAATACCTGCCTGGGGTAGTAGCGCTACCATGGATTTCACCGTAGAAACAGGCATTTGTTACATAAAAGTATCGGGATAGCACTCACGGGGGTACATTATATGATTCTTTATTGATTCATACTTACACACTGTTAAGCTTCAACTTATGAGCTCATGACAAATGTGCTGGCTTACTGATTTACTTACTTTGCTTGATAGCCACAATGGTACATACTTGTGGTTCATAATGATTACTTTATTACTAAACCTGTAAGATTCACCAACCTTTTGGTTGACACTTTTTAGCTTTGTATCTCAGGTACACAGACGGAGTAGGATTACCCCAGGATCATAGCTAGAGTCGCATGATTTCTACATTGCATCTAACGGAGATTCTTAGCATTATCTTTTGTATATTATGATTATGTAATAGAATCTCCCACTATACGTGTGGACTCTAGGGAACTACATTTTTGTAATCGAAAACACTATGTTTTTATATGTATTATACATGGAAATGTAACTATTATTAAATGTCTCATTCAGAGGTCGTTTTCTGTATTCCTTGTGCTATTAATACTTGATTAGTAGCACCCCAAAGCTTGCTTCCGCTAAACAGAAATTTAGGGGTGTTACAACATGTTTATCTGAGTGTCCCTGATTCACTATTATTTAGTGAATTGGAATCATAATGAATAAAGTTTAATTGTAGAAGGGGGTTGAATACAATTAAAAACTTTTTCTAATTTTATCCAAGTTATTTTTCAAGTTTTATATTGTAATTAATGATAAAAGTAAAACAGAGTATAACAAATAGATATAACAGGTAAATAACAATGCAATAGTAGCTAAAACGTGAATCTTATTAATTATAAAATCCACTGAGTGTAGATTACGGAATGGAATAGCCAAGGCTAAACCAAATCAACACAAAAGCTTAAACTATTACAAAGGAGATGAACAATAGTGGACAAACACGCTAACTGTTCACTCGTTGATCGTTGACGTGCTTAGACAGACTACTCACTAAACAAACAAGTGATTAACAAGTACAAAAGCAAGTTTCTAAGTACACATTACTGCTATATATATAGCCTAAATATCCCGTAAATATCTCCTAAAAATAGGATTTGGAATGACACGTGTCGATGCTTGATAGGCTTGTTTTTCCTGAAAATGCGTCTAGCACACATTCTGTGCGTCCCCATTCTGTTACCGGGAACATCTCTTTTATCTTCTAACCAATCACGTGCTGCCACGTCATTTCTCATATATTTAAAGTACGTGGATACACTTGCTGACGTATTACGATGAGCGACTTCTACTTGTGTTGAAACTTTTATTCAACTAAAAAGTCACTGAAGATATAATATATATCCTCACTCACTGCGAGCTAACATGCCCTTGTAGAGACTTGATTAATTAATCTTCAACAACTATCCTTTATTTGGACAGTGACTTTTTCCATTTATTTCTTTGTAGATGTAAAACTGTCGCTGTCAATTATTTGGAACAGCGACACACAGAGTTGAGCTTTAATCTACTTCAATAGATCAATTTTCTTGAGTAGAACGAATAACAAATCAGCGAGTACTAACTTTAGCAACAACAACTTTGACTTAATCAATTCCATCATTGAGATTATCTTCATTGAGTTGGTCATCGATCAGTGATTTAACATTATCGTCAATTTTTAGGGTTTAGAATTGGGGAAATAAAGATACTGAAGAGATGTTTATCGTCCCATGTATTTAAAGTATAATTACATTACGTGGCTGCCATATGTGAATAGGTTAAATTACGTGGATTATATTATCCGATGTGTCACTGCCACGGCAACATCTGCATGTTAAAACAAAGTTATTGGTGACATTAGCACATAATTTGAAAGTAAGTTCTTGTCAATGGTTATAAAAAGGGTAGATTGGTAACCTCAGGATAAAAATGAAAGAATCTTCATGATCGAGTCCATAAATCCTATTTTAGAAGGAATATTCATTGCCCTTTTATTGAATATTTGTGAACGTTGGTGATCTAAGATATTTGGTGTTACGCCATCCATAACTTTTTAAAAGTTGGATACATTATTTAAAGATCATGCACTAGCCAGATTTTTGAGTAGCTTTTCTAAAATATTAATATAGTATAACTTATTTTATTGTAAATATAGAAAAAACCATCTAATGATATAAAAATTCATTCTATATTAACGGTTTTGGTAATGTGTGCTCCGTAGTACAAGTTAAGCCGCATTTAAACAAGTTAAAATTTTCTTAAATATTAGAATTTATGATTAACATGTGTATAAAAAAAGTAAATATTCGATTGAATCTATGGGTATTAAATGAAAATGATAATATTTAAGGATATTAAGACTCTACTAAATACGGCTTAATTTTAAATGTATACACTTTTTACATAACATAGCATGCCAAAATTATTAAAATTTTATCATATTTAATAGTAGATCGATTTAAAAAACATAAAAAAATTATTTGATATTAAAAAACAAGTTGTGTATCACAACTTTTATGTGTGATACTGTGATACACACACTAATTTTTTATGAATATCACATATTTTTCTAAAAAAATTACCGCACATTAAAGCGCATAAAATTTTAATAATTTAAAAAAAAAATTATCAAGAAAGTTAATTATATTAAAATTAAAAATAAAAATATGTGTTCCTACCGTTCCCATCATAAAAAATGTTATTATTTGAACCTTCTTATCGTAAATATTCTGTGTTTGAATGATTCTTACTTCTTTTATTTTTTAAAAGTAGTATTTGACTTAAGAACACGTTGTTTAATTTTTATATTTTTAAATCTAATCTAAATAATATATAAAAGAATCCATGGCTTGTCGTCATTTGTTAATGCCCTCTCCACCAATATCTTTTCTTGTTTACACATATGCATACAGCTACAAGAGAAGAAATTAAAATACTAAATTTATGAGTACTACGTTGAAAATAATTTAGCACCACTACGAAGAGGGGTTTTGTCACTTGTACCAGCTAAGCGTTATATCAGCACACAGTGGGCTGTTGTGCACGCGGGGGTACATAGGTCATCAACTACAACCCTGCAATACAATGATAAGATTTTAAATTTATATGAGTTGAGGCTCAAACTATAAGTACTACCTATTTTTGGGGAGTAAGTAGTAAGTATAACTTGAGTGTCATCCTTAAATCGGAGCGAATAGAGCTGAAAATGATTTACCGTAGAATGGGTTTTATAAAATTAGGTAGGTTTTGGTTAGTGATCTAAATAAAAACTAAAACACACAAATAAAAATAAAAGAGAGTAGACAATAGGTAGAGAGTGATTGCTGAAATTTTTATAATTAAGATTTTGGGATGATATTCATTATAAAGATAATTGCAGACTACCCTGGGTAAAGCATCAGACGGACAGTCGGTGTAAACAAAAAGACCCTACGTTTTAGTCTAAAAGCCTAAAATCATATGTCACTAAATCTTAGGTTATCATGATTCTGATCAGAAACAGGTTGTTTAAACCCCCCTTACTTTCCTAGACGGACAAGCGACCTCTACGGATGATATATCCTAGGTGTAGGCATAAGATAACTAACTGCAATTAACTATCGGACCTTTCTTAACACCTAAATCAATCCGAGTTTATCCAGGTATGTACTAATTGTATGCTATGTATGCTAAGCTATCGGTTATATTGAGTTAAGCATTTTAAGCATCTTGTATAACAGCTGAATACTCGCTTTCTTTTCAGATCTCTTTGTCAATCAGGTTTAAGCATAATTAAATCCATCATGAATTAGACCCTCCTTTGCTATTAGGCATTCATCCCTAGGAATACTCATGGTGTATAGTGCATTTAGCATATCCATAGTGTTCCAGACTCAAGGTATACTCACGGTGAACAGTACATTTGGCATATCCACAGTGTTCCAGACTCAAGGCATTCTCACGGTGTACAATACATTAAAGTAGTTCCACAGTTGTATTTTAACCTTGGTGTACTAACAGTGTACGGTACAGTGAGCATTTCCACAGCTGTATTTGAACCTTGATGTACTAATAGTGTACTGTGCATCGAGCATTTCCACAACTTTATTGTTCCTAGACCCATATTCTAAAAGGGTGAATTCTAGGTATTCCACGATGAGATAGACCTACGGCAGTTTCTTAGCTTCCAGGTATTTGTACTCCACACGATGTGTTTCCAACGCTATACGAAGTACTGTGTCGCTTTACGAAATATTCATAGCTTCATACTGTAATATGAGATAACTATATCTAAGTAGTATTAGGGTTGATCAAGTCCTATCCTAAGGCAATAGTCATGTGAGACTTGAAAAGGGTGGAAACTTAATTAAATCTATATTCATGTAAAAATCAACCAGATACAAAGCAGATCATCAATCATTATATATTAAATATGACTTAAACATCATCCCTAATCCTAATATCTACATTTCAACAATCACAGTTTCAAACTACGTAAATAGCATGGCAATATTCGCAGCACAAACAAAGATATCATGGAAACAAGACATAATAACTGTAAGTAAAGGAATAAGTAAGAACCAATATTTAAGCAGTGTAACACTAAGTAGTACAAGCCAGAATCTTGAAAACTTCATTACAATAAAATTACCAAGCTACCGCTATCTTCCCCACTCGAACCGTTGCCTACGTCTCTCTAGTTCTCTAGAGAAAGAAACTAGAGAGAGAAACTAAAAAGAAACCTAATCTAGAGAGACAGACTATGTGAGAGAGAAAGTGTGGAATGATTTGTGAGGTGTGAGAAATGGTGTAGAGGAGGTCCCTAGGCAAGGCTTGAGATTGCATGTACAAGAACCATAGCACTAAGATACAAGCAAACGAAGCAAGAGGAGAGCACACGCCTCCCAGGACATGTACGACCCTATATGTAACACCCCCAAATTCTGTGTTTAGCGGAAGCAAGCTTTGGGGTGCTAATAATCAAATATCAACAGCACAAAGATAAAGCAAACGACATCTATATGCAACGTTTGAAAAATAATTACATTTCATAGATACAAAGTTTGAAAACATAGTGTTTTCGGTTACAAAATGTAGTTCCTTACAGTCCACGCGTGTAGCGGGAGATTCTATTACATAATCAAAGTATACAAAAGATAATGCTAATAATCTCCGTCAAATGCAGTGTAGAAAATCATGCGTGTCACACCCCGCCAAACGCTAATTACAATTAGGTATGATTAGTTTGCGGAAGCTTTAATGACGTGACGGGGCTGCGAACAGTAAATCAACCAACAAATCCATACATACTCAGAGCATAGGGTTATCGCACAACTTTATTTATTTAGGATGCCAAGTTTAACAGCTGTTACAAAAGTAGTATGACTAGGTAAGACGTAACAGTAGTAGTAGAGTTTAAAACATTTAGTTTTACAATACATAAGTTTAATACAAGATTTCGTAAGTATGACTGCAGTGTTTGCAGTTATACAGAGGAAATCCTTCAAAAGCGGTCCCAAAAGTATGTAGCATCCTAAGTAGTCCAGGGTTGTCCATCCTGAATGCATGCGATTACTTACCCAGCTAATTTCCTGAAAAACATAGAGAAAGTCGTCAACAAATATGTTGAGTGAATTTACAGGTTTGTATATGTATGTGGTTAGTTAAACCAAGTTTGTAGAAATGAATTGTTATTCATCTATAAAATACAATTTATGTAGGGTTGTTACCCTAAAGTATAGTTTTATGTGGGATGTCATCTCAAAATGCGTTACTGGTTGTTTACCAGTGTAAAATAAGTTACCGGTATGCTTTCCGGTATTTATCAGTCGTAGGATTCGTTCTTCCTAAAAGTATGTGGGAATTTACTTAGACTTTGATCCCCTGAAAGGTGAGCTAAACCTCGCAGGTTAAAGTAACGCGACCTAACCCTATAACCAAACCACAACCAGAACTTATGTTGTTTGCCTGAACGGACATTTAAGTATACGCTCCACCGTAGGAGGGTCGTCACGGCAATAGTACTATCCGTATACTCAGTGGCTAGAGTCACATAGCTAATGGTTACAGTAGTGTGTCATGAGGTCTTTTCATGCACACATTCCAAGTCTGGGTCCGTACTAGGATACTTTGTCTAATTCCCAAAATAACAGTGAATATGTAATATCATAATACAACAGTTGCATAAAAGCAATAAAGCGTTTATAGTTTGATTGCATGTGTTAGCATGCAATTTCTATGCTTAACACCCCTGTGTTTAAAAGCAGAAAACGTTTAAAGTAGGGCTGTAAACTCACTGTGATTTGCTCTGTAAGGAAAGCTAGCAGCCGACAGGTAAAAGCCCAAGGTGTGTTAACCTATATACAATAAATGTATTAACATAAGTACGCTTGATTTTTTTAATCACTTATGTTAATAGTTTGTTTGTTTTGTAGAAATTGTTGATTTCTTAGTAATTTAAGTCGTTGAATTCGTTGGTGACGTTGTGTTGAAATATTGTTATTATTTCTCACGTCGTATACTTTGTTAAGTGTATATACAAATATGTAATCGTATATATATTTGAATGTTGTTTCGACCCCATTGTACATATACTTCTTGTATACTATTAAGGCGTATGTTTGTTAAACGTGCAATTTATTTGTATGTATATATGAAAATATATAATTATAAATGTCATATGTACACATATATATATATCTATGTATATAAGTTTTGAATACGTTGTTTACGTAAGAAAGTATGTAAGTTTTCATTTGTACATTTGTATATATATATATATATATATATATGTGGATATATATAACATTCCTAAGGGTCGTTTGTGTATATATTTACACCTAGGTTCTTGTATATATTTATACGTATATCGTAATACGTAGTTTACGTACTTAAAACGTTATAAGTTTTATTTGTTATAAAACTCGTTAGTATATTTATTCCGTTTATGAAATACATATGTGTTTCGTTTCTAAATTTGTCATTTGTTTATATATATAAAATATATATATAGGTTTGTTGTTTGTTATCAATTATGTATATATGTATATATATATATATGTATATATAATCATAATTTTTCGTTATTATATAAGTAAAGTTTATGAGTTCATTTTATAATTACTCCTTCCGTTAAATGTCTCGGGTCACGTTTTATGTTTTTAATAGTTTTGTAGGTTATTGGGCTCGGCCCAATTTGTTGGCCCCAAAAATAATATACAAGTCTTGGCCCAATGGCCCCATTAACGGTTTATAGAACCCGGCCCAATTAATTTAAACGTACGATTCATTACACGCCCGGCCCAGTTTGTGATCCGGCCCAGCTCAGTCTACAGCCCGAAGCCCAGCAGAACAGCCTAGCCCAGCCGTTCGGCTTGGGCTTCAGCCGTACGGCTGAGGCTTCAGGCCCAGTCCAGCCCACTTAATCAGTCCTTTATTCAGTTCGGCCTATATACGCAGCCCATTAAATAAATAACTCGGCCCAGACTGCTTAGCCCAGCCCACAGCCGTTCGACTTGGGTCCAGCCATTCGGCTTGGGTGCCCAGCCGATCGCCTCGGGCTTCCTGAGCTGCGGCTCTGTTCCGTTTTTGCAGTTTTAATCTCGAGTTGGAAGTGTTTTTATACCGTAGTTCAAGTGGTAAACGTTTATACATGTCGTATATCATCATTATATCGCATTATATTACATTATAACAAGTTTTTACATAAAGATTCATGATTTTAAGTTTTGGTTTCAAAAACCAATTTCAAGAACAAACACCTTAAATCTTCAAATTATGAAGTTATACATATGGTTTACGATGTTACCAAGCTATATAACACGAAATTTAAGTATAGAAATTGAAGTAAAGTGGGTTTCTTACAATGAGGAAAATGATGGTGATGATGATACAAGGAAGAAGATGAAGATGATGTTGATGTTGCTCCTGGTTTGTTGTTCTACTCCACTTCCTGCTTGTTGTTGCCTCTGTGATTTTGCTTAGTTGAGAAGAAAAAGAAATGGTGTGTGTGTGTTGAAGAGATCACAGAGAGGGAATGGAGGGAGTATGAAAATCAAACGGGTATGGGAGTGATACAGCAACTGGTCTCTCAATTATTGAGGTTGGTGGCTATTTTAGACCCGTTAATTTCGGGTACGGGTATAATTAGTGCAATATAAAATTTAACATTTTATATTTTTATTTTGTTGATGTTCTCTAGATACGTTATCTAAAATTTGAGCAATGATATTTTCATTATTTTTGACTGTTGTACAAATTTGTACATTGGACTGCTATCATTCAATTGGGTGCCAAATTTCAGTCGAATTTCGGGTTCATATTTTGAGGTAATGTTCCAAATATTTTCGAATGAATGAGAAAATTTGAATTTTTCTCATTTTGATCTTTGAGTGCATTTTAAAATTGTTTCTGTTCGTTTTATAATATGTTTTATATTTAACGTAAATTTAACTCGTTTTATCTATATGTTATAGATACAATTGTACTCGTAATTAATAATTGAATTATTAATTATATTGTGTCATCAAATTTTGCTGTATTTTTCTGTCGAGTTCGTTCCGATACATTTGTACGCGACTTTAAATACTCACGTATTAGTAATACTTTTTGTTTAAAAGTACTGGGCTGCTAGGCTTACATCACATCAAAAGTTTTGTTTTAAACTTAATCAGGAAATTAGCGTAAGAATGCACATGCTTAAATGTTAATCAGTACCTAATTTGGAGAGTTGTCACATTCTCCCCCCGTTTGGGAAATCTCGTCCCGAGATTTAATTCGTGTCGTGAGTCGCGGTCACGGTTTCAAATAGTCGAGGATACTTCTTGCGCATTTCATCCTCACGTTCCCAGGTGAACTCTGGGCCATGTTTTGAGTTCCAACGAACTTTAACTAGCTTGATTTGTTTCTGTCGAAGTTTCTGCGTTTTTGAGTCCAGGCTCCCGAAGAGGGAAGCCCAACGAATGTCAGATGCAAAGCCCCGCACCTCATTAAGATCATATGCCATTAGAAAGCAAATGAAAAATGTTCCTGATGGAAGTGGCCATGGGTGAGTAAGAAAGCGTTGGTGGGATCGGCGGGATGATGATGAGTATATAAATCAATAAAGAAGAAATGGCAAGAGAAATTGAATATCGATGGAGGTGCATTGCCGATGTGGCTTTTATCCCGCCTGGTTTCTTATCCCTGTTCCGTAAATTTTGTACGTAGACAGTTAGTTGCTCTGACTAGTTTTTTAACAATTGGGCTTTGCTCTAACCGAAGCTATTGCATCGTTTGCCCCAATGATGGCCTTTCTGATCTCATCCGTATTCCGATCAAAGAATCAAAGGTTTCAGAAAGAACCAAAAAATTCTCGTTAAGGTCCCATAGATAGAACCTGATACGAAGTACTGAACATAAGACCGGGAGTCAGTCCTACTCATAAAGGTGAAGGACCAAGCACTAGATCGTTGAAAACAAAAAGAAAGACTGACTTTTAGATAACTTATTTAGGAAGGAGCCATCGTAACTGCTCGCCATCAGAATAGGCTTTCAAGGCAGCTGCCAAGTCAGCCAGTAAGTAAGCAGGTAATAGTCAGCCAGCAAGCTGGGCCGTTCTTGCCAGTTCGAGTACGAGACTTGGGGCTAGAGAAAAGAAAAGAGAGCCTATTACTTAAGCTGTGAAAAAGAATTGCTAGTGAAAGTGTTCTTTTTTTAGTCACCGATAAAGAAAGTAGCTAGGCTTCCTGGTGGTATGAAAGAAAGAGATCTTAGTGTCTTAACCAGTTCTACTTGCAGCCATTGAGAGTTCTCTTGCATCCGCTTTCAATCCAGCAGAGTAAGACTACGAGACTAAGAGACTAAGCTTCGTCTTTGTTTTTCTTCAAAGCCCCAATCCGCTCTCGCTCGCCGCTACTAACGGGGTCTCGGTTGATTTCCCTTCCTTTAGCTACTCAGATGTTTCAATTCGCTAAGTTTGAAAAGTCCAAAGAGCGCAGACTAGCCACGGAGCTTGGTGTTTTTCCACTTGGCTGTACAACATGAGTTTCAGGCCGACAATGAAAAACTCCACCAAAATTCGGGTAGATTTGGGATTTGATTAGATAACGTTAAAACTTTGTTTGGAAGTAAGAAATGGTTTACGTTTGTCGTAGAAAAAGCTTCTCATTTTGATGAATTGGAAACAACCCTCTCTGTCAACAACATCTAAAAGATTAGGAGGAAGGAGCTCTTGCCTTCAACTCAGAGCAGAACGTTCCTTCCGCAACGCAAGGCCTATTTCTTTCGTAGCAGCCAAGGATGAGTTCGATCCATTAGGTTCTTCGATTTGTTCAGAAAAGAAACGAGAGACAAGAAAACATCTTTGATTACGATTAAAAGGAACAATCTCAAATAGACCAAGATCCTATTTCGGGTCATTTCTTGGTGAACATGATCTGCCATAATCTCTTCGATCCCTTCATTTATGTGCCAGAATAAAGAGTCTCAACGTCTAAGCTACTAGAGTGAACGGCACATTTCGGCCCTACTCACTACAAAGGAATACACCACAAGATCGAACTGCACTCATGGGCTGGAACCGAAAAAGACCGGGTTCCACACATATGAGACAGGCAGTTAGCGGTTTGCGCTTCGCGCCCCAATCCCCTTAACTAATGGATGCTTAGATACCTGCAAACTTTTTATAAATGGAAAAAGAGACATAAGTCACGCATTCGAGCAAGAGCCTTTGCCTTTCTTCGCTATGTAAATAGAGGGCCGGAGGAAGAAGTGCCAGAACCTCAACAAAAGGAAAGAGAAAGGTGACTTCCGCATCCAAGGATAATATATATTCAAAAAGCTACTAAAATCGCGGCGGATGGAGTAGATAATTTCCTTGTTAAATAAGTAAAAATCCCTCCCCAAGCCGTGTGATCAAGCGCCCTCCACGATTTCGGATAGTATTTATGGTTCTACCTTTTTCTTAGCAACTGGCTTTCATGGTTTTCATGTGATTATAGGTACTCTTTTCTCGATCATATGTGGTATTCGCCAATATCTTGGTCATCTGACCAAGGAGCATCACGTTGGCTTTGAAGCAGCTGCATGGTACTGGCATTTTGTAGACGTGGTTCGGTTATTCCCATTTATCTCTATCTATTGGTGGGGAGTGCGAGCCACCCGAGAAGCAAGCTATTACAGCGAGCGGCTGGGCGCTTCGCTTCTACGACAAGCTAGCTATGATTCTAGGGAATGGAACACACACTCAATCTACTATTGGATTTGAACCAATGACTCTCGCCGTATGAAAGCGATACTCTAACCGCTGAGTCAAGTAGGTCAAGCTGAGTCAAGTCAGAGAAAATAGACCCCTGTTGCTCCAATCTGACCTTCGGGTATCCAATCAATTAATCCCCCAAACCGGGGAAGCTTAAGCGGAAATGAAAGGGTAGGTGAGGGAAAAGAAAAGAACGAAGAGCTCCCTAAGTACGGTTAAAGAAAGTGAAAATGATAGGTAAACAAAAGATAGAACAAATGCGACAGAAAGCGTCAGAGCTTCGAAAGCCTGAAATTGAGCTTGAAATTGAGTGTCCTTGACTGAGTGAAAGTGAATAGCTCCGAGCAAATCTTCTAGAGAGCGAACACTTTGATCCGTTCTCACCCAAGCACTATAAGCGGGGTTGAGATGAGCCCTTCCTTCGGCGAGCTAGCGAAGTTCTTTCTTTCACGGTGCCTATCTCGATCTTAAACAACCTCTACCGTCCGGTCGAGTCAGTGGATTTCTCTTTCTTTCGATTGAGCGTCGGTACTTTTTGAGTCTCTCTCCGTAGGCATGCAAAACAACAGAGCCACTGCTCTTCGGGGCGGTGAAGTGGACAATCCCTTATTCCAGCTTTAACTTCGATAGGCTCCTCCACAAAGTTTAGTTTTGAGTCAATGAAGACCTCGTCCGGAGGGATGATATGTGTTTCATCGGAAAGACACTTTTTCAAGTTAGATATATGAAAGGTGTCATGGATACTACTAAGCTCTTGCGGTAGTTTGAGCTTGTAGGTGACAGGACCAATCCTTGCAAGGATCTCGAATGGTCCGATGTATCGTGGGTTCAGTTTACCTCGTTTACCAACTCGTACGACCCCTTTCCAGGGTGCAACTTTGAGTAGGACTTTGTCACCTACTTGAAACTCTAAAGGTTTCCGTCTATTATCGGCATAAGTCTTTTGTCGGTCACGGGCTATTTTCAATCGGTTAATCACTTGAGATATATTTTCCGTAGTTTCTTGGACTATTTCAGGACCCGATAATTGTCTGTCGCCGAACTCTGCCCAACAGAGTGGCGATCGGCACTTGTGTCCATACAATGCCTCAAATGGTGCCATCTGTATGCTGGTGTGATAGCTGTTGTTGTAAGAAAATTCTGCTAGGGGTAGGTGTGTATCCCAATTACCTCCAAAGTCTATCACACATGCTCTTAACAGGTCTTCGAGCGTTTGTATAGTTCACTCGCTCTGGCCGTCAGTTTGTGGGTGGTAGGCAGTACTCATGTCGAGTCTAGTACCCAGTGCATGTTGAAGTGTTTGCCAGAAGCGAGAAGTGAATCGTGCATCTCTATCAGAGATGATGGATAATGGCACCCCATGTCGAGAAACGACCTCTTTCAAATAGATTCTAGTCAGCTTCTCCATTTTGTCTGTTTCTTTGATAGCAAGGAAGTGGGCTGATTTCGTCAATCGATCGACAATCACCCATATGGTGTCAACTCCGGATGTTGTTCTCGGTAACTTCGTGATGAAGTCCATCGTGATGTGTTCCCATTTCCATTTAGGCATTTCGGGTTGTTGCAAAAGCCTAGACGGCTTTTGGTATTCAACTTTGACTTTTGCACAAGTCAAGCACTTACTAACGTATGTGGCAATGTCTCGTTTCATGCCAGGCCACCAGTAAAGTCCTTTCAAGTCGTGATACATCTTATCTGCTCCAGGATGTACCGAGTAGTTGGACTTATGTGCTTCGTCCAAAATCAATCGGTGCAATTCATCTACGCATGGTACCCAAATTCGGTTCATGAAGTACAACACTCCGTTGTCTTTGGTTTCAAGTTGTTTCTCCATTCCCTTCAAGGATTCTTCCTTAAGGCGTTCGGGAATAAATGCTAGTTGTTGAGCATCACGAATTTGAGTAATGAGATTCGAGTGGATTGTCAAACCTAAAGCTCGAACTCTTCGAGGTTTTGCTCGTTCCTTACGACTCAAGGCATCCACTACTACATTAGCTTTGCCCGGATGGTACTTAATTTCGCAGTCGTAATCATTCAGTAATTCGACCCAACGACGTTGCCTCATGTTGAGTTCTTTCTGGTCGAATATATGCTGGAGACTTTTGTGATCCGTGAAGATTGTACACTTTGTACCATATAGGTAGTGTCTCCAAATTTTAAGTGCGAAAACGACTGCTCCTAGCTCTAAGTCATGCGTCGTATAGTTCTTTTCGTGAACTTTCAATTGTCGAGATGTGTAAGCAATGACTTTGTCGTTTTGCATAAATACGCAACCCAATCCCTGATGTGAAGCATCACAGTAGACAACAAAGTTTTCTACTCCTTCTGGTAGTGATAGGATTGGTGCGGTAGTTAGTTTCCGTTTCAACAATTGGAAAGCAATCTCTTGCTTCTCGCCCCAATCAAATTTCTTATCTTTTTGAGTTAAAGCGGTAAGTGGTTGGGCTATTTTCGAGAAGTTCTCGATGAAGCGTCGGTAATAGCCGGCTAGCCCAAGAAATTGTCGTATCTCGGATGGCATTTTCGGGGCTTCCCAGTTCTTAATTGCCTCGATTTTGGATGGGTCCACATGAATTCCCTTGTTATTGATCACATGACCAAGGAAATGAACCTCACATATCCAAAATTCACACTTAGAGAACTTTGCATAAAGCTTCTCTTTCTCCAGTAATTCAAGAATCATTCTCAGATGTTTCTCGTGATCCTCCTTCGTTCGGGAGTATATAATATGTCATCGATAAACACAATCACGAACTTATCAAGATAAGGTTTGCATACTCTATTCATGAGGTCCATGAACACTGCTGGTGCGTTTGTCAGTCCGAATGGCATGACTAGGAACTCGTAATGACCGTACCGAGTCCTAAACGCAGTCTTAGGAATATCCTCATCCCGAACCTTCAGCTGATGGTAACCAGATCGCAAGTTGATCTTCGAATAGTAACTTGACCCTTGTAGTTGGTCAAACAAGTCATCGATGCGAGGTAGTGGATATCGATTCTTAATAGTTACTTTGTTCAGTTCCCGATAATCGATACACATTCGCATTGATCCATCCTTTTTCTTGACGAACAAAACCGGAGTTCCCCAAGGTGAAAAGCTCGGTCGGATGAATCCTAAGTCTAAGAGTTCCTGCAGTTGTGCAGACAGCTCTTGCATTTCTGATGGAGCAAGTCGGTAAGGTGCACGAGCAATTGGTGCTGCTCCAGGCACTAGGTCGATATGAAATTCAACCTGTCGTAGGGGTGGTAATCCTGGTAACTCATCAGGAAATACTCCCGGGTAGTCACGTACAATAGGTACGTCGTCTATACGTCGTTCCTCGGATTTCTTTTCTACAACGCGTGCCAAGAATGCTTGGTATCCCTTTCGGAGATATTTACGGGCTTTCAAGCATGTAATCATTTTTGTGGCACTTTTTCGTTTCTCACCTTTGACCATGAGAGTTTCTCCTGTCGGTAGTGGTAAGCGTACCAACTTATCGTACCATATGATCTCGGCGCGGTTCTTAGACAACCAATCCATGCCGACTACAACGTCGAAACTTCCCAACTTAACCGGTAGAAAGTCTATTTCAAAGTGATGACCTTCAAATTCCAAGGTACATCCCGGTACTATTTCTCCTGACTCGATTAACTCACCATCAGCTAGTTCAATAGTATATTTGTTATCTAACTTACGTGATTCAAGTTCTAATAGTGGCCTAAACTCATTAGACATAAAACTTAAATCAGCACCTGAATCGATTAACACAGAGGCATAATGGTTGTTTATAAGAAACATACTAGTGATGGTGTTAGGATCCTGGCGTGCCTCTTGTGCTCCAATCACAAATGCTCTTCCTTGAGCCGGCTGATTGATGATGTTGTTGGCTCGGTTGTTATTACCACGGTTGTGTGTGTTGTTGCGGTTTTAGTTGTTGTTGTTGGGGTTTTGGTTGTTGAGTCGAGGGCAACGGTTCCGATAATGCCTCGTGTCGCCACATTCAAAACACCCTTGGTTTCGGCGTTCTGGGTTTTCCCTAGGGGTAGGGTTAACTTTGCAGTTTTGGGTTTTGTGACCCCAACCTCTACAGTTGTTGCAATACCAACATTCACCCTCGTGGTGTTTGCTACATTTATCACACTTAGGTTTGTTACCCAAGTATGGTTTTGGTTCCACAGTGGTGGCAGCATAGGACTTTGGGTTCCCAGATCCCTTCTTATTTGTTTGACCCTGACGGTCACTTCCTCTGTCATTCCACTTACGCTTTGTACCTCCAGAACTGCCAGCTTCAGTACTGCTCGGCTCAACCTTGCCCGATGCAGTTTTCTTGGTCAGGGTTCCCATCCTGACTGCCTCATCGGTCAGGCTTTGCGCTAAAACAACAGCGCTCCTGAATGTGTCAGGTTTGGAAGATGTAACCAAATTCCTGATTTGCGGTGCCAGACCATATACATAACGCTCGATGCGCTTGTACTCAGGTGTCACCATATGTGGCACTAGACGTGCTAGTTCCTGAAACTTGGTTGTATAACCAGTGACATCGGCACCAATCATAGTGATGTTCCACAACTCAGTTTCGACCTTCTGCATCTCACTACGGGGACAGAACTCCTCCAACATCATGTTTTTCAGTACTTCCCATGACATGGAGTAGGCAGCTGGTCGTCCCAGTGATTGGACTTGACTGTTCCACCAAGTAAGAGCCTTGTCAGCAAGAGTGCAGGTGGCATATTTCACCATACAGTCTGGTGAACAGTCACTAATGTCCAATACCGACTATGTCTTTTCTATACAATGTATAATCCCAATAGCACCCTCGGTGCCACGAAAAGTAACTGGCTTACAAGCCTGGAATGTCTTGTATGAACACCCTCAGCGAGTATTCGCAGGTGCCTCAGTATTAACAGGGGTAGACCCGCTGTTATTCATTCCATTCTCGCGATTTCGGCTTGCTTCATACTCAGCAATACCTTCAGCTATTCATCGCGCGATCATTTGTTCAGTAGTTTCATTGTTGTTGGGTGGGGGAACAGTTTCAGGAATGGAAGAAGGAGTCGTTCGTCGACTGTTCTTAGTCATTCGTCATTTTGGTGGCATGATTCCGTTCTGCGATGAATAAAAATGCAGAAGTCAATGCCAAGATTTTGAATGTGATGAACAAGATTTCACATTATTTAACCAAGGAACAGTATGAAGGATTGGAGGACAGGATTTGGCATCATATGTCACACGACTTTGAAACGCCCATATGTACTTAGTACAATATAATCACGTTGGCCAGGCGTCATTATATAATGCTAAATACATATTTCTTTTCATCATCATTCAACACAATCGAGGTCAAAGAAATTCAAGATTGGAATCAATAATTAAGGTGTGGTATGTTTCATGGTTTTCAAGGAATGATCAATTATTATTGATTGGCTACCGTTTCTAACACACGTATATAAATGTAGATATAATACTAAGGTCGTTGTTGAATGTAATGAATACGAAATACAATCAAACATAAGTTATATTATATCAAAAAGGTGTAGCGTTGATACAACAGTTTTATACAAAACAAGATGGGATTCCAAATACGCCCCATCAGCGGTTAGCGTTATACAAAAGACAATGGGTTTTCCTATACATACGCCCATTCTAACAACAGTTTTCCATCTAGTACATGTCTAGTACATACATACACCTACCCATATGATACTAGTCTATACAAAATGTGATGGATCTACTAATATATCCATCATCCAAAAGTAATCGGTCTAATGCCCAGTAGGCACAAACCGCCATACACAAGTCTAATGAAAATAAGGTAGAAACAGCCCCACAGCTGTCCTCAGCACCGCTATCATCACACAAGCTCCAATCATCAACCCTGCTGTCCTCCCACGTCTCTCTAGTACCCTGACACAAGTACGTGTGGTCTCAGCTATCTCTCTGGCAGCAACCACGTTGCTCATCAAGAAGTGGCAACGCTCATGTATATCTGTCATGTCTCCATCCAGACGGGAGACATCACTCTGTAGCTCTGCAAGGTGAACACCCCTGCTACCAGAAATACGAAACAATGTGCGAATCACAGCCACAATGGTAGGGAGGGTCAACTCTATAGGCTCCCCAGTAGTAGGCAGTGGTGCGGAGGATCGAGAGGACTCCCCGGTCTCAAAAGTAGAAGGAAAACCCTCCAACGACCTCCACCGCCCCAACATAGGAGTCATCCACTCCAAGTGAGAAAGCCTAGGTACCCTCTGTGGCGGCTCATCACAGTGTATCACCCTCTCCTCTGCCATCGGCGCCTTATCACGGGGCGCAAGTGGTCCTCTAGGGAAGTCTCGGACACACATCCGTGGTGTCCTCCTAGGTACCGGTCCCTTGGAAGGTCCAGCAGTCGCATGGCGTGTCGCCATATAGGTAGACCCTAACATACGAGTGGTAGGGTCAGTGGGAGCAGTAGTAGGTGGAACCACATGTGCAGTAGGTGGTGGGTGATGTAGGCATCACCGGTGTCATCAGACAGAGCTCTCGGGTGAACTGGTGGACTCACGACTCCGGTGCTAGCGTCGCTATGGTAGGAATCCTCAGTCGGCTCCTCATCAGAAGCATACAAGTAGATCGGGCTGTGCCTCGACATGCTGAGACAAAGAAGTCGTAGGTGACGTGTCAGTTGTATGTTAGATGTATGCAAAGTGTGTACGCATGCAATGAATGTTTTATCCAAGGCTATAGTCTAGGTCTCTAAGGTTTTAGGTCACTTAAAGACTTCTAGTTCGCTATAACCAATGGCTCTGATACCAAGTCTGTCACACCCCGCCAAACGCTAATTACAATTAGGTATGATTAGTTTGCGGAAGCTTTAATGACGTGACGGGGCTGCGAACAGTAAATCAACCAACAAATCCATACATACTCAGAGCATATGGTTATCGCACAACTTTATTTATTTAGGATGCCAAGTTTAACAGCTGTTACAAAAGTAGTACGACTAGGTAATACGTAACAGTAGTAGTAGAGTTTAAAACATTTAGTTTTACAATACATATGTTTAATACAAGATTTCGTAAGTATGACTGTAGTGTTTGCAGTTATACATAGGAAATCCTTCAAAAGCGGTCCCAAAAGTATGTAGCATCCTAAGTAGTCCAGGGTTGTCCATCCTGAATGCATGCGATTACTTACCAAGCTAATTTCCTGAAAAACATAGAGAAAGTCGTCAACAAATATGTTGAGTGAATTTACAGGTTTGTATATGTATGTGGTTAGTTAAACCAAATTTGTAGAAATGAATCGTTATTCATCTATAAAATACAAGTTATGTAGGGTTGTTACCCTAAAGTATAGTTTTATGTGGGATGTCATCCCAAAATGCGTTACTGGTTGTTTACCAGTGTAAAATAAGTTACCGGTATGCTTTCCGATATTTATCAGTCGTAGGATTCGTTCTTCCTAAAAGTATGTGGGAGTTTACTTAGACTTTGATCCCCTGAAAGGTGAGCTAAACCTCGCAGGTTAAAGTAACGCGACCTAACCCTATAAAAAAACCACAACCAGAACTTATGTTGTTTGACTGAATGAACATTTAAGTATACGCTCCACCGTAGGAGGGTCGTCACGGCAATAGTACTATCCGTATACTCAGTGGCTAGAGTCACCTAGCTAATGGTTACAGTAGTGTTTCATGAGGTCTTTTCATGCACACATTCCAAGTCTGGGTCCGTACTAGGATACTTTGTCTAATTCCCAAAATAACAGTGAATATGTAATATCACAATACAACAGTTGCATAAAAGCAATAAAGCATTTATAGTTTGATTTCATGTGTTAGCATTCAATTTCTATGTTTAACACCCCTGTGTTTAAAAGCATAAAACGTTTAAAGTAGGGGCTGTAAACTCACTGTGATTTGCTCTGTAAGGAAAGCTAGCAGCCGACAGGTAAAAGCCCAAGGTGTGTTAACCTATATACAATAAATGTATTAACATAAGTACGCTTGATTTGTTTAATCACTTATGTTAACAGTTTGTTTGTTTTGTAGAAATTGTTGATTTCTTAGTAATTTAAGTCGTTGAATTCGTTGGTGATGTTGTGTTGAAATATTGTTATTATTTCTCACGTCGTATACTTTGTTAAGTGTATATACAAATATGTAATCGTATATATATTTGAATGTTGTTTCGACCTCATTGTACATATACTTGTTGTATACTATTAAGGCGTATGTTTGTTAAACGTGCAATTTATTTGTATGTATATATGAAAATATATAATTATAAATGTCATATGTACACATATATATATCTATGTATATAAGTTTTGGATACGTTGTTTACGTCAGAAAGTATGTAAGTTTTCATTTGTATATATATATATATATGTGGATATATATAAAATTCCTAAGGGTCGTTTGTGTATATAATTACACCTAGGTTATTGTATATATTTATACGTATATCGTAATACGTAGTTTACGTACTTAAAACGTTATAAGTTTTATTTGTTATAAAACTCGTTAGTATATTTATTCCGTTTATGAAATACATATGTGTTTTCGTTTCTAAATTTGTCATTTGTATATATATATAAAATATATATATAGGTTTGTCATTTGTTATCAATTATGTATATATGTATATATATATATGTATATATAATCATAATTTTTCGTTATTATATAAGTAAAGTTTATGAGTTCATTTTATAATTACTCCTTCCGTTAAATGTCTCGGGTCACGTTTTATGTTTTTAATTGTTTTGTAGGTTATTGGGCTCGGCCCAATTTGTTGGCCCCAAAAACAATATACAAGTCTTGGCCCAATGGCCCCATTAACGGTTTATAGAACCCGGCCCAATTAATTTAAACGTACGATTCATTACACGCCCGGCCCAGTTTGTGATCCGGCCCAGCTCAGTCTACAGCCCGAAGCCCAGCAGAACAGCCTAGCCCAGCCGTTCGGCTTGGGCTTCAGCCGTACGGCTGAGGCTTCAGGCCCAGTCCAGCCCACTTAATCAGTCCTTTATTCAGTTTGGCCTATATACGCAGCCCATTAAATAAATAACTCGGCCCAGACTGCTTAGCCCAGCCCACAGCCGTTCGGCTTGGGTCCAGCCGTTCGGCTTGGGTGCCCAGCAGATCGGCTCGGGCTTCCTGAGCTGCGGCTCTGTTCCGTTTTTGCAGTTTTAATCTCGAGTTCGAAGTGTTTTTATACCGTAGTTCAAGTGGTAAACGTTTATACATGTCATATATCATCATTATATCGCATTATATTACATTATAACAAGTTTTTACATAAAGATTCATGATTTTAAGTTTTGGTTTCAAAAACCAATTTCAAGAACAAACACCTTAAATCTTCAAATTATGAAGTTATACATATGGATTACGATGTTACCAAGCTATATAACACGAAATTTAAGTATAGAAATTGAAGAAAAGTAGGTTTCTTACAATGAGGAAAATGATGGTGATGATGATAGAAGGAAGAAAATGAAGATGATGTTGATGTTGCTCTTGGTTTGTTGTTCTACTCCACTTCCTGCTTGTTGTTGCCTCTGTGATTTTGCTTAGTTGAGAAGAAAAAGAAATGGTGTGTGTGTGTTGAAGAGATCACAGAGAGGGAATGGAGGGAGTATGAAAATCAAACCGGTATGGGAGTGATACAGCAACTGGTCTCTCAATTATTGAAGTTGGTGGCTATTTTAGACCCGTTAATTTCGGGTACGAGTATAATTAGTGCAATATAAAATTTAACATTTTATATTTTTATTTTGTTGATGTTCTCGAGATACGTTATCTAAAATTTGAGCAATGATATTTTCATTATTTTTGACTGTTGTACAAATTTGTACATCGGACTGCTATCATTCAACTGGGTGCCAAATTTCAGTCGAATTTCGGGTTCATATTTTGAGGTAATGTTCCAAATGTTTTCGAATGAATGAGAAAATTTGAATTTTTCTCATTTTGATCTTTGAGTGCATTTTAAAATTGTTTCTGTTCGTTTTATAATATGTTTTATGTTTAACGTAAATTTAACTCGTTTTATCTATATGTTATAGATACAATTGTACTCGTAATTAATAATTGAATTATTAATTATATTGTGTCATCAACTTTTGCTGTATTTTTCTGTCGAGTTCGTTCCGATACGTTTGTACGCGACTTTAGATACTCACGTATTAGTAATACTTTTTGTTTAAAAGTACTGGGCTGCTAGGCTTACATCAAATCAAATGTTTTGTTTTAAACTTAATCAGGAAATTAGCGTAAGAATGCACATGCTTAAATGTTAATCAGTACCTAATTTGGAGAGTTGTCACAATGCGACTCTAGCTATTGTCCAGGGAGTAATCCTACTCCGTCTGTGTACCTGAGATACAAAGCTAAAAAGTGTCAACCAAGAAGGTTGGTGAATCTTATAGGTTTGGTAATAAGTAATTGTTATGAACCACAAGTATGTACCCGTGTTGCTATCAAGCAAAGTAAGTAAATCAGTAAGTCAGCACAGTTGCCATGAGCTCATAAGTTAAAGCTTAACAGTGTGTAAGTATGAATCAATTAAGAATCATATAACCTACCCCCCGTGAGTGCTATCCATAACACTCATATGTAACAAATACTAATATGCCTGTTTCTACGGTGAAATCCGTGGTAGCGCTACTACCCCAGGCAGGGATTGTCAGTCCCAAATGGATCCATTTACTAGTAATCGCGCTTAAGTCCATAACTAACAACTTACGATAGGAGGCTTTCAGTGGATAAAAGTAACTTATGCAATGCGTGTAAAAAGTAGTCTAATCAGTTCAGTACATTGTGTCCATATGTAAAACAGTTGCTAAGTATCTCACCCAAGGTAGAAAAATAGTAAAAGTGGGGCTGTAAGACTCACCTGAGTCTAGCAAGTATGTTTGGGAAATCAAACAAGTAGAGCGGATGTAAGTCCGTAAGGGTGTCGGTTGTAATCCCGTATGTTGGTTCTCCGAACCCTGCAACCTTCTGGCATCCGAAACGTATAAGGTTGTAAGTAAACAAGTAAATAAGTTGGTGTCTTAAAAGATCACCCATGCTAGTTGTCCGCTCAACTAGGAAATGTCCAAGTGTTTGTTTAGTAATCCGTTTGTAATTTGAAAACAAGTATGGCCCGTTAGTGACAGTTTGTAATAATAATCCGAAAGTGTTATTATTATATGTATTGTTGTATTAGGTTTCATTATTTGTAAGTGTTCGAAACTTAGAGTGAAAAGTATATACAAGTTCCTGGATGACGGGGGTCCGGGGGCAGCGCCCCTGGTAGCGGGGTCTAAGGGGCGGCAGCCCCTGGCGGGGTCCAAGGGGCAGAACCCCTAGCTGGGGTCGAGCTGCGGACTGAAAATTGACCTAGTCTGGTTGCGGACTTAAAAGGTGTTGCGAACTGAGTTCGCGATGCGAACTGAGTTTCAGTTCGCAAGGCAGTAGGCTGCGAACTGAGTTCGGTTAGCAGCATAAGGTTCGGTTCGCAAAAAATCGACTCGCGGGTCAGGTTAGTTTGCAGGTCAACTCGCGATTCAAAAGTCAACTCGCAAGAATCTCAGCTCGCAAGTCGAGTTCAACTCGCAAATCTTGACTTGCGGGTAAGGGTTGCGAACTGAGTTGGATCTCAGTTTGCAGATTGAGCTGTTCGTGAATTTTTGTATATTTTTAAATTGTTTTCCGTGGAATTTTGGACATATACTTGTTGTGTAAACATTCTAGAATTTAAATAAAAGCTTTAGAGGTAATTTAAAAGAGTTTCAAAGTTTTATACCTCGAAATTGAAAACGAAGAAGATGAAGATGAAGAGCTCGGGATGGTGATCGTTTCTCCCTGAATCCACTCCGCGGGATGATGAGTTTTTAGTGACGTTTTTGGGTGGTTTGGCTGTTGCGATTTGAGAGCAAAGAGTGTGTGTGTGTTTGGTGAAATGGAAGATAAAAGGAATTAAAAGGGGTTTTTAAATGTGGTTGGGTCATGGGTTGGTGGGTTGGGTCCGCGGGTCAGGGTCGACCCGTTTGGGTCTAGGCTCGCAGGTTTTTGTTTCTGAATTTTGTATCACGAGTCGTAGTCGTTTAATCCCGTAGTTGTTTAAATATTGTTTCGCGTTATATGTTAAAGTGTATCCGAAATATTTTTAGCCGAAGTATTTATTATAATACTCCATTTCAAATTATAAAATTATAAAAACATAATTTTTGTTACTAATCGCTCGTTGGGGTGCGTTGCGTGTGGTTTCATCGCGTTTTAACCGATACGAAATACGTGTAATATATTTCTCACAATATATTAATGTTAATAATGTTTGTTTGGATAATTCCACATTATTAAAATTTTTTATCACCAACGTCCATATCAAATAAAGTCGGACCTCGTCCGGTTCATAAGTGTACGATTTAAACAAATCACGTATGCGTGTATGTAATTACACAAAATATCACGTATATTTAGATTAACACAAAACTAAGTACACGTAATTTCAAGTTTTTAGCTGCTAATTATAGCCCTAAATTGGCGGGTGTTACATTCTCCCCATGTTCAGAGAATTTCATCCCGAATATGAGCTCATGTCGTATGAGTAGAGTCTGTGAACAGGTGTGGGTATTTCAGTCGCATTTGGTCTTCCCGTTTCAAGTGAATTCTGGACCGCGCCTCGAATTCCACCTGACCTTAACAATGGGAATACGACTTTGTTTTAAACGTTTGACCTCTCGGTCCATTATTTCTGCGGGTTCCTCGACAAAGTGTAGTTTATCGTCAATGTGTATCTCATCGAGGGGTATAATCAGTGTCTCATCAGATAGACATTTCTTCAAGTTAGAAATGTGTAAGGTAGGGTGCACGCTACTGAGTTCATGAGGTAACTGCAGTCTGTATGCCACCGTACCAATCCTTTCAAGGATTTCGAATGGTCCAATGTACCTGGGATTTAGTTTCCTACGTTTGCCAAAATGGATAATGCCTTTCCAAGGTGATACTTTCAGAAGAACTCGATCACCAACTTGGAACTTAAGGTGTTTGCGTCTCACGTCAGCATAGCTTTTCTAACGATCATGCGCGGCTTTCAGCCGGTTTTGGATGCCGACGATCTTTTCGGTTGTTTCGTGTATGATTTCTGGACCGGTGAGTTGTGTATCCCCCACCTCAATCCAACAGATAGGTGACCGGCACTTACGACCGTAGAGTGCCTCGAAGGGTGCAGCCTTTATGCTGGTGTGGTAGTTGTTGTTGTACGAGAATTCGCACAACGCTAAGTGGTTTTCCCAGTTTTTACCGAAGTCAACAACGCAGGCTCGTAGCATATCCTCCAGTGTTTGAATAGTTCGTTCACTTTGGCCGTCAGTTTGTGGGTGGTATGCAGTACTCATATCCAAACGAGTACCGAGTGATTTTTGTAAGGATTGCCAGAAGTGGGAAGTAAATCGGCTATCTCTGTCAGAGATAATTGAGATGGGCACGCCGTGTCTTGACACAATCTCTTTCAGGTAGATCCGTGTCAAACGTTCCATCTTGTCAGTTTCCTTGATAGCCAGGAAATGAGCAGATTTTGTGAGTCGGTCGACGATCACCCAAATGGTATCGCAACCGCTAGGTGTTTTCGGGAGTTTAGTAATGAAATCCATGGTGATCTGCTCCCATTTCCATTGTGCGATTTTCGGTTGTTGCAACAAGACGGATGGTTTCTGGTGTTCAGCTTTAACTTTGGAACAAGTAAGACACTTGCTAACATAGGTTGCAATGTCAGCTTTCATGTTGGGCCACCAATACATTTATTTGATGTCATGATACATTTTTTCGGCACCGAGGTGTACAAAATACTTAGACTTGTGAGCTTCATCCATCACCAAGTCTCGAAGGTTCCCAAAACATGGTAACTAGATTCTGTTAGAGAAGTATTTGGCCCCGTCAGGTTTTGTTTCAAATTGTTTATCCATGCCGTGCAAGGCCCCGTTTTTCACATTATCCTCCTTAAGTGCTTCGAGTTGAGCGGTAAGGATTTGAGTAGTAAGGTTGTTGTGGATTGTCATACCGAGGGCTCGAACTCGAAGTGGTTTCACTCGTTCTTTTCGGCTTAAGGCATCGGCAACAACGTTTGCCTTTCCCGGATGATCGCAAATCTAACAATCGTAATCGGTAAGTAGTTCGACCCAACGACGTTGTCTCATGTTCAGGTCTTTCTGGTCGAATATGTGTTGGAGACTTTTGTGGTCAGTAAAGATTATACACTTGGTACCGTATAAGTAGTGTCTCCAAATTTTGAGAGCAAATACAACAGCCCCCAACTGTAGGTCATGAGTCGTGTAATTCTTTTCGTCGACCTTGAGTTGTCGGGAGGCGTAAGCAATGACTTTGTCTCGTTGCATTAGCACGCAACCGAGACCTTGGTGTGAGGCATCACAGTACGCCACGAAGTCATCATTACCTTCGGGTAGTGATAAGACGGGTGCACTGCAAAGTTTTTGTTTGAGCAGTTGGAAAGCTGACTCTTGTTTTTCGGTCCAGTCAAACTTCCTTTCTTTCTGAGTCAGTACGGTGAGAGGTTGGGCTATTTTTGAAAAGTTCTCAATTAATCGCTTATAGTATCCAGAGAGTTCTAATAATTGTCGTACTTCAGTAGGTATAGTTGGTGCTTGCCAATATTTGATAGCCTCGATTTTTGAAGGATCAACATGAATCCCTTGACTGTCAATTACGTGGCCAAGGAATTGTATGGTTTGCATCCAGAACTCACACTTAGAGAATTTGGCGTATAACTCCTCGTATTTGAGTAGCTCTAGGATGGTTTTTAGGTATTGCACGTGTTCTTGTTCATTGCGCGAGTAAATCAAGATGTCATCGATGAAGATGATAACAAACTTGTCAAGTTAAGGCTTGCACACCCGATTCATAAGGTCCATGAATACAGCCGGTGCGTTGGTTAAGCCATATCGCATCACTTGGAATTTGTAATGCCCGTAGCGAGTTCGAAAAGCAGTTTTAGGGATGTCGTCGTCGCGAACGTGGAGTTGGTGATAACCTGACCGTAGATCGATCTTTGAATAAAAACTCGACCCCTGGAGTTGGTCAAACAGGTCATCAATGCGAGGAAGTGGGTAACGGTTCTTGACAGTCAATTTGTTGAGTTCACGATAGTCGATGCACATACGGAAAGAACCGTCTTTCTTTGTCACAAACAGGACTGGTGCTCCCCAAGGTGAGGAACATGGTCTGATAAATCCCTTGTCCAGGAGTTCCTGTAATTGTGCAGACAACTCCTGAAGTTTGGATGGGGCTAAACGATATGGTGCTCGTGCCACGGGTGCTGCACCGGGCACAAGGTCAATCGAGAATTCGACTTGTCTGGTTTGCGGTAGGCCGGGTAAGTCTTCAAGAAAGACTTCTGGGAAGTCTCGAACAATAGGCAGATCCTCAAGTCACTTCTCCTCTGACTTTTTCTCCATGATGTGTTCGAGGATGGCCTGGTACCCTTTTCTCAAGTATTTCTGGGTTTTCATGCAAGAAATGATGTTTAGTCTCATCCCACCGGTCTCCCCTTGTATGACTAAAGTTCCTCCAGTGACGAGGGGAATACGTATGATTTTCTCAAAACAAACGATCTCGGCTCGGTGCTTGGATAACCAATCCATGCCGACGATGATGTCAAAGCTGCCGATCTCGATGGGTATCAAGTATATGGAGAAAGGTTCGTTAGCTAAGTTTAAAGTGCAATTAGGTATCACACTGTCGGCCTCAATAAGTTTGCCGTTTCCAATTCTACTGTGTACTTAGAATCTAAGACAAAACTTATCAGAAATGAAGCTTTTATCAGCACCAGTATCAAATAATACACCCCTACATTGGCCGTATACCACCCCTTAGGGGCCGTATATAAGGGCCGTATACCCTCCTAAAAGGGTGGTATACCCCCTAGGTGGTGTTATACGCCCCTTTTGGTGCCGAATACGCCCCTTTTTGGGCCGAATACTACCCTTTTTGTGCCGAATACCACCCCAAATCTATTCGATACTACCCCTTTGGTGTCCAATACTACCCTTTTGGTGCCGAAATTTTGATCTAGGGGTGGTATTTCAGTGCAAATTGGTAGAAGCGGGTGTCGAATTGTGAAGCTAGCATGGTGATCCATTTGCCTATAAATAGAGACATCAACCTCCTCATTTCACACATTTCATACCATCACAACACAATTCATTTCACACACACTTTCTTTGTAATTTTCTTTCTTAGTTAGTTTCTCTCTCTAACTTCTCTCTCTAGAGGGTTAGAGAGTAATTAGTGGGTAGCTAGTAGATTAGAGTAGAGATTAGCTTTGTAATCAAGGAGTATTGGTGATCAAGCTTTTATTCAAGGATTGCAAGTTCTTTTCTCTTGTTACGCTGCCCTATTATCCGATGATATCTATTCTCTCATACTGTTATTATATCTGATTTATCCATGTATAGTATTATGGTATGTGCTTTATTTATTGCCATGTTTATTGAGTAGTGTAATATTGTGATTGGTTAAATGTAGATATTTAGGAGTAGGGATGATGTTAAATTAATTTTTAATTAAATATGTGATTGGAAACTGTTATGTTATGTATCGGGTTAAATTTCTCAAGCTGTAGATCTAAACCACCCATTTCACCCTTTCCAAGCTTTCACGTGACTATTACTTTAGTATTAGGACTTGATCAACCCTAGTATCGGTAGATAGTTATCTGTGTTGTTGTATACAAATTGTGGACATGCTGTAAAACGGCCTAATACTTAGTATAGCACAGGAAACACCTCTGGTGGAGTACAAATGCGTGGAAGCTTACGGACCGGTCGTAAGCATATGACACTGTGGATACTTGGAAGTTACCCTTCCTAAACATGGTCTAGGTTTATATTAAAGCTGTGGAATTACTGAAAAACATAGCATATACTATGAAACAGACCTAGGGATGAACGTTTGATCGCAAAGGAGGGTCTACCCCTTGACAGAAGTATTTGTGCTCCTCAATAAAATTTAAGGGATCTTAAAAAGAAAGCAAACATTCAGCTGTAGTGTAGGATGCTTAAACCCCTTGATCTAACTTAACTGATAGTTTAACATACATTAGCAAGCAATTAGTATGAGCCTTAATAAAATCAATTAGAATTAGGTGTTAAGAAAGGTCAGAAATTAAATATCGGTCTGTTTCCTTATTCATGCACCCGGGAGCTAACTCCAAGAAGGGTCACTTGTCCTCATCGGACAGTGTTGGGGGCTAAGCAGCTAGATCTGATCAGACTCATGATAACCTAGTACTCAGTGACATACAACTTAGGGTTTCCACTTAAATTGTAGGGTGCTAGTGTTTACACCAAACCTCTGATGATTTTTCTAAAGCAAGTCTCCAATCACCTTTTATAATGAACATCATCCTGAAACCTGAATATTGAAACTTCGGTAATCACAATCTCTATCTATTTGCTTACCCTATCCGTAGTTTAGAATTTACTTTCTTGCATTTTAGTTAAATTAAGAAAATACGAAAAACAAACCCTACCTGCTCTATTAAAACCATCCTATTAGCTTTTATGATTCTGAGGTATTCACTTCATTTCGATTCGCTCTGATTTTAAGAACGACACCTGAGTCAGACTTACCGCTTACTACCCTAATACCTTTAGAGTAGTAGGTAGTAATAAAGCTTTGGCTTCCCAGCAAAATATAAATTTAAAACCTTCGCAACAGATCGCAGCCGGAAGATTGGACCAACGACCGGGGTAAAACCCGACCGACCGTTCGGAGGCGATCATGTTTTTTTGGCACCGCTGCCGGGGATCGCAGAGCGTTGTGATTTGAAATATATACCTTAGGATTAAAAGCCCTTAGGAGAACCTTTCGTTTAAGCCTACCTTTTTCGAAAGTTACGGATTTCTTAGAATAGTCTAGTTTAGTTATAAAACACAAAAACCATAAAAATATGAAAAATATAAAACCATCTGATTCCCTTTCTGGCCCAGCCTCTCTGTTCTCTCACAAGACATCAGATGAGATGTTGGCAATGGATGATTATGAATTCTTTGATTCCCTAGATAAAGAGTTAGAGGATGACTCCTCTTGTTTTTCATTCCCCGAAATTGAAGAAATCTCAAACGTACAAGAAATTGATATCAGGAAAAAAACCTTTGTCCTAGAATTAGAGGAATCTTAGCAGAAGATATCAACTTCTATTACTCACGCTTTAAGTAGTCAACTTACCCTTAACCCTGAGATTTCTTCACTTCTGGCCAAATACCCACACTATGTTAGGCCGCCTGACCTTCCCAAACTTCACCATTCAACACTGAGGTTTACTTTTATCCACCCATGTTAAGATTAGATAGAAATGAACGTTTTCACCGCTTGGATAAATACATTGAATATGATCTCCCTGACATTTTGAGAACCTATCCTACTACACAGTATAAGAATCCCTCATGTTCGGATGATCATACATTCAAATCAGGAGCCACCTACATAGTTGAACCATTTCAAAGATGTCTTGTGCAACATAGGTACACCATAGCTAAAACTGTACTAAATGGACCACCTACAGACATCATTGAAATCACAGATATTCCACCCGAGACTAAAACTGAGCATCACGTTGGAAACTTTTTTAAACCAGATAGGAGGATTGATATATGTGCTAATTTTCTAAAATGTCTTAAAATATCAGATTTTCCCTTTTCGGTGGACCAAAGAAAGACCTTCGTGATTATCAATAACAGAATTTTAGGACTCCGTGCTAATTACACTAGAAAAGATGAGTTATTACTAAAATCAGATCTAGACCTATTAATGAATTTACTTGCCAATACCGATTATCATCCTCTTTCATCAACACGGATTAATCGATATACTGCGGATCTAGTTAGTGAACTCAAATTTAGGATAGAGTGTGACCCTATAATTCCAATTTTACTCCCTGGGAAAGTACCATTCTTTGTTAATCCTGCCGTCTACTTAATCAATAAACTGATAGAAATTTTTTCGGAGGCTATTGAAGAAGCTATTGAAAAATCTTTCTGTGGTAAACGAAAAGATATCCACATTAAGCTAATTCAGTTATTCCAAACATCAAAATTTCCTTTCACGCTTCAACAAAAATTGCTTTTTAAAGAATTATCGGTAGCAGTTCACGCTACTACCAGAAATCCTGATTCAATAGAAGAAAAAGAATTTTTAAAAATATTGGAAAAATTACTTCATGATCTTAAGTTTTTAGACGACGGACCACGAGATGGTATTTCAAATCCCAAGAAAGTTAAACGGGAATTTAATAATTTCGTTGATGCACTTATAGAATTAGGATACGAGGAGAGAAGTTTTCTGAATGAATTTGAATTTTTTTCTTAAACTTCACCGACCTAATTTATCACATCACTAAAGTGCTCTGATTTTCATTTATTCCTCGTTATACTTTTCCTCAGTCTCGGGCCCCGAATTAATTATTTGAAAAGTCAAGTCGTTGACTTTAAAACAAAGCGCTTATTGGGAGGTAACCCAAATTTAGGATTTTAATAATTAAATTTAGTTAATCGCATAGTAGTTTAATTTTTCAGTTTATTTAGGATTTAAAAATTTAAAAGTTTTAATAATCTTCTTTAAAAACGTTCTCTAAAATTTTATCTTATCGTTTATCGCGCAAAGTTTAAAGTTTATTCAATTATTTTAATAATTAACAAAATTTGACAAGTTCTAATGGGATTAAAAATTTTAGAACACAAAAATTTTAGAACACAAAATTTGACAACTCTTTTTGACCTAATTACCATTTACTTTCACTAAATTACCACTTGGGGTAAAAAGATAAAAGTAAAAAGGAGTAAGGAGGTTAAAAAGCAAAAAATAAAACATTTTTCACTCTTCTCCCTCCTCCCTCTTCTTCTTCGGCCGAAACCCACTCCCACCACCATGCCACCATCAAATTTTCATCATTTTTGAAGATCTCAAGCTCTACATTCTCAATTTTCGTTACTTGTATACTTCATTTATCATCATTGCATCATTTCTAAGGTAAATTTCTAACTTAAAATCTCTAGTTCATAGTTTTACCCAAAAGTGAGGCTTTCAATTTGAAACTTGATATTTAACCTCTAAAAATTAGGGCTTTAGGTGTTATTACTTGCTATTGAATGTTTGTATGATGATTATTGATAGTAATCTAGTGATTTCATGAGAGATTGGTGAACTTTGATTTTCAAAGTAATGAACTTTGACTTTTTGTTGACTTTTTGGCTAGAATTACTCATGTTTGACTTTTGTTGATTAAAATTGCTTATAGTGATGTGTTAAACATAAGTAAACTAGCTTGAATCAGATAAATGATTGGTTTGTTGACTTTCAAAAATTAAAGTAAGCATTTTTATGAGTATTTGTGAAGTATCATTATTTTAATTAAAATCTTTCAAACCAAATGATACTTGTGCAAATATTAACATTAAAAGTTTACTTGAATTCTTGAAACCTTGTTTTGAATGATTTAAATGACTAGTTTCATTTTTAAAAGAAGCATCATTTTAGGAAATAAAATGCATGAAGCTTTTAAATGACAAGTTGTGTTTTCAAAGAAACCAATATTATAATTATGCCATTTAAAGATAGAATGCTAAGTTGTTAGTCGATTTCATATCATTAATTACCCATTATTTTTTTCAAAACCTTAACTAACACTTAATGTTATTATCTTTAAATACATAATATGGTCAAAGTTTCATCACTAGTTTTCTAAGTTTATGGTAAATGCAAAGTTTTAATTAAAGTAAGGTAATTACAAAGTTTCTTTAAAAACCTTAATGCTTACTTGGTTAATTTCTAATGCAAATGTATGTTTAAAGTCATTTCTAGGAATTAAGATCATTTGCCCTAGAAAAGTACTTGTGACATCTACCATAGCTTAAGAAACTTATCGGTGCAAAATTGAGGTTTGATGATTGCGGTTTGGTTAAATATGTGTCTTTCTAAGTTATGGATTCTTCGATTTTTAAAGCCTACATTTTTTTTTTGGGATGACTTAATGAGTTCATATACCTATGATAATGATGCACACTAATTACCTTTTTGTCTTGACAGATGAAGTCTGACTCTACAGCTATCCATCCTACTTTGGAATACTTGGCCACTTCCGCCAAAAAGAAGAAGTTGATTAAGGATTGGATGAACCGACCATTTGGGAAAAACAGATTTATCATTCGGAGAGATGTAAAGGCAATTGGCTATTAGAGTGAGTTGAGGAAGTTAGTGAAGTTTAAGATCAATGATGAGAAAATGGTTGCTTGGTAAAAAATGTTCTCTCTCAATGAAGACATTTACCGAGAGTTGGTTACTGAGTTCATGTTGACTTATGAGTTCAACCCATGCATCAACAATGTTATAGATAAGCGAATGATTAGCTTTAACTACAGAGGGGTGAAGCAGCATGTGTCATTAGCTGAGTTAGCGATATATCTTGGTTTTTACACAGAGGAGCAGACACATTCTCAGTTATTCTTTGACAGCTTGCGGAGTGTTTCATATAATGAAGACCATGGGCTTATTTGGGATAATCTGACTGGCACTAGTTTTTCTTGTAATCAGAAAGCTTCAGCATTCTTCAAAGTGGAGCATCGACTTTTGCATAAGCTGCTTGTTGTATCACTTCATGGCAAGAAAGAAACCAGTGGAGCTGTAGGAGCTGATGACCTTTATGTGAAGAATGCTATGATTAAGAAAAAGAATGTGAATGTTGCTTACTTGGTAGCCGAGATGATTCAAAAGGAGATGAAGTTTGAGATGCCAAAGTATATTTACATGAGAGCTTTCATCACTAGGATTTGTAGCCGTATGGGTTTGCTCACGGAGGATCACATGAGTGAGTACACCAGCTTACCTCATGTTAGATCCCTGCCGTTCGACTTAAATTACTTTCGTACTATTTGGTTGATCACTACTGATTCGAGCGGGCAGGCATTCTGGAGAGCTACCAACATCTCATTCCTGGTTGTGTTCTGAAGAGGAAGGGAAATAAGAGAGACAGGGATGTTGAGGATGATGATCCGATAGTTATAGACATACATGATGATGATAGAGATGTTAGAGTGCCGCAGGTTGATACTAGGGCATCTGGCTCTACATCTAGGGTTCAAAGTGTTATTGACTGGACTACACCAGTGACTCCACTTTCTCAGTATTGGACTCTTCATGCACTTCAGGTTAGACATGCTCATGATATCAATGTAGCACACAAGTTTGGATTGCCGATACCAGAGCCACTGATGTACAGATGTGAGACACCACAAGCAGTCTTACCAGTTCCACCAGTCACCACCACTGTTCCACCATACACCATACCCACCATATCTCGCTATGAGCCAATATACTTTGTACACACCACAACTTCTCCATCTACTTCACATCACCCATCCACATCCTTACATGCCATATCTCCGGATTATGAGATCCCGAGACCTGATGACCCACATGTTTATCGCCCAACCATGACCACTGCTAGTGCTGAGGGCATCACACTCTCAGGGATGCTCAACCTCGAACCTATCCCTGATTCTAAGCTTCCAGATGAGAATGACATTAGGAGAGGATACCAGATATTACTTGAGGAGACACACATGACACAACAGTGTTTACAGGAGTAGGGATTTGAGACTACTGAGAACTTGCCTATCAGCGTTATGAGAGACATCCTCAGACAGCACAGAGTTATTGTATCAGAGTCTTTATCTGGGAGAGCTGCTAGCGGGGAGCATTCAGCTGCGAGCACACATCCGTCCACTTCTGCTGTTGAGCCTCGTGTGACTGATCAGGTGTCCCATCATCCTTAGACTTTTTCATCATCAGTACTATTATTATTATTATTATTATTATTATTATTATTATTATTATTGGTCTGTATTAACACTAACTATTATGGTGGGATGATTTGGGATCATGTTTGATGTTTTGGTACTTTTTACCCAGCTTACCACTTAGTTGGATGATCTATCTATCTACCTTTATTATTATGCTTACGTTCTCTTTGTTTATTTTAGTAGAATAAAATGTGGTTGAATTGATTGTTGAGAATGATGTGAATGACTCATGACTAGATGACGCACACTAAAACGAAAGGTTGTTCTTAGACGAAAGCAAGCTGGAATCTCTAGCAAGCCAATTCATCTTCTTCAGCCAAATCATTTTTCATCTCGTGAATCCATGAGGGGAGTTTTTCATTCTTTCTCGTTGTCTTCCCAAAATATTCATACCATATCCTTTATGCATAATCTCTAAGTGTGGGATTTTAATTCCACCATCTTAAAAACATAATAAAGTGAATATATCCTATAATCAAACTCTAAGTGTGGGATCCTTTAGTGATCTATACCTTTGTAGTGAACATTAGGGACAATGTTCCTTTAAGTGTGGGATACACGGTATGTCATACCGTAAAGTTCTTGACCTCTTATCCTCCAAAGTAAATTCTTAAACTCATTTCTTGCTCAAATTTTTAAATTTTTTTCAAAAACTTAACTGATTTATCAGTCAACTTTTGTAAGTTCTTAGATCTTTTGGTAAGAAAAATACTTTTAAAGGATAATCACCTTTTAAGAATAAATAAATTACTTTGGAAAGTATGATAAGGCAGAATAAAGATCCCTTAAAAATAAAATGGTCATCTTCGAAGCATCGCATGACTTGGCACATACACCCTATATTGTTTTGTGAGGAACTTGAGCCTTTAATAAGCATTCATTTTTAATGCTTCACCATTCATTTCTGTGTGTGTGCCGATGCATGTGTCTTAGAATTAGAACTTGTTCCTGGTATACGCTTCGAGACCATACCAAAGAGTACCGTACGCGGTATAGGTGCAATTAGAGGATCTTGGCATTTATTAGGATTTGAAACCTATTTTTCTCATATCTCTTCAAGTCTAACCACGCCGATACTCAATTTTAGTATCGATGATCCGCTTAGTAAACCATGTTGAGCCTTAACTTTTTCATTTCTTAAAAACCTAAATATTAAACCCATTCCTTTCCATACCCACCAAAACCTTATCTTAGAATTTTTAAATTTTTGAAAAATGCTATTTAGATATTCTTTTTGCTTCAACTCCAAAAATCACAAATTTCGTGTTTTACTCATAACTTCTCGTGTACGTTTCCAAAATCAAATCTCAAAAGATCGAGAATCTTGCGGTGCGAAAAAATGGCACCAAGTAAAATTCAAAATATCAAAAGATTGAAAAATGAAAGTAAGAAATGACCCCAAAGAGGGAAGTAAGAAAAAAAAATTCCTTAGAAATTCCTTGGCAAAGAAAATTCTAAGCCAAAAATATATATCATCTAAGTAAAGCTAAGTGCTTCAAAATCTCCCAAAATCTATGATCTCTGAAAGATATAAATCTTCCATGTGTTTTTAAAAAGATAGAAGTCAAAAAATAGCTATTTTCCTCCCTTTCCGTTATCCGTTTCCGTTTTCATTAAAAAGCATATCTAGATAAAACTTTTCATAAGCTTAAAAATTTCTAAGTTAAGCATACCCTTTAAGACTTAAACTACCCTTTTTCCATACCCATTAACACTCATCCGAAAATTAAAACCCAACAAAAATGCCTTGGGATAATTAGCACCGTCCTCATTTGGAATGGTGGAGATGCGATTCTCGACCAAGCCTATGACGATAAGCGCTTCATGATTGGCTATGAGCGATTTCATTTCTTAATAGAATAGAAAACCCGATACACATTCTGAGTGAATTGAGTGACCACCTGTGAGGATCGCCTAGTCATGTACTTCTACATCTCGAGAGTTGCTGATATCGCGTAAAAAATCACGTTTTTACTACCGATATCTCTCCCATTCTGGAACAATACTTGGAAAATAAACTCAAAAAATGTTCAAATCAATGAAACTTTGTCAAGAAGGTCAAAATAGAGTTGCACGAGAAAAATCAAGCAAAACGGACGAAAAATGAAGATTCCACACACGTTTGAAGATTCAAGACATCAAGACAAGATTTAGAGGCAAAGTACCCATCACTTAGATTTCTCTTATCCAAGATATTTGTTTTCAAAATACGAATCTAACAGAAGAAGAATCAACAAAAACGGATGAAGAATGGAGATTCTATGTACGCCGGAAGATTCAAATGATTCGAACGAGACATCCAAAGATCAGATACATATTTTTGGGATTTCTTTTCATCAAAGTATTCGTTTTTGAAAAATGAATCCAACGCAAAAAGAATCAACGCAAACAGACGCATAACAAAGAAGATACGCGCGATTTAAGAAACGGAGCGAAACACGGCGAACCGGGGCGGGGGAGGAGCAGCCGCCGCTGGCCACACCTCCACCGCCGCCGGCTGACTTGCCTCTGTTCCCCGTGCACTTTTTCATCCTCTCCCGTACTCGCAGAGTACATGTGCGAGGCCTTTTCCACAACTCTAGGGTACACGTGCTAGACCTTTACGCGCTTTAGGGTACTCGTGCTAGCAACTTTCCCACCTTTTGCTAACATGTGCCCCAAGTAGCTAAAATGCACCCATTTTCCCCTATTAATAGGAGGCTTCATGGCTCATTTGAAGACACACCTTTCCTACACCATTCTTAGAACAATACTTCTACTTAGTTATTAGTTCTACTTTCTCTCTGTATTTTCTTACTCTAAATTAGTTATAGGCTAGTATAGGAGCTTGTTTAGAATAGAAGGAAAGTGCGGAACGCATTGTAATCTTCGGTGTATTCTCAGAATTGTGTCAATAAATTCAAGTCTATTCTCTCTTGCATTTATTCCTGGTTCTTTCTATCCTTATCTATCTTAATTAATTACGTATATATTGATTATGCAAGATTTAGTTATTGTCATGATTAGAGAGTAGTATACTTGTTGTGTTTGCTTGCGATGTAGTTAGTTAATTATGGGATGATTTATAATTAAATATTAAAGATCGGTAGTATTGCTTTGATCGTCTTATTGCATGTTCTTATTTGATTGTTGCCTTAGGATCATCAAAGTAGTAAAATATAGACGGTCTTAATTATCATAAAGTAATATGATGGCCCCTATTCAACTGTTACTCGATAGTACTGGAAACACTTCAAGGTGGAGTACAAATGTATGGAAGTCGAGGAACGACCGAAGGTAGTCATATTACGAAACGGTACAATATTACGAAGTAATATGACGGCCCTTATTCGACTGTTATTCGATATAGTTCTGGAAACACTTCAAGGTGGAGTACAAATGTATGGAAGTCGAGTAACGACCGAGGGTAGTTATATTACGGACTAATATATAAAATGAGAAACCTAGTTTAATTAACCTTTCTATATAGACTTTTAAACTCCAAATTAATCTAATCGCCATTCCACCAATAAACGTGATTACCACACATTTTTAACGACGTCCAATTGAAAAGTGTAGTCAGTCATCTGTGTCAATATAATTTGTCAAAGGTATGAAACTATGGAACCACAAAGCTACATGGGAGATTATCGTAGGACAAGACATGGCCAAGGTTTGAAGCGGCGGAACCACTTTAAGTGAGGAACGCTGTCGATAATTAGGGGATTTATTGGGTAGTCTTTAGCAAGGGATGGTTTAAAGTCATAAATGAACTTTTTAAATATACAAATCTGTAAGGATGACGAGGAATCGTTATATGATTCGGTTATGTCTAGTACCTTAAGATTTTTTTCCCGTTCATATGAAAGTATTATTAAACCATAATCAAGATTTTGCTTATTATTCTAAATACTTCGTAATGTTACCATAACCTAGCTCCCGGTGTGACATGCTAATGGGATTTTAATTAGTAGGGAATCTAATGTTTACATACAAGTATTCAAGAATGATAATTAACTAATAGCTTTCAAAACAGTTTCTCAAAATATCATCCCATAACTTAATTAACGAAATCTCAGCAAACACTATCTTTATCTTATCTGCTTTATCTTTTATTTTTATTTCGCTTTTATTTATTTACTTTCCTAAGTTAGTTAATATAAAACCAAAACTCCCTCACTATTTTATAAACCCTTCACTAGTTTGAAAGCCCTCATCTGCCACGCCTTAGTTTCAATTCAGTCGGTTTGAAGAACGACTCTAGGTCATACCTACCATTTGCTCACCCTTAGGATTAGCATTGTTAGGGAAAACTTAGGCCCCACAAATACAAATTTAAAACACCCATTGATGCCCGTCGCCAGTAGCTGGTGCAACAACAAGGGTAAAATCCTTACCAACCGCTGGTGACGTATCAAGTTTTTGGCGCCGCTGCCGGGGAACCAACTGTACGATCCTTAGGTGTTAATACAAACTTACTTACTAGTGAACCTTTAGGATTTCTTAAACCCCTACGCTTTTCTTTGTTTTTCCTTCCTTTTACTACTTTTAGAAATTACCCCTATCCACTCAACTAGTCAACCACATGCCAATGAGACTATGACAGCTACACGTATAACTCTCGCTGAAGACTCTAAACCTTTGATTGAAGGCCGAGGAGGACCAGTTGTCTATCCGGAAACCGATAGAGCTTCATTTGAATTGAAGCCCCACGTTGTTCAGTTAGTCCAAAACCTCTGTCAATTCCGTGGCCTACCAAATGATGATCCCAACTCACACCTTGACAAATTCATTTCCTTATCCAACTCCTTTAAGCCGATTGGGGTTAATCATGACATAGTTTATCTATACCTATTTCCCTATTCACTCACTCTCAATGCAAAAACCTGGTTTGAGGGATTAGAGATTAACTCTATAAACTGTTGGGTAGAATTAGCAATCAAATTTTTGGCCAAATATTTTCCCCCATCAAAACAAGCCACGTTTAGGACCAACATCATAAACTTCCGTCAAGTGCATGATGAATCAATCTACGATGCATGGGAACGCTTTAAGGGATTGCTTAAGAAATGTCCAAATCATTGATTTGAGCGTTCAGACCAATTGCGCATTTTCTACAATGGTCTCTTCCCACATCACTATCCTTTACTCGATACCGCCTCTCAAGGCAGTTTTATGAACTGTACGGCCGATGACGCTTGGAGCCTTATTGAGAAAATGACAATAAACAACCATGACTGGAACAGTGAAAATCACTCCTTAATAGTGAATCCACCAACTACACTCAGAAATAAAGCTATCAAAACTCTCACTCAGCAAGTGGCAGACCTAACCAATGAGATTAAGGAATTGAAAAGTCAACCACAACAAGTCTGTCAAGTTCAAACCTGCCTTAATTGTCCTAATATGAACCACTCAGCCCAAATTTCTCAGTCTCATCTAACTCCGCCCAATACTAACTCTTATTTTAACCCAACTAGGAATAGCCCACCAACTTACTAACCCGAACTGTCTGATCTCTCTTCCTCACAAACCTCTAGCTTTGATGACACCCTGATACAAGTCATTCAAGGAATCTCGGCTAGAAAAGACCAGGCTGATCTCATCATAAGAGGTCAACTGACTTTGTTAAAAGCTTTCGAATCCCAATTAGGACAATTAGCACAACGTATTAACGCAAAACCCCAGGATAGTCCAACTAGTTGCAATAAGGAGGCTTCTCATATTCAAGACTCTCAGGTAGCACATAGCCCACCCTCGGTTTCTTCTCAGGTGAAAGAACCACCTATTGTCCCATCGACAATAGATTTAGAGTCTACACCAAATAGGAAAGTAAACATTCCATTTCCGGCTCGTCTTAAACAACGACCCGACAAGCTTAAGTCTTTTAAGCTTGATAGGAAATTCCTAGATATCGCATCTGAAGTTCATTCCAAAAAGTACTTCAGAAAGATTCTTACAACCAAGGATAAGGTACCCGAAGTACCCAATGTCCCACTGAACGAGGAATGTTCAGCTATCTTGAAAAATACCATTCCAAAAAAACTCGGAGACACCGGACGTTTTAGTCTCCCCTATTCTATCTATAATTCAGACATCATTTGTTCTCTTGCCGATTTAGGAGCTAGTGTTAATCTTATGCCATACTCGCTTTTCAAGAGGCTTGAGTTACAAAATCTTCGACCTACCAAAATGACCATACAGCTTGCTGACCACTCGGTCAAATACCCTAATGGAATAGCTGAAAATGTTTTAGTTAGGATTGATAAATTTCTTTACCCATCAGATTTTGTAGTAATGGATATGCAGGAGGACGTACACATCCCAATCATACTAGGAAGACCTTTCATGAATATGGCCAAGGCAATCATCAACGTCTTCGCACAAACCATCAGCTTGAAGTCCCAGGGAGAAACCATCACTTTCCATATCGACAATCCTAACGTTGGAGACCAAGCCGATATGTATATGATCTCCATGAACAAGACCACAGAGGACAAACAAAATGCAAAGCCAATAAGTGAAAGAAAATCTAACAAGGAACTGGCAATCACGCCATATTTTCCGATTGACCTCCGACAAATAGGACAAAAGATGAAAAATGCATCAGCAAACAAACCACCAATGGAAGAGATAATCAGAAAGAGAAAGATAGAAGAAGAAAATAGAAGAAGCAGACTGCCAACTAATCTATTTACCCCTAAAGAAATGGCGGGAAGTAACCACGACCATCCTACGAGAGGAGAAACACTGGAGGAATATTCCAAACGCACAAGATACCAACCGCAAACCATCATAGATCACAAAGTGCTCAAAGAATTGATCCAAAGATTTGACAAAGTAGTAGGAGGAATAAGCGACATAATCAACATGCTTGCTCCTTCCCCTGCTAAACTGAAATTCTGTCAACAACAGAAACGGACTTACGCTAGGATCTACATTGCCCATAAAAGATCTAACATCCCATTCACCTCAACGCAATGGGAGATGTTAGGATCTATTAAAGCGCATATGAAAGAGACTACTGGACATCCGAGCAGTAGTGCTGATATCTTGACGATGAATGACCTCACATCATTGCTTGACTTGCTAAATAGAGAAGATCACCTTAGTTCCAAAGAAAGCGGATATATGGTTATCAACTCCACTATTGAAAAACAAGTTGAGATATTGATTGAAAAACTTAGTGATCTTGTTTGGGAGGAATCAAGGCGCGAATGACCTTTTATGGCCACACATGAATCACCATTTGATATACCTACTTTTGTTACGATCCATCTACGGGAGATTCAACAACGGAAAAGTAACTCCAGAACGAACTTCATATTCCACTCAGGATGCAAGGAGATACTTCGTCAGCTTACTCTAGTTTTCTCAGAATCCGACTTTCCATTCAACAACCATCAGCACTGACAAATAGAGTACTTGTGCACATCCATAAGAAGATTCAACGGAGACCCCAAGACCGAGAATTATGAAGACATAAAACTGCAATTTTTGGTGTTTGTATGCTCTCTCTGGCAAAATCCACCGCCAAGAGAGGTTGTTAAGAAAGATACAAACACCATGACTGACCCTAGTAGACCTGTCACTAAAGCAGTCGACTACATCACCTTCGGACTTCACGGACTTGCGGTGATAACTTCAGAGCATCTTCAGAACTACAAGGCATCATCAAGAGATTGTCCACTTGAATTGATTACAAAAATAGTCAATCACTTCATAAGAATCTATCCACCTCGATACACTTTTTCGTAACCTAGGGCCCACAACATCAACACAGTTGACCCCATGGATGAAGTCGAGCTCTTGACTTTAAAAGAGCGCTTCTCGGGAGGCAACCCGTGTTTTAAATTTCCGCAATTTTACATTCCAAGAAGTGATGAAGTCTCCGACTATCTTTCACACTTGGATATACGAACAAGTTTCTGCTCGACGCATCAAGTTTTTGACATCAGAAATAAAGAAAGTATATCCAACGTGTTCACACCTACGAGACCAATCACAAGAAGACTTGATCAAGAGTGAACCCAACAAGATGAAGTTCGGAAAACGCATACCATGGAGCACTACAACTACTGGGGAGTACTTCTATACCAGTCTCTTTCTTTCGTTATAAATATACCATATCCACTATGCTTATCACTAAGTGTGGGATTCAAACCCAACACACATGGCTAAAAGAATACGTCTTAGATGTTTCAAATCCTAAGTGTAGGATTTTACCCCAGTCAGAGCTTAGAATAAAATCGAGGATGATGTTCCTTTAAGTGTGGGATATTAGTAGTTACACTACTGTAAAATGGATAATGGTATATGCTTGATTCTAAGCTCGTTGCTCTTTAGACCATCCTTCTCCAATAAGTAAACACAATTTTTCAAGATTGAGTTAAAATATGTTGAAAATGAAAAATTTTAGACAAAGAATGATTTACTTTGGGGAAGAAGGATGAATAAAATACAAATTCCTTTGGAAAATTAGTTTAGTAATCCCATAAAGAGCATCGCATGACTAGGCACACAACAAACCAACTTTCGATTCATGAGGTATCTTGAGCCATATAAAACATTCATTTTTATTGCTTCACTTCTTCGATTCTCGAGTGTGCTGATGTATGCATTTAGAATCAGAACTTGCTCCTGTTATGCGTTTCAAATCTGAGCTAGTGAGTAAAAAGGAGATCGAATCACATCATTCTTAAACCTATCCGTACACCCAAAAATAAATACGTTATCCCTACCCTCTCAAAAGCATCCCTCAAACTTCATAGAAAGTTCCAAAGATGAAAAAAGAGAAGCTACAAGGATATGACGTCGGAAAAAAAATCAAAAGAAAGGAATTCGAAGAAAAAAAAGTCAAATGAAGAAAAAGACTCCTACCAAAAATCATGAGAAAAGAGCTTCAATCCTTCCAAAAATTCCAACTTTTTTCTTCACAAAAAAAATAAACCTATGATAAAAAAAACCAACACAACCCCCTCTCATATGACCAACACTCCACTCCAAAAACCCTACATCACTTCTCCTAGAATGATTGTGGCTAGATCGACTTCGCACTCACTTAAAAGGTAACGATTTGATTCTCGATCAAGCCTATGACGATAAATGATACACGATTAGCGTTCTGAGTGATTGATAATATTAGAATAGGAAACCCTAAACACTTTGAGTGATTAGAGTAACCACCGTGAGAGGATCGCCTAGTCATGTATCCGAGATCAAAGATCAAAAGCATGCTCCAAAAGATTACAACCCTACTTTTTCAAAAGCACGAATATTTTATTTTTCCAAAAACCCCCGCAGTAAAAAGGTCCACCTTGAAATATTACATTATCTACTTATTTCTAACCATGCTTGAAATTTGAGTTTTCTTGAGGACAAACAAAGTTCTAAGTGTGGGATACTTGATATCGCGTAAAAATTCACATTTTTACTACCGATATCTCTCCCATTATGGAACAATACTTGGCAAATAAACTCAAATAATGTTCAAATCAATAAAACTTTGTCAAGAAGGTCAAAATAGAGTTGCACGAGAAAAATCAAGCAAAACAGACGAAAAACGAAGATTCCACACACGTTTGAAGATTCAAGACATTAAGACAAGATTTAGAGGCAAAATACCCATCACTGAGATTTCTCTTATCCAAGATATTTGTTTTCAAAATACGAATCTAACAGAAGAAGAATCAACAAAAACGGATGAAGAATGAAGATTCTACGTACGCCGGAAGATTCAAATGATTCGAACGATACATCCAAAGATCAGAGACATATTTTTGGGATTTCTTTTCATCAAAGTCTTCGTTTTTGAAAATGAATCCAACGCAAAAGGAATCAACACAAACGAACGCATAACAAAGAAGATACGCGCGATTTAAGAAACGGAGCGAAAGACGGCGAACATGGGTGGGGGAGGGGCAGCCGCCGCCGGCCACACCTCCACCCCCGCCGGCTGCCCTCATCCTGTCCCCCGTGCACTTTTTCTTCCTCGCCCATACTCGCAGGGTACATATGCTAGGCCTTTTCCGCAACTCTAGGGTACATGTGCTAGACCTTTACACGCTTTAGGGTACATGTTCTAGCAACTTTCTCACCTTTTGCTAACATGTGCCCCAAGTTGCTAAAATGCACCCATTTTACCCTATAAATAGGAGGCTTCATGGCTCATTTGAAAACACACCTTTCCTACACCATTCTTAGAATAATAATTCTACTTAGTTATTATTTCTACTTTCTCTCTCTATTTTCTTACTCTAAATTGGTTATAGGCTAGTATAGGAGCTTGTTTAGAATAGAAGGAAAATGCGGAACGCATTGTAATCTTCGGTGTACGCTCGGAATTGTGTCAATAAATTCAAGTCTATTCTTTTTCACATTTAATCCTGGTTCTTTCTATCCTTATCTATCTTAATTAATTACGTTTATATTGATTATGCTAGATTTAGTTATTGCCATGATTAGAGAGTAGTATACTTGTTGTGTTTGCTTGCGATGTAGTTAGTTAATTATAGAATGATTTATAATTAAATATTAAAGATTGGTAGTATTGCTTTGATCGTCTTATTGCATGTTCTTGTTTGATTGTTGCCTTAGGATCATCAAAGTAGTAAAATGTAGACGGTTTTAATTATCGTAAAGTAATATGACGGCTCCTATTCAACTGTTACTCGATATAGTATTGGAAACACTTCAAGGTGGAGTACAAATGTATGGAAGTCGAGGAACGACCAAAGGTAGTCATATTACAAAACGGTACAATATTACGAAGTAATATCACGGCCCCTATTCGACTGTTATTCAATATAGTTCTGGAAACACTTCAAGGTGGAGTACAAATGTATGGAAGTTGAGTAACGACCGAAGGTAGTTATATTACAGACTAATATATAAAATGAGAAACCTAGTTTAATTAATCTTTCTAAATAGACTTTTAAACTTCAAATTAATCTAACCACCTTTCCACCAATAAACGTGATTACAACACCTTTTTAACGACGTCCAATTGAAAGGTAGTCTGTCATCTGTGTCAATATAATTTGTCAAAGGTATGAAACTATGGAACCGTAAGGCTACATGGGGGATTATCGTAGGACAAGACATGGCCAAGGTTTGAAGCGGCGGAACCACTTTAAGTGAGGAACACTTAAAGTCTATTTAGAAAGGTTAATTAAACTAGATTTCGTTCGACATGCTATTTTATCGTAAGACTCCGATCCGGGACTTAATAATTATCTTAAAATGTAGGTATGGATATTACGAACGCATGGATATAAAGAACGTTGAAAACGGATCAAGAACGAAGAAACTAGAGCCAAACGAAGATCACACGAACTACGACAAATCAACAAGACTTACGATCCAGTGCACAAGACCTCGACCAAGGGCATACCACCCCTACAGGGGCCATATACCACCCCTTAAGGGCCGTATACACCACTATAAGGGCCGTATACCCCCTAAAAGGGTGGATACTTGGAAGTTACCCTTCCTGAACATGGTCTAGGTTTATATTAAAGCTATAGAATTACTTAAAAACGTAGTATACACCGTGAAACAAACCTAGGGATGAACGTTTGATCGCAAAGGAGGGTCTACCCCTTGACAGAATTATTTGTGCTCCTTAATTAAATTTAAGGGATCTTGAAAAGAAAGCGAACATTCAGCTGTAGTGTAGGATGCTTAAACCCCTTGATCCAACATAACTGATTGCTTAAAATACATTAGCAAGCAATTAATACGAGCCTTAATAAAATCAATTAGAATTAGGTGTTAAGAAAGGTCAGAAATTAAATATCGGTCTGTTACCTTATTCATGCACCCAGGAGCTAACTCCAAGAAGGGTCACTTGTCCTCATCGAACAGTGTTGGGGGCTGAGCAGCCTGATCTGATCAGACTAATGATAACCTAGCACTCAGTGACATACGACTTAGGGTTTCCACTTAAATAGTAGGGTGCTAGTGTTTACACTAAACCTCTGATGATTTTACTAAAGCAAGTCTCCAATAACCTTTTATAATGAACGTCATCCTGAAACCTGAATATTGAAACTTCGGCAAACACAATCTCTATCTATCTGCTTACCCTATCCGTAGTTTAGAATTTACTTTCCTGCATTTTAGTTAAATTAAGAAATTCCAAAAACAAACACTACCTGCTCTATTAGAACCATCCTATTAGCTTTTATTATTCTGAGGTATTCACTTCATTTCGATTCGCTCCGATTTTAAGAACGACACCTGAGTCAAATTTACCGCTTACTACCCTAATACCAGCAGTAGGTAGTAATAAAGCTTAGGCTTCCCAGCAAAATATAAATTTAAAATCTTGCAACAGATCGCAGCCGGAAGGTTAGACCAACGACCGGGGTAAAACCAGACCTACCATTCAGAGGCGATCAATGATATAGTTAAAATCTCACTCACTTTATTAATTAAAGTAGTGCTACGTCAAATATTATTAATTGCATTTTCATGAAGCTAATTACACCAAGTTTAAGTAAATACCATTTAGAAGATAATGATTTTTTTATTTAAAGTAATGATTTTCAAATATTCTTGCATAAAAAGCTTACTTTAATTTATAAACATGCAATTAATCATCCCTCTAAACTTCAATTACCTATTTACTCATGTAAACTAATCATTTTAAGCGCAAATTAATCATCGAAAAGTCAATCGTAAGAAAATAATCATCGAAAGGTCAAATAATGTGAAAAAACCTAGCTGAAAGTCAACACTCAAAATTAAAACATCAAATTACTCCATGGAATCATCAAATTACTTTCACAAACATGTTTCCAATCAAGAATCTAACACTTTTATAACAAAAAGCATGAAACTTTATGATCAAAATCAAAGATTTAAGTATAAACCCTAACTTTATGAAAATATTCAAATGATGACTTCGGGTTAGAATCATACATCAATGTTGATGAAAAGATGATCTAGATGCAAAAGAGATGAAGGAATGGAAGATTTTAAGTTCAATTTAAGAAAATGGTGGAAAATGGAGGTATGGCAATGACGATGGTGCGACGGTGAAGAAGGAGGATGACGGGAAAAAATTTGATTTTTTGTACTTTGTTTGGTAGTGGAAGCTTCCTTGTCCTTTATGCATTTTTAAGTTGCATATTTAATTTTAAACGCGAACGAAATGATACATATACTTGAGTTTAAAATATCTTTATTAAAATCAACCAAAATACGTACGAAACTTTCATATTTAAATTCATATATTAAAAACGTAACATTAATTCGTGTACGAAAACATTTGCGTTTTTAAATACGTTTTATTAATCGCGTAAAATCTTTTTTGTGTTCTTTAAAATTTAAGACCAATCCAACTAAAATTTTTCAAAATTTTAAATAAAACTTTGTCAAAATTTTGAAACGTTTGGACTGTTCGCAAAAATTCTTTTAAAAACTTACGCCTTTAAACTTAAAGAACGTTTTCTTGTTTTTTATAAAAGCAAAAATAAAGGAAAGTTAACTAAAATTTAGTTTTGTCCTAAAACCAAAATATTCAAACCTATTTACATCATACCTCATCACCATTTATCTGTCAGCGCTTGTGACGGCACGTACAAATATGCCTGAAACTTGCGAGATAGTGTGGTGAAGAACGAACATACCTTAAAGAGCTTTGATGATACTATGAATTAGGTCAGCAGGATTTATATAATAATGCTCAAATTCAATTAAGAATTTCCTTTCTTCTCGACCTAATGCTAGTAACGCATCAATGAAGTGGTTAAATACTCGTCTTACCTTTCTCGGATTTGAAATACTGTCCCTGAATCCTGTATCTAATTAAGATAGATCATAAAGTAATTTTCCGATGACACGCTGAAATTCCTTTTCTTCTTCTGAATCAGGGTTTCTGTAAGTCCCTAGTTCTGTGGATCGATAACGAGGTTATCTTGATATTGAGGTGCGGAATCCCTCAATATACTAGTTATACGGATATAACTTTGGTATCACGATTTGTTCGTGATTAGGAATAATATCTAGCCTTAATCTTGATTGTTAATAATGTTAACTTTTCAAGAACCAAGCACAATATACTTGGAATTTCGTAGGGTTTATTTGCAGAAGCTAAATTCGTAGATTGTAAAAGTGTTAGGGTTTTTCTAAACCGAAAACATATATATTCTCGTTTCAGTTCGCAGGTCTGGGCCTTGCGAACTGACTCATTTTGCAGCCCATGAGTCCTGCGAACTGACTCATCTCGCTGACCACCTTGCGAACTGAACTCAATTCGCATCGCAGTCTTCATTTCGGAATCTATATATTTATCGTATACTTATATATAATAAATATATTAACCACAAAACTAATATCATTTATCATATTAGCTTAATCCTATATTTGTCTAAAACTTTAATCACAATAATATGTTTAACAAATATTAATATCAAACTAATATATATATATATTAAAGTAAAGTCAATGTACAAAACTTAATTACAAACTGATCACTATTACAAGCTAGAACTGTTATCACACAAACATGTCCCAACAGACTCCCCCTTGACAATAGCTCTAGTTGTCTTCAAGTTTGTCCTTGATAATCACTTGAATATCTTGCTTCCAACATAGATTTTCATCTTCATGCAAGTCTTAACCATCATTTGATAATCACGTGCAAGATCATCCCATGCTTCTGTCGTCAAGATTCTATTCTCGAATAACTTCGTTAAATCTTTCTTCGACATATTCATCAGGTGTCGATGCTCATAAACTCTCAGAAGTTCTCTTTCACCTCCTTCAAATTCATCATCCGCTTCAACCATAACAGTGTGACAACTCTCCAAATTAGGTATTAAATAAACTTAAGCATATGCATTCTTACGCTAATTTCCTGACAAAACTTTAAACAAAAGTTTGATGTGAAATAAGTCTAGCAAGCCCAGTACATTTAATACATAACGTATTATATAATTCGTGGTTATTTATAATTGCGTATAAACGTATCGGAATGAACCCGATAAAAATAAATACAAAAGTTAGTGACACAAAGTATTTAATAATGAAATTATTAATTACGAGTATTTTCAAATTTATAATATGGAGATAAAACACGTTAAATATACGATTATATATAGAATGTGTTATACGCGAACAGAAACAATTGTAAAACATACCCAAAGGTTAACATTATAAAAAGTTCTATTTTTCTCATTCATTTGAAAGTATTTGGAACATTACCTCAAAATATGAATTCGAAATTCAACTGTAATTTGACACCTAATTGGGTACTCACAATAATAAAGGTACAAAATATACAACAGCTAAAATAATGAGAATCTCATTATTCTAATTTTAAATAACGAACCAGGAGAGCATCTACAGAATAAAAATATAAAATATTGTATTTTATATTGCTATAATTATACCCATACCTGAAATTAACGGGCTAAAATAACCCAACCAGCTCAATTATTTGTGAGACATACGTCTGTATATCATATTACTCTTTGAATTTTAAACTCGATATATGCTCCCACCCTCACAACCTGAGATTACCAAACTTCAATAATTTCAAACACACCACTGTATCACCTTTTCTTCTTCTTCTTCAATCTGACGCAGCAGCAGTAAGTAAGCAGTAGCAGGAGCAAATTAAATACTAAAAACATTAACAATAACTCAGACTCATCATCATCAAACGTGATCATCATCATAAATTCTTTGTAAGGAAATTTTTATAACTTTGAATTCTACTTTTACATTTCATTATATACTTTGTTTATATATCAAAATTCAAGTATATATCTTGAAAAACTTGATGATTTATTTAATGTTCTTGAAAATGGTTTTATGAAACCAAAGGTTCAAATCACAAATTAATATGTAAAAACTTGTTATAAAGTATTATAATATTATATATTGATGATATGGAACATATAAACACGAAAACCACTCGAACTATATCATTAAAACACTGCGAAATCGAGATTTCAGAACTAAAAAGGAAACAGGGGCCTGGGTTTCGAGCCCAAGCCGATCGACTAGGGTGTAAACCGAATGGCTGACCAAGCCGAACGGCTGGCCCAAGCCGAACGGCTGACAAGCCCAAAGCCAAACGGCTGGGCTGAGCTGTCTCGCTGTGCTTCAAGCTGGGCTGGGCTGTGACTTGGGTCTGGGCCGAAGACTTTGGGTTGGACCGAAGGGTTTAGGGCCGAATGTGTAGTTATGGGCCGGGTTATATAAAACGTTAAATGGGCCAAATATATATATATATATTGGGCTGTTTTATTTAATGGGCCAGTTAAACGGGCCATTAAGCCAAAAGCTATTTACTAAATAAAAATGGGCCAAACAAGTAAATGGGCCATTGGGCCAAGATAATCTAAATGGGCCAAAACTATTTAATGGGCCGGATATAATATTGGGCCGAATGAATGGGTTTAGTGATTGGGCCGTATGTTTAACTAAATGGGCCGGACTTAATAATCACTTTATAATGGGCTAAGTAATGGGCCTAGCCCAATGGGTTAAGTTTTGTAAAAGGGCCGAACGACTTGGGTTGAGTCCAATGGGCCATAAAACTTTAAAACATAATCGCAAACTTTAACCGAGATTGAATGATACATTTTTATAAAGTTACGACATAAATATAACTTATAAACTTTATATATATATATATATATATATATATATATATATATATATATATATATATAACAACGAACGATTACGATTGTATATATATATACATACAACAATTGAACATTACATGTCTTTATACAAATGGAATATACGTTTAACAAACGTACGAAATATAATATACAACAAGTATATCTATACACACATATATATATATAGAACAAATGTTTATATGTACAGTGGGAGCAAATCGACATTTAACTATATATATACAATTACATACAGGTATATACATGAAACAAAATATATGACAGAAGAAATAATAACAATATTTCAACATAATGTCAACGATTATTTGTACAATTTAAGAGATTAACAATTTCTTTAAAACAAGTAAATTATTAACATAAATTGATTCAACAAATCAAAGCACTTATGTTAACATAATTATTGTGTATAGGTTAACGTACCTTGGACGACACCTTTCAGCTGCTAGCATTCACATCACTACCACTACTATGAGTTTACAACCCCTATTTTTAAATGTTTTCTGCTTTTAATCACAGGGGTGTTAAACATAGAAATTGCATGCCAACACATGCAATCAAATTATAAATTGCTTTATTGCTTTTATACAACTGTTGATTGATGAAATTACATTTTCACAAACTATTTTAGGAATTAGACAATGCATCCTAGTACGGACCCAGACTTGCAATGTCGCACCCCCAAGACACGTGACAACGGAAGGATGAGGTGTCACGGGGGAGCCGACCAAATTAAATATCACAACACAAAGATTAAAGCAAACGACCTCTATATGAGACGTTTGAAAATGTTACATTCCATAAATAAAAGTTTACATAATATTCTAAAGTTCGTAAACATATTCTAGAGATTTATAATACATAATCGGTAATACAAAATGTCGTAATGCAATTTAAATCTCCTATTTGAAAATATGCGACTCGAGCTATGCTTTCCAAAAGCATCCTACTGTTCTGTTTCCTATGGGTAGTCCTATTGCGTCTGTTAACCTGAGAAATAAATGCTAAAAGGTCAACATAAAGTTGGTGAGTTCATAGGTTTACGCAGTTAAAATCATAGTATGAACCACAAGATTTCATAGTTATCAAAGTAGCACGAATTCCAAAGTACTTCGTAGTATACTATTGCCATGAGCTCATAGTCCGAAGCTTAACCGTAGTTGTTTACCCCCAGTGAGTGTGTAACCAGTACCCTCGGTTGTACGAAATATTATGCATCCGTATAGTGGTTAGAGCGACTAACCCGGATGGTGGATTGTCAGGTTCCGATAGATCTATCCATAATGTTCGCGCTTAGTATTAACGTACTATGATATTTGTTAGGGGCGATCGTAGTTTGGTTTAATTACTCATGCAATCAGTATAAGAGTTTTCATTACATGCGTTCATATGTAAAACAGTTTATAAAACAGAGCATGTATTCTCACCCCAAAGTAAAAAGCAGTAAAAAGTGGGGCTATGAAACTCACTTGAGTTAAGCAATTAGCAAGCAAATAATCAAATAAGCAAGCAATGTGTGTATCCAACGTGCAACCTTCTAACATCCTAAACGTATAAGGTTGTATGTAAGTAGATGTCTTAAAGACCATCTATGTAAGTGGAGGGTTAATGTCCACTTAAGTCAATAATGTAGGTGGAGGGTTAATGTCCACCTAAGACTAGTTCACTCAACTAGTATGTCCAAGTATATTTGTTCAAATATGTTTATCAAAAACAAGTATGACCCGTTGTCGAAAGTTTGTAATAATAATTCGTTTAGAAATTATTATTAAGTTTGTTTCGTTATATATCGTGTGTTTCTTACAAATTATTTAGTTCGTAAAAACCTCAAACCGTAGGTCAAAGTTGGTCAAAGCTGGTCAAAATTGGTCAAAGCTTGTCAAACTTAGTCAAAGTTGGTCAAAGCTGGTCAAACTTAGTCAAAGTAGGTCAAACCTAGTCAAATTTGGTCAAAGTTACCAACTAAGTCAACCTAACCCATTTGCTTACAAGTTTTGCCAAAAATAGTAAGTTTGTCGTTTTTCGAAATCGAGCCCCGTTTTTGTTGACTTGGTCAAACCTTCTCGGTTTGACCCAAAACATTTACTCAAACCTTATATGTGTTTATAGACCATAAAAAGTTAGCTTGTCCATTTATAGCAAGCCCGCAAGTGTTGGTTTTTAAAGTGTTACTAAAATCAGTCCACTATCTCATTTTCCAGAAAATGCACTTGTTTGTCGAATTTTTAATAAATTGTATATTCCGAATTTACTCACAAGAAAAATACCAGTTATTCCTCCATATGTTATATACTTCCAGAAATTATTCTATGAATTTTAGATTAGTCTAAGTATTTATCAAAATTGCATGTGTCCTCTGAGGTCTAACAGTTGACCAATCTGGACACATGCATGAAGATTGAGTTTTTGGGAAAAATATACAATTTTTCAAGAAAAGGCTATCAGTACAACTTTTGTATCTAACAAAAGTTTTAAGATTTTGGCGGTGGTTTCAAGTTATTTGGAGTTGTGTAGCTTAAGATATGGTCAAAACCCTATGAACAAAGTTTCTGACTTTTCAGAGCAGATTGTATATATATTTATATATAAATTATTAAAAATAGTATTCTAGCTCAAAATGATATGAGGTTTGTGGGGTTTAAAAAGCTAACATCTTGAACTTGATTTTAGACTATAAAAACGTCCGATTTCATGAAGAAATGATTTTTCTAAAAATCGTGGAAGTGGACCAAACTTTCTAGGCAGAAAGTATTTCTTACATTTGGTTGATTTCAAGTTAAGAAAAATGGTTTTTGAGCATGGTTTGGTTAATATACTTGTTGAGTGAACTTATTATCATGTTATAAAAGTATTAAGGAGGTGAGAATGTTCCTTACAATGATGTTTTGAAGAAGTATGGACAGATTTGTGTTGGGGAGTTCTTGAGCTCTTGAAATCTTGAAAAATCTTGAGTAATGGATGAATATTTTAGTGGTGGTGCTTGGTGGTGTTGTGGTGGTTTTGGGTGGTGATATGGTGGTGTTAATCTCTGGATTTTTGAGAGAGAAATAGAGAGAGTAAAGTTGTGAAAATGAAAGAAATGAAATGGGAAAGAGTGTTTATGCAAGAAAATCAAATGGGTGTGTAAGGAAGAGAGTGGATGCATGAAAAATGATTGGGAAATGGGGGAGGTGGTGCATGGGCTGATTTTTAGAGGGATGCCCCATAGGTCTGAAGTGTTTTCATCATGGTTTTCAGACTGTGTTGCGTACGGTGTTAGTTTATTTGTCATTTCGTTAATTCGTTAAATCGCGTAATGTTTTCTTTCGTCGTTTTAATTCACGATATGTTTGGGATTATTTTTCATTGAAGTGTTATTAAAATACTTAAATTTGAGTTATCAAAATATTAATTAGAGTTTCGTTTGGTTGTCGGCTCAGTTGCGCGTTTTAACCACATTTGTTACGTTTTAAACTAAACGTCTACGTTTTTCGTGTATTATCATTTCAAATAATAATATATGATAAATAACTTATAAAAATAGATTTAAGTTATTTATAGAAAGGTTTTCACCAACGTCGTATAATTTGTCGGACTCCGTTCGGTTGTTTCACGTAACTTCAGCAAATCACGTTAGCGTAATATAAAACAATTATGTAGGCGTATATTCACATAAATATACAAATAGTTACAAGTAATTACAAGTATTTAGCCTAAATCACATCTAAATACACGTAATTAGGGTTTCGGTTAATTTTTAAAGTTAACATAAATTGTCGGGTGTCACATGCAACGTATGCATAAAAAGACCTTATGACCTACATACTATAAGCATTATCTAGGTGAATCTATCCACTGAGTATACGGATAGTACTATTGCCGTGACGACCCTCCTATGGTTGGAGCGTATACTTAAATGTCCTTCAGGCAAACAACATAAGTTCTGGTTGTGGTTTGGTTATAGGGTTAGGTCGTGTTACTTTAACTTATAAGGTTTAGCTTACCTTGCAGGGGATCATAGTCTAAGTATTTCCCACATAAATATAGGAAAAACATATCCTACAACTGTTTTTATACCGTAAAACACAACGGTTACTTATTTTATGCTGGCAGACAACCAGTAATATACTTTGGGATAACATCCACATAAAGCTTGATATTTTAGGGTAACAGGTAACAGCCCTACAAAACTTATATTTTGTAAATGAATAACATTTCATTAATACAAACAAACTTGGTTAAACAAACCACATAATCACATAAAACTGTAAATTCACTCAACATGTTGACGATTTTTCTATGTTTTTCAGGAAATTAGCTGTGTAAGTAAGAATCGCATGCATTCAGGATGGACAACCCGGGACTAATAGGATGCCACTTATTTTGGGACGCTTTTTGGAGATTTCCTCTGTATGACTGCAGACATTGCAGTCATACCCATGAAATCTTACTTTATCTATATGTATTATGAAACTTAATGGTTTAAACATTACTACTACTGTTACGAATTACCTGGTCGTAATCTTTTGTAATAACCATTAAACTTGGCATCCTAACTTATTATGTTGTGCAATAACCATATGCTCTAAGTATGTATGTACTATTTGGTTGTATTACTGTTCGCAGCCCCGCCACGTCACCAAAGCTTCCGCACACTTAATTAGTACTGATTGTAATCAGCGTTTGGCGGGGTGTGATAAACAACTTCTCCAGTCTCTGAATCTACATGCCAACTTTTCATATTTCCCAGAATATCCTGTGGCATTATCTTTAGTTGAATTTGCTCTACACATTTGACAGCTGGATATACTTTCTTTCGACGTCTTCTTCCAGTTCTCTCACTTCTTTCCTTTAACTTGATTGTCTTTCCAACTCTTGGCTTAATTTTCTCAAACTTAATCGATCTACCCTCAGTCCTGATAATCTTTGCAACATACTTTGCATAATCATCATTACTAGGATTATTCAGCTCTAATCTAGCCAAGTCTCGAACTTCAAATCTATGAAGAGAACTAAAGACAACAAGCTTCTTCTCAAAATATTGAACCCCATCAAACCTTTTGATAGCGAAGAGCTTTAGGTCAGAATCAAAGTACCATCCAATAATTTCTCTATGTGGAAAAAGCTTTTCAGTAATATCTACTTCAGAAACTCTAATCTTCTTCTTTATCTTTGGTAGTTTCGTGTACATAACCGTTGGATTCTTAGTTGGAATAAGAGTATCATCTTCTTTTTCAGAATCAGTTGAGTCATCGATATCTTCATCTACATCGACTACTCTTTCTCCTTGATCATCTTCAACTACAAATTCTGTCCTAGATGGATTCACGACGTGTTCATCAATATCAGCATCTGGATCAACACCTTCGTCTACCACAATCCCAGGAACAGAAATCCAGTCTTCAGGTGGAATATACTCACCTTCTTCAAGATCATAATCAATCTCGACTTCAGCTTCATCTCCAAAATCACTTTCAGAATCAGTCAAATTCAATTTCTCCAATTCTACAAAGAGATAAACCAGAATGATTTAAATAATAATTTAAATTCTATTATTGATAACTTATCAATCTTAAAATTTCTTTATCATTTCAATCATAAAAATATCAAACAATTATTACATAATCTTAATATTTTATAGAATACAGAAATCTATCTAAGATTATAATTAATATATCTCTGTATACTATAATTATTTTGCAAATAATTTCTAAGTATATTTCCAATAATAATAATATAAATTCTTTAGTTAATTTCTCAGAATTAACTCTAAGAATTTCTTTATCTTTAAGAGAATATAAGATTTTAATATACAAAAACTTTCATTGAAACTTAATATAAAAGTTATATTACAATCAATCTAAGTCTTAATTATTCAATCTACCTATACATCTTCTAACTAATTTCCTTACCAGCATCATCAACTGGTGCAACATTGCTTGTATCAACATCATCACCACTCTTACCCGCTACATTAGACTCCCCTTGAATAATAGTCTGCTTGCTAGTCGTTGAAGGACCAACTAGCTCACTATCATTCGAAGCACTGGGATCATCATCTTTATCAGCATCTCTCTTCTTCCTTAACTCATCTTGTTTACAGGACTCTTGATATAGCAATATTGTAACACCCACTTTATGGGTCTAGTATTTTACTATTATTTCCTGACTTGAAATGGTTAATTGAAACGTTAGGAAATATTGTAAATTGGTAATTGAAAATAAATGGGTAAAAGAGTCAAATAATTTATTGTGGTTAATAAATTATTAACTGTATTAATTTAATCTAGTTGACGGTAAAATAAAATAATATTCCCGCAAATGGTTTTTAAGATCCAGACAATAGATTTAAAAGGGGACAAAACTAGTACACATATTATCTAATATATGTGTTTAATACGTATGAAATATCCAAAACATTCCAGAGAGATCGATACATCGGGAGAGAAAAATCATAAACCCTAATTAAGCCCTAAATCATCAAATTCTTGTGGAATCATCCTCTACCTCTCTTGTTCTTCTCTGGTCGAACTAGAAATTACTACAGGGACGATTCTAAAGTTGTGAAACAAGCTGTGAAGTGAAATTAAGCTTATAGAACTTTGATTCAAGCTTCAAAAACGTGAATTAATCACTCCTTTCTTCCTCTTAATCATCTTGTAAGTGTTGATTTCGTGATTCTTTATAAACCTAGAAATGGGTTTTTGAGTATTTGATTTAATTAGCATGACTAATATGAAATTGAAGCTTATAGTGATTATATAGTTGTTAGTTGATGTTAATTTCATGATTTTAGTTGAAACCCTATGTTAGATATTGATATAATTGAGTTATAATCATGAATTAAGTTATGGGTTTAGTTGATTTCTCATGAAGAGACGCTTGTAATCATGTTAGAATGATTAGTTGATACTTGAATTGTGATTATAAGCTAAGCTCTAACTTGAATTGATGAAATTTGTTAAATTGTAAACTAGTTATGCAATTGAGTTTGATAAGCTAGTATTTGATGATTAAAGATGATTGTGTGAGCTTAATTGCTAAGTATTCATTAGGCCTAATATTGAGCTTTTGATGAATTGTTGATATTGGAGGTTAATAATTTTTTTAAAGGTCTAATTATGTTAGTCTAACATGACTAAAGTGATGTGATCATAATAATCATAAACTTGATAAGTAAGTTTGAATTGTGTTGGTAATATGGTTATTTATAATATTGGAATGATGTTGTATAGATTTTGAGATAAGTAACTAACTTGTGTAATTCCCTTGTATTCTCAGATTTCGAGAAGACTCAGTGACATTAGACTACTGAGTGGACAACTGAGGTGTCGGTGAGTGGATCTTAATCCTCAGTGTAATTTAGTTGTAACAGGTTTGGTTACAACGGGTAATCGTATTATTACTGCTTTTGGTTTGCCATGATTAATTTGGTTTGATAGTAATAATACTGTTGATAGACTGGTTAGTCTGATATGTTGACTTGATTGAATATGTGAATACGTGATCACTTAATATTTGGCCTTCGGGCATCAGTATTGAGGTCAACATGGTTGGGTTTGGTTACTATTGTAAGACGAAAGGAATTTCCTTGTACATATCGTTAATAGGAAATTAGGTCATATCAGATTAGTACCAAACTATCGGTCTATTCTGTAATGGCCATACAGATTGACGATAAGTGTTCTGGGAGAATCCCCGGGTATCATGATATCTCCAGAACCACCGATCCTCATTGATATGTTGTGTATTGAGATGTTATCTCATTGATATTATGTGTACTGTTGGTATTCTTGGCTGAAGGTTTCCCCAAGAACCATCGATCTATTTGATGTTTTTGTTTACGATTAATTATTGTAAACAAAGTTGTTATGCTAAGTTGGGCTGTTGGTTATGTATTCACTCACTTAGCGTTATGCTAACCCCACCACCCCACTTCTTGCAGGGATTAGCAATAGTAAGAAGCTTGTTCGGGATGGAAAATTTGACAAGACGGCTTACTCTGATATTGTATTTGGAATTAAATAACACCCATTTTGATATACTATAGTTTTTGAAATATTATGGTTTAATTTCTTAATATTTATAACTGAATTGTTAATGTTTGTTTGGACTTACGCTTCCGATTTAAAATACATTTAAATAATGTTCTAAAAGATGGGGTGTTACAAGTTGGTATCAGAGCATGAGTTTGGGTGAATTGTACATTGTAAGATGTTCAATCCCAAATTTAGAGTTGTGTCCAGTCAAACATTCCAGGGTATGGGGATTAGTGGTGGTATGAGAAAGTGGTTATTAAATGTGTACTAACCTATAACAAGTTGCAAAAGTGTTATTTTGATTGCAGAGACGGAGGAACATGAGGAACCATCTGGTATTCTCAATTATTCCTCAACCTTCGTAGGCCTATGTATATCAGGTACTTTTCGATAAGCTTGGTGAATTTCAATAAACTTGAATTGTTTACTTTGCTATGATATGATTGGTAGTAAAGTAAATTGAGTCAGACTGATATGAATCCCCAGTTGTGAGTCTTTGGTGATCAATACATGTTAATGTGATACTATGAATTGTGTGTGTGGAATTACTTGCTCTTGTGGAATAATGATTTTAGGAGCAATATGATTAAGTGTAGTAGTAAATCTTGATAAACAAAGTTAATATGACCACCACTCATGATTAAGCGTGGTATATTTCAATGAATGTGAGTTAGAGCCATGTTGTTACTTGAACTAGAAAGTGACCATTAATTGAAATGTATGTCGTTGACTTGGAAAAGTCAAAGTTGAATGTGATATAGAGTCACATTGGTAATTGCTATGTTAAAAAGTGATAAAAGTGGCTAGATGCTTTGATGTTTAATATTGATCATGATTGTGGTTAAATTATGATCAATCTATTAAAAGTTGTGCAATAAGAAAGTCAAGTGGTCAACGAGTCCTATATGTGTTGACAAGTTGTAAAAAGTCAAAATTTGAAAACTTGTTGAAATTGAAGAGAAATTGGTCTATATATGATGAATAGATGTGAAATTGGTGTTGTACGGTCATAATGTAACACCAGTAATGAAAACAGTTTTGTTTGACTTAAAATAGTCAAGGAAGGGTAAATTGGGTGCTAGAATGGTGGATATATGGGTTAAAACCCAAATGGGTTATTAAGGTGCCCAAATGGGTCACTTAATGGTTATATAGTTAAAATGAGTGTTGGTTTAGTTATGACCAATGTAACAGTGACTTTAAATCTTACATATAGTAGGGATCCGTGTTGTGAGTGTTAATATAGTCAAAATAGTTGAAATTGGTTAAAATGCCCAATTGGACCCCTAAACGGGTCAATGAGTTAAAACATGATAGAATTGGTATGTGGGTGTGATGAATATGCCCACACATCCCAAATATATGTGTAAACATGTTGTTAAGAGGATAGAGCCAGAAACCATGTGAATTGCATTTTGACATGTCAACTAAAATGGTCGAAAATGGCTCAAAATGAATCATACATCCGTTTTCTCGTAAAACGTGTAAATTGAAAAAGTGTAAAAAGAGAAATTTTCATTTTGGCATATGGAACGTGCCTGTAAAATTTTAGAGTCTAAATCCAAACGAGTAAAAAGTTATACGCGATTAAAATTGACCAAAAATACGAGTTTTGCTGAAACTCAGATTTCTACTTGGGAACAAGATCCCAACAAGTCTTCTGGATCGCGTTCGTATGTGTATTTTTGTCACATAATACTTTTGTGCTTGGGAACGCGATCCCAGCCAAATTTTCAGGATCGCGTTTGCATGTGTATTTCGTGAATAGTCAACTTTTGGTCTATTGAACGCGATCCCGTTCAATTCTCCGGATCGCGTTTGTATGAACAATTTCGTTACAGAAGGATTTTAACTGTGGAACGCGATCCCAAGCCCTTGTCCCGGATCGCGTTAATGAGAAAAAAAAATTAAAAATTTTACGATGTTCGTCGTAACGTTTGACGTATAATTTCCGTTACAAAATTTCGGTGTCCGATTGAGATGAAATTTACATGGTCACTCGGAAACGGCCCAAAGGTCAAAGCTCTTAGCTTTGCTATGACCCCTGGCAGTTTTGGACAGTTCGGGATCGTTTGGGGCCCGAAAAAGACATTTTATTGTTTTTCGGACCTTATTTCGGACTTTTGACTTACGTTTTGTATTGGACTTTTGTTTCTTTAAGCCCAGGAATCGTTCTTATGACTATATACAATATTAAAAACTTGTTTTAAGAGGTCCACATATGTTATTGTGTATGAGTTATTCTTAGACGGTTTAATTAACTACCGAAATATACTAGTAAATGGTATTGTTGATTGTTGCTAACTAGGGTTAGTAAACATTGAGTAAGAAATTATGTGGATCATATATGCGAACTAATTGAAACATGATAAAGTATTTGAATCATGTAAAATAATAGAAAGTGTTGAATTGATCATTTTAAGAAATTGTAAACCAAATACATGAGCTTATAATTATGTGATAATTGAACATAAAATGCTCAATTGTGATTCAACTAAAGGTGTGTAGATTGATGAATATGTGTTAGATCTTGCACATAGTATTGACCAATTGTTTAGTACTATTGGTACTATAAGTATTAATTGTCATACCAGTAATTGACATTGAATCAGGTAATAAAGAGATTAATTGATGTAATTGTGTTGGATATTACATCTGTGATAATGAAATAGTAAAAAGAATTATATCTACCTGATTATGTGATTAGTTATTCATTCAAAGTGATAAATGAAATTGGTATCAAGTTAATAAGTGGTCATATAACTGCTACAAAATGTTCTTATATGTGTGATAATTATTAATATCACCTTGTGAGATATGAGAAAGTAAAAGTTAACCATTTTGGAGATTGATGGTATGAAGTAACCTGAAAATAAAATGTACCTGACATAATATGACGACGTCTGGCCAACGTATTTATATTATGCCATTTTACATGGAATTGTTGAGGTTACCGAGTACCAGAGAACTTAGAGTGATTTTGAAATAACAAGTAAGATATGTTGACCTGTAGTGGAGAAATAGTCACTGATTGACTGAAATAAAAGAGTACTAGACCACTAATTTGTTGTTTTACTATGGTACCTATGGTATAAGAAACGTGTATGTGGTTAACTGCAACTAGTATGAATTAAAATAAGAGTTAAGCAAAGTGGAGGTCAGTTGATTGTGAATAACAATGTGTTGAATATGTGACTAAAGACAGCACCTTATGTTGTTGAAAGATTTATGCTAATGCAGCATGGTATCAACTGGTGCTGATTTAGCATCCAACTGGATATGGTAGGATGCTAATTGAATATGTGATAATAGTTTTATCTATTGGATTTGACCTCTACATATTGTTTACTCTTATGTGTTTATGGTTATATAATTTGGATTACCTTAGAGTAAAGAGTTCATATAACCTTGTGATGTTTATAATTACGAGTTGTAAATTAGTAATAAACTAGTTGCAAAAGTTGAATCCAATTGTTTCACCACTTAAGGTGATATGTGGATACTAGTTAGTTACTAGTTATGAAATGAATTTGAAATTCATTGTTAAATATGTGTATTGTGGTTTTATAACCACTGTTATTGATATTGTTTTATTCTTGTTGTTTAGAAGATAAGTGTTAAAGATTTTAGCATATTGCTAATTTCTGATTATCAGAATATCATAAGTATTTATAATTGTCAATGATTCTGGCATGTTGCTAGTTTCTGATTGTAAGTGGTTTTGTATTCCACTTGTTAAGTAATTATATGTTTTAAAGGGTTTGAATGACTGATTATTGATAAACGATTCATATAAGTAATTACTTTATGAATGGAAATATGGGTTTATGCACAGTAATTGTGCAGGGGAAAAGATAGAATCATGTACATTTAGATATGTGCATGTGGAAAGAATTGAAAACATGTATTCATATTTGTAAGTTGCTCATGGGAGTAACGTTTGATATGTGTATATATTATGATTAAATAGTTAATAATACTATCCTTTATGCTGGATATTGCATTTTGTGATAGATATTATGTGTTTATATGAATTCAATTGTAATACACACTGGTGAGGTGTAAATCGATGAAATAAAGTATATCTATGTAATCAATTGTGTTTATGCGAGTATAAATATACATAGTTTATATTATGCCCACATGTTGTGTGTGCATATATTGGTTATTAGTCATGTGATTTTGTTACACTAGAATGACTAAGTGTGATTAGATTTCGGGGATGAAATCTTTTAAAGGGGGGGAGATTTGTAACACCCACTTTATGGGTCTAGTATTTTACTATTATTTCCTGACTTGAAATGGTTAATTGAAACGTTAGGAAATATTGTAAATTGGTAATTGAAAATAAATGGGTAAAAGAGTCAAATAATTTATTGTGGTTAATAAATTATTAACTGTTTTAATTTAATCTAGTTGACGGTAAAATAAAATAATATTCCCGCAAATGGTTTTTAAGATCCAGACAATAGATTTAAAAGGGGACAAAACTAGTACACATATTATCTAATATATGTGTTTAATACGTATGAAATATCCAAAACATTCCAGAGAGATCGATACATCGGGAGAGAAAAATCATAAACCCTAATTAAGCCCTAAATCATCAAATTCTTGTGGAATCATCCTCTACCTCTCTTGTTCTTCTCTGGTCGAACTAGAAATTACTACAGGGACGATTCTAAAGTTGTGAAACAAGCTGTGAAGTGAAATTAAGCTTATAGAACTTTGATTCAAGCTTCAAAAACGTGAATTAATCACTCCTTTCTTCCTCTTAATCATCTTGTAAGTGTTGATTTCGTGATTCTTTATAAACCTAGAAATGGGTTTTTGAGTATTTGATTTAATTAGCATGACTAATATGAAATTGAAGCTTATAGTGATTATATAGTTGTTAGTTGATGTTAATTTCATGATTTTAGTTGAAACCCTATGTTAGATATTGATATAATTGAGTTATAATCATGAATTAAGTTATGGGTTTAGTTGATTTCTCATGAAGAGACGCTTGTAATCATGTTAGAATGATTAGTTGATACTTGAATTGTGATTATAAGCTAAGCTCTAACTTGAATTGATGAAATTTGTTAAATTGTAAACTAGTTATGCAATTGAGTTTGATAAGCTAGTATTTGATGATTAAAGATGATTGTGTGAGCTTAATTGCTAAGTATTCATTAGGCCTAATATTGAGCTTTTGATGAATTGTTGATATTGGAGGTTAATAATTTTTTTAAAGGTCTAATTATGTTAGTCTAACATGACTAAAGTGATGTGATCATAATAATCATAAACTTGATAAGTAAGTTTGAATTGTGTTGGTAATATGGTTATTTATAATATTGGAATGATGTTGTATAGATTTTGAGATAAGTAACTAAATTGTGTAATTCTCTTGTATTCTCAGATTTTGAGAAGACTCAGTGACATTAGACTACTGAGTGGACAACTGAGGTGTCGGTGAGTGGATCTTAATCCTCAGTGTAATTTAGTTGTAACAGGTTTGGTTACAACGGGTAATCGTATTATTACTGCTTTTGGTTTGCCATGATTAATTTGGTTTGATAGTAATAATACTGTTGATAGACTGGTTAGTCTGATATGTTGACTTGATTGAATATGTGAATACGTGATCACTTGATATTTGGCCTTCGGGCATCAGTATTGTGGTCAACATGGTTGGGTTTGGTTACTATTGTAAGACGACAGGAATTTCCTTGTACATATCGTTAATAGGAAATTAGGTCGTATGAGATTAGTACCAAACTATCGGTCTATTCTGTAATGGCCATACAGATTGACGATAAGTGTTCTGGGAGAATCCCCGGGTATCATGATATCTCCAGAACCACCGATCCTCATTGATATGTTGTGTATTGAGATGTTATCTCATTGATATTATGTGTACTGTTGGTATTCTTGGCTGAAGGTTTCCCCAAGAACCATCGATCTATTTGATGTTTTTGTTTACGATTAATTATTGTAAACAAAGTTGTTATGCTAAGTTGGGCTGTTGGTTATGTATTCACTCACTTAGCGTTATGCTAACCCCACCACCCCACTTCTTGCAGGTTATGGTTTTGATATAAAGGGATTAGCAAGAAGCTTGTTCGGGATGGAAAGTTTGACAAGACGGCTTACTCTGATATTGTATTTGGAATTAAATAACACCCATTTTGATATACTATAGTTTTTGAAATATTATGGTTTAATTTCTTAATATTCTATAACTGAATTGTTAATGTTTGTTTGGACTTACGCTTCCGACTTAAAATACATTTAAATAATGTTCTAAAAGATGGGGTGTTACAAATATCTCCCCCCCCTGAGCTGACTGTCCTGAATGAACTCTCAACACAAGACGCTCTAAGTGTTCAAGCTTCAATCGCTGGGTAGTAAAGTCTTGTAACAATGTGAGATGAGTCTCCAGTAGTGTCTTTTAAGACTCACTTTGTTGAGTCATCTGCTTGGCAAAGAGAAGATTCTGTGAAACCAACTCTGGAATCGTGGAAGTAAGCTTCTCTAACTCATTAACTTTCGACTCTAAGAATGTAATCCTTTCAGCATCCGTCGTAGGAGTAACAGAGATGGTCGTGGGTCCAAGTGGTGTGAGTGATGCTATATGTGAATCAGAAGTAAGTGGCTGAAAAGGCTGAGTCAAAGCTGCCGTAAGAAGGCTAGCTGCAAATTTGCTCGCTTTGGTAGTTGGGAATGATTCCGGACGTACCAACTCAACAACCTCCCTCTGCATAACAGAAATCAATAATATTACCAGTTATAGTCACAGACTCGGCTGTCTCTATCTCTGAATTATAAGATTTCAAATATAAGAGAGTAAACACATTTCTCATACCTCAGTAGGCCGTGAGACCTGTTCTGTCTCCTGTGACCTAGTCCTAGACTCAGTTCTAGGTGTAGCCTGAGGAACTTCACCAATAGTCAACTGTGGGGTGAAAGCCCTTATTAGCTTTCGTCATTTGGACCTTAAAGGCTGGTCATCATCGTCCTCTGTGTCTTCATCTCACAGAGTGAAATCCGGATCTACATCCTTAGCTTTACGCTTGTCTGTTAATGTCGGATCCGGAATCATACGAGATTGATAACGAATAGTATGATGTGGTGGAATTGGTGTATCATCTGAATCTGACTCATCAGTGACTATTTCACCATCATGTCCACCAGAAGGACCAACCTCCGTATCCTGTACAATAATTATATTAAACTCTATGCATATTGCTCCATCATACAAGTTCTATATTAATTTCATAATTACATAAATGATTACTTATATATACATGTACAGGTACAGTAGCAGATGAAGCACCCCCAGGTCTATCAACCACTGGATCCTAAATCACCTGTACCTATAAGTCGTGATACAAAAACTTTATGATTTAGCTAAAATCTCAATCAAGTAAGTTCAAATATCATAGTGAATATATAAAGTAAAAAGAATTACCTCATGGTAATCTTCAATCGCCTGAAGTTCTGGATCATTGATATCATCCTAATGAACCAATACTTCTTGTACTACCTGCTCTGCTATCTCAGGCACAACATCATGACCTTGATGTTCAGCCTGTAAAACATCCTCAAGAAGTTCTTGTGGCTCTGGATTCGGAACCACATCAGCAGGAAGCTCAGTAGGTCGACCAACATCAGTATTAACATCCTCCCAACCATTGTTAGGTGGCGTCCTGTAGAGTTGATCGATCAAAAATCCAAAGAGATTTCTCGTCTGTGGTCTCAAATGCTCAGGACGATGAGAATAGATAATGAATGCCGCATTGTATCCACGAAGCCCAATAGTATCAACAAAAATCGTGGGCGCATAAACTGGTAGATCATGAAGAAAATATCGAATGACCAGCATACAAAAACATGGGTATAACATAAAGGTCGATTTGACCTATCTGGTAACTTGAGCTCTGATGTTCTCAGAAATATTAGATGAGAAACTGTATGGTTTGTTATAAACCAGGGACAGTACGCCAGACATCAGTGTCGACGGCAGCTCATCAAAACCACCCTTCTTGGGTGCAAATATGTGTAGAAGTACATTCCATAAAACCCTCCATTGCCCAAACACAAAGGCCTTCAAATACTGACGACCTCGTGTAGGGCCTACGTACCCCATACGGCCAATAGCTCCCTCAATGAAATCCAAGGGAAACTCAACCGGACCATCTTCTTACTCCTCTGCACCCAGACGTAATATCTCGCGCAGATCAACAGCAGAGAAAACAATTGAACGTCCACCCACAGTTGTATGAATAACCGATGGGTTAACTGAAGGATCATAAACAATATCCGTCCAAAAATCCATCAGATGAGTCATAGATAGTGGCAGAGAGGATGAAATAGCATGTCTAATACGAGACCGTGCTAAGAAAGTGAGAATATCAACAACTCTCTGAGCTCCTGGCCTCGTGAAATCTAAATCCACAAGAATATTGTGGGAACGAGCGAAAACCCTATTTGCCATATCTGTAAATACATACACAAATGACAATTGAAATTATAACTTATCTAACATAATATAACAATTAAATACAAAGTACTTAATTATTAACCATATTCTATAATCATAAGTAATACGCTTTGTAACTTGTTATATATGTATCTCAAGTTCCAAACGTATCAAAACACATTAACTTGTTACTATAGAATTCGGAAGTTAAACAAAGTAAGTTATATTAGAAAATTTGACCGCCGATAAAAATCAGGACACGCCGCTCGACTACTCAATGAGTCGGAAGACTTTCGACCAAATAATCTACTTAACTTCTAAAATATGTTTATTACTCAAAAATATTTTACAAAAATATAACTTGTTATTGTAAAAATCTCAAGTCAAAATTTCTGTAAATAATTTTAAGTCATAAAAATAACGTGTATTAAATAACTTGTAAAAATTTACCGCAATTCGAAAACGATACACATTTTTTAAAAATAATTCAATCCGCAGACTTCGAAGTTCGCAACTCAGCTCGCAATTAGCTGAGTTCGCAGCTCAGTTAGCAAACCATCTCAACTCGCAAGGCAAGTCAAAAAGTCAACGAACTTCGCTTTGCAACCTTTCAGGTAACGAGTCAACAAAAGTCAAAATAGTTCAACTCGCAAGACCAGTCAGCTCGTAAGCATACGGGTCAACGAGTCAACCAATTTCACTTTGCAACTCATCTCGCAGAGTCAAACGAAGTCAACGAAGTTTACTTCGCATCAGCGAGTTGCGAAGTGAGATTGAACTCACTTCGCAGACGCTCCTGCGGAGTGAAATTCAATCCAAAATCGACTTTTGTTAAGTTTCAACACAATCCATTGGTATAAACTTTTTCGACTTTATTCAAATAAGATAAACCTAGATTTCTATGGCTTTTAATCCATTAAATCCTAATTTAATCGATCGAATATGAAGTCGAGGGTTTAGAAACATATAAACTCTGATTACTCACTAAATACACGGTTAAAATGAGTGTATTCTACCTCAAAATGTGCGTAATGACAGAATGATCAAAGTCCTCGGAGTGAAAAATCCGTTCCTAGTGTGTATATAATCGAAAAAATGAAAATCAATAATTCGGTTCGCTTCGCTTCGCACTAGATCTCAGCTCGCAATGTGTATGGGAAAGTGAGTTCGGTTCGCAGCTCACTGTTCCCTTTTATACCCTAGTCTCAATCCGCAACTTTGACCAGTCAAAATTCGCAATTTTGGCCAAAAATGAAAATTTTGCACTTAGTATAAATCGAAACACAAAATATTATTTGCAACTTATTTTTATAAAGATTTAAATGATTAATATCAGTTTTTACTTAATTCCAAGGAGAGAATAAATTATAAAATAAAAACTTTATTAAACATAAAGATAAAATTTAAAGTATAAAGAGAAGACAAAATATATACAAAAAGTGGTATCGAGTACCCTTTTATTAATCACCATAAGAATACACAAAGAAAATCTAAACAAGTACCGATATATGAAAATTAAATTTTTATCTACTAAGGGATCATATTAGTAAGAATAAGCTCTTAAATCCTTATATTTTAAAGTCTAAGATGATTGTTAGCATACTTACCTTAAGAGGTTCATATAAATACCACATATTTCACCATTTACATACTTATATTTATAATATTATATCTTAGTTACCTTTATCCACACAGTATAATTGTCAACCGTCTATTCAAATTTGTGAATCATTTATTAGATAGCTATAGATAATTACCGGTATTATGATCCACATAAACAATTTATACTCAAATTTCTAAGCATACTTTACTATTATTAGTATGAGTATAACCTAGTGTTTTCCATTACATGATATACTGTGAATTCAAGTAAAACACATAACACTGAATTTATAACTAAGGTACATTAAGTACACTTATATTATTTATATTTAGACAAATATCAAACTCATAGTGAAAATACTAGTGGTTCCAGGCTTGTACTGACATACAACAAAGGATCCCTTAATATATCCACTACATGTTTGAGATTATTGACCTAGCTAGTAGCTTCAGGTCTGTACTCACGTACAACAAAGAAATCATTAGCTAAGTTAATAACCATATATATTTCATACCATTTGTCATTTTCTTCATATTCACAGTGCATGGAAATACTATCCTTCAACAATTAAGACAATTGTCATACATCACATAATAGTCATACCAGATAACACCCATGTATCTTAAGACTTCTTAAAAGCTTTAGAAATTTGTATATAAATTGCCTACATTATATTGTATGAAAAAGCTATCTAAATTTTAAGAAATAAAAATAATATCAAGTGGAAATAGGTGTATAATAAAATAAATATAGATATATACTTAGTAAAATAGTCATAACCTTAAATGAACCTACTAACATATCAATCTTAAGTACTCAAACTTATTATAATCAAGCTTATTCTCCTAATGTACTATTATTTCCCTTATGCAAACAAAAACTTAAACTTTTGTTTTCATATTTTTGTTAGCCGGCGATTACCCTCAGGTAACAAGCAAATGAATGTCATACGCCAACCCTTTTTTTTAAAATATAGAAATACTACTAACTATTAAAATTACTGAAATACCCCTGGAATACTAGTTACTCTGCATTCTTCATTCCATTTAGCTGAACCAAGGTCTCGAACAGTGCTCTATCAAAAGCCTTCGTATACAGGTCTGCTAAGTTATCCGCAATTGGAACCTTAACTAACCATATCATCTTTTTCTCTGCACAATCATGAATGAAATGATGTCGAATATCAATATGCTTCGTCTTACAGTGTTTGACAAGATTGTTAGTGATGGATATCGTTGATTCATTGTCTATCATCATAGGAGTGTTCTTCAAATTTAAACCATAGTCTCACAGTTGCTATTGAATCCAAAGAATTTGAGAACAACAGCTGCCAGCTGCAACATACTCAGCTTCACATGTAGAAATGGCTACTGAGGTTTGCTTCTTGCACTGCCACGACACCAATCTTCCTCCTAAGAACTGACATCCACCAGTTGTTGACTTTCGATTTAGATTGCATCCTGCATAATCGGAATCTGTGTAAGCAACAAGATCTAAATTTCCATCAGAAGGAAACCAAAGTCCCAGCTTAGGCTTCCTTTTGAGGTAACGAAAATTCCGTTTCACAACTTGCATGTGAGATTCTTTAGGAGTGGCTTGATATCTTGCGCATATACACACTACAAACATTATATCAGGCCTAGATGCAGTAAGGTACATTAGTGATCTAATCATGGCCCTATAAAGAGTAGGATCCACATTCTGATCACTTGATGTACCTGGACCAAGTCCATGATTGACTGGTATGGGAGTATAATAGATTCTACTTTCATCCATCTTGAATTTCTCTAATAACTCTGCAGTATATTTAGATTGATGAATAAAGAATCCATCCTTCTTTTGATCAACTTGCAATCCTAAGAAGAAATTTAACTCTCCTATTGCAGACATTTCAAAACGTTTCCTCATGACTTTCTCAAATTCTTGACACATCTTTTCATTAGATGATCCAAAGATAATGTCATCAACATATACTTGTACAGGTAGAAAGTCATTCTTCTTCCATTTAACAAAAAGTGTACTATCAATTTATCCCCTTGTAAATCCATTCTCAAGTAGATACGATGATAGTGTTTCATACCACATCCTGGGTGCTTGATGTAATCCGTATAGAGCCTTATATAAACAATATACTCGATCAGGATATGATGGATCAGTAAAACCAGGTGGTTGAGAAACATACACCTTCTCTCTAATCTTGCCATACAAAAAGGCACTTTTAACATCCAATTGATAAACTTTAATTCCTTTGCATGTTGCGAAAGTTAAGAATAGCCTAATTGCCTCACGTCTAGCAACAAGGGCAAACACTTCATTATAGACAATGCCTTCTTCTTGGTTAAAACCTTGAACCACTAGACGAGCTTTATTGTGAGTCTTAATTCCCCGATCCTCTCTCTTACACTTAAATACCCATCTAGTACCAATCGGGTATTCACCAGGTGGAAGATCAACTAATTCCCACACTTCAAGTTTCTTGAATTGGGATAGTTCTTCTTGCATGGCTTCTACCCATGAGTTATCTTTTAAGGCCATTTGTACATTCTTTGGTTCTTCTTGTGAGATAAAGCAAGAGTACATACACTGATGATATTCTCCAGCTTCAACTATAGAAGTAAACAAACTAGTACTTCTAGATAACTCATTTCTCATTTTTACGCCTAATTCTAGATCACCAATAATCTGACTCGTTGGATGGTCCTTATTTATATGTGATGTAGAAACGGGTTCAACTACTATCTAATCTTCAAGATTAGTATTGATTTCCTCCAGAGGCAATATCTCACTATTCTCATCAACATTTTCATCAATATGCTGATCCGAATTTTGAGGAATGTCCTCTGTTTCAGTGTCAACAGTAGTCTCTTCATTAACAGTGATAGGAATATTCGACCTAGGAATATGGCCGATTTCTTCATCCATATAACTTGTGTCATCACATTCTAAACTAATTACTTCGTCACTGAGAGGAATGCTAAAAGATTTGAATAGATATGAGTAATTAAACTGCCAATCCAGTCCCTTATGAGTATCGTAGAAATAGCTAGTAACTTCAATGTTATAAGCTATCTCAAGATGTCCAGTGACGATATTAAAGACACACTTATTTGGAAAATTAGCAACATAACCTAGGAAGTATCCTTCGTCAGCTTTTTCACCAAACTTTGGTTGAGTTTGTGTTTTCAATATTGTACACTTAACTCCAAAGGGTTCAAATCCTTTCAAGTTAGGTTTCTTATTGTTCAAAAGCTCATAACATGTTTTATTAAGCCTTTTTACCGTAAGAACCCTATTTAAATTGTGACATGCAGTATTCACTGCTTCAGCCCAAAAAATGACTGGAAGCCTTGAATCTGCAAGCATTGTTCAGCAACACCATTTTGTTGTGGCTCATATGTTGCACTGAATTGATGATTGATTCATTTGCTCAAACAATAGACATTGAGAGTTGAGTTTTTAAACTCGGTTCCATTGTCACTACGAATACTCTTCACCCCATGTTCTATAAGTATTCTCTACTATATCTAAGAATTCCATAAGTATTCTTGGAGTTTCATCCTTAGATCCCAAAAAGAATACCCAAGAGAATCTAGAGTAATCATTGATAACAACTAAATAGTACCACTTGCCACCTATGCTTCTCTTGCTTATTGGGCCAAAGAGATCCATATGTAGCAGTTCAAATGGCGAGGATACAGATTTTTTTGTTTTAGACTTGTGTGCTTTCTTGTGCCGATTTCCTTTCTTACAAGGAACACACCTGTCTTCAAACTCAAAATGTTTTTTTGTGGAACACCTAGAACTAAACCGTTTTTGGTTATATAATTCATTTTGCGAAAGTTCAGGTGTGACATCCTCTTATGCCATAATAACGAGTCTGTTTCTGAAGCTTTGGATAACAAACATGTTGACTCCATTGAAGTGTTAGGAACACCCATGTTTATGGCATAAATGTCCTTCCTTGGTTCCCTCATTAGTATCCAATCTTCAGGAATTTTAAATCCTGACTTCAGAACTAAAGCCTCCTTTTCATTAAAATGAACTGGATGACCTTTATCACAAACTTGGGACACACTCACTAGGTTGTGAACCAGTTCTTCAACATAGTTCACATCCTCAAGAGTCAAAGTTCCTTTAGAAACTTTTCCTTTCCCAGTTATTACACCTCATTTTTCACCAGCGAAATTAACACAATTTTTTAATCCTCCTTTGAAGTCTTTTAATAGACTTCTTTCACCTGTCATGTGTCTTGAGCATCCACTGTCCACATACCACCAGCTGTCTCCGTTCACAGCCTGCTCCTACACATGACAGTTACCAAAGATCAGTTATCAAGAGGGACCCAAGCCATAACGGTCTTGGTGTGTCCCTCATCATCAACAATCTTAACTTCTTTAAAATAACCATAACTATTTTCATCAGGCTTCTTGGTTACTTTCAAAGATGTCTGAGGTTGTTGATGATCAGCAGTTCTATGCCTATGAGGAGATTGAGTAGACAACCTCTTAGGCACATAACCTTGGGAATTTTTCCCAAAATTCTGAATTTTATTACTCCCATGTGAAAATGAAAAAGAACCATTTTCATAGTGACTATGGTTTCTTTTGGGGGTCCTAAACCTCGATGGTGTTTTATCTCTTGGTTTAATGAAAGAATTTTCAATTTGTCCTTAAGGCCGTTTAGGTTTAGGAGGGGAAACACTATGTGATCCCTCACATTTCAAAATGTTTACAGGTTTAGTAGCTGGTTTACTTGTCAAACCCGGTCTAGGATTTACCCTGTCTACATTCACATTTGGAGTAGCAACTAACTTTTCTTTACTCGCAGACTTATGCAATGCTTGAGACTTCTTATTTGGACAACAAGAAGCCACATGCCCTTTTTGATGACATTTAAAGCATGACATCTGTTTGCGATGACTAGACTCTTTTGCTTTCCCTAAGTCAGTTTGCTTTTTAGACACTGAAGGAATATATGTTCTTTAATATCCTTATCATCTGATACCATATCATGGTCTTCAGATCGTAAGTCATTAACAACAGGCTTCTCTATCTGTGGAGCCTCTGACTTATCAGTTAATATGTTTTCAGAATCTTTGGACACATTAGGCATATCTAAATCAACTGTTTTAGTGTAATTAGCATTAAATGGAGGAGCTACATTATTATAACCTATTCCAGTACTATCAGTTACTCTTCTTGTAGAGCTAATCATTGAGTCTAAATTTAACTTAGAAGTAGCATAACTTTCTAACTTACGATTAAGCTCTAAGACCTGTAACTTGGAAATAGCTAATTCACTATCTCTAATAGCTAAGTCTATCTTTAAGTTTACTATAACCTGATAAAGACCATCTATTTTAACAATCTGCTCATTTATTGTATCTTTTAATGTGGTCTTATCTGCTACATCAGACTTAATCTTAGCTTTTAGAGCTAGTTTATCCTCATTAAGAATTCAGACATCACCTTTTAATGTGTCTATTTCAAATTTCATAGATAAATTAGATTATGAAAATACATTAACCTGGGACTGCACATTAGTGACTAAGTAACAAACATCAGCAAGAGTAAGAGTATCAAGACATACCCTCTTTTTATCAGTGTTGATTTCAGCCATTTGACCAACAAAGTCTTCTGGACTCAAATGCTCAGTTGAATCCATGTAGAGCACACTATCTTCAATAGACTTCTCTTGCATGTCTGGTACTTGAAATTTAGAATCTTCAGCTTCAGGCATATAAGATGTTGATTCAGCAGTCTTTTCATCATCAATAATCTCAGCCATTAGTGCTTCTTCAGACAAAACTTTCCAATCATATGACCCATCCAACTGTTGAACTACCATAGCCTTGGAAGCTAGACTCTTACCCGAGCTTTGGTTATTCCCACCATTTTGATCAGCTTTTTGTCTTTGACATTCCCTAGCAAAATGTCCATAACCTTGGCAGTTAAAACATTTTACTTTGGATTTGTCAAACCTAACTTTATTACCAACTAGTTTTCTACCAGTTCGATTTAGAAATTTCTTGACTCTCCTTGACACCATAGCCAGTTGCCACTGGAGATCCATTTCTTCTAAATCATCATCATCATCAATTTGATCATAATCAACATCAAAAGTGGCTGGATCATTAATCTTTCCCTGGATGTAATTTTCATATGAAGCAACATATGAAACAAGAATAAACAGTTGATGTTCAGCAGATTTCATACTCATAGGCATCTTTTGATGCTCTTGAGTGGACTTCTCAGTTGCTTTGCTTTATTTTTCACTTCCAGCATCAATATAGCACAAATCATCAGAGACAAGTTCGGCATTGTTTTCAGTAATATCACCAACAATGCAGTAGTGGAACTTGTAGATGCATCAGAGGTACTAGCCTTACCAAAGTATAGCTTAGGATCTTGAACCTGATCATTATCAGCATCCCTAGTTTTCTTAGTGAATGCATATCCTCTGAGTTTGTCTATTGGATCTTCCAGAGTCATAGATGCATAGCGATCCTCATTGTCTTTGATCATCACTCCATACATTTCCTATCTTTGCGGTAAACCTTCAAGAAACTTGTTTATTTTCTCTCGATCATTTACTGCAATTTTATGGTTATCTAGCTCACTCAGAAGATGATAATATCTAGTGATATAAGTATCAAGTTCCTCTCCTTTGAAAGCCTTAAAGATAACAAATTGTTTCTTCAACAAATCCTTTTTGCCTTCCTTCATCTGAGGACTTCCATCGCACCTCTTCTCTAGAGCTAACCATAACTCTTTAGCAGTGTGAAAGGATTTAAACAGATGATTGACTTCCTTAGGTAGACGCATTTTAATGCATGAATGTGCTCAATTTTCATTTTTGTAACTTTCCTTCTGTTCTTCATTCATACGATTATATTGAAGAATCACAGATTTGGAAGTTCCCTATACCTGTTGAGTTGGAGCGGTGTATCCATGAGTGATACACTCCTATATCATAAGGTCATGAAAATGACAATAGGACTCAAAACGGTCTCTCCACCCATAATAGTCATCGAGGGTGAGTAACTTAGGTGGAACATTTGATTTTCCCACCTCATCGTCCATTTCTATCATTCGGCTAAGATTAGACATCTTAAATTTGGTCAAAAAGACAAAAAATCAGTCGAAATTGCGAACTCAGAAAGTTCAGTTCGCAAACCACGGCAGTTCAGTTCGCAGAAATGCAGTTCAGTTCGCAAACCAATTCAATTCGCAAGCTCAGCTCACTTCGCAAATCTTAGTTCGTAAAGTCCAGTTCGGCTCGCAAACTCAATTCAATTTGCAAGCTCAGCTCATTTCGGAAATCTTAGTTCGCAAAGTTCAGTTCGGCTCGCAATATAAGTTTCAGTTCGCAAATACGGCTGTTAACCCTAAAAACAAAAATTCTAAGTGTTTTTATGTTTAAACCTAAAGATTTCGAACGTAAATCAACCTAAAAATGTCCAGAAACAACTTTTGGTCATAAAACTTACGTAAAACAACCCGAAATTGTTAGTTATTTAATCCAAATAACCTCGAACCACAACGTATTAAGCCCGAAAGCTCTGATACCAATTGTAAGTCCCTAGTTCTATGGATCGATAACGAGGTTATCTTGATATTAAGGTGCGGAATCCCTTAATATCCTAGTTATACGGATATAACTTTGGTATCACGATTTGTTCGTGATTAGGAATAATATCTAGCCTTAATCTTGATTGTTAATAATGTTAACTTATCAAGAACCAAGCATAATATACTTAGAATTTCGTAGGGTTTGTTTGCAAAAGCTAAATTCGCAGATTGTAAAAGTGTTAGGGTTTTTCTAAACCGAAAACATATATATATTCTCGTTTCAGTTTGCAGGTCTGGGCCTTGCGAACTGACTCAGTTCGCAGCCTATTAGTCCTGCGAACCAACTCATCTCGCTAACCACGTTGCGAACTGAACTCAGTTCGCATCGCAGTCTTCATTTCACAATCTATATATTTATCGTATACTTATATATAATAAATATATTAACCACAAAACTAATATCATTTATCATATTAGCTTAAAGTAAAGTCAATGTACAAAACTTAATTACAAACTGATCACTATTACAAGTTAGAACTATTGTCACACAAACATGTCCCAACAGTTTCTAGTAGTAGATTGAACTACTCGTGAAATATATTTGATATAAATCTTTTGTTGATTAGTAAAAGGGAATTTAGATGCTAGAAACAATTGAATAAGCTTGTTATGGATTTCTTTTTTCTTTGTAAAGAAAGCAGAATCCATAGCTTCCTCGATAGAGTCAGGAAAAATCGATCTTAATTCATTAATCAGATAAGCAGTGGGATTGACATAGAAAAGTCTAATGCCTGGAATCAAAGAATAAGTGTGTTGGGTAGCACACCGATCATTGAGATTTCTAATGGTGATGCGAGACAACAGTGGATTTTAAGTTTGTAAGGCTGGGGCCTAGGGTTACTATTATGCTAATCAAAGGGCTACCAAAGGACAAGTATAACCTAAGATCGTTCGTCAAAGCGTGGCAAATTGAAGCTAGGGGATTTTGAAACTCTTATGTATTAAGCTAGGGATAAAAGAGTTGGTTTTAGTTTTGGGTTTTCTATTCTAGATTGAATTAAACTAAACTAAAGAGTGGAGGTTACTTCGGGCGTTCAACAATTAAAACGATTGTCTACTATTAAGTGGTTTAGGAGTTGTTAAATATGGAGAGTTCTAAAGGAAATAAGTTCGTAATTTAAGGTGAGCTATTACTACAATTCTCCTATCGGGCTAACGTGGAAGTGTCCACAATCAGACAAATAGAATGTCACGTGGGTTGCAGAATATATTAAAGCATACACCGAAAGTTCTCTCAAATGTATACCCATATTATCTGACAGTTAATCTCAAATCCTATTCCCCAATCTCGGTCATCAGAGATGTCTGAATCATGGCATAGTTTGTTGAATAAACAATCTTATGAATGAGGTTTACCCTCGCCGGAATAGGTTGGACTAACGGTCTAGGCGGACGGATAATATGTCATCACTTATTCGTACGAATTATCAACATTACTCAGGTATGCAAGAAAATAGGGATGGTTTGTGCCACAAATGGAAACTTAATTGATACGTTTGTTATTCGATTCATAATACAACTACCTTCGGTCGTTCTCGACTTCTATACATTTGTACTCCGCGGTAAGCGTTTCCGGTACTATATCAAAGAACAGTCGAATAGGGGCCGTCATATTATTTCACGACGATTAATGCCATTTGTATATCACTATTATGATAATCCTAGGACAACAATCAAACAAGAACATGCAATAAGACGATCAAAGCAATAGTTCAATATAAGCATGCAAAGGTATTGTTTAAGTCGAAGATATTCTGAAAGTTGTCTCAAAAATACCGTCTGAATGAATTTAATCTTAATCTACCTCTATTCCCATATTCCGTGTCTCTAGGATCCTATTTTGGTCTAGAGAACACCGGCCATGCCGAGCTCAATGATTCAATCTAACATAGTATAACTAAGTGACCTATACCCTATGAGTTAGCTACATTCATTTTTGGATAAGGTTTTAGTTACAACATTAGTTGGGCAGATAAACGATAAAGATTTAACTCCTACATCTATTTGTAACATAAGCCATCCGCAGTCTCATAATATACAACTCAATTACATATTTAAAACTTTCTAAACGACTATCATAGCAGACAATTGAGTTATCTAGTTAACCATGGCAATTCTAGCATGCATATTTAAATTTATAAAATAAAGAACAAACATATTTAAATATGGAAGATACTTTAAAACCTGGAAAGGTGTACAAATAACTCGTAGCTACAATGCGTCCTGGAGCACCTCCGTACAAATCTTCCTTAGTTAATTAATTAGCTATTCTAATTAACTAAGTAGCCTAAAGGAAGAACTACAACTAATTTTACAAGATAAGACAGATGTGTGTTGTGAATGGTGTAGAAATGTTGGTGTATGAGGTGTGTGGTTCAAATGAAACAAATGCACCTATTTATACTTGAAATTTGGTGTATTTTAGCAACTAGGAGCACATGTTAGCAAAAGGTGGTAAATTTGCTAGCACATGTACCCTTAAGCGCGAAAAGGTCTAGCATGTATACCCTAAATTTGTGGAAAAGGTCTAGCACGTGTACCAGGCGAGTACGAGAAAGGACGGAAAAGTGGCCAGGGGACGGGGGTAAGGCATCCGGCACCGGCACCATGGCAGCCGGCGGCGGCTGGCAGGTTGCCGCCCCGGTTCGACGTCTTTTGCTTCGTTTCCTGATTCATGCGTATCTTCTTCGTTATGCGTCCATTTTTGTCGATTCTTTTTGCGTTGGATTCGTTTTTCAAAAAAGAAGACTTTGTTGAAAAGAAATCTATGAAATTCATCTCTGATCTTTAGATGTCTCGTACGAATCTTTTGAATCTTCCGGTGTACGTAGAATCTTCATTCTTCATGCTTTTTTGCTGATTCTTCTTCTGTTGGATTCATATTTTGAAAACGAACATCTTGGATAAAATGGATCTTGGTGATGGGTACTTTGTCTCTAAATCTTATTTCGGATGCCTTGAATCTTCAACAGTGTGTGGAATCTTCGTTTTTTGCCCGTTTTTCTTGATTTTTCTCGTGCAACGTCATTTTGATCTTCTTGGAAAAGTTTCTTTGATTTTTGCATTATTTGAGTCCAAATGCCAATTATTGCTCCAGAATGAGAGAGATATCATTGGTAAAAACATGACTTTTTACGTGATATCAAGTATCCCACACTTAGAGTTTTGCATTCCTCAAGCAAATTTTCAGAAAAACTGCTTCAAAAGTCCAGAAGGGTGTCTTCGTATCCTGGAGAACTTTGATTCCTGTAGGCTGGGTGAAAAGATTTCAAACGGGGTTTTAACTTTTAATGTTTTCCCAAAGTACTTGTTCTAATAAGCTCTCTTTTCAATCTTCATGATGTAAGATATACTTGACTCTGGCCCTTATAGGTGGTCACTCAATTCACTCAGTGTATCGGGTCTCTTAATTTCTAATTCACTCAGGGCCAGTCATGTAGCTCTTTCTTCATCATAAGCTTGATCGAGAATCGGATATGTACTACTTAAGTGGGGCCGGTGCCAATTATCCATAGACATTTGTAAGAGGGTAGAGATGGTTATGGAAGAAGGGTTTTTTAGGTAGTTTAGTGGGGTTTTGATATATCCTAAGAGTTTGTCTGTGATGACTTATCTTTGACGTTTTAGTGATACCTCTTTTTGGATTTCTCTCTTTGAGAGCCTTCTTTTCGTGTTTTCATTTGAAGAACCTTCCCATTGGCATTAAATGATCCTTGGGTCTTTTAGTTCTTTGGTTCCTCCTGGTAGCTTTGTTTTTGCTGAATTATGCTTTTCTTCAGAGTTCCCCTTCTCTTTTTCGATGGTATTTTTATCTTTCGGGGATTTCAATGTGTTTCTTGCTGTAATTCTTCTTGACAAAATAGAAACTTAGGCTATGGCCAAGAGATATAAAGGAAGGGTTGGTTTCTTGAAGTGAGTTTTTTGAAATGCTTAAAGTGAGTATTGGTTGGGTTAGGCTTGAAAATAGGGGTTTTTACGAGAGGGTTTTATCCTAGGAAATGTCAAGATCCTCTAATTGAACCTTCGTCATGTATGACGCCCATTTTTGTAGTTTCAAAATGTATTGCTCAAGCAAGTTTTAACTTAAAAGGCATACATCGGTACACTCTCAATCGAAAAGTGAAGCATTAAAGATAAATGCTTTTATATAGCTCAAGATTCCTCACTTATTGTGGTGGTTTAATGCCTAGTCATGAGATTGCTAGTTTTGAAACTTAGTTTGAAAATTTTTCAAAGAGTTTTACCCGTTATTGTCGATTTCCCAAACCTTTGAACTTTCGTTGACCAGAATTACCCTTTTTTAGACTTTCCTTGATTCAAAGTTTTAAAAATTTTGCTGAAAATCTGAGTTTGCTTAAAAAGATTGATCAAAATTTTATGTTGCACTTCAGTAGTAAATACTACTGTTATCCCTCACTTAAAAGAACATTGTCCCTAATGTTCTATTTCTAAGTTAGGTTAATCCCATACTTAGATTTTTGTGTAGGTTCCGTATACGGACCAAATCGAGAAGCCTAAAACTTGTATGAAGATGCGGAATTGAACACACAAGTTATGCTAGATATTTAACAAGTAAATGACCAAAACACAAAGTGTAAGTTTATATAAACAATCAACAAGTGAGATTACATACACTTTAACTAGACACACAAGGATCTAAGCTACACAATATGTGAGTTTTCTACAGAGAGTTTCGTAGTGTTGTGTGTGAGTGTTATTTGGTGACTAAAACAGAAGCTGATAAGCTCTATTTATAGTCTGATCCAAACTTCATGCGACACAATCCTTGTGTCGCATAGATTGTCACTGCGACACAAATATTGTGTCGCATACATTGACTCTGCGATACAATCCTTGTGTCGCATATACAGACACTGCGACACAATGCTTGTGTCGCAAGATTACAGAAAATTGTAATTAATCTAAATCTAAAACTGTTTTAATACGTAATTACAATATCGACACAATTACAGACTGAGACCAACTGACAGACACATTTAGATGCACCAACAAACTCCCCCGTGTCTTCAGCTTGGTCTTCAAAAATTTCTTCAATTAGCTTCAGTCTTCAAACCCATCCGGGTGGAAAGTTTCCTCCAGCGTGTACGCCAAAAGTGAAGCATATATCGACAATTTTCTGAAATCGCTTTGCCAAAATCGTGTTGAACTCGTTGTCAGGGTTGTAGCGAATGCGACTATCGAACAGCTTCTTCATATCATCCTTTGACAAATTTATCAGGCTCATTGGGTCAAATATTCTGAATTCTGCTTTTGGTAAACCCCACAACGAAGTAGATTCAGTTTGAGGCACTGAATCCGGTACATAGACAAGAACGGCTTCGCCGGTGTGAGCATCCAGTTCCCAGTAGTGAAATCGTTTCAGCAGATTGAAGGGAACAGATTCCAGCGAGACTTCACGAAGACAATTAGTAGGAGGATAGTGATTTCTGACGATTGGCTGATTTGTCTTTGGGTCAAGCTTTTTCTTGAATGTAAACCTTGTGCCCAGTACCGGTTTGACATAATGATATTTCTTTGATCGTATTTCTGCACGCATGACCTTTTGAATTGCATTTGCAATTCCATCTTTGTGAGGATTGATCAGCTGAAGTTGAGAAAGACGAACAATGTCATGCTTAGACAGCGTGCTCAGTTTCTTCAATGATCGTCGAAAGTACTGAATACCATCACGTCTTTTGATCATGAACCTTCCCTTGTTCACCTTCCAACTTTTAATAAGGCCGGTATAATCACCGCCAACCTTGTATTTCTTGCAGGTAACAGGAACAGGTTCGAGATTTTTACCTTTGATGAACCAGTTATCCCTGATGGACATTTCCCTGTCAAAAGGAACATGTTCGAATGTATCCTGTGGGAAGATGTCATTGTAATTTGTCCTTGTTGATTCAGGAGCAGAAGTAGCCTGAGAAGAAGATCCTGAGGTAGATCCTGGTACATAGTTGAATGCAGGCCCTGACTCATCGTCTGAAGAATCGGATACAACAATACCTTCCTGTGGATGAGAGGGCTGATCAATATATTCTTCATTTGGGTCAAGCCCTTCTTGCTCAACCACAACATCATCATCATCATTTGCAGCCTCGAAGTCAAAAGGCTCTTCAGGCACAACCCCTTCTTCATTAACCGCAGCTTGAAAGTATGTCAAATTACAATAAGTGTAATCTACAGCTAACGGTTTCGGTTGCCCTGGTAACTTAAGAATATAATCCAAAATTAAAGGAGTTTCATTAATCGAGGAATTAGTTACATTATCAGGGTTTACATTATCATCGCCCTCGGCGGAAACCCTAGGTGTTGATTCTAAAGCCGGTTGGCTTGGCTCCCCCGAAGCAATAGCTTGGGTTTCCAGCTGCAAAATCTTTGACTTCAGCTCTGCGTTCTCTTTTTCCAGGTTAGAGATTCTGGCATCTTGAGCTTCAAACACTGTCAATTGAGCATCCATATCATGCTGCATTTTGTCAAGTCTGCGCAGGAGCTCTTGAATAACCGCTGGGTGAGGGGTGATTGGAGTTTCAGTCCTCGGCGGCTCAGAAGATGTGGAAGTGGAAGTGCGAGAGCGCCTGATCAGGGGATCCAAAATGTCAGTATCTGAGGGATCACGAGGCCTTTTACCTCGGCTGGAGGATTCAGGAGGTGGAGAAGGTGGCTGATAGGCATCGATCTCACGATCGAGATCCACAAACTCCTGATCCATAGGATCTGGCAACACCGGCGGTTGCTGAGCAGCAGGTTGTTGAGCTGGGGGTGGTTGTTGGACTGGAGGTGGAACTGGGGTTGGTGGAATAGTAGGCCGAGGAGCTGGATCATTGAACTGCTCACCAGGAGGACCAACATAGGCAGGGTCGACAATATGTCCGAACAGGGCAACCTCACGTTCCGGTGCCTGACCCTGCTTGGCAAAAGAGGTACAAATGGTGTAAATCCGGGTATTCATCGGCGTCTGCTTGAAAGTGTGGAAAGCAGTCACCGGAAGACCTGGAAGTAGATGATTCAGCAGTAGCTGAGTGAATCGAGGATATAAAGCCCACTTGTCACGGGTATCCAGTGCGTTGTTGACAAAGCCCCTGAAGATATAACCAGAGAAGTTGAAGGGCTTGTTGTAGATTAACGCAAGAAAAGCTGATACAGTCGCGTAACTCATTCCCTCGAGGCCTGCCCTGCGGCTGGATAGACAGACAATCACAATGTGAGCCAGATACCGCCAAACCTTGGTCATATAGGTCTTCTTGTACTGGTCAACGGGAATATCCTGATAACCGATCGATAGCATTCCCTGAGCAATAGCAGCAGCACTAAACTGAACGAGCATATCTGGGTTGTCCCCAAACTCAAAGAAATCCCGAATCAGCTGCTCAGTAAAGATGACCTCTTGACCTCGAACCCTAGAAATAATACGAGTATCCTGTTCCTCTTTGTTGACCACAACATTATCCCAAAACTCAGTAACGTGGTCCCGTAAAATCCGTGTATCAGCAATAATGGCTTTATAGATTCGAGACCGTCGTAGAAAAGAGATCATGGGTCGATATGGACGCGATGTCTCAACAGCAGTGTTCATGAAAGCCACAATATTGTGACGTGGTTCCCAAAAATATTTCGTCACATCAATTACTGGAAGTGGAGCAGCTTGTGCAGGTTGTTGATCAGCCATATCTAAAAAAATAACAGTAATACAACAAAAAACTCGAGCTGCGTTAGCGTTAGTACACAAAAAAATAATCGCGTTTTATTTTACAAATGTTCTGCGACACAGCAGTTGTGTCGCACAGGAGAGATACGACACAATAGTTGTGTCGCAGAGATATACTACGACACAAGGCTTGTGTCGCATGACACGTGTCACGCGGACAGCATTTCCCTTGCATTTAGCATTTATTGAGAAATTAATCTCGGATACGACATAAGGTACGACACAAGGCTTGTGTCATATGTTATGTCGTAGAAAATACGACATAAGCAGTTAAGCTCAATACGACATAAAACTAACGAATCTATGCGACACAACGACTATGTCGTATGTTGTGTCGCATTGATGAACACCAAACCAACCCAGATTTAAGTTTGAGAAAATTTTTTTGAGGTTTTCGAAATCTAACCATACCCTAGGGTTCGCAAACAGTAGGGGATCAATAATATCAAGGTTTCTAACCCTAGAAACCCCTAAACCCTAAATAATTTAAGAGAAACCGTAACCCTAAAAGTTTAAAAATATACAAATTATGCTACGGGTAAACAAGCGATGAAATTGTGAAAAAACTCATACCGAGAGATACACGGAAGGATGAAGAGCAAGAATCAAGCAAAGAATCGCAGTGAAAACACTTCGAAAGCACGAATCGAAAAGGAATACGCTTGTGTCGCAAAATCGCTTTTGTGTCGTACAGTATGTGTCGCGAAAAATTTTGGAAACGTAAATGATTATGTCGCATGGTGTGAATAATTAACCCCGACACACTATACGACACAATATGCGACACGTTATACGACACTGTATACGACACAATTCTTGTGTCGTATATTAAGGATACGACACAATGCTTGTGTCGTATATAACACATAGCAGATTTTGATGACACCAAAAAAAATTTGATTTTAAACCCGATTATGATTGTGATATAAGGATTTTCGCGATGAAGACGATTTGTGACTTAAAAATAAAGATAAAGTAAAATTAAATACAAAGATAAAAAAAATATAAAAAAAAATATAACAAAAACATCTAAAAGCATAATATTTTTGGTGACGGAGTTGTGATTATTCTGGTTAGGGATCATATCGACATAACATACAATAATTAGGAACAGTAAGTGTTATTTCGATCATCATTATATTTGTCCTCTTTAAATTTACGTGTCATGTTAGAAACAGTTTTTATAAAAATTATTTCAAGACGATTATTAGTATATTTGTCCACTTTAAACGTGTTATACGCACATCTAGAAACTAATTTTTATTATTCGCATGCATATTTCTCTGTGGTCACCACCATAGATATACATCTTAACTTAAGACATAGACCATGTTTCCATTTTACAGAGAGAATATTAGAATATCAAATTTAAGAATCAAGTCAGCGGTGACAGGTCTGTACTTGCGTACAACAGAGCGACATAGCTTGATTCAGGTTTAAGCAAAACCAGACTTGGTCAAACCATTTTGGCGACCTTGTAAGGTATCTCAATTTTAAAGACTTTGCAAGTACTTTGACTTGTGTTTGCTTAATTTTAAGTATATATAACCGGAAACCAGGTCTATACTTACGTATAACAGAGGAGACTGTCAATATATACCCCCAAATGATATCAAATAAACTTCTTTCAACGAACACATGTCTAGTATAAGTAAGAAATTAAGACACTTGTCATACATCTAATGATGTTGTACCATTTGAAATAGACATTTAATTGTTAAGCTTCTTAAGCAGTTTCAAGAAGTGTAGTATAACAAGCCTACTAATATATCGTATGATGAAGACAACGTTTATAGAAACTGTTTTCAGCACGTCAGATAAATCTACTGACACATCCAAGATAAATCTTAAAATTCCACTCAATGCAAGTTACCCGATGTACTATCATATCCCAAGCTGTTTACAGACACAACTTCAACGTCTATTTTAAAAATATAGCAATCATTGCATTTCTTATATACGAAAGAGTATAAAGAGTGGCGATTGCGTAAATTTTTTTTTTTTTTTTTTTTAATAGACAGCAAATAAACTGTACAAAAATCAAGTCACAAATCATTTCTTGAGATCAAGAGAAATCATCCCTATCATTTCTACAAGTTCGTCGAAACGAGCACGCGAAAATGCTTTTGTGAATAAGTCGGCCTTTTGCATAAGGGTATCTACATGAATGAGGTCAATTAAGTGTTTCTCATAGCAGTCTCGTATGAAGTGAAACCTAATCTCTATATGTTTGGTCTTAGAGTGTTGAACGGGATTGCGAATAATAGATATAGCGGCAGTATTATCAATATGAACAGGAGTCAAGGTAAGAAGTAACCCGTAATCACGCAATTGATGTTGAATCCACAGAATCTGGGAACAACAGCTTGCAGCAGCAATGTATTCAGCTTCCGCTGTTGAGGTGGAGACTGTGGTTTGCTTTTTACACTGCCAAGATACCAATCGAGAACCGAGATATTGACATCCTCCTGTAGTTGACTTTTTATCCGAATTGCAGCCGCCATAATCAGAATCAGAGTTGGCAGTGAGAGAGAAATCTTTTTCATTTGAGTACCATAGACCAAGTGATGGTCTATTTTGAGGTAACCAAAAATTCGCTTCACCGCCTTCATGTGAGAAACCTTGGGCTTTGCTTGATACCTGGAACAGATAGACACAGCAAACACAATATCTGGTCTGGATGCAGTAAGATACATCAGCGAGCCTATCATGGACCGATAATCTCGCTCCTTGCAGTCTTCTTCGTGTTCAGCTGGCCCGAGCTTGTGATCTATTTCGATAGGAGTACCATATGGTTTACAGTCATGGAGCTCATACCGAGTCAACATGTCATTGACATATTTGGACTGATGAATGTAGAGACCTTTATCAGACTGTTCAACCTGGACACCGAGAAAAAATTTAAGTTCTCCCATGGCACTCATCTCAAACTCGGACTTCATGATCTTCTCGAAATCTCTGCACAAAGAATCATTTGTTGAGCCAAAAATTATGTCATCCACGTAAACCTGTACCAGTAACAAATCCTTTCCATCCCTTTTTATAAAGAGAGTGCAATCAATTTGGCCTCGTGAAAAGCCATTTTTCGTTAGATGATTTGCCAACCTCGCGTACCAAGCTCTAGGAGCTTGATGAAGACCATATAAAGCTTTTCCTAACTTGCAAACAAAATCAGGATGATTTGGGTCTTCAAAACCAGGAGGTTGCATGACATACACATATTTCAGAACCTCTCCATACAGAAATGCGCTCTTGACATCGAGTTGATAAACCCGAAAACCTTTAAATGTCGCGTACGCCAGAAAGATGCGAATGGATTCCAATCTTGCAACTGGAGCAAACACATCATCATAGTCCAAACCCTCGATTTGAGTAAAACCTTGAACCACCAACCGTGCCTTATTTCAAATAACTATGCCTCTGTCATCCTTTTTCACACGATATACCCAGCGAGTTCCAATTGGATCGACATCTTTGGGTAAAGGAACTAAACTCCAGACATCAAGCTTCTTGAATTGATTTAATTCTTCCTGCATAGCCTCAATCCAGTACGGGTCTTTCAAAGCTTCAGTGATTTTCTTCGGTTCAAGCTGGGATAAGAAACATTCTTCTATTTCTTCTTCAATACATGCAAAAGAGGCAGTTGAAGATTCTTCACGAGATTCATTAGCAGCTACTTGACCTCTAGTTAAAACGCCTTGTTGAAGTTCACCAATGATATTATCAGTGGGGTGGGAAGAATGAATTCGAAGCTGAGGAATCGGATCAGGCACAATGATCGAATCCAGATTAGAAGGAGCGACTTCTGAATGTTCAATAGCAACTGAGTGATCAGTGGCACAACTTTCATGGTCAACTGGTAAGATGATATCAGTTTCAGTTACAGGATTGGATTCAGTAGCCATCTGATTAGCGTCGGAGGGAATATCATCATAGACAATATTCTCAGGTGGTATAGCTCTAGAGGTTGAAGTAGAGACTTCAGAAGAAAGATCTAAACCATGAAGTAGAGATACTACCTGATCTTCTTCACTAAATTTGGGAAGATTAAAAGAATCTACCAACTTGTCATACTCAAACAAGGATTCCGGTCCCTTGCCCTTTGGAGAATCAGTATACTTCATGAACCTTACTTCAAAATGTTCCTCTATTCTCCTAGTAGACTTGTTGAAAACTCTTTTATTTGGCGAGTTCACAGAATATCCCAAAAATAGACCATCGACCGCCTTTTCATCAAATTTGCCTACAGAGTCCTTGGTAATTAAGATGGTGCAAGGACACCCAAAAGGCTCAAGAAACTTCAAGTTTGGTTTGCGATTATTCAGCAATTCATAACATGTTTTGTTTCGCTTTTTAACCATGGAGACCTGATTTAACACATAGCAAGCAGTGTTAACAGCTTCGGCCCAAAATGTAGTAGGCAGATGCGCGTCAGACAACATGGTTCTTGCTGTCTCAATAATTGTCCTATTTTTTCGTTCGGCTACTCCATTTTGCTGAGGAGTACGAGCAGCACTAAACTGATGAAAGATTCCCTTTCGAAGACAATACATTTCCAAGGTTCTGTTCTTGAATTCTGTTCCATTATCGCTGCGAAGTTTCTTGATTTTCAGATTACACAGATTTTCCAATCTGTCGAACAAATAGGTTAAAGTATCAGGCGTTTCATCCTTTCCCGCCAAGAAATATACCCAGGAAAACCTTGAGTAATCATCAGTAACAACTAGACAATACGACTTTCCTCCAATACTTTTCTTGTTCACAGGACCGAACAAATCCATGTGAAGCAACTCCAATGGAGATTCAATAGAATTCACCTGCTTAGACTTATGGAACTTCTTGTGTTGTTTCCCTTTGAGACAGGAAATGCATTCATCATCTATTACAAATGACTTTTTAGGCACACCTAACACAAGATCATTATTAATAAGATAATTCATTCTCCGAAAATGAATATGTCCCATTCGTCTGTGCCAAAGCAGTGAATCTTTAGAAGATGCTTTTGATAACAAACAGGTATGCTCCTTGGTAACCACAGTATGCATATCCAAAATGTACGAGTTGCGTACACGAGGTGCTCTCAGTAACACCCATTCCTCAGGAATGACAAATCCCGGCTTCAAAATTAAGCATTCAACATCTGTAAATGCAGTAGTGAACTTCTTGTCGCAGACTTGAGAAACACTGATCAAATTGTGTTGCAGTTCCTCGACATAATTCACTTTATCAAAAGTCACTTGCCCGTTAGAAAGAGTACCCTGACCAGTTATGTTACCACCTGTGTCTCCCGCAAAAGCAACATGTCCTCCACGATATGGTTTAACATTTGACAGAAGAGACATGTCACCAGTCATGTGCCGTGAGCAGCCACTATCCACGTACCACTTGCTGCTTTGTACATGTCCTGACTGCTACAGCACAACATAGGGAATAGGTTAGATAGAAATGGAGACCCAGGCCTTTACAGACTTGGGTACTCCAGAGATCTCATCAATAATAACTACATCAGTTAAAACTTTGTTTTTCAAGAGATCAGATGTATTTTCTGATGCAGTATTACTTGATGATGAGACATTTTGTGACTCTTTAGGTCTCCAAACTTTCACAGGAACAGTATTGGGTTGCCTGTTAACAATGTTAGGCTGTTTGACCAGTGGTTTACTGAGCCTAGCAGCATTGACTTTCGGGATAGAAGTTTGAGCATGTGAACTCCTTTTTGAAAATGATTTAACAGTTGAATTTCTATAAGTAGGCATTTTTGGAACACCTTTTGCAAACTTCTTTCTTAAAAGCAATGGGCATTGATTAATCAGGTGACCCTGTTTCTTGCAGTAGAAACATGATCGTCTTTCCCTAAAGGTTTGGTCGTTACAGTCTAGAAATTGAGGTGAGATAGACAACTTATGTGAGCATGTGAAAGTGGATGTCTCAGAATGTGAAACAGAAGATTTAACAGAATTCTTGATTGATTTGTCATTAGTATTCTTTAAACCTTTTCTTTTAAGTTCAGCCTGAGTCTTAGCATTTCTTTGAAAACTTTCATCAGTTAACCCAGAATTAATGGTGTGATGTTCGGGCTTAATATTTTTCATTTCACATTGAGACACACACTTACAAGGAATATCCTCAATCTCAACCTCTTCTTCAATAGTTTGTAAGGGAGCAGGCTGAAAACTACCAAAGGAGGTGAACTTGACAGTTCCTGAGGATGCAAACTTAACAGGCTCAAAAGGCTTCACTGGTTTAGCCTTGATTATTTTAGTTTTCTTTCTATCATGTCTGACCTCTATGTCAGCTTGATAGAATTCAGGCAGCTTAACAGCAGGCAAACTAACAGATTCAACTACAGGCATCTCCACTTGCTTAACAACAAGTTCATTAACTGGCAGTTCAACCGGCTTTGTATCTACTAAAGTAGTAGGCACAAAATCTTTAATTTCATCCTTAGACGGTCTACATAAATTTATATCTAAAGATGGAGGCGGTTGATTATGATAACCTAAACCAGACTTATCTTTAGCGTTAGACCTACCCGTCTGCAGAATCTCAGTAAAGACCATGGATGAAGTGTTGATATTCTTGAGTTTTCGTTTGTAATCAACAACTTCGGCTTGGGAGGCAGCCAATTCCCTTTTTAAATGAGCAATCATCTTTAAGTAACTGTCAATTTCATCTTGATTACTGAAAATAAGAGCTTTTAACTCTTTTTTATCTTCTATAAATTGATTAATGTTACTTTCAAAATGTTTCTCATTATTTTTCAAAACTTTGTTTGCCTCCATCAAGTTCAAGATATCAGACTTCAAGATGTTATTATGTTCCATAAGCCCATTTACTTTACCAGTTAAACTAATACAAGAATCACAAGAAAATGATGCAAATTGTACCTCATTGTTGATGGCCATGAAGCATTGCTCTTGAGCCTCATGAGCAGAGAAATCATAAGCATCACCATCTTCAATCAATAATGCAGCCTTAGTAGTAGTATTCTCAATCTGTTTTGGAGCAACAGATGGCTTTGTGAAACCAGTGGCAGGCTGTCGACCTTTCTCACATTCTCGGGCAAAGTGTCCAAGATTCTGACACTTATAGCATTTGATTTTGCTTTTGTCGAATCCCATTGGTGTTCGGTCAGCAACATCTTCAAGAGATCTCTTTCCAGTTCTTCTTAGATACTTCTTGGCTCTGCGAGTGAGCATAGCCATATTCCATCTAATGTCTATTCTTTCTAACTCATCTGGATCAACCTGATTGAAATCTTCATCAGTCAGTTCTAAGGTACTGACTCTCTTAGAGAGAAAGTCTTCATAAGATGACAGAAAAGCGGTGAACATTGCAGCATGCTCATCTGTGGTGGCTGAGGAAGGAACAGACGATGATGAACAAGGTTTACTTGAAGAAGCAGTATAAGTTGGGAGGGCAGAAAATGTTCCTACAGCTGGATTACTGTAAGAAGAAGATCTCTGAGAATTAGCCTCAGATGAGATGAAAGCGATTCCACCATTACTTGATTCTGATGTACGAGCAGTGGATCTTGTTTCCTTCTTTTGAATATCCAAAGCACCAGCTTCAAGCTTTCCAACAAGATCATCTAAAGACAATTGCATTGTCTTAGGATCATTTTCCAATAGAAGAACTCGCGTTTCCCAACTTGGAGGAAGAGCAGCTAAAGCCTTTTTATTAATCTCAGAATTTTTTAGATTATATCCTCCAGCTTGTAGTTCGTTTACAGTACGTGTAAATCTACAAAGCATATCTCTGACCGTCTCATTCTTCTGGATATAGAAATAATCAAACTGAGTTTTGACTAATTCCAGTTTGCTCTCAATGAACTCCGAATTGCCACTAAATCTCTTCTCAATTGCAATCCAAAGATCATAAGCGATTGTTTGTGGAAACATATCCAGAACGTCAGTTGGGAGTGACATAGTAATAGCAGAATGAGTTTTGCGTTCAATTTCCCATGCTTTTCGTTCTTCGGGAGTGTATGAACGAATGGGTTTGGGTGGAGGAACGCCCATGTGTTCTCCAAGAGCAACCGGTGCTTCATATCTTTCAAGAAGAGCCAATTCCATGACAGGATCAGTGAATAAAACAAAAGATATAAAACGTTGTTTCCAAGCTCGATATTCCATCCCTGGTGCAAAATAAGGAGGTTTATTTGCACTACCGATTGTAGCATTATGTTGTAGAACTGCATCAACACTTTGAAGAGACATGTTGAAAATCTGCAAGAAAAGTTAGTAGGAATCCAACAAACAAGCTGAATTTTTGTCTAAGTCTGGGAAAATGCGACACAATGGTTGTGTCGCAGAAGGTCAGTACGACACAGAAGTTGTGTCGCAGAACTTAATCCGACAGAAGACAAAAATGCGACACAACCGTAATGTCGTAGATTATGTCGCAACTTGTGTCGCAGACCAGTTAAGGTCAAAGGGAATTATGTCGTAAGCTTATGTCGCACGTTATGTCGCACTATATGTCGCAGACAAGTTAATGTCGTATGGTTGTGTCGTATGAACAGTGGATACGACACAGTGCTTGTGTCGCAAAGTCACGCGTGCAGACAGCGCCTAGAGCCCACAAAAAAATTCAACTTTCAACACAAATAATAAACAAATACACCATGCTTTGTATCAGTTCTGAATCTCAATATTTTAACCAACAAAGTCACCAACTTTAGATTGACCAAATCTAAAGGTTTGACAAACACAACTTTTGAAGATTAAAACACCAAAAAAAGGCTAAACTTTGAGCTTTTTGACCAAGAACACCAAGAACACACAAATATGAAAATAATGATTTTTAGACCAAAATCTAGCAAAAGCTAACTCGAAACCACAACTCAAGAGTATGTAGCTCTGATACCAATTGTAGGTTCCGTATACGGACCAAATCGAGAAGCCTAAAACTTGTATGAAGATGCGGAATTGAACACACAAGTTATGCTAGATATTTAACAAGTAAATGACCAAAACACAAAGTGTAAGTTTATATAAACAATTAACAAGTGAGATTACATACACTTTAACTAGACACACAAGGATCTAAGCTACACAATATGTGAGTTTTCTACAGAGAGTTTCGTAGTGTTGTGTGTGAGTGTTATTTGGTGACTAAAACAGAAGCTGATAAGCTCTATTTATAGTCTGATCCAAACTTCATGCGACACAATCCTTGTGTCGCATAGATTGTCACTGCGACACAAATATTGTGTCGCATACATTGACTCTGCGACACAATCCTTGTGTCGCATATACAGACACTGCGACAAAATGCTTGTGTCGCAAGATTACAGAAAATTGTAATTAATCTAAATCTAAAACTGTTTTAATACGTAATTACAATATCGACACAATTACAGACTGAGACCAACTGACAGACACATTTAGATGCACCAACATTTTGAATGATGGTCAATATTTTCCAAGTCATTCTCTGTTCGTGAGTCATAATCCCACACTTAAAGTTTTACTTGGAATTTCAGTGTGTTTAATCAATCAAAGTAAGGTTAGAAGAGAAACTTCCTTATATTGCGTGCGTTGCCACTGGATTTTATGGACCAGATTCAAGTGTGTAAATTCGCTAGAAATGGACCAGGCTCATTAAAATGAACTTGTTTCATAATCCCTACGTCGAGTTCTGCGTAATAAATATCCTTCAAAAAACACAAATGTCAATACACGCTAATACTAAACAGAAATAAATAATAATAGCTAATCCATGTCAGCGTAGAGTGTCTCCCAATTGGTGAAGTTATCATCCATAAAGATCGTGTTTTCGTCGACCGATGTAGGTGATGCTGACTCCATGATGGTATAGACTGGAGATGCAGTTCCATTCTCTGGATCCTGAATCCAAGCATCTACTGCAGTGATCTCCTCCTCTAATGGGTTCGTAATAGTGGGGTAGTCCTGCGCAGTCAGGTTCCAAGGTGGGAATAGGTCCCACTGTGGAATGTGCGGAGCGGGATCAGGTCCCATCTGAAAAGGGCAAACAGATGTGGAAGGAAGGCTCAGAGCAGTGTAGATCTCAGTGATGGCAGTGTGCTGGACCTCGAGGGCTCTCAGTATCGACCAAGTGACAGCAGGGTCCATGGTAGTCACCTCATGATGAAATAAGGGTACTCTGGAGGTCCCTGCGGTCTGTCCCTCTGATCGGCGAGATGAAGGTAACCTGGCATGGAGGGAATGTAAAAGGAATGTCTCCTGAACGTTCACCTCCACCAAGTCTGCCAAGGTCTCGTCCAATCGACGGGGCAGTGACTGCGATCCCCTGATGGTCCTCATGCTACTACCCGGTGATGAACTCCGGGAGTGATACATGGCACGTGAGCGTCTCTGACTGGGGGCTCGTGCTCTAGCTAGCTGCGAACTCATCCTGCAAAATACAAAAGGTTAATGGTCTAACATAATCATTAGCCTTTCATAAGGCAAGGTACTGCATAAGAATGGATTAGATCAAACACAAAAGTAAAAGAAAAATTAATGCTGAAAATATAAGATAGGCTTGGGATGCCTCCCAAGAGCGCTTTGTTTATCGAGTCTCGTAGCTTGACTCATTCATACCTACTATTCTATTAGGGTGGTTCATAGTTATAGACTTCCTCGATTGTGGGAAAGTCTTCTACGTAGTGTTTTAATCGGTGACCGTTTACTTTGATATTCCCGTCTGGAGCCTCGAGTTCGATGGCACTATAAGGAAATACTTTAGTGTTTTAATCGGTGACCGTTTACTTTGAATTTACCAGAAAACTTCTTAAATCGGGAGTTAAAGAGTAGAACTTTATCACCTGGATTGAAGCGTGTGGGGTGGAGCTTTGAATCGTGGAGCAACTTGGTTCTTTCCTTGAATTTGTAGAGCTTTCATAAGCTTGATCTCTTAACTCTGGTAGCTAATTCAATTGCATTTTCCGGTGCGTTCCCGTTATCGTAGGATCTAAGCTACAGTTTTTCAGCGCCGAGTAAGCTTTTTATTCGAGTTCAATCGGGAGATGACATGCTCTTCCATAAACGATCCTATAGGGGGTTGTTCCTAATGGCATTTTATAAGCTGTTCGGAATGCCCATATGTGACACCTGCCAAGCTAGGACTAGTAATTAGTTCCTACTTAACTGTTAATACATGTAATTAGTGTGGTACTAGGCTAATTAATGTATCAAAATGTATATTAATATGCGATTTGGTTTAAATCGTACGAATTTCAAATCGAATGTAATTCGATTCAAATCGTACGGACGTTGGTTAACATTTATATCAAGCAATGTAATATTAATTAAGGACACTTTTATGTCACAAATATTATTTTGATAATATTTTCAATTACATTTTGTATCGCATAATAAACATCTACGCGACTCAAACATTTAAAACACAAACAAACGAAACCAATTGAATTAGTAAGTATTAGTAAAATACTTCAATAAATGAATTAAATGAACTCCCGTATTTTAAAACTTACATTGTAAACAGTCAAAATAATGATTTAATGTTTAACGACTGGGGAAGACGAGCACCGCACGGAGCACAATTACTGGGGCTGGAAAGGTGAGGCTTTCACCAAAACCCCACCTCCCTCCTTTCTTCCCCCTCATTTCCACCACTTACTTTCTCTTTCTTCCTTCCATTTTCTCTCAACTTTCACCACCACCACCATCATCTAAAACCACCAAATAACACCAACAAACCACCATAAATCGTCACACCCATTTAGAGAAAAACGATCACCACGCAACGATCTACACTCCTACCTTTTCGGAATTTTGATTCATCACTTTGTAAGTTTCCGACGAAACTCGAAACCTTTCGATTTCAAGTGTTTTTAAGTTCTAGTTGTTTCTTTAAGCTTAAAATGTCCAAATATGGGTTGAGTAAAAGTCACAGGTCGAATGGAGGCCGGAAAACACCTTTTCGGCTCATTTTCCGGCCAACAGCTCGTTGTGTCGCAGAGGCTCCAGGCCACCTGCGACACAAGCCTTTGTGTCGCATAATTTGAATTATGTCGCACTTAGCGACACAAGCCCTTATGTCGCAGAGGTGATCTGCGACACAACAGACTATGTTGCACTTAGCGACACAAGCCCTTATGTCGCAGAGGTGATCTGCGACACAACAGACTATGTCGCACCTAGCGACACAAGCCTTATGTCGCATGCTATGTCGCATGAAACAGAACCAAGAAAACACAAATTTTACTAAGTGTCGAGACCTTAAATTTTATCACTCGATTTCACCCAAATTCAAGCCCATATGCGTTTTTCACCAAAGCAATTTAGTAGAAATAAAAATTTCCCAAGCTCGACCCCAGCCAGGGGCTCTGCCCCTTGGACCCCGCCAGGGGCTGCCGCCCCTTGGACCCCGCTACCAGGGGTGCTGCCCCCGGACCCCCGTCATCCAGGAACTTATAAATACTTTTCTCACTAAGTGTCAAACACTTACAGATAATGAAATCTGATACAACGATACATATAATAATAACACTTTTGGCTTATTATTACAAACCGTCACCAACGGACCATACTTGCTTTTCAAAACTACAAACGAAATACTAAACAAACACGTGGACATTTCCTAGTTGAGTGGACAACTAGCATGGGTGATCTTTTGAGATACCTACTTAATTGATTACTTGCTTACTTACAACCTTGTGCGTTTTGGACGCCAGAGGGTTGCAGGGTTCGGAGAACCACGTACGGAATTACATCCACTTTACTTACTTGATTACACCTTCATACTTACTAGACTCAGGTGAGTCTTACAGCCCCACTTTTACTGTTTTACTTACGGGGTGAGATACATTGCTTACTTTTATTGAACACAAGTACGGACAACTTATTTTACTATACGGGATTGCATGAGTTACTTACTTTTACTAAAGTCTCTCCATCATATATCGTTAGTTATGGACTTAAGTGCGAACACTAGTTAATGGATCCATTAGGGAAATGACCCTCCCCGCCCGGGGTAGTAGTGCTACCACGAACCGTTCTGTATAAACGGGCGACTATTATTCGTTACTTATGCTTGCTCAGTTACGAGCATGTCACGGGAGCAACTTATTACTTACGGGTTAAGCTTCGATTATGAGCCTCATGGCAACGGTATAACTTACTTATTTTACATTTGCGGGATTGCAAATACCTGATTCACGCCTGCGGGCATTACCGATGAAATCTTGTGTTCAAATACTAATATTATTTACAAACCTGTGAGATTCACCAACATTCGTGTTGACCTTTTAGCTTTGTATCTCAGGTACACAGACGGAGTAGGATTCCCTCAGGATACTAGCTAGAGTCGCATGATTTCTACATTGCATTTAATGGAGATTCTTAGCATTATCTTTTGTATTTATTATGATTATGTAATAGAATCTCCCGCTTTATGCGCGGACTCTAGGGAACTTCATTTTGTAACCCGAAACTCTATGTTTCAAACATTTTATGTGTGGAAATGTAACCATTTTACAAACGTTGCATATAGATGTCGTTTGCTTTACTTTTGTGCTGTGATATTTGATTAGTAGCACCCCAAAGCTTGCTTCCGCTAAACAGTGATTTTGGGGGTGTTACACCATAAATCCTCATCTAGCTTATCTACCCATCTCTCCTTGTGTTAACCAATTGTGCATTCCAAGATCCTTTTTAGTGCCCGGTTTGTAATTTCTGCTTGCCCATTTGTCTGCGGGTGGTAGGCCATAGATGTCTTCTGGGTAACACCGTATTGTTGCAATAGTTTCATAAACTGAGTATTGCAAAAGTGCATGCCTCGATCGCTGATGATCACCCGAGGTGTTCCAAACCGACAGAACAACCGTTTTAAGAACTTGGTTATGACCCTTGAGTCATTTGTTGGAAAGGCAAGAGCTTCAACCCATCTGGATACGTAGTCGACATCTACTAGAATGTATTCTTTTCCGTATGATTTTGGAAATGGTCCCATGAAATCTAGTCCCCATATGTCAAATATTTCACATGCTTGGATATTCCTCATCGGCATTTCGTTACGCGTTGTGATATTTCCAAACCATTCAAATATCGCAGCGTTTCACCAAGTCTTGTGCATCTCTGAAAATAGTATGCCAGTAGAATCCTGAGTCGTAAACTTTCTTTGCTGTCAAATTGGCTGCGTGATGTCCTCCGGTGGGTTCGTGACGGCTTTGGTGGAGTATGTGTTCCGCTTCTTTCCCATCGACACATCTTCTTACAATTTGGTCGGGACAGACCTTGAACAAATATGGCCAAAAGTAATGCTTGACATCGCGGAGGAATTTTTGTCTTAGCGATGATATCATCCCTTTCCTTGTGATCCCTCCAACTACGAAATTGGCAATGTCTGCAAACCAAGGATTGTCAGTGAATTGCAAACCTTGCATTTGTTCTCCCAAACTCATTAACTGCTCTTCTGGAAATCGATCTTTAATATCTCTTTCTGCAAGTTGTTCCATTGACAGATTTTCAAGTCGACTTAAATGATCTGCGGTGACATTTTTTGATCATTTCTTATCTTTTATCTCGATGTCGAATTCTTGTAGGAGTAGAATCCATCATAACAATTTGGGCTTTGTGTCTTGCTTTATGAAGAGGTATTTTAGGGCTGAGTGATTCGTGTACACTATTGTTTTGGATAGTATTAGGTAGGATCTAAATTTATCAAAGGCAAACACTACGACTAGCAGCTCCTTCTCAGTGGTTGTGTAGTTCTCTTGAGCATCTATGAGTGTTTTGCTAGCGTAGTAGATTGGTCGAAAGTGATTATCCTTTCTCTGCCCCAGAACTGCCCCAACTGCGAAATCACTAGCTTCGCACATGATCTCAAATGGTAGACTCCAATCTGGAGTGACCATGATTGGTGCATTGCTTAGCTCTTTTTTCAGGTAGTTGAAAGCCTTCATACAATTATCATTAAACACAACCTTGTTGTCTTTTCTTAGCAGTTGGGTGATAGGTCACGATATCTTGGAGAAATCCTTGATAAAATGGCAGTAGAACCCAGCGTGTCCTAGAAAGCTTCGAATGGCCTTAACGTTGGTTGGTGGTGGTAGTTTGGAAATGGTTTCGACTTTTGCTTTGTCTACTTCGATTCCTGACCTTGATATCCGATGTCCTAAAAATATTCCTTCATTCATCATAAAGTGACATTTTTCCCAATTCAAGACGAGATTTGATTCTTCACACTTGGCGAGCATTCTATCGAGGTTGGATAGACATGATGCAAAAGAGTCTCCAAAGACCGAAAAATCGTCCATAAAGACCTCCATGCATTGTTCAAGAGTTTGATAACCTCTTGCTTTACCACGTCCTGAATCTTAGGATTTACCCTTCTCTGACTTTGTATGGATGGTTTAAAATCGTCTCCATGAGTATCTTGTGTGCGCAATAGTTGGGACTGATTCCGTGTATATCAGAAATTTTCCATGCGATTGCTGATATCGCGTAAAAAGTCATGTTTTTACCACCGATATCTTTCTCATTCTGGAACAATACTTGGCAAATAAACTCAAATAATTTTCAAATCAATGAAACTTTGTCAAGAAGGTCAAAATAGAGTTGCACGAGAAAAATCAAGCAAAACGGATGAAAAACAAAGATTCCACATACGTTTGAAGATTCAAGACATCGAGAAAATATTTAAAGGAAAAAGTTCCCATCACTGAGATTTCTCTTATCCAAGATGTTCGTTTTCAAAATACGAATCTAACAGAAGAAGAATCAACAAAAACGGATGAAGAATGAAGATTCTACGTACGCCAAAAGATTCAAACGATTCGTACAAGGCATCCAAAGACCAGAGACATATGTTTAGGATTTATTTTCATCAAAGTCTTCATTTTTGAAAAACAAATCCAACGCAAAAATAATCGATGCAAACGGACGCATAACGAAGGAGATACGCACGAATCAAGAAACGAGACGAAAGACGGTGAACCGGAGCGGGGGAGAGGCAGCCGCCGCTGGCCACCACCCCACCGCCCCCGGTCACCATGGTGACAGCGCCGGCTGGCCTGTCCTCGTCTCCCATGCGCTTTTTCATCCTCGCCGGTACTCGCAGGGTACAGGTGCTAGACCTTTTCGGCAACTGTAGGGTACACGTGCTAGACTTTTACGCACTTTAGGGTATATGTGCTAGCAACTTTCACACCTTTTGCTAACATGTGCCCCAAGTTGCTAGAATGAACCAATTTCCCCCTATAAATAGGGAGCCATTGGTTCATTTGAAGACACACCTACACACCTTTACACCTTTCCTACACCATCACACACTTTTCTTAAATACTTTCTCACTTTGTTAATTTGTTAGATTTACTTTCTCATTCTATTGGGCTAGTTTAGGAAACTTGTTTAGAATAGAACGAAAGCAAGGAACGTGTTTGTAATCTTTGGTGTAAGCTTGGAGTTATTCTTATTAATTCAAGTCTATTCCTTCTCGCGCATTTATATCGGTTATTTCTATCCTTATCTATCTTAATTAAATATGTATACTTTAATTATGCTAGAGATAGTTTATGCCATGATTAGCGAGTAGATTACTATTGTGTTTGTTGTGATGTAATTATCATAAATATTTATGGGATGATCTTAAATATGTCGTGAAGTAATATGACGGCCCATATTCAACTGTTTACCTGATATAGTACTGGAAACGCTATTAAGCGGAGTACAAATGTATGGAAGTCGGTAATTGGTCGAAGATAGTTGTATTATAGATCGACATTATAAAAACGGAAACTTTATGATCGGACTTATCTTGTGATTTTAAACATAAAACTTATATTCACCTTTCGATTAACAAACGTGATTGTAACCTTGTAAAGAGGAGTCGCGAACCTTAATACTCGGTCAATAATTATCCGTGTCAAAACTACGGCTTAATTGTAACGTCATACAATCATCATAAAATGCATTGTGATTACGTGGAATTGCCATGAGTATAGTACACCTCCAATCACAATGTACTTATCATGAAAACATTGCGAAGCAATTAAATTCACAACGGAAACATCGGTAAATGATTAAATACGCTGTGAACTACTGTAGTATTTTCTGATATGGTTTGGGTTTAACTTTATGCAAAAGCCATCAGCATATTAATTATATTAGTTTATATTAGAGTAGGTAGGCTATAGGCTAAATAATCATTCACGAAAACCTAGGGATTTGTTAATTGTATTAAGAAAGGCAAGTTTAAAATCCAATTTAAAATGATATATTTCTTTAAACCGTGAAACCTAAAGTAAGGTACGCAAGAAACCTAAACGCTTTCCCTCGTTTACCATGCTTGAGTTTCACTAATAGGAATTAATCAAATAAGTCCGAACATATTTTCTAAGTTAGTTGTTTGACGGATTTGTAGTTCTTGTGGTATTAAGAACGGTTAGAATTGTTATGGACTCGCTACTCTTTTCCTTCGCCCATGAGCAAATGCATTCAATAACAAGGGCTACTGACTCCCTCGCAGGAGAGTGTGGAGAGTTGAGCATTGTCAGTCTGATCAAAATCATGATACCCTAGTTCCTCGTGACATATCAGTTGATAACCGACTGATAAGGAATCTATGGGTTATACCATAAGCTATCGAATCCAGTAAACATTCCCACTTTAGATAAACGTTTCCTCTAAGAACTCATCATCCCATATTATAAGCTAATGAAATCACAAAAAATACTACTACCTATAATCTGATTTATTATTACCTTTTATTCACTTTATTTAGTTTATTAGTTAACTGAACCAAAACCCCCAACGCACATTTATAAAAACCTATACTAGAAAGTAACGATTGACTGGATCACCTCTGTTTCAATTCAGTTTCTCTTTAAGAACGACTCTAGGTCATACTTAGCATCAACTAGCCTTTGGTTCAGTAGTACAAATTTCAAACACCCACCGATAGGCGTTGTGATCACTCGCGTTTGCGACGGTCGGACACCCATCAAGTTTTTGGCACCGCAGCCGGGGAGACTAACTGTCCGATACAGAGGCTCAACCAATCCTGGTTTCTAGTATACACTTATGATAAAAACTTATAAAAAACAAATAAAAACAAAACATTTTCTTTATTATCTGTTTTCCTTTAGTGCATGACCTATTCCCCTAGATCTGCACCGGTTTTTAACTTTCCTGATCCAGAACTTATAATACGCACTATTCGATGAGAAAAGAAGCAATCCGCATTTAGACAAGCAATGGCTGATCGCATCACTCTCGCTGACAACAGTAAGCCATCTGTTGAAGGAAGAGGAGGCCCAATTATCTACCCAGTAACCCAGGGCAATCATTCGAGCTTAAACACCACATCGTCCAACTAATCCAAAACCACTGTCAATTCCATGGATTACCAAGTGATGATCCAAACTCTCACCTCGACAAGTTCATATCTCTTTCAAACTCCTACAAACAAAACGGAGTTAGCCAAGATACAATCCGCTTGTATTTTTTTCCTTATTCACTCACACATCATGCACAAACATGGTTTGAAGGTTTAGAAACCGGCTCTATCCCTTCATGGACGGTGATGGCGACAAAGTTTCTAACCAAGTACTTTCCGCCCTCTAAACAAACCAAACTCCGAAATGACATCATGAACTTTCACCAACCTTTTGATGAGTCATTATGCACCGCATGGAAACGATTCAAAGGAGCACTGAAGAAATGCCCCAATCACCGGCTCGACAAATCTGCACAATTGTGTACCTTCTATAATGGTTTAGACCCTAACCACCGAACCACCCTCGACGCTGCCGCACAAGGAAGCTTTATGACGAAGACGGACGAAGAAGGATAGAACCTTATAGAAAACATGACTATGCATCACCATGATTGGAACTCTGGAGATCACTCAATATCTTCAGCACCTCTAGCTGCATCGAATCCAATTCCAGTCGAAGCAATTAAGGTATTAACGGGGAAGATGGACACACTTGTCAAACAGTTTGGAGAACTTAAGAAACAACAGCACCAAGTACAACAAGTGTAATAATGTCAAAACTGCACCAACTCTTAACCACCCGGTGAATATCAAGTTGAATATAAAGAGACAGATGGCACCGCGTACTATGCTCAATATCCCGCTCGACCACATAATTTTCCATCCGGTTTCAACCAAAACAATAACCATCCTAGAGGACCTCCATTCCCACAAAGAAACAACCAACCTTTCCAACCCCGATACCCTCCTTACCCACAACAACATCTTGCCTACAACCAACCCCTCTCACTTCCTAGACGCACTTCCGACACAAACCAAACCACTGAGCAACCCAACTAGACAAATCCCACAGCTTCATGTTCAGAAGACGCCTTTACCCAATTCATGAAAGGCCAACACATACTCAACCAAAAGACATCCGCTAGGCAAGATCAAGCCGATCTCTTCATGAGAAATCAATTGGCCGTACTGAAGAACTTGGAAGCTCAAATTGGACAATTGGCACAACGTCTTGAGAATAGACCCAGAGGAAGTTTACCTAGCAACACGGTTCACAACCCACATGTTGAGGAGGCAAAGCAAGTTACCACCACCAAGGAAGCATCCACTCCACCCCTTGTTGCTGTCCCAGTCAAGGAAGAACCAGAGATCAAGATACCAGTTGTGGAAACTACCCCGACCATGAAAAAGGAGGTTAGAATCCCTTACCCCGCTAGACTTAAGGTCCAACCTAAGAAATTATCATCCTTTAAATTAGACGGAAACTTCCTAGATATTATGTCTAGAGTTCCCTGTCGTAATAAATATATTAGGAAATTGTTATCCACTAAGGATAAACTGCCCGAAGTAAACAACATTCCTCTTAGTCCTGAAAGCTCAACCCTACTTAAAAATAGCCTTCCTGAAAAACTAGGAGACATCGGTAGATTTACACTCCCTTGTTTAATTTACCAATCCAGAGATATAAACGCCTTAGCCGACCTAGGAGCTAGCATTAACCTCGTGCCCTGCTCCCTGTTTAAGAGGCTAGAACTTGAAAATTTTAAACCCACTAAGATGACTGTCCAGCTAGCTGACCAATCCGTTAGATACCCAAAAGGAATAGCTGAAAATGTCTTAATTCAAGTTAACAAATTCTTCTTTCCTACGGATTTCGTGGTAATGGACATCCATGAGGACATAAACATCCCGATTATCCTTGGAAGACCATTCATGAATACATCCTGAGCAGTAATTGATGTGTATAACCACACAAGTGTCCTACGCTCGCATGGCGAAAGTATCACTTACAAGATCGACCAACCAGAATGCACTCCAGAAAAAGAAGAATGTTATGCTATATCAACAGGCATAATTACTTATAATGATGAATCAGAGCCCGAAGAAGAGCAACCTTTCACCCGATCGTCAACCTTCATCTCTAACACTGAAACTGGCCCAGAAGAGGAAGAGGAGTATCAACCTGCAAAGGAAGATGTGGAATCTAAAGAAGAAGAAGAATCTTAAGAAGAAGAAGAAGAGGAAGAACCCACTGAGGAAGAAGAAGAAACTAAAGAGGAAAAAGAAGAAATGGACGAAGAAACCGAAGAAGAAATGATGGAAGATGAAGATCAAATTTATTCACCCCAAATGGCTGAAGTCAAAATGATACAATGCTCAGAAGACAACAATTCATCAGACGAATCTGTTGATTATATATCCGTCGTTCAATACTTCAGATCCACTCATCTCAAGAGAATGGAAACCATGCTCAACTCTCATCTCGACCCTTCGAAACCATTCACCCAAACCCGACTCCGAGATATAGATACAATTGAAGAAGAGTTTCGATCCTCAAGCCAATCGGAAATATATGACAAGCTCTTACAAAGAATCGTTGCGTATAAGGCAAGTCAAACGAATGGCTTTGTGGAAGAAAATGTTGGAGCAAATTGTCTAATGCTTGATTTTTATTTGTTTTGTAAATCTAAGTATTTTGGTGTTGCGACAATAACAATTCCGTGATTAGTGTATTGACGGATGTAATGGTCACTCCGACAATAGCATTGTCGGAGTTGACCAGGTCAAATCATTAAGTATTGTCGCACATAGGATTGAAGTAAGTCTATAAGTAGGCTTGTGTTAGTTCATTTTGAGCTAAGTCTTTTGTAATAATTCACATAGTTTCTCTCTGTGTTTTCGTGAAGTACAAAAGCAGTTTTGATTGAATACTTTTTGTTCTTTAATTCATATCTTGTTGTATATCTTGTATTCCGCACAAGTTGTACAAAGTTCTAGTTGCGATTCGTGATCCACGGAACTACAAAGTGGTATCAGAGCCGTACGAATAGAATTAGGACTGTTTGATTGAATTAGAGATTGATTTTGAGGTATTTGATTGATTCAAAGGACTCGAAAGATTCAGTTTGAGCATTTTGTTGCTGTTTGACACTGTTTGATTGATTTGGACGAATTACGATATTTTTGATTTCAATTTTCTTTGGATTTGAAGAGCTTTATCAAAATTAGAAGACGATTATTGCTGTACGTGATTCTGTGATCATAATTTATCTGAATTTGATCTGATTCTCTTACTTTGATCTTTTGATTGTTTACGTACTTATCGTCAAATTGTACGGATTCATAAATTTGATGGTAAAAGATCAAATTGAGTAGATACGAGTATCAGAAATTGAATTCCGAGCTCAATGATACAAATTTTAGCAAAAACGAGCTAAAATTGAAGATTTTATAACACTTTTTCATTTTCTGGAAATTTCATGCGTGAATAAGTACTTCCGACAATAGTGATAACCATTTTCTCCGTGATTGCATTTTCGTGATTAGTGATCCGACAATAAGCTATTGTCGCATGAACAGTAGTTGATTATTGACGGACTTGTGTGATTAGTGATCCGACAATAAGCTATTGTCGCATGAACAGTAGTTGATTATTAACGGACTTGTATTCTCAGACTCTCATTGACGGATACTCATTGACGGACTTACTGTGTTATTGTCGTATAAACAGTGTTTGGTATTAACGTAGTGTTTGTTATGATGGAGTGTTTGTTATTGACGGAGTGTCATTCATGGATAGTTGATATTGACGGAGTGTATTTTATTAACGGAGTGTTATTCTCGGAGTATTTTGTTATTCTCGGAAGCTATTATTCTCGGATTTTCTTATTCTCGAAAGTTGGTATTCTTGGATTCATCTAAGTGTTTACAATGGCTCATGTGAATTGGCAAGGTATGATGAAGAGTGAACAAGAGACTGGAACTACAACCAAACCACCAAAGTTTTTATGTCAAAATGATTATGATGATTGGTGGTATCGGTTTGAGTCATTTATTGCTCTATATGATCCGGATCTAATGATTCCTATCTTGGAGCAATACATTCATCCTAGAGTGGAATGAATTTATAGGGATAATAATCCTCCTCCCAAGTCACTCAAAATGATGACTTATGATGAAAGGAAAGAACATGATCGAGACAAGAAAGCTAAGTCGGTTATCTCTATGAGTCTTCCTAGTGATGTTCTTGCTGGATGGAAAGATTTGAATACGGCATATGAGCTCTATAAAGCAATGGAGAAACATTTTGCTGGTAACAACAAGTTGAAGAAAAGTAAACGTGACTTGTTAAAGAAACAATGGGATGTATTCACATGCATGCCAAATGAATATTTTAATGACTTAATTGTCTGATATTCCCAGTTAATCAGTGAGCTCAAAAGACATGGTTTGATTTTGGAATGTCTTGAAATCAATGAGAAATTGATTGAAGCCTTACCTTGAAGGTGGGATATTAAGGCTAACATTTTGATGGAAGATGAATCATTGGGTGAATATGCATACGAAGATTTGATCAACAAGTTGCAAGTATATGATGTTTCTTTACAGAAAAAGGAGACTGGAAAGATGATGCAATATTCTCAATTCGGTTCTAAGAAAACTTCAGAAACAACAACATTGTTCTCGGGTTCTGAGACATTCAATGATGGGAATTTTGGTGGAGCCACAGGTGGATATTCTGGTTATGGATTTTATGGATCTGGAAGTGCTTCAGCTATCAGTCATCAACATAAAAATTCCAACCAACATGTTTCAAAGATTACTGAAGATCATGCAAATGTTGTCACAACTTTTCTTTCATCATATGAAGCATTTATTTCTGGAAAGGTTGGTAATGTAGACTTGACATAAGAGGATTACGATCAGTTACATCCTGACGATCTTGAAGAAATGGACCTCCAATGGAATCTTGTTATGTTAACAAGAAAAGTTAAAAAGTTTCTTCAAAGAACTGGAAAAAGCAAGTTGGGGGGTAAACCAGGATTTGATAAATCGAAGGTTCGATGTTACAACTGTCAGAATTTAGGACACTTTGCTCGGGAATGTGAGAAAAGCAAAGCACCTACATCTGGTTTCACCAAGCCTTCTACATCCAAAACCTATTCTTCTTCTGCTCAACCACAATCTTCTGGAAAAGATACATCTCCTTCTCCCATATCATCAACACTAATTTCTACAGTAGATGAATTTTTTGATTGGAGTGCACATGTGGAGGAATACTCTCATAACCAAGCTTTCATGACAAATGTCTCTGAGGTTGATTCTTCTTCATTTGAACAAATTTGTTCAAAATGTACTGACTTGAGTGATCAACTCAGTCTTTACAAAATTCAAAATCAACTGTTTTTAACTGACATTGAATTGATTAAAAATCAAAATAAGGAGTTGGTGGAAAACAACAACTTTTAAATAAACGTTTTGAGTCAACTGATGTTGAGACTCATGATTTGAAAGCTAAAATTTTAAATCAGCAATCCATCATAAACAGTTATTTGGTTGAGATGGATTTACTTAAACAAGAAAAATCTGAAGCTGATTCTAAAATTTTAGATCTTGAAAGACAATTGTTGAATGTTTCTACATCAGTAGTGGTTTTTGATGAAATTATCCACAAATAGCGTTTAGATACCAAATCTAAATTTAGTATTGGATATCAAAATGATTTAAATGCAAAAACCAAAGAATCAAAAGCAGATTCTAACGCTGGAATTGGATATCATTTTGTTCCACCACCAAAATCTTATTTTCAATTGCCAGTTAAAGATGAATCTGATTCTGAGTTTGTATATGGGAAGGGAAAAGTTGATGATTCAAAACCTCAAGATGAAGCAACTCAAAAGGTTACTTCTAATGAGAGTTCTGAATCACCACATGAAAACAATTCACCAGATTTTTCTCATCAACCTTCAAAGATGAAGAACAATGATTGTGAAAAAAATAAGAAGTGTGTTTTGAACCAAAATAATAAAGAAAAATCTAAAGCTTGTGAAATTCCAAAACAAGTTACCAAGATTTTGAAAAGAACTTCTTCTCCAAACAAATCACCATCATCTTCTTCATCAACAAAAGGTCAATATCATGCTTTCAAACCTGAATCTTCAAAATGTGAAGCTTCTACTAGTAAAAGCTCATATTCTAAATGTGATGCTTCTACAAGTAAAACTTCATATCATGGTTCTCATAAAAGTTTTCATTCTCGAAGAAAGTATGAAACACGAAGTTGTTTCTATTGTGGAATTCGTGGACATCTTTTGAATGATTGTCATAAACTTGCTAGAAAACGTTCGAGAGAACATTTGAAGCAAGATAAATTTTCAAAGAACAAAAATGTTTCAAAATCACTTCACGAAAATCCACAAAAAACCGAGAATCAATACTTTTTTTTCTTCCAAGAAGAAATCAACATCTTATGATGCGTCAATTAATCACTCAAAAGATTTCAAAAAGGATTTCAAAGAAATTGACGTTTTCATCCTAGGTGAAATCACTGGACGACCCAAAGCCTCCAAGGCTTGGGTCTCCATTAGCAACTAATTGTTTCCATCAAATGTCTTGCAGTCATCCCGAGCTATCGATAATGTGTGGTACATTGATAGTGGTTGCTCAAGACATATGACCGGGAATCTCTCCTTACTTGAAGATGTTAAAATCAAAAATGGAGGGTTTGTTGCTTTTGTGGGAGATAAATGAGGAATGATTTCAGGCGAAGGAACTGTTATGAATGGTGAAATAAGTTTTGACAAATTGAATTATGTTGAACAACTTCAACATAATTTACTTAGTGTTTCACAAGTCTGTGACAAAAAGCTGTCAACATGGTTCAATGATGAAGAATGTTTGATTCTTAAACCAGGATTTGTTGTGCCAGAAGAATGGATTCTTATGAGAGCTCCTAGGGTTAAAGATATGTATATCCTAGATATGCGTTCTATAACTCCTACAATGGAGCATACTTGTTTGTTGTCAAAAGCATCAGAGAAGGACTCGGTTTTATGGCACAGAAGGATGGGTCATATCAACTTTAGGAAAATGAACTTTTTAGTCAAACATGATTTAGTGATTGGAGTTCCTAAACAGACCTTTTCACTAAATGATCATTGTATTTCCTGTAAAAAGGGAAAACAAACTAAAAAGTCTCATAAACCTAAGTTGGTGAATTCAATTAACACTCCATTGGAACTTCTCCATATGGATTTGTTTGGCCCAGTTAGTGTGAGGAGTATTGGTGGTAAATCCTACTGCTTGGTAATCACTGATGATTACTCAAGATTTTCATGGGTTTACTTTCTAAGTACAAAAGATGAGACGGCTGAGAAAATTAAGTATCTGATTTTAAGATTAGAGACTTTATTTTCGTTGAAAGTAAAGAAGTTAAGAAGTGATAATGGAATGGAATTTAAGAATTACATCATGGAAATGTTTTGTCTTCAACATGGTATTTCACAACAATTCAGTGCTTCTCGAACTCCACAACAAAATGGAGTTGCTGAAAGAAAGAACAGAACATTGATCGAAGCTGCAAGAACTATGCTTTCAGATACAAAATTACCAACAACTTTTTGGGCAGAAGCAGTTAATACGGATTGTTTCGTGTTAAATAGAGTTCTTTTGGTCAAAAACAAGAAGAAAATGAGCTATGAGTTATTGAATAATCGGAAGCCGAATATTCACTTTCTGGAACCTTTTGGATGCCCATGTTTATTGATGAAAACTAAGGATCGTCTTTCAAAATTTGTTGAGAAATCTAAATCTGGGTTTTTCTTAGGTTACTCAACAAATTCTCAAAACAAAAGAGTTTATAACACGGCATCACATCGAATAGAAAAATGCTATGAGGTTGATTTTTTACGGTATTCTTCTCCATTCAATGAGATTGGTCCAGAATAGTTATTTGACTATGACTCGTTCTTTAATTCTCTTGCTCCTTTTCAACATGATGTGTCATATCCTGTTGAGGATTCTGATGATTTTGTTATTCCGGTTCTTTCTTCTCCTGCTGAGCCGCTTCTTACTCTTGTCCCACCAGTATCTACTTCTAATCTTTCTCCTCCACAATCAACTGAAGAATCTATTGCTCACGAACCTTCTCAACCTATGACAAATGATGAAGTTAACACAACTTCAAATGCTGATGATACTGAAGATTTTCAGGAACCTTCTACTAAACTAGAAGATTCAACTCATGATGATTCTAGTGATGAAGTAGTAAGTAATCCTGAGGATTCCCTTTTAGGAACCAACTTGAATGTGAAATCTGTTCCTACTTTGCGGGTTAATTCTGAGTATAAACATCCTCTCACAAATGTGATTAGAGATGTTTATGATGGAATCAAAACTCGACATCAACACAGGTCTTCTACTTGTTTCTTATCACAGATTGAACCAAAGAATGTTCAGATAGCTTTGTCAGACTCTTCTTGGGTTCAAGCAATGCAAGAAGAATTGCAGCAGTTTGTAAAATTGCAAGTTTGGACATTGGTGAAACCTCCAAAGGATATTCATCCAATTGGCACGCGTTGGGTTTTCAGAAATACGAAAGATGATCGAGGAATTGTGTTCGTAATAAAGCAAGATTAGTGGTTCAAGGATTCACTCAAATTGATGGTTTGGATTATGACGAGGTTTTTGCTCCGGTTGCTAGACTTGAATCCATTCGGATTTTTCTAGCATATGCATCTTTCATGAATTTCAAAGTGTATCAATTAGATGTCAAGTGTGCATTTTTGTATGGGAAAGTGCATGAAGAAGTGTTTGTCAAACAACCACCGGGTTTTGAAGATCCTAAATTCCCAAATTATGTGTTTCGGTTGGATAAAGCCTTATACGGGGTACATCAAGCTCCTCGAGCTTGGTATGAGACTTTATCTCAACATCTTCTAGCTAATGGGTTTTTGAGAGGTCAAATTGATAGTACACTCTTCATTCGGAAAATAAAAGGAAATTTGCTACTCGTTCAAGTATATGTGGACGACATTATATTCGGGTCTACGAATGACACTTTGTGCAAAGAATTCGAGCATATCATGAAGTCTAAGTTTGAAATGAGTTCAATGGGGGAAATGTCTTTCTTTCTAGGTTTGCAAGTTCAGCAACTAGACAAGGGCATTTTCATACATCAAACGAAGTATGTTCATGACATCTTAAAGAAATTTACGATGTTGGATGCTAAATCTATTTCTACTCCCATTGATCTTTTTGAAAAAATTGGACCTGCTCTTGATGACACACCAACTGATCAAAAGGAATATCGGTCAATGATTGGTTCTCTCATGTACTTAACTGCTTCAAGACCTGATATCATGTTTGTTGTGTCTATTTGTTCGCGGTATCAAGCGAATCACAAAGTCTCACATTTGAGGGTCGTACATAGAATTTTTAGATATTTGAAGGGCAAGCCTGATCTAGGCATCTGGTACTCGAATGATGGAGACTTTACACTTTCAGTATACTCTGATTCTGACTATGGCGGATGTGGTATTGACTACAAATCAACATCAGGTGGATGTCAATTTTTGGGAGATCGACTCGTGACCTGGCAATGCAAGAAACAAAACACGATTTCTACCTCTACTGCGGAGGCAGAATATATTGTTGCTGCCAGTTGTTGTTCGCAAATCCTCTGGATTCAACAACAACTTCGAGATTACGGTTTACTTCTTACCAAAACTCCTTTACATATTGACAATACTGCAGCCATAAGTATCATACGTAATCCCATTCAGCACTCAAAAACTAAACATATTGAAATACATTTTCACTTCATCCGGGATTGCTATGAGAAAAACTTGATCATTTTGGTTCATGTTGACACATTGAAACAAAGAGCTGATTTGTTTACCAACGCTTTTTCCAAATCACATTTTGAGGAACTCATTTCGATGCTCGACATGAAATATTTGGATCAAATTAAGTAAACTTTGGATCTTTAAAATTATATTTTCTGTTTGTTGTTTGCTTGTTTTCTTTTATAAAAATAAAAAATCCAAAAACATTTGAAAAAATAAAAAATCGGGGGAGATTTTGTGTAAAAAGTTGGGAAATGATAGTACATTGGGAAATGTATTAATAAATAATACGTAACAGATATGATAAGTACTATATTTGTTGTGTTAGTAGGTTTACATAGCAATTTTAAACCAAATTTTCTACTAATTAATTTTATATGTGATATATTGGTAGGCATTTTTGCATTTAAAGTATCTAGTCTAAGAAATTTTAACCATATATGCATATTATTTTACATAATCCAAAATATTAATATATGACAATTAAAGGTCTAATCAAAATGATCAAAGGTTATCAAAATGATAATAAATGTCTTAAATTTTGAAGGATTAGTATATTATGATTCATGATTTAGGGTCTTAATATTATGATATCTGGGGAAATATATTGACTATTTGTTGTACTGAGTACAGACCTTAGTTGGTATATTTTTATAAACGGACTTGCAAATATTCCAAAGTTTCATATATCAAATCAAAATAAACTCTATCACTTTGTTATACGATGTATAGACCTGTGATACAGTTTATAAGTCCAACCCGGGGTATGACATATGTGACTAAGTGTCATTCCAACATATGTGTGTACTTCTAAAGATATCATCATATTCTCACTCTTTATATGAAAATATTAATATATTATGAACTTAAAAATATATTTCTATTTAGATTATATAAAGTAATATGCATGCTAATAATAAAAGAATTAAAGATATTTAAATGCAGGAGTGTTTAAGAGAAGAATAATACCAATAATCACATGTAGAATGATTCTTAGAAAGTATGTTTTATTAATGCTAAGTAAATTAAAAGAGGTCAAAAATACTAACAATCAAAATAGACTTTCATTTCTAAACAATAAAAATAAATACATTCATTTATCCCAATATGATCCCAACTCATGAGAATTACCCCAACAAAAATATTTTGTTTTTATTCTGTTATGTTAGTTTGTAAATATCTAGTTTAAAGATTTTTCATTGTTTCAAACTTTTAGTTTTTAAATAGTTTAGCATTTTATCCAAAGTAAATTTGATTTGATTAAAATGTTTCATTAAAAGTTATTGTTGGGCTTATATATATCGGATCTTATTCACGGATAATAAAAAGGAGTGTATAAGTATTTCAAAATTTGAAATTTTTACACACACTTTTAAATTATCCGACAAAAACCTTTATACTCCGACAATATATATCTCCGACAATACTCTGACTATTTGAGTTTTTCTTTGATTACTTTATGTGTTCTACGATTCATTCGATTTTGTTCCGATAGAATTGAACACCTTCTCATTCCGCATCGATTAGTATAATTTTCCCCCTTTATCTCCTTGTAAATAAGTTTTAATCGTTGATTTTGTGCGAAAAATACTGTTCATGAACAGTACCCTAGGAATCGTCCGACAATAACCATTATCGGATGAATAGTGAATTAGGGTTTTGATGCGTGAATAGCTTATTCACGCATGAACAGTGTTCCGTGAATCTGACTTTGTTGACTTTGACTTGTTTGACTACTTGTTACGACAATCCATTATTATCGCATGAACAGTACTTATTCACGCATGAATAGTACTCCGACAATGTTATTCACGGATATCTTTGTGTGTGTGTATTCTTTTAAATAACTATTGTCGTATAAAATGTGATTGTCGCATGAATAGTGCTCAAGTGATTATTGTCGCATGCTTTCAACACTTAGAAAATTTTCAGATTTTTGAAACTAGAAATTTTTTCAAAGTATGTTTAGGTTCTTTGCTTAACATATACTTTGTGCAGCTTGTATTGATATATCATGGCAGAACCCGATCCTATTTCTGCAGCACAACCTGATGTGGTTAGGAGGGCAGTTATTTTTGAGAAACGTCACAATGCAACAGCTTATTTACTTCAGGCACCGGATAAACCTGAAACCAGGAAATTCTTTCCCATGGTTAGGTTTTTATTATGATCAAGGATTTCTCATGCTTTGACAGTTCAAGTGGAAAATATCTATGAAGATCATATTACTGATTTTTGGATAACTGCTGAATATCACACGGATGTTCAACCTTTTTGTATCACAACCACGGTTGATGGAAGACCACTTGTACTCACTAAGGAATTGATTAGACACACTTTGCAATTTGGTGATGATGTCAATGCTTTAAATAATATTCCATGAAATATTATTGATGAGTGTCTTCAATAAATGGGTTGTACTAAAGCACCATGAGATGTTCAAATTATTAAGAATCATTTTTGTCCACATTGGAAATTTCTGGCTCATACTTTAATTGGTTGTATCTGTCCAAGAAAAGCTGGATTTGATGCAGTGAGTTACCACTTAGCTGGTTTAATGACAGCTTTGGTACTCAACATTCTATATAACTTTTCGAGGTATATTTTTGAGAATTTGGTTTAGAACATCAACGAAGATGGATTTTTCATGTACCCACGATTCATTCAGCTGATTTTTTATCAACATATTCAAGGAATTATATACCATGGAGAGATTTTGCATTATACTCCAATTCCAAAAAGGGTATTTGCTGATTGTAATAGTTATCGTGGTAAACCTACACCACCAATTGTTGATCTCTTTGGGCATATTATTGATGAAGAATTTCTTCCACCTCAGATAGACATTCAAATGGAATCAGATGATAATAGTGAGGAAGTTTCATCTGAGGGGGAGTCAGTTCAAGAGGAAGATGAACCTCAAATAGTTCATGAGATTGATGATGTTGTTCAACAAAATCTTGATAATCTTGTTGAGATTGAATCATCTAGTTCTGAGGATGAGGAACCTATTCGTCCTAAGACTATTGCAGACTCATTAGCTTCTCAAAGGCTGACTAAAGAAAATATAGAGAAGGAAAGACAAGATTTGAGACGACAAAGAGAAGAGGCCCGGGATCCTGAGTATATACCTGAGCCTAGACCTACTCAAAGAAGGAAGCTGATTGTAAATAGAACTTTTTCTTCTGAAACTGGATCTTCTTCTTCTTCATTCCCAGTGACTTCTTCAGCAATGTTTTCTTCTGAATCTTTGCCTGTATCTTCTTCAGCAATGCCTTCTTCTGTTTCTCTGCCTGTATCTTCATCAACAATTTCTTCTTCTATATCAATGCCTGTTACTTCTTCTGAACCTGGTATTAATACTTCTATTCCTATTACTTCATCAATACCCGTTTCTTCATCTTCTGCAGCTACTGGAACTTCATCTACAACAGCTACTCCTACTGTGAGTATGGCAGCTCTTGATGCTTCTCTTCAATGAGCTGTGAATCCTTTATTGACTCTGGTGGATAAGTTGAGAGATGATTTATTTCATGCTTTGCAACGAATTGGTACTCAGGATGTTCTTATTACCAATCAAGGTCAACAAATTAATTCTCAGACTTTAAGGATTGAATCACTTGAACAAGAAATCTTTCTTCTGAAAGAAAAATTAGGTGATCAGGGGGAGAATGTGCATGAAGCTGTTGATGTTGATGATAATGCAAATGATCAGAATAATGATGATGATCAAGGAAATGCTGGATTAAATGATCAAGGTAATGAAGGATTTCATGATGATGTTGAAGAGAATGTTGAAAGATCTGATGATTCTGATAATACTGGTGGAAATGATGGTAATGGTGATCAGCCAAATTTTTCTCAAGCAATGGTACTGGTTCAAAATGATGATATGGAAGAACCCTTGTATGTTGAACCAATTAGTTTTGTTCCTGCTATGATTTTGACTCCCGAACCAAGTTTTGAAAATACGGAATTTGATGATCTTGGTGAAGAAGATTTAAATGCTTTATACCTTGTAAATTTGTTTGATGATCTTGGTGAAACTTCTATGTTTGAGATTGGAGAATCTTCACGCAGATTTGATAAAGAAGAGTTATCAGATAGTGTTGAAGATGAAGAGATTCTATGTCCTACTCCTTTGAATTTTATTATTGAAGATTTAGTTCCTTTTGTGGAGTTGTGTAATAATGGAGAGTATGATTTTGATGAGTTTGATGATCCAAAATTTCCTCCGGGGTTTGAGCAAGATTTTGATGATGTTCATGTTGAAGACTGGGAAGATTCTGAAGATGAAATTCACCCAGAAAAAGTTCAGTCTGATATGTGTACTCAAGAAGGATTTTGGGTTGATTCAGACGAAGAAAAAGAACCTGAACAAAAATTTCCATGGTGGTTTTCTAAACAACCCGAGCCTACAATAATAAAGACCAGAAAGTTCTTTAAAATTCCAAGACATGAGTGTGTTGGAAGGATTATTCGATGGAAGTATGATAATGATAATAAAGTGTTTATCATCAAGAGAACGGATGGGCTTCAATATTTTTGTCCAACTTTTAAAGCACTTGAAAAACTTCCACAGTGTGAAGTCAATCATATCGCTTCAATTGATATTATCAATCATTCTAAAAATGGTCTGGTGGATTGGATGACTGAAGTTCTATCTCGTGAGTGCAATAAAGGAAAATATACGTGGGTCAAAGAAACGTTTCCAAAAAGAACCGTGGATTACTTCGACATTGAACCTATCTCCAATCAACCACGAGTGATTACTACTTATCCACGGGTAAAATGTCTAAGGAAAATTCCACTTGAAAAACTTCCAGTTAATTTTTGGAAATTCGTTCACTATTGGAAGTATAATGGGAGCACGGGAGAAGCAGAAATTGGATGCTATGACAGAGATAACAAGGGAGAAATTATGTGGAATCGAGAAACGATTGTGTATGTGTTCGATCCCTTGAGTTTGATAAATCTCTCAAAAGATGATCTGGAAGTTCTACTAGTGAATCCGATTATCTATGATGATGCATTTGATGATGAAGCTATGGCCATGAAGTTCCTACGAGTAGTTGAAGTATGTTGTGCTCAAGGTGTTCATGCTGGTTGCAATCTGCCTGGATATACATAAAGCTTAAGTTTCAAGATATCAAGCATTATCCAAGGGGGAGTTTGTTGGAGCAAATTGTCTAACGCTTGATTTTTATTTGTTTTGTAAATCTGTCTAAGTGTTTTGGTGTTGCGACAATAACAATTCTGTGATTAGTGTATTGACGGATGTAATGGTCACTCCGAAAATAGCATTGTCGGAGTTGACCAGGTCAAATCATTTAAGTATTGTCGCACATAGGATTGAAGTAAGTCTATAAATAGGCTTGTGTTAGTTCATTTTGAGCTAAGTCTTTTGTAATAATTCACACAGTTTCTCTCTGTGTTTTCGTGAAATACAAAAGCAGTTTTGATTGAATACTTTTTGTTCTTTAATTCATATCTTGTTGTATATCTTGTATTCCGCACAAGTTGTACAAAGTTCTAGTTGCAATTCGTGATCCACAAAACTATAGAAAACCTTCAAGATTCAGCCACGGAAGTCAGGACCATTGAAATCGATAGCTCCCAACCTTTCGATAATGCACCCTCAGATGAAGAATTTCACAAATTTCCGGATTCCCGTGATGAAGATTCTGAAGAAGAAATCGAGTATGACGACGATTGTATCGATGTCACTCTCGACGAACACTCTATTCCCCCTGCTCCAGCAAATTCTCCTATCTCCACAACCAAGATATTGGAAATCCCCCTCTTAGATACCAACCAAGAAATGATTGACTTGATTGATGAGAACGACGATGTTTGTATCATCGTAGAAGCTATCAGAGAATTAACCAATGACTACACCACCGCTTAAAGGCACCTGATAAGGGAAATCGAACGAGAATACGATTCATACCTTGCCAATTATGGATCGCAAGAACCTCGTGCTCTACGCAGGAATATCCAAGAACTATCAGATTCCCTTCAAGCTCAACTCACAAGAGAAGCTCAACAGCCAAAAAGACCCCACTACCAGATGGGAGAAATCGAGTTCTGCAGCAACTAGAGGCAAATATACCAAAAAGTATATTGTGCCCTAGCCGGATCAGCTTTCCCCTACTCATCTAGTCAGAAGGCTACACTAGCATCAATGAGAACCCATCTGGAAAGAGCTACTGGAAACCCGCGGAATTATGCCAATCTCATAATGGTGGGAGATCTTAGAACCCTTCTAGATCTCATCGAAACCGGAGAACACCTCACAGCTTCAAAAAATTTCAGAATCGTCATTCATTCCACTATTGGTCATCACGTTGAGCTAATAATTGATGAACTAAATGACTCAGTATATGAAGAAGAAGTTCGTGAAGTACCAAGATTCATTCCGCACTTGTCACAAATTAACTTAGCAACATATGTGATGACTCAACTACGCGGAATGTATACTGAAGAAGATGTAGAGCTTGATGTTTATCGCAACTGATACAATGAAATATTCAGCAAGCTAATCTATGTCTTCACGGACTCGGATTTCCCTTTCAACCATGAGCAACATCAACTCATCAGACAAGTATGCCAAGCAACCAGATCATTTAGAGGAGACCCTTTAGCTAGTGATTTTGAAGAGGTGAAAACTCAGTTCATGGCCCAAATAGGTTCAATAGGCCGAAACCACCCCCAGTGTGAGATTGTTCTAACTCACACCTGCACAAGAGTTGACCCTAATAGACCAGTCACACGGTCAGTTAGAAACATCAGCTACGGGATGGCAATGCTCGATCGATTAGCCACTGATCACTTCAAAATCTTCAGGATGGAATCCACCAATCCACCAACCCTAATTGCTGACATGATAGAGCAATTCCTTCATTACTTTCCTCCACGTTACAACTTACCTAGGAGCCACGGTAACAACTCCAGCACCTGGGACGCATCCAACATCATCATCTGAAAAAAAGGACTAAGTCGAGCTCTCGACTTTAAAAGAGCGCTTCTCGGGAGGCAACCCGTGTTTTACATTTTCTGCAAATTTTCCTTTCCAAGAAGTGATGAAATCTCCGACTATCCTTCACACTCGGATATGCAAAGAATACCTCCCCTTTCAAGGAAGTAGCGGCATTTAACATATCTTATATCCGACGTGTTCACACCTACGAGACAAATCACAAGAAGACTTGATCAAGAATGACACCAGCAAGATAAAGTTCGGCACCCACGTACCAAGAAAAACTGCATCCACTCGGGAGTACCTCTCTACCAATCTTTTTCCTCCGTTATAAATATACCATATGCATTATGTTTATCACTAAGTGTGGGATTCAAACCCAACACACACCGCTAAAAGAATACATCTGAGATGTTTCAATTCTTAAGTGTAGGATTTTACCCCAACAAGAGCTTAGAATAACATCGAGGATGATGTTCCTTTAAGTGTGGGATAGTAGTAGTTATACTACTGTAAAATGGATAATGGTATATGTTTGATTCTAAGCTCGTTGCTCTTTAGACCATCCTTCTCCAATAAGTAAACAATTTTTTTCAAAATTGAGTTAAAAATATGTTGAAAATGAAAAATTTTAGACAAAGAATGATTTACTTTGGGGAAGAAGGATAAATAAAATATGAATTCCTTTGAAAAATTAGTTTAGTAATCCCATAAAGAGCATCGCATGACTAGGCACACAACAAACCAACTTTCGATTCGTGAGGTATCTTGATCCATATAAAGCATTCATTTTTAATGATTCACTTTTTCGATTCTTGAGTGTGCTGATGTAACCAAGGGCTCCCTATTTATAGGGGAAAATTGGTGCATTCTAGCAACTTGGGGCACATGTTTACAAAAGGTGGAAAAGTTGCTAGCACATGTACCCTAAAGCGCGTAAAGGTCTAGCACATGTACCCTAAAGTTGCCGAAAAGGTCTAGCACGTGTACCCTGCGAGTACGGGCGAGGATGAAAAAGTGCACGGGAGACGGGGACAGTCCATCCGGCGCTGCCACCATTGTGGCCGGCGGCGGCGGGGTGGTGGCCAGCGGCGGCTGCCTCTCCCCCGCCCCGGTTCGCCGTCTTTCGTCTCGTTTCTTGATTCGTGCGTATCTTCTTCGTTATGCATCCGTTTGCGTCGATTCTTTTTGTGTTGGATTCGTTTTTCAAAAATGAAGACTTTTATGAAAAGAAATCCCAAAAATATGTCTCTGATCTTTGGATGCCTTGTACAAATCGTTTGAATCTTCCGTCGTACGTAGAATCTTCATTCTTCATCCGTTTTTGTTGATTCTTCTTCTGTTAGATTCGTATTTTGAAAATGAACGTCTTGGATAAGAGAAATCTCAGTGATGGGAACTTTTGCCTTTAAATCTTGTCTCGATGTCTTGAATCTTCTAACGTGTATGGAATCTTCGTTTTTCGTCCGTTTTGCTTGATTTTTCTTGTGCAGCTCTATTTTGATCTTCTTGACAAAGTTTCATTGATTTGAACTTTATTTGATTTTATTTGCCAAGTATTGTTCCAGAATGAGAGAGATATCATTGACTTTTTACGCGATATCAGTTACCAAGCCTTGTTCCTACAAGGATTTTCTCAGTTGCAAACCATTGTACTTCAAGGGCACGGAAGGTGCCATTGGACTGATCCGATGGATGGAAAGAATGGAATATGTCTTCAATCTCTGTAACTGTGTAACTGTGCTGAAGATAGCAAGGTCAAGTTTGCTGCTTACACCTTTCAGGAGGGTATCCTCACCTAGTGGAATACCCATACAACTGCCGTGGGAATCGAAGAGGCAAATAAATTGCCTTGAGGAGATCTGAAAAGAATGTTGAAAGAAGAGTATTGCCCCAATGAAGAACTGCAGAGGTTGGAAGAAGAATTCTGGAACCTAAAGGTGCAGGGCACCGATATCATTAGTTATACCACCAAGTTCCAACAACTCGCCCTCCTCTGCCCATCTATGGTAAATCCGGAGGAAAAATGCATCAAGAGGAACATTCGCGGACTCCCGAAAAATATCCAGGGTAATGTCACCTCATCCAAACCGACAACCATTCAGAGTGTTATCTGTCTTGCACACGAACTCATGGCCATGGTCGTCAGTCACGAGACACCTGCTCCATCTTCTGGTAACAACAACAAAAGAAAGTGGTCTGGAAACCCCACTCAAAACTATCCATCGTCCAAGAGGTCTGAGTCTGATAAGACCACTAACACTCGTTCTGGTTCCAACAAGGGTTACACTGGGAATAAACCCTTCTGTTCAAAGTGTCGCCGATATCGTGAAGGTCCCTGCGGTACTCCCTGCAACAAATGTCAAAGGTATGGGCATCTGTCCAAAGACTGTAGATCTACCAATGCCAACACCGCCACTGACAAACCTAAGTCTTGCTATGAGTGTGGAAACACAAGGCACTTTAGGAATGAGTGCTCAAAGCTGAAGGATAAGGGCAACAACAACACTGCTAAAGGAAGAGCATTTGTTATGAACCCAGGAGACGCCCGTCAAGACCCGAATGTGGTCTCGGGTACGTTCCTTCTCAACAATCTTACTGCTTCTGTCCTATTTGAAACTGGTGCTTATAGAAGTTTCATATCTGATGAGTTTAGTCCACTACTTAACATCACCCCTGTTGCCTTCGACGTTAAGTACATAGTAGAGTTAGCTAATGGTAAACTCATAGAGACCGACAGTGTAATACCCAATTGCACTTTAAATCTATCCGACGAGCTTTTTCCTATCGACCTTATACCTGTCAAGATCGGAAGTTTTGACATCATCGTTGGAACGGATTGGTTGTCCAAGCATCGTGCTGAAGTTATCTGCTACGATAAAATCATCCGTATTCCTCTCGTCACAGGTAGTACTTTAGTCATACAAAGGGAGACCGGTGGGACAAGATTGAATATAATATCATGGATGAAAACCCGCAAATACTTAAGAAAGGGTTATCAGGCAATTCTAGTGCACGTTATGGAGAAAAATTCGGAGGAGAAGCGACTTGAGGATGTACCCATTGTTAGATACTTTCTAGAAGTCTTTCCCGAAGACTTGCCTGGTCTACCACCACCGAGACAAGTTGAGTTTTTAATTGACTTTGTGCTCGGAGCAGCACCTGTGGCACGAGCACCTTATCGCTTAGCTCCATCCGAATTGCTGGAGTTGTCCACCCAATTACAAGAACTTTTAAACAAAAGATTTATTAGACCGAGTTCTTCACCTTGAGGAGCTCCGGTCCTGTTTGTGTAAACGAAGGACGGTTCATTCAGGATGTGTATCGACTACAGAGGATTGAACAAATTAACAGTTAAGAATCGTTATCCGCTCCGTCGCATTGATGACCAGTTCGATCAACTCCAGGGGTCAAGTTTCTACTTAAAGATCGATCTACAATCAGGTTATCTTCAGTTAAGAGTTCCTGATAGTGATATCCCTAAAACTGCCATCCGAACTCATTATGGTCATTAAGAATTTCAAGTAATGCCATTTGGTTTGACAAATGCACCGGCTGTATTCAAGGACCATATGAACCGAGTGTGCAAACCATATCTCGACAAGTTTGTCATTATCTTTATCGATGACATCCTCATCTACTCACACAACGAGCAAGAGCACACGCAACATCTCAAAACCATCCTAGAACTTCTAAGACACGAAGAGTTATACGCTAAGTTCTCAAAGTGTGAGTTCTGGATGCAAACCGTTCAATTCCTTGGTCATGTGTTTGACAGTCAGGAAATTCACGTAGATCCATCAAAGATTGAGGCTATCAAGTGCTGGAAAGCACCGACAATGCCAACCAAAGTACGCCAGTTTTTAGGACTGGCTAGATACTATCGACGCTTCATAGAGAATTTCTCGAAAATAGCTCAACCTCTTACGACACTGACTCAGAATGAAAAGAAGTTCTATTTGACTGATAAGCAGGAGTCAGCATTCAGCTACTGAAACAAAAACTTTGCAGTGCACCCATTCTATCATTACCCAAAGGCAACGATGACTTAGTGGTATTCTGTGATGCCTCATACCAAGGTCTTGGTTGCGTGTTGATGCAACGGGACAAGGTTATTGCCTACGCCTCCTGACAACTCAAAGTTCACGAGAAGAACTACACGACTCATGATCTCGAAATAGGAGCCGTAGTGTTTGCACTCTAGATCTGGAGACACTATATGTATGGCACAAAATGTACCATCTTCACCGATCATAAAAGTCTACAACATATATTTGGTCAGAAGGATCTCAACATGAGGCAACATCGTTGGGTCAAGTTGCTTACCGATTACGATTGCGTAATCAAGTACCATCCGGGCAAAGCAAATGTTGTTGCCGATGCCCTAAGTCGAAAGGAACGCGCCAAACCACTTCGAGTCCGAGCCCTTAGCATGATCATTCATAATGATCTTATCATTCAAATTCTCACTGCTCAACTCGAAGCCTTAAAACCCGAAAACCTGAAGAATAAGGCCTTGTGCAACATGGAGAAACAGTTCGAAACCAAACCCAACGGGGTCAAATACTTCGCAAACCGGATCTGGTTACCCTACATCAGAAACCTTCGAGACTTGGTGATGAATGAAGCTCACAAGTCCAAATACTCTGTACATCCTGGATCGGACAAGATGTATCATGGTATCAAGGGATTATACTGGTGGCCAAACATGAAGGCAGAGATTGCCACGTACGTCAGCAAATGCCTCACATGCTCTAAGGTCAAGGCAGAATATTTAGAAGCCTTCAGGCCTACTCCAACAACCGGACATCCCTCAATGGAAATGGGAGCAAATTGCTATGGATTTTATCACCAAACTCCCGAAGACATCAAGCGGTTGCGATACCATTTGGGTGATCGTGGATCGGCTTACCAAATCTGCTCATTTCCTTGCCATCAAGGAAATCGACAAAATGGAACGTCTCACACAAATCTATTTGAAGGAGATTGTATCCCAACATGGCGTTCCAATCTCGATTATCTCTGGTAGAGATAGCCATTTTACATCTCACTTTTGGCAATCATTACAGAAATTCTTGGGTACTCGTTTGGATATGAGTACTGCATATCATCCACAAACCGACAGCCAAAGTGAAAGGACAATTCAAACACTGGAAGATATGCTATGCGCCTGCGTGATAGACTTAAGTGCAAATTGGGAACATCATCTGCGATTGTGCGAATTCTCGTACAACAACAGCTATCATACCAGCATTGGAGTTGCGCCATTCAAGGCACTGTACGGTCATAAGTGTCGGTCGCCTATCTGTTGGACCGAAGTGGGAGACAGCCAACTCACTGGTCCTGAAATCATTCATGAAACCACCGAGAAGATTGTTGGTATCCAGCAACGGTTGAAGGGCACACGTGATCTGTAACCCCCCAAAATTTAATGTTTTGCGGAAGCATAATTTGGGTGTTACTAATCAATAATCAAAGCACACAGATAAATAGCAAACGACTCTATATACGTCGTTTTAACAAAATATATTAATATTAAAAAGTTTACAACAGTTTGAACTCATACATAGCTCATGTTCGTAATATGAGAGATTTAAGTACATAATTAGTTATACAAAATCTAATAATGCAATGAAATCTCTGAAGTTTGCATGAAGACTCGAGCTAATATGCATCCTGATGGGCAGTCCAGATCTACTGCTGAGTACCTGTGATATATGCTAAAATGGGTCAGCTAACGCTGGTGAGCTCACAAGTTTAGATATCAAATAACAGTGTGTGAACCGCAAGATTTAAATGTTGATTTTTCATCCAGCAAATAATACTGATAGTGTATACAACCATGAGCGCATAGTCTGAGCTTAACTCGAGGGTCGGGTCCCATATAGAGAATTCCGAGCGAGGTGCCTCCACGAGTGCCTAATCTACACTCGTTTTCCCAAATATGGTACCATATACTAATATTCACGCTACTTTCGTATTACCAGACTATACTGACGAAGGGCTTTGATTTGATTAGTTGAAAACAACTCATGTAGTATATTGAAATATGTACTCACGTTCACGTGTTAAAAACAGAGCAATGTATCACACCCCTAGTAAAACAATAAAAAGAGGGGCCATGAGACTCACCTGAGCCTGAAGAGTTTATCTTAATAAACTGAGATTGATTAGCCAATAATCGAAGTCCAAAGACTTGTAACCTGAGGGTGTCCACGACACGTGATGGTTATAAACATGTGAAGGCATCTAATTAGACTACCTTGTAGTTATTTGTCCAACTAGAATGTCCAAATGATTACAATTTGGTTGATTGTCTAAGTGTTTGAAAATGTGTACGGCCCGTTGGTGATTTGTTTGCAATAATAATCTCACATTATTATTTTGATTTTTTTTGAAGTGTTATACCTAAAAGTAAGTTCCAGTGTGTTTTAGATGTTGTGTCGCATTCGTGTTTGATGTTATACAAGTTTAACACCTTGTGTGAAAGTTTAGATATAACACTGTTACTCGTGACCCTAGGGTAAGGGCGAAGCCCGTTAATGACGGGGGTCCAGGGGCAGCGCCCCTGGTAGCGGGGTCCAAGGGGCAGCAGCCCCTGGCACGGTCCAAGGGGCAGAGCCATTAGTTGAAATCGAGTGATAAAATTTTAGGTCTCGACACTTAGTAAAATTTGTGTTTTCTTGGTTCTGTTTCATGCGACATAGCGTGCGACATACGGCTTTGTGTCGCTAAGTGCGACATAGTCTGTTGTGTCGCAGATCATATCTGCGACATAAGGGCTTGTGTTGCTAAGGGCGGCATCCGCAATTTAATGCGACGTAGGGTGTTGTGTCGCTATATGCGACGTCCGTAATTTCTGCTACATAACTATTTGTGTTGCTATATGCGACATCCGTGATTAGTGCGACATAGTGGCTTATGTCGCTATATGCGACATAAGATCTGATTTAGCGACATAAAGGCTTATGTCGCAGGTGGCCTGGAGCCTCTGTGACATAACGTGCTGTTGGCCGGAATATAAGCCGAAAAGGTGTTTTCCGGCCTCCGTTTGACCTGAGACTTTTACCCAACCCATATTTGGACATTTTAAGCTTAAAGAAACAACTAGAACTTAAAAACATTTGAAATCGAAAGGTTTCGGGTTTTTGTCGGAAACTTACAAAGTGGTGAATCGAGAATCCGAAAAGATGGAAATGTAGATCATGGCGCGGTGAATCTTTTCTTCCAAAGGAGTAAAACGATTTGAGCGAGTTTGGTGGTGTTATTTTGTAAATTATGGTGATGGTGGTTTGTTGGTGGAATGAGAGAAAAAGTGAGGAAAAGAAAGAGAGATAGAGAGGATAGTCAGAAAGTGAGGGTGAGGGAGGTGATGACCCTCACCTTGGCCGGTTTTGGTGGGGGCCCACCGGAGTGTGGGTCTCCACTTTTTAACTCCGTGTATTCGCGCTCCGTGTGGCGTCCGTTTAAACGTTAAATAACTATTTTATACATTTAATTATATGTTTTAAAATACAAATGTTTCTTTATTATTTTTGTTGAAGTATTTTACCAAATACTTAATAACTTAAATGATTTCGTTTGTTTGTATGTTAAGTGTGTAAGTCGCGTAGACGTTTATTATTCAGTACGAAATGAAATAGAAATATTATCCAAATAATATTTTGGATATAGTAGCGTTATTAAATAGTGTTTTACTAGTTAATAAAAATGTTCACCAACGTCCGTATTTACTTGAACCGAGTTACATTCGATTTGAAACTTGTACGATTTAATCAAATTGCATATTTGTATATATTCAACAATATATATATATATATATATATATATATATATATATATATATATATATATATCGGTACATTAGTTAGCATAACACAGAACTAATTACATGTATTAACAACTGATTAGGTACTAATCACTAGTCCTAATTTGGCGGGTGTTACATGATCGTCAGATTAGTTATGATGACGTGAGACGCAAGCATCTCGAGTTCCAAGTTGGAGATCGAGTTCTGCTCAAAGTATCACCTTTGAAAGGTGTCATCCGCTTCGGCAAATGTAGAAAGCTAAATCCTAGATACGTTGGACCTTTTGAGATCCTTGAAAGGATTGGTCCAGTCGCATATCGATTGCAGCTACCTCCCGAGCTTAGTAACGTGCATCCCACATTCCACATTTCTAATCTTAAGAAATGTATGTCCGATGAGACACTCATTATCCCGCTCGAGGAGATTCAAATAGACGACATACTTCATTTTGTCGAGACACCAGTGGAGATCATGGACCGTGAGGTCAAATAGCTTAAGCAAAGTCGTATCCCTATCATCAGAGTTCGGTGGAATTCACGGCGTGGTCCAGAATTCACATGAGAACGGGAAGACCAAATGCGACTCAAATACCCACAACTTTTCACAGACTCTCCTCACACGACAACTCAGAGCTATATTTCGGGGTGAAATTTTCTTAATATGGGGAGAATGTGACACCCGACCAATTAGGGCTAGTTATTAGTGCCTAATCATTGTACTTATATATGTGATTAGTTATGTTAGGTCTGATTATGTGTATCATTTTGTGTATTGATATATGTTTATAAATGTACACACATATGCGATTTGTTTATATCGTACATTTGACTATCGGATATATTCCGATACATTAGAAATGTGGACGTTGGTGAACTAAATATTAGATAATATGAAATTATTTAATAAACTCAAAAAGTCGTAAATTGTAATTCCCTAGTATGTGGATCGATAACGAGGTTATCTTAGGTATTAAGGCGCGGAATTCCTCAATACTTGGTTCACAATAACTGAACAATTTGTTTCGCAAGATAATAGCGAATTGATTTATCAACCAGGTTTTGTATCGATTAATTAACGTTAATCGATCAATACCTAACCTTATGATAGCTTAGAATAGCATTTTTGTTCTCTGGAAAACGAATGGCCAAAAGTCTCTAACGAATTAAACCTAATTGAGTATTTATAGGTTTTAATCAAACTCGATTCGCAGGTCGATGGACTCTGCGAGTTGAGTTCAACTCGCAGCCCACAACCAAGCCCATCTCGATTCGGTTCGTAGCTCTGCGAGCCCAGATTTCATCTCGTAGGATTAAGTTATGCGACTTGAGATCTTATCTCACAGACTTTAGTTTGTAACTTCGTATTCGATATTCGTCTAACACTTTATCATACTAATATATTTAACGAATATTAATACCAAACTAATATACAAATCCAAATCAATTGTACAAACTTGATTACAATAATCACTAGTACTATTACAAGCTAGATCTGTTGTCACACATACATGTCTCAACAGACTCCCCCTTGACAATAGCTCTAGCATCTACGCTATTATGTCTTCAAGTTGTCTTTTATTTTTACTCATAAATCTTACTACCAGCATAAATCTTCAATTTAATACAAGTCTTAACCATCATTTGATAATCACGTGCTAAGTCACCCCATGCTACTGTCGTCAAGATTCTATTTTCATTCAATTTTATCAAATCTTTCTTCGACATGTTCATTAGGTGTCGATGGTCATAAACTCTGAAGATTTCTCTTTCACCACCTTCAACCTCATCATCAGATTCAACCATTATAGCTTCTCCAGTCTCTGAATCCACATGCCAACTCTTCATATTTTCCAAAATATCTTGTGGCATTGTCTTCAATGGAATCTGCTGTAAACATTTAACAGATGGATAAATCTTCTTTCTTCTTCTTCGTCCTGTTCTTTGACTTCTCTCTGCCAATTTAATCGTCTTTCCTTTTCTTGGCTTAATCTTTTCAAATTTATTTGCTCTAACCTCAGTCTTGATTATGTGTTCAACATATTTTCCAACAAAATCATCACTTGGGTTATTCAAAGGTAATCGAGCCAAATCTCGAATCTCAAATCTAGGCAAAGAACTAAATACTGCAAGCTTTCGCTCAAGATATTGAACTCCGTCAAACCTCTTAATAGCAAATAGCTTCAGCTCAGAGTCAAAGTACCAACCAATAATCCCTCTTTTAGGTTCCCGTTTCCCAGTTATATCAACTTCAGAAACTCCAACCTTCTTTTTCTGTTTAGGAAGTTTTCTAAGAAAAACTGCTGGATTCTTGGTAGGAATTAAGATTTCATCATTTTCAGAATCGGTTAAGTCATCGATTTCTTCATCTACATCGACAATTGTTGGACCTTGAGTATTTTCAATAATAACTTCTGTCCTGGATGGGCTCACATGGTGTTCATCAATATTTGCATCTGGATCTACACCAATGTCTAGCTCATTCTCATAGACAGCAGTCCAATTCTCAGGTAGTAAAAATTCTCCTTCTTCAAGATCAAAATCAATTTCTTCATTGATTTCATCAAGAATATCACTTCCAGAGTCACTCAATTCTAGCATTTCCATATCTACACAAATTAAATTAATAATATAAATTCTTTTATTGATTTCTCTGAATCAATCTAAAAATTTCATTATTCATTTCAATTGTGTTAATATAACCAATCTATATAACTTATAATTCTTTTATTGATTTCTCTGAATCAATCAAAGAATTCTTAAGTCTTATAAACACTTAACAAATATTAATTAACTTTAAATTCTAATGCATTGTGAATAATCACCAAGCATTTAAATTCACTGTTAATTACCTTATATAATTTCCAAGACTTAATTGAACTGTTATATCACAAGAACTTAACTTTCAACTATATCTTTAAATTATATATCATTTGTCTAGCTAAAAGTCATACATATTTAACTTGTCAGTTATAAAAACTCTCAAGTCCAAAATGTCTAAGTTAAAATAAACTTTGACCGCTGAAATAAATCAGAACACGCCGCTCGACTTCTCAATGAGTCGGAAGACTTTCGATCACTAATTTATTTAACTTTTCAAAATCAAATAACTTAAACAATTTCTAATATATTTAATCTTGTAATAAAAATCTCAAGCCGAATATATTACAAAAGCTATTAAGTTACAATTATTCAATTACAATTATAAATTACAATTATAATTCAACTAAAATACTAAGTACAAATATCTACACAAGTCTAAGCTGTCTTACCAGCTTCACTTGTACCCGCAGCACTTGAACCATCACCATCACCACTAACACCAACACATGCAGACTCCCCCTGAATAATAGCTTGCTCACCAGTCTTTGAAGGACCAGTCGGCTCACCATCTTTCTGAGCATCGGGATCATCATCTTTATCATCTCTTCTCTTCTTAGCTAACTCATCCTCTTTGCAAGCTTCATGATATAGCATTATCTCCCCCTGAGCAGACTGTCCTGAATTCACTCTCAACACCAAATGTTCTAACTGTTCAAGCTTCAGTCGCTGGGCAGTAAAATCAGCAAGCAAAGTATCATGAGTCTTCAGCAATGTCAAATGTGATTCACTGATATGAACCATTTGCTGAGCAAGAGAAACATTTTCAGCTAACAACCCCGGAATCCTAGAAGTACTCTGTTCGAATTCCTTAACTCGTGACTCTAAGGATGTAATCCTTTCAGCATCAGTCGTCGGAATAACATAAATTGTTGATGGTCCAGGCGGTGTCACTGAAGCAATGTATGATTCACGTGTGAGTGGTGGAATAGCTTGAGATAACGCTTCTTTGAGAAGACTAGCTGCAAATCTACTAGCTTTATTAGTCGGAAACAGAGCATCATGCACCAGTTTTGCAACTCCCTCCTTAACAGTCTTGGAGACCATTTCTGGTTCCACTGACTCAAGCAGTTTCTCAGCCTATAAAGTTAGATATAATTAAATAAGTAATTGTTACAGATAACTCTGTCTCAATCTCTAATTAAATATCTAGAATACTCGTAGTACTAAACGTTTATCACATACCTCAGATGGTATACTGGTTCAGTAACCACCGGTATCATCATCTCTACCTGGGATGTATCTTGAGCAACTGTCACAGAATTAACTGTCTCGGTTTAACTCCTGATAAACAACAAGTTAAGATTATCTAACTTTAAATAAAACATACCATCCTGAATGATCAAAGTCCTGGAACGCTTACGACGTTGAGTAATAAGAGGTATATCCTCTTCCTCAGGACCTTCATCAATAATACTGAAGTCCGGATCGACTTCCTTAGCCTTTCTCTTTTCCTTCAGTGCTGGATCTGGAATCATCCGAGATCGGTATCTAATATAACCAGCATCTGGAGGTGGAGAAGGAGTACTATCATCATCATCTGAAGCCGATTGACCATCACGGCCTCCAGATGGACCAACATCAGAATCCTAAATATTAAATATATTAAACATTTATGATTAGCTAAAAGCTCTATCATACAAGTTCTATATATTTATGATTAATCTGATAAATACCTTAGAAGGTAAACCCTCAGATCTATCAAACTGTCCCTGCTCACCCTCAGGTCGAGTGACCTCTGGGTCTGCAGTCTCAGCTCCCTGATGATAATAATATTTATATTTCATAATTAGAAATAATATCTAATTAACTAAATATCTATATCATGTGCATTATGTAAAACAGTAATGGGATAATTATATAACAACTTAGTACCGATAGTACTATATAATTATAAAATTACCTCAGGTTGTTCAACATAACTATCAATATCCCGTAGCAAGGGATCTGTATCAACGTCAATCTGTATCAAAACCTCATGTAGAACCTCAACAGCTAGCTCAGGCACAACTTGTTGACCTTGATGTTCAACCTGATGTAAAACATCCTCAATGAGCTCCTGTGACTCTGCTGCTGGTTGAGGTTGAGATTGAGCTTGTGAAGGTTGAGGTTGAGCTTGACCATGAGCTCCAGCATCCATCCAACCATTGTTTGGTGGAGCAACATAATCAGCATCAAGAAGATGCCCAAAAAGATCAGCAGCCTCAGGCTTAATCTCATCTTTACTCTTGGATAGCAAAAAGCAAGCGTTGTAACCTCGCAGTCCGATTGTCTCAACTTGAAAATCAGCTGCATAAGCTGGCAAGTTTGGAACTTGAGCTCGAATCAGGAGCATGCAAAATCTAGGATAAAGAATAAACAAAGTCCTAGCAGCTCCGGTGATCTGTCCTCTGAAGGACTGAAAGATATACGAAGAAAAACTGTATGGTTTATTGTAAACCAGTGACAGTACAGCTGACATCAACTCAGGACTAAGTTCATCTAATCCTGACTTCTTGTTTCCAAAAATAGATACTATAACAGTAAAGAGTAATCTCCACTGTCCTAGTACAAAAGCCTTGACAAACTGGCGTCCTCTCCTAGGACCCGAATAACCAGTACGTCCTAAAGCTCCTTCTATAAAATTAGCTGAGTAAACAGGTGGACCAGCTTCTTGAGCAGAAGTGCCTAGCTGCAGTAACTGTCGTACATCATCTGCAGTAAAAGAGATAGGATGCTGATTTACCATCATACGTATTGTAGGCGGGTTAGCAGCACCATCATATACAATATTCGTCCAAAACTGCGTAAGAAGGTCTTTGTTCAGTGGAGGTGACTCAGTGATAGCAAATCGAATTGTCGAACGTGCTAAATATGTCAAGATCTGCTCAAAGCGCTCAGCACCATGCTCATTGACATCTAGATTCACCAAGATGTTGTGACCCTTCTCAAATGATCTGTTAGCCATATCTGTAATGTAAAATTACACAAATAGCAAAAATGTTAAGTTAACGAGCATTAGATAATTTACACTTTAACGTATTATGATCAAAAAGATCATCAAACGTCTAAATATACGATTAACTAATAACATAATTCCCTAAAACATAATTGAATTAACAAGATCAATTATATTCTATAAATTATATATAAAGCTCGTTAGCTAAGGATAACAATTTGAGTTATCATACCGCCGATAAATATCGAGACACGCTGCACGACTACGCTATGAGTCGGAAGACTTTCGATATGAAATAACTTAAATTGTTAAGATATTACACATATTTAAACTTATAAACAAAAGTTATTAAGTCTATATGTATATAAACAAGTAACTTGTTAATTATTTGTAAATAAACAAGTATCAAATCGATAACAAGTTATAATTGAAAAATTATAAAATTGATTTAATTTTTCAACTCGGTTCGCAGAAGCCCTGCGAGTTGACGTCGAGTCGCTTCGGTCAACCCAAGGCAAACAAGTAGAACTCGTCTCGCTTCGGTCAACAGAAGTCAAATGAGTTGAACTCGTCTCGCTTCGGTTAACTCAAGTCAAACAAGTGAAACTCGTCTCGCTTCGGTCAACAGAAGTCAAACGAGTTGAAACTCGTCTCGCAACTTATCTCGATTCGTTGGAGCGAACTGCGAAGCGAGATAGATCTCGGTTCGCAGGACCATCTGCTCAACGAATTCAAACATCAATCACTAATCAAATGTGTTTCAAAGTAATTAATCGATTATAACATGTTTATTAACCATCGATTAAGCATTATAAACAGGTGTTAGGTTTTCTAAATCACTAATTTGTATAAAATCCGTGATAAACTAAACCGACACATTCAAAAACGTAAACCCATCGATATCTCACAAATTACACGGTGAATTCTCATGAAACTTACTTCTAAAGATGCGTAATCAAAAGTTGTAAGAGTTCCACGGATCAAAAAAATCCTTCTTTGTACTAAAAATCAGAAAATCAATCGAAATGTATTTTCGATTCGTTTCGCCAAATTTCAAGTCGCAGAGGTGTGTGGGTTCGGTTCGCAGAGTAAATGGCAAGTGTGGGTTGGACTCGTTGGACTTGCCCCATTTATACTATGTACTCGCTTCGCAGCACTAGTCTCGCTTCGCAGCGTTGGCTAGTCAAAATCACAAGTTTTCACAAAAACGCGATTTTAGCACTTAGTATAAAGTGAAACCCATACATACCGTACAAGTCTAAAATAAAAATTATTTTTCACTTGTATTTGTTACATTTATTCAACACAGATATAAGATAGCTAGTTTAATTTCATTCCAAAAGGTAAACAAGAAGAATAATTAAAAGTTTTATTGATTCAAAGAAATAATTACAAAAGTTAAAATAATAAAACTACTAACATTCTAACAAATTAACTGAAAAATAAACACTTAAAGTTTTAACTGCATAGGGATCATATTAGAAAGAATAAGCTGTACTTAATAGATTGTAATAAGCCTAAGACGATTCTTAGTATACATACCTCATGAAATTCATATAAGCACAATAAAATCACAACTTTAATCAGTAATAAACTTATATTTATAAAATTATATCTTATATACCTTTATCCACATGATATAACACTTCATTGAAATATAACTTATAATTTCTTATTATTCACAAAAGTGAATGTTCGAATATCATAGACAGTTCAAGACGATTACCGATATTATGATCCACATAAACAGATTACACACAGGTTTCTGAGCCAAACTTTTATTGTTAATGTGCACAATATCTAGTGTTTTCTACTATACAACATACTTAAGAATTCAAGTACAACACATAACACTGTATCTTGTATTAGCAAGGTAGAGATTACTAAATGATGTTCTTTAGAAGCATATAACATACACTTGACACGAGATACTTTGTATCTTTCATATGTAAGGTAGAGGTTACTAAATGATGCCCTTTTGAAACATGTAACTCACCTTTTGACATTATGATACTTTGTATCATTTCAAAATTTTTTATTTTAAATCACAGTGCACGGTAGTACTATCATTCAACAATTAAGACATATGTCATACGTTATATAACAGAGCACATAAGATATTACACATGAAAGTTATACTTCTTAACTGCTCGGAAATCTTAGCATAACCTGCCTACCAATAAATCGTATGATGAACCTGACTAGACTTAAGTTATTCTTATCACTTGTTAAGTAAAAGGACAAGTTATAATCAGTGGATATAGGTGTATAATAAGATAAATATAAGTGTAATCCTAGATAAAAATTGTTATTCTAATGCAACTTATAAGAATCTACTAACACATCATACTTAATACTTAAGGTTATTATTCTGAGACTTATTCTCCTAATGTACTATCATTTCCCAAGTTTTTACAGCCAAAACTTAAAGCTTTTTCTAAAAGAACTCCGGTTGTTCTTTTATTGGAGGCGATTCCCCGCAGGTAACAAGTAAATGAATGCCATACGCCCCTTTTTTTTTTTTTTAATAAGTACTAAAAATAACTACTAACTACTACTAAAATACCCTTGGAAGACTAATCACTCTGGATTTCTCATTCCATTCAGTTGAACCAATGTCTCAAATCTTGCTCTGTCGAACGCCTTCGTATATAGGTCTGCTAAGTTATCCGCAGTCGGAACCTTAACTAACCTTATCATTTTCTTTTCAGCGCAGTCTCTAATAAAATGATGTCGAATATCAATGTGCTTAGTTTTACTGTGCTTCACAGGATTGTTAGTGATCGACATAGTAGATTCGTTGTCAATCATCATAGGAGTATTGGTTATATTTAACCCGTAATCCCGCAGTTGCTGTTGTATCCAAAGAACTTGAGAACAACAGCTGCCAGCTGCAACATACTCAGCTTCACATGCAGAAATGGCTACTGAGCTTTGCTTCTTGCACTACCAAGATACTAATCTACCTCCTAAGAATTGACATCCTCCGGTCGTAGATTTCCTATTTTGATTGCATCCTCCATAATCCGAATCAGTATATGCTACTAGATCTAAGTCTCCATCAATTGGATACCAAAGTCCCAGCTTCGGTTGCCCTTTGAGGTAACGGAAGATCCGTTTAACAGCCTGCATATGTGACTCTTTCGGATTAGCCTGATATCTTGCACATAAACAAACAGCAAACATAATGTCAGGTCTAGAGGCAGTCAAATACATTAGTGATCCAATCATGGCCCTATATAAAGTAGGATCCACATCCTGATCACTCGATGTATACGGACCTAGTTTGTGATTAACTGGAATCGGAGTATTGTAGACTTTACTGTCATCCATCTTAAATCTTTCTAATAACTCATAAACATATTTAGATTGATGAATAAAGAAGCCATCCTTCTTTTGGTCAACTTGTAACCCTAAGAAGAATTTCAACTCTCCCATTGCAGACATCTCAAACCTTTTTCTCATGACTTTCTCAAATTCTTGACACATCTTTTCATCAGAAGATCCAAAGATAATGTCATCAACATAAACTTGTACTAATAGAAAGTCTTTATTGTTCCATTTTACAAACAATGTACTATCAATTACTTCTCTTGTAAATCCATTATCAAGTAGATACGTTGATAGTGTTGCATACCACATCCTTGGTGCTTGATGTAATCCATATAGAGCCTTATTCAAACGATATACTCTATCTGGATACTCATGATCAACAAACCCTGGAGGTTGAGCAACATACACCAATTCTTCTACTTTGTCATACAAAAAGGCACTCTTAACATCCAACTGATAAACTTTTATATCATAGAATGACGCGAATGCTAAAAATACTCTAATTGCTTCTAGCCTAGCAACTGGTGCAAACACTTCATTGTAATCTATGCCTTCTTGTTGATTAAAACCTTGAACCACTAGACATGCTTTATTGCGAGTAATGACTCCCTGGTCATCTCTCTTACACTTAAATACCCATCTAGTTCCAATTGGATATTCTCCCTTTGGTAGGTCAACCAACTCCCAAACTTGTAATTTTTAGAACTGTTGCAGTTCTTCCTGCATAGCTTCAACCCATGAGCTTTCTTTGAGAGCCATTTGCACATTTTTAGGCTCAACTTGTGAGATAAAGCATGAATATAGACATTGATTAGGAATCCCTGTCTCTTTCATAGCAGTATACAAGCTTTCTAAATCTTCAGAAGTACTAGCTTTAGATTGAGTCCTAGTCTGAACAGGAGTATTAATATCACCGATGATGTTTTCAACGGGATGATTCTTACTCATTCTTGTAACCGGTATAGGATCAACTATTAACTCATCTCCTAAGTTAGTACCAATCTCTTCTAATGAAGGCATTTCTTCTGAATTTTCTAAAGAGATCTTTAAATGGTGCAAAGAAGTAAGTACATCATCAAACGTTGTTTGAAGATCCTTTTCAGAATCTTCTGTTTCTTGATACTTATCCTTTGAAAATTGTCGAGACCCACTTGAAGAAGCTTCATTTGAGTCATCTGATGTCCCGATTCCAGATTTCGGAACACTCGATGTTGAAGACGGACCATTGTCCAATTCTTCATTCAATAAGTGCTGAGAGATCTCTGAATCACCGACAAAATCATTTATGGGACCCTTAAATGACTGAAAGAGATCTGAGTAGTGAAATTGCCAATCTAATCCCTTATGCACAGCAGGTACATAGCTCGTAACTTCAATGTTATAAACTATCTCCAGAGGACTAGTGACCTTATTGAAAACCCTTTTATTTGGAGAATTAGGCATATAACCCAAGAAAAATCCTTCGTCAGCCTTCTCACCAAATTTAGCTTGATTCCCAGTTTTCAATATTGTACAAGCAACTCCAAAGGGTTCAAATCCTCTTAAGTTTGGTTTCTTATTGTTCAAAAGCTCATAACATGTCTTATTATGCTTTTTAACCATAAGAACTCTATTCAGAACATGACATGCTGTATTCACTGCTTCTGCCCAAAAGATGACAGGAAACTTTGAATCTGCAAGCATTGTTCTAGCAGCTTCAATCAACGTTCTGTTCTTCCTTTCAGCCACACCATTCTGTTGAGGTTCATATGGTGCGTTGAATTGATGAATTATCCCTTTGCTTAAGCAATAGATATCTAACGTCGAATTCTCGAACTCTGTTCCGTTATCACTATGAATACGCTTAACTCTCGTTTTGTATACATTTTCAATTTGATCTAAAAACTCAATTAGTATACCTGGAGTTTCATCCTTAGATCCTAAGAAAAATACCCACGAGAATCTAGAGTAGTCATCTGTGACAACTAGACAGTACTATTTGCCACCTATGCTTCTTTTGCTTATTGGGCCGAAGAGATCCATATGTAGCAAATCAAATGGATAGGAGATTGAGTTTTCAGTCTTAGATCGGTGTGGTTTCTTATGCTGCTTTCCTTTCATACAAGGAACACACTTATCCTCAGACTCGAAACGTTTTTGCGGTACACCCTAAACTAAACCATTTTTGGTTATGAAGTTCATTTTTCTCCAGTTTAGGTGTGCCATTCTCCTATGCCATAGTAGCGCGTCTGCTTCCGAAGTCTTGGATAATAAACATGTAGATACCATTGAAGAATTAGGAACACCCATGTTTATCGCATAGATGTCCTTCTTCCTTGGTGCCCTCATCAATATCCATTCTTCAGGAATTGTGAAGCCTGGCTTCAGGACTAAAGCCTCCTCTTCATTAAAATGAACTGGATGACCTTTATCGCAGACTTGGGAAACACTCACTAGGTTATGAGTTAGTTCTTCAACATAATTCAAATCCTCTAGAGTTAAAGTTCCATTTGAAACTTTTCCTTTCCCAGTAATTACTCCTCATTTGTCTCCTGCAAAATTTACTTTTTGCTTGAAACCTTCTCTGAAGTCCTTCAGGAGACTTCTTTCACCTGTCATGTGTCTTGAGCATCCACTGTCTACATACCACCAGCTGTCCTTGTTCACAGTCTGCTCCTACACATCACAAGTTGTACACAGTTAGTTATCAAGAGGGACCCAAGCCATTATGGTCTTGGTTTGTCCCTGGTCATCTACAATCTGAACCTCCTTAAAGTAACCATAACTATTCCCATCAGGAGTCTTGGTAACCTTCACAGGAGTTTGAGATTGTTGATGATCTGTAGTCTTAGGCCTATGAGGAGAGTGAGTAGAAAACCTCCTAGGCACAAACTTAGTTCCCTGTGCACTCAAAGTAGAACCATTCTCAAATTGACTATGGTTTCTACTTGGGGTCCTAAACCTCGAAGGTGTCTTATCTCTTGGCTTATTGAAAGTATTTTCATTTAGAGTATAAGCCCTTTTAGGTTTAGGTGGAGAGACACTATGATTACCATCTCTTTTCAGAATGTTTACAGGTTTGCTTCCTAATCCCGGTTTGGAGACTAACCTATCTACAATCGAACTAGAAATAGTTGGTGTCTTTTCAGTATTCACTAACTTATGTGATGCTTCCAGCTTCTTATTTGGACAACAAGAAGCTACATGTCCTTTTTGGTGACACTTGAAGCAAGACATCTGTTTACGTGACTTACTAGCTTTTGCATCCGCTACCGGAGTTTTTGGCACTAAAGGTTCAATAACATGTTCTTTATTAACCACTTCATTAATCTTAGTATCATTAATTACTCCACCCGATACAAAATGTACTTTGGTGTGAGGAATTTTCTTACTATCATCAGATGAAGGGTTCTTAATAACACTCTTCTGTGCCTCTAACTTATCCGGTTTGTTAGTTTCTTTCGTTTCAGGGTTAACATCCGCCATTTCAATATCTACAGGAGTTTTAGTGTAATTTGAATTGAATGGGTGAGGCATATCATTATAACCTAAACCAGACATATCCTTCACACTACGCTGAGCACCTAACATTTTATCCATTTCAGATGTTCTATAGCTCTCAAGCTTACGATTCTGAGCTACAAGTTTTGTTTTGCAATCAGCTAACTCCTTATCCTTTATAGCAATGGACAAATTCAAATCATTTATGCTCATATAGAGACCGTCTATGATAATTAATTTCTCATTCACAGTATCTCTAAAAGCTGTCTTGTCAGCCGCATCTGCCTTAATTTTATCCTTTAAGGCTTGTTTATCATCACTTAACCTACATATATTTAACTTAGCTAGGTCAAGTTCATCTCTAACAGCCTCACTGGATTTACTAAGTGTGCTAAGTTGAGATGACAGGGTATTATTAGTTTCAGTCAAAGTCGTATAGGAATCTGCATAAGCACTAACTTGGGACTGTAAACTAGAAACTAACTGACACAGATCAACAAGAGAAACAAGATCTAGGCATACCCGTTTTTTATCAGTTTGCAGTTCAGCCATCTTAGCTACAAAATCTACGGGATCCAAATCTTCAGTTGAACCCAAGTCTAATACATCATCAACATTAGCTTTAACAGGAGTCTCAGGAACCTTTACTTCAAAAGCTGGATCAGTGGGCATATAGGATAATGACTCAGCTTCAATCTCTTGATCGTCAATCTCAGCCATCAAAGCTTCCTCTGACTGAGTTTTCCAATCATAAGACCCATCTAGCTGTTTCACTACTAAGGCTTTGGAATGCAAAGTATTTCCCGAGCCTTGTTTCCCTTCACCAGTCTCTACCTTAGGTCTTTGGCATTCTCTAGCAAAATGTCCGTAGCTTTTACAGTTATAACACTTGGCCTTGGTTTTCTCAAACCCTGATCTGTTGCCAACAACCTTTCTTCCATTTTTCTTTAAGAAATTTTTAACTCTCCTTGACAACAAAGCAAGTTGGTCCCGGAGATCTATTTCCTCAAGATAATCAGGATCTATCTGATCATATTCTTCATCAAAAAGAATTGGATCATTGATCTTACAATCAATATAATTCTCATATGAAGCTACAAATGAAGCAAGAACAGACAATTGCTGCTCAGCAGATTTCACACTCATAGGCATCTTTTGATGTTCTTGAGGTGACTTCTCAGAAGGTTTCCCTTTAGTTTCATTTCCGGATGATGTAATGAAATAGAGTTCATCAGTTATCATTTCACCCTTTCCATCAGCATTACCAACAAACAAAGCAGTGGTCGAGCTGGATGAAGCAGTCGAGATAGAAGTTTTTCCATGATACAATCCTGGATCCTGAACATGATCAGAATCAGTATCTTTCAACTTCTTAGTGAAATCATATCCTTTGAGCTTGTCAATAACCTGCTCAAGTGTCATGGTTGCATATCTGGTTTCATTGTCTGTAATCATCACACCATACATCTCCCATTTAGAAGGTAAACCCTCAAGAAACTTGTCGGTTTTCTCTACCTCCTCAATAGTGATTTCATGGTTTTCAATCTCAGATAACAAAAGGTAGAAACGAGTAACATAAGCATCAAGAGTTTCTCCTTTAAAATCTTTAAACAGAGTAAACTGCTTTTTCAGAAGCTTCTTCTTGCTTGCTTGTACTTGTGGACTTCCCTCACATCTTTTCTCAAGCGCTTCCCAGAGTGCTTTAGCAGTATGAAAAGATTTTAACTGATCATTAATTTCCTTGGATAAACACATCTTGATACAAGAATGAGCTTTATTTTCATTCTCATAGTCTTTCTTTTGTTGTTCACTCATCAGATTATAGGATACCACAACAACAGCATTTTGAACAGTTTGGGTGGGTGCCGTGTATCCTCCTTTGATACACATCCAGATTGAGAGATTATGGAATCTACAGTAAGATTCAAACCTATCTCTCCAACTGTAATAGTCTTCAACACGTAACAACTTAGGTGGAGTATTAGATTTTCCAACCTCGTGCTCCATCTCAATCATTTTGCTAATGTCAGACATTTTTAAGAGTTTCAGGAATTAACAATCAGAAAATTCAGAAAGTTCACTTCGCAGAAACTCGATTCGCAGGACAGGAACTCAGTTCGCAGGGTGAACTCAGTTCGCAGAGGGGAACTCAGTTCGCAGAAGAACTCGGTTCGCAGAGGGGAACTCAGTTCACAGAAGAACTCGGTTCGCAGGGGGAACTCAGTTCGCAGAGGGGAACTCAGTTCGCAGAAGAACTCGGTTTGCAGAGGGGAACTCAGTTCGCAGAATCGGCTGAAAAACCCTAAAACGAAAATTTTAGTTTTCTAATCGATTAAACCCTAAGATTTCGGTCGATTACGAAACTAAACACTTCCAGAGACTGATTTTGATCATTTTTACGAAGATTAATCGTAACAACAACCCTAAATCTATCGTTATTATCCAAATAACCTCGAACTAACTAAGTATTTAGCCCGAAAGCTCTGATACCAATTGTAAGTCCCTAGTATGTGGATCGATAACGAGGTTATCTTAGGTATTAAGGCGCGGAATTCCTCAATACTTGGTTCACAATAAGTGAACAATTTGTTTCACAAGATAATAGCGAATTGATTTATCAACCAGGTTTTGTATCGATTAATTAACGTTAATCGATCAATACCTAACCTTATGATAGCTTAGAATAGCGTTTTTGTTCTCTGGAAAATGAATGGCCAAAAGTCTCTAACGAATTAAACCTAATTGAGTATTTATAGGTTTTAATCAAACTCGATTCGCAGGTCGATGGACTCTGCGAGTTGAGTTCAACTCGCAGCCCACAACCAAGCCCATCTCGACTCGGTTCGTAGCTCTGCGAGCCCAGATCTCATCTCGCGGGATTAAGTTCTGCGACTTGAGATCTTATCTCACAGACTTTAGTTTGTAACATCATATTCGATATTCGTCTAACACTTTATCATACTAATATATTTAACGAATATTAATACCAAACTAATATCATTTACAAATCCAAATCAATTGTACAAACTTGATTACAATAATCACTAGTACTATTACAAGCTAGATCTGTTGTCACACATACATGTCTCAACATAAATATTATGTTGATAATATTTAACATGTTAATTATATCGTATAAAGTAGCATAAACGCGACGAAAGTGTACGAAACGCGCTCGACAATCGAACATGACCTTAATTATTATTTGACAACTCAATTTAAAGTATTTTAACAATACTTCAATGAAAAATAATATCAAACATATCGTTGAATTAAAACGACTCAAAATAAGGTTAGGCGATTTAACGTTTTAAAGTAAATGACAAGTAAACGACCTAAATACGTAAACACAATCTGGAAACAAGAATTAAATCACACAAAAATCAAATGGGACCCCCAAGGTCAGCCACCACCCTCCATCCCCACTCAATTTTCATGCAAATGCTACTTTTCTTACTTCCACTCATCAAACATGCAAGAATCACTCATTTCTAATTTCACACAATTCTCTCTAGCCTCTCTCTATACTCCCTCTCTCTCTCTAAAATCTGGAGAAAACCACCACCATAAACCACCCTCCTCACCACCACAAACCACCTATAAGCCACCAAGAACCACCACAAAAAACCACCCTCATCCTCCATCATTTTCTTCAAGATTCTTCAATGAAATCAAGCTCCAAGAACTTCCATCATCTTCATCATCATTTCTTTGTTAGAATCATCAAAACCCTTCACTTATTTTACTTGTATGCTACTGATTTTAATGTTATATTGTTCATCTAACTTGAATATGTCCGAAATCTTTGCTAAAAATCGTTTTTCAAGCTTAAACATAAACATGTATAATCTGTTTCCAAAAACACAGTTTAGTAAAAAAAATCATATCTCGAGTTCTAAAATGAGTTAGACAACTAATTTTTTTAAAAAAGTTACATATTGAAAAGATCTACAAAAAGTTCTTTGGCTCCAGCCAGAAATCTGCGGATTTTTAGCTAAGAACCGATCTTTGAGCCTGGTCTGATGATTATCGAAAAATGTGTTCGGTTGTTACGCGGAATAATTTAAATATCGAAATGGACTCTATAATTACCGGGAAACTTATATAATGGAATAAATATATAGTATATCAGTGTGTAATTTTTTTTGAGGATTGATATGGATTAGAAATGGTAGAAACTTGTGGCGAAACAAACCGACAAAATTGAAAAACACATTTAGGGACTATTTTGGAGATAAATATAAAAATAACACTTGTGGGTCACCAATGGTCACGAAACTCATTTTCTATGAGTATTATAACATGATAAAGGTTGTGTAAAAGTTTCGGGTCAAACCGAGCTAGTTTGACCAGATTTGACCTGATTGACCAGTTAACCAAATTGGACCAGCTTGACCAGTTGACTAATTTAACCAGCTTGCCTAGTTTGACCAATTTGACCAAGTTGACTTCTGTTGACTTTCAGAAAATAACATATTTGACCACAACGTTCAGATATAAATATATACATGTACTTTCGAATAATATAAAAAAAGCTTGAAAAATACTTACTATACTAAGTATTTAACACCTACAATAATCAAACCTTATACAAAACTTACATTCATACATTACAAACCATCACCAATGGGCCATACATGTTTTCAAAATTCAAACAAAACAATCAAATATTGGACATAACTAGTAGATGGACAACAAGAATAGATGTTTTGTTGAGGTATCTACTCACTCATATAACCATGCGCATTTTGGACGCCCGGCAGGTTACAGTCTGTGGACACATCATTTGGTACAACATCATAATTAGTTACTTTGTTAACACATCAGACTCATGTGAGTCTCATAGCCCCTATTTTACTGTTTTTACTTTAGGGGTGAGAATACATGCTCGTTTTGTTTTACATGTGAATGCAAGTATCAAATATCGCTATATTCTGCATGAGTTAATCATCAAATCATCATAAGTCCTCATTAGCATAGTTTGGTAATACTTTGTAGCGTGAATGTTAGTGTATGGTACCATATGGGACTGACAATCCCCGTCCGGGTCAGCAAGCACTGACTGGTCAAAACGGACGCATTATAATCTGTTCATACGTGTGTTGATTAGGCATACGCATAGAGGCACCCTCGCTTAGGCACTTAATTGTGATCCTGACACCTCAGTTAAGCTCAGACTATGTGCTCATGGCAGTTATATACATCTTTTATCATTTACTTATTTGCTTAATTGCAAATCATTATACTTAAATCTTGCGGTTCATACATTACACTTTATCATTAAACCTGTGAGCTCACCAGCTTTTAGCTGACCCTTTTAGCGTGTATTCTCAGGTACCCAGCAGTAGTAGGACTGTACTCAGGATTTAGCTTAGCTCAAGTCAGCATGCAAACGCCAGAGATTTATTGCATTATCATATTTTGTTAAAACAATATGTAATTAAATCTCTCATATCAGAACACTAGCTAATGTATTTAGTACATTTAAAGTGAACTTTAATTCGTATTAATCTATTTTGTTAAAATGACGCATATAGAGTTGTTCACTGTATATCGTTGTGCTTGATATTTGATTAGTCGCGCCCCGACCCGAATCACTTCCGCAACCCAAATTTGGGGGTGTGACAAGTATTCTCATGTGAGGTATATTCTTTGGAGTTTTGGATGGGTCAGATGTTGTGACAGGGATGTCAATTAACACATTTTCACTAGGTGTAGGTGTGGGCAAAGAAGTGTTTCGGGGGTGTTATCTGGTGGTGGTGGATCAACTTTGGTTACTTTTCCTCCTCTAGTCACGATTAACACATCATCACTTGGTGGACGAGTGGTGTCATTAGTGATTACCGACGTACTTTCCTCAATAAAACTCAAGTTTTTCAAAATAGATTCCATGCTTGAGATTAATTTTTCTGAAATTTTTATCATGACGTCAATGTTATCTTGAAATCTGGTTAATCTTTTGTTTATAACATTTTGTTCGAACATAAAATCTAATAAAGATTGTTTTGAGGAAGGTAAGTGGTTTGTAGGTGAGGAAACGGCCAAAAGTTGGGTTAAAGATTCATTTGGTGTGGGGATAGTCCAATCAAAATAGGGTGTTGACATCATTGGTCAAAAGTGGTTAAACTAAAACTATACTAATCCTAACTCTATGAAAATATTCAAATGATGACTTCGGGTTAGAATCATTCATCAATCTTGATGAAAAGAAGATCTAGATGCACAAGAGATGAAGGAATGGAAGATTTTAAGTTCAATTTAAGAAAATGGTGGAAAATGGAGGTATGGCGATGATGATGGTGCGACGGTGAAGAAGGAGGATGACGGGAAAAAAATTGATTTTTTCTACTTTGTTTGGTAGTGGAAGCTTCCTTGTCCTTTATGCATTTTTAAGTTGCATATTTAATTTAAGCGCGAACGAACGATACGTATACTTGAGTTTTAAAAGTTAAAAATATTTTTATTAAAATCAACCAAAATACGTACGATACTTTCATATTTAAATTCATATATTAAAAATGTAACATTAATTCGCTTACGAAAATATTTGCGTTTTTAAATACGTTTTACTTATCGCGTAAAATCTTTTTTGTGTTCTTTAAAATTTAAGACCAATCCAACTAAAAATTTTCAAAATTTTAAATAAAACTTTGTCAAAATTTTGAAACGTTTGGATTGTTCACAAAAATTCTTTTAATAACTTACGCGTTTAAACTTAAAAGAATGTTTTCTTGTTTTTTATAAAAGCAAAAATAAAGGAAAGTTAACTAAAATTTAGTTTTGTCGTAAAAACAGAATATCAAACCTATTTACATCAAACCTCATCAACATTTATCTGTCAGTGCTTGTGATGGCATTTACAAATATGCCTGAAACTTGCGAGACATTGTGGTGAAGAACGAACGTACCTTAAAGAGCTTTGATGATACTATGAATTAGGTCAGTATGATTTATATAATAATGCTCAAATTCAATTAAGAATTTCCTTTCTTCTCGACCTAATGCTAGTAACGCATCAATGAAGTGGTTAAATACTCGTCTTACCTTTCTCGGATTTGAAATACCATCCCTGAATCCTGAATCTAAATAAGATAGATCATAGAGTAGTTTTCCCATGACATGCTCAAATTCCTTTTCTTCTTCTGAATCAGGGTTTTCAGTAGTAGACTGAACTACTCGTGAAATATATTTGATATAAATCTTTTGTTGATTAGTAAAAGGGAATTTAGATGCTAGAAACAACTGAGTAAGCTTGCTATGGATTTCTTTTCTCTTTTTAAAAAAAGCATAATCCATAGCTTCCTCAGTAGAGTCAGGAAAAATCGATCTTAGTTCATTAATCAGATAAGCAGCGGGATTGACAAAGAAAAGTCTAATGCCTGGAATCAAAGTATAAGTATGTTGTGTAGCACACCGGTCGTTGAGATTTCTAATGATGATGCAAGACAACGGTGGGTTTTAAATTTGTTAGGTTGGGGCCTAGGGTTACTATTATGCTAATCAAAGGGCTAGCAAAGGACAAGTATGACCTAGGATCATTCTTCAAAGCGCGGCAAATTGAAGCTAGGGGATTTAGAAACTTTTATCTACTTAGCTAGGGATAAAAGAGTTGGTTTTGGTTTTGAGTTTTCTATTCTAGATTAAATTAAACTAAACTAAAGAGTGGAGGTTACTTCGGGCGTTCAGCAATTAAAGCGATTGTCTACCAAGAATTGGTTTAGGAGTTGTTAAATATGGAGTGTTTTAATGGAGATAAGTTTGTAACTTAAGGTGAGCTATTACTACAATCCTCCTATCGGGCTAACGCGAAAGTGTCCACAATCAGGCAAATAGAATGTCACGTGGGTTGCAGAATATATGAAAGCATACACCGAAAGTTCACTCAAATGTATACCCATATTATCCGACAGTTAATCTCGAATCCTATTCTCCAATCTCGGTCGTCAGAGATGTCCGAATCATGGCATAGTTTTTTGAATAAATAATCTTATGAATGAGGTTTACCCTCGCCGGAATAGGTTGGACTAACTGGTCTAGGCGGCCGGATAATTTGTCATCACTTATTCGTACGAATTATCAACATTACTCAGGTAGCAAGATAACAGGGATGGTTTGTGCTACAAATGGAAACTTAATTGATACGTTTGTTATTCGATTCATAATACAACTACCTTCGGTCGTTCTCGACTTTCATATATTTGTACTCCACAGTAAGCATTTCCAGTACTATATCAAAGAACAGTCGAATAGGGACCGTCATATTATTTCACGATGATTAATGCCGTTTGTATTTCACTATTATGATAATCCTAAGGCAACAATCAAACAAGAACATGCAATAAGACGATCAAAGCAATAGTTCAATATAAGCATGCAAAGGTATTATTTGTTAGGAAAATTACATTGTCATAATTTCCCTACATATTAATTTGATGAGACAAATAGTAAAACTGAAATTAGAAGGGCTAAATTGAAATATTAGGGGATTTAGTTTCCTAATACAATTAGGTTTCTTTGTAAGTCTAGATGGACTCTATATATAAAGAGATCCCTAGACATTTAGTTTTGTGTGTGTTACCATTAGGGTAAAACCCGATCTCATAACTTGAGATCGTTTCCCCCATGTACCCCTAAGGTTCTTTGTAATCCTGATACAAAGTTGTATCCGTCTTGTTGATTATATTAATAAGATTAGGGGTTTGACTATTAAAATCTTCTTTGTGTTCTTCATATTGTTCTTTATCATGTATTAATCTTTTGCTTGATTTTTTATTGGGACTACACAAGTGGTATCAAAGCGCGTCAAATCTATTCAAGATTTGTAAAGATCCAATTCAAGCAAGAGAAGCCATATCGAAGAAACCCTAGAAGATTGCAAGAAAAATTCGTAATTCGTCATGTTCTGCGCAGCGATGGTAAAAAATTCGGATCTCATTCGTTAACTGTTCAATCGTCGTGAAATTTGAACTGTAGGTTTATAACACATAGACGCACCATCTTACCAAAGGAATTTTCGATCTGAGCTTTTGATTGAGAGATATATAAAGTCTAAATCTGCTGTTGAAACCGTATGGTTTTTCCGAACAGCTGCAGTAAATCGATCACCGTGTCTTCGTTATTCAACGAATATTCATGATTTTTGGATATGTTATTCAAGACATATGTTTCTACATCATGTAAAAATTTCATTGTGATCGGATGTTTCTACATAGAGATATTAAAATTCAAATCTGCTGCAGTAAGTTTATAGTTTCTTTTGTGCAGCTGAAGTAAGAAAATTACTGCAGATTCGTTAACCGTTGGATCGACTTGATTTTTGGATATGTGGTTAATGAAACATTGATGGACTTCGTGTTAAAATATGAGCTTCATTGGATACGGAATGAAGAAGATATACAGTTACAAAGTTGCCACTGCTCAAACCCAACCGCTGCTAGGTTTGTACCACTGTTTGTACAACGTTGCCACTGCTAAAAGGTTTGTACCACTGTTAGTACAAGCTTACCGCTGTTAGTACAAGATTACCACTGTTAGTACAAGCTTCCCGCTGCTAGTACAATCTTACCACTATTAGTACAAGCTTCCCACTGCTAGTACAAACTTGCCACTGCTAGTAGAGCTTGCCGCTGTTAATGTAATTTTGCCACTGCTTCAACAAGGTTACTACTGTTCAACCATTTTAATGATGCTCTTCACTGTTACTACTACTTAGTATCAGTTACCACTGTTAGTCATTTTTCAAACACTAATGCGGAATTAGTGATGCTCGTCATGGATGGTACTACATGGTACTCGTTACTACTGTTGGTTAGTTATTTGTACAACTTTTATGGTTGATTATATATCTTTTGGTAGTGAGATGTTTAATACGACTTCAAACTCATACAAAATCAGACCCAAAGGTTAGCTCAAGTCTACTCAACATTTATGATATCATTGATGAAGTTTTCAATTAAAAGGTTCGACATTTATACGTTCAGGGTGATGGGTTGATATTCTGTAACGGGTTTTCATGCTTATGTTCAAGATAGTTGAAGATTTTTCAATGGGTAATAAGTGTTGTTGAAGATAAGAGTTGTAAGAGCTTAAATTATGTTCAAACCAAATCATACAAACTTTCTTTTACAAGATTAGAGATTTTAGTAGATTTCTCTAAGGTTTTCTAACCCTAAAACATAGAATTTGTATCTGTCTCGTTAAAGAAGGGTACGGCGAAATAGCGGGAGAATCATTTGACATTGGGTTGCTGATATTGAGGGGGAAAATAAAAAGGTGAAGAGTTATGAAGTTGAAGAATAAAGAGTTGACGAATTATGCAAGATGTTATGAGCTGTCAAGGAGAAGATTTTACTTTTTGTTTAATCTATATGTATCATCTTGTAATCAGTTTACTAGTTGTTTTGTCATCATCAAATAGGGGGAGATTGTTAGGAAAATTATGTTGTCATAATTTCCCTACATATTAATTTGATGAGACAAATAGTAAAACTGAAATTAGAAGGGCTAAATTGAAATATTAGGGGATTTAGTTTCCTAATACAATTAGGTTTCTTTGTAAGTGTAGATGGACTCTATATATAAAGAGATCCCTAGACATTTAGTTTTTTGTGTGTTACCATTAGGGTAAAACCCGATCTCATAACATGAGATCATTTCCCCCATGTACCCCTAAGGTTCTTTGTAATCCTGATACAAAGTTGTATCCGTCTTGTTGATTATATTAATAAGATTAGGGGTTTGGCTATTAAAATCTTCTTTGTGTTCTTCATATTGTTCTTTATCATGTATTACTCTTTTGTTTGATTTTTTATTGGGACTACACACTATCTCTACGAGAGATAATCGAGAACGCCATGTCGGGATACAATCTCCTTCAAATAGATTTGTGTGAGACGTTCCATTTGTCGGTTTCCTTGATGGCAAGGAAATGAGCAGACTTGGTAAGCCGATCCACGATCACCCAAATGGTATCGCAACTGCTTGATGTCTTCGGGAGTTTAGTGATAAAATCCATAGCAATTTGCTCCCATTTCCATTGAGGGATGTCCGGTTGTTGGAGTAGGCCTGAAGGCTTCTGATATTCCGCCTTGACCTTAGAGCATGTGAGGCATTTGTTGACGTACGTGGTAATCTCTGCCTTCATGTTTGGCCACCAGTATAATCCCTTGATGCCATGATACATCTTGTCCGATCCACGATGTATAGAGTATTTGGACTTGTGAGCTTCATTCATCACCAAGTCTTGAAGGTTTCCGAAGTAGGGTAACCAGATACGGTTTGCGAAGTATTTGACCCGTTGGGTTTGGTTTCGAATTGTTTCTCCATATTGCGCAATGCCTCATTCCTCAGGTTTTCGAGTTTTAATGCTTCGAGTTAAGCAGTGAGAATTTGAGTGATAAGATGATTATGAATGATCATGCTGAGGGCTCGGACTCGAAGTGGTTTGGTGCGTTCCTTTCGATTTAGGGCATCGGCAACAACATTTTCTTTGCACGGATGGTACTTGATTTCGCAGTCGTAATCGGTAAGCAACTTGACCCAGCGACGTTGCCTCATGTTGAGATCCTTCTGATCGAATATATGTTGTAGACTTTTATGATCGGTGAAGATGGTACATGTTGTGCCTTACAGATAGTGTCTCTAGATCTTGAGTGCAAACACTACCGCTCCTATTTCGAGATCATGAGTAGTGTAGTTCTTCTCGTGAACTTTGAGTTGTCGGGAGGCTTAGGTAATAACCTTGTCCCGTTGCATCAACATGCAACCAAGACTTTGGTGTGAGGCATCGCAGTATACTACAAAGTCATCGTTGCCTTTGGGTAATGATAGAATGGGTGCACTACAAAGTTTTTGTATCAGTAGCTGAAATGCTGACTCCTGCTTATCAGTCAAATTGAACTTCTTTTCCTTCTGAGTCAGTGTCGTAAGAGGTTGAGCTATTTTCGAGAAATTCTCTATGAAGCGTCGATAATATCCAGCCAGTCCTAAAAATTGGCGTACTTCGGTCGGCGTTGTCGGTGCTTGCCAGCGCTTGATAGCCTCAATCTTTGATGGATCTACGTGAATTTCCTGACTGTCAAACACATGATCAAGGAATTGAACGGTTTGCATCCAGAACTCACACTTTGAGAACTTAGCGTATAACTCTTCATTTCTAAGAAGTTCTAGGATGGTTTTGAGATGTTGCGCGTGCTCTTGCTCGTTGTGTGAGTAGATGAGGATGTCATCGATAAAGACAATGACAAACTTGTCGAGATATGGTTTGCACACTCAGTTAATAAGGTCCATGAATACAACAGCTGCATTTTTCAAACCAAATGGCATTACTTGAAATTCGTTACGACCATAATGAGTTCGGAAGGCAGTTTTAGTGATGTCACTATCACGAAATCTTAACTGATGATAACCTGACCGTAGATCGATCTTTGAGTAGAAACTTGACCCCTGGAGTTGATCAAACAGGTCATCAATGCGAGGGAGCGGATAATGATTCTTAACGGTTAATTTGTTTAACCCTCTGTAGTCGATACACGTCCTGAATGAACCGTCCTTCTTTTTCACAAACAGGACTGGAGCTCCTCAAGGTGAAGAACTCGGTCTAATAAATCTTTTGTCTAGAAGTTCTTGTAATTGGGTGGACAACTCCAGCAATTCGGATGGAGCTAAGCGATAAGGTGCTCGTGCTACAGGTGCCGCTCCAGGCACAAGGTCAATTGAGAACTCAACTTGTCTCGGTGGTGGTATACCAGGAAAGTCTTCGGGAAAGACTTCTGGAAACTCTCTAACAATGGTTACATCCTCAAGTCGCTTCTTCTCTGACTTTTTCTCCATAACGTGCGCGAGAATTGCCTGATAACCATTTCTCAAGTATTTGCGGGTTTTCAAGCATGATATTATATTCAATCTTGTCCCACCGGTCTCTCCTTGTATGAATAAAGTACCACCGGTGACGAGAGGAATACAGACGATTTTATCGTAGCAGATAACTTCAGTGCGATGCTTGGACAGCTAATCCATTCCAACGATGATGTCGAAACTTCCGATCTTGATAGGTATAAGGTTGATAGGAAAAAGCTCGTCGGATAGATTTAAAGTGCAATTAGGTATTACACTATCGGTCTCTATGAGTTTACCATTAGCTAACTCTACTATGTACTTAACGTCTAAGGCAACAGGGGTGATGTTAAGCAGTGGACTAAACTCATTAGATATGAAACTTCTATCAGCACCAGTATCAAATAGGACAGAAGCAGTAAGATTGTTGAGAAGGAACGTACCCGAGACCACATTCGGGTCTTGACGGGCTTCTCATGAGTTCGGAACAAATGCTCTTCCTTTAGCAGTGTTATTGTTGCCCTTATCCTTCAGCTTTGGAAACTCATTCCTGAAGTGCCTTGTGTTTCCACACTCATAGCAAGACTTAGGTTTGTCAGTGGCGGTGTTGGCATTAGTAGATCTGAAGTCTTTGGACAGATGACCATACCTTTGACATTTGTTGTAGGGAGTACCGCAGGGACCTTGATGATGTTGGCGGCACTTTGAACAGAAGGGTTTATTCCCAGTGTAACCCTTGTTGGAACCAGAACCAATGTTAGTGGTCTTATCAGACTCAGACCTCTTGGACGATGGTTGGTTTTGAGTGGGGTTTCCAGACAACTTTCTTTTGTTGTTGTTACCAGAAGATGGAGCAGGTGTCTCGCGACTGACGACCATGGCCATGAGTTCGTGTGCAAGATGGATAGCACTCTGAATGGTTGTCGGTTTGGATGAGGCGACATTCCCCTGGATATTTTCTGGGAGTCCACGAATGTACCTCTTAATGCTTTTTTCCTCCGGATCTACCATAGATGGGTAGAGGAGGGCGAGTTGTTGGAACTTGGTGGTATAACTAATGATATCGGTGCCCTGCACCTTTAGGTTCCAGAATTCTTCTTCCAACCTCTGCAGTTCTTCGTTGGGGCAATACTCTTCCTTCAACATTCTCTTCAGATCTTCCTAGGGCAATTTATTAGCCTCTTCGATTCCCACGGCAGTTGTATGGGTATTCCACTAGGTGAGGACACCCTCCTGAAAGGTGTATGCAACAAACTTGACCTTACTGTCTTCAGCACAGTTACATAGACTGAAGACAGATTCCATTCTTTCCATCCACCAGATCAGTCCAATGGCACCTTCCGTGCCCTTGAAGTACAATGGTTTGCAACTGAGAAAATCCTTGTAGGAACAAGTCTTGGTAACAGGGGTGTGAGTAGTATTGACTGGATCGTCAGTCCTTCGAGAGTATCGTGCAGCTAAGGCTTCATTGACAGCTCGGGAGACAATGGCGTTGAGTTCAGCTTCACTGTAACTCTTTCTCTTTGGCGGCATTATTCTTCAATAGACAAGAAAATAATGAATGAGTCGTCTGTATAAAATCATGATATATCACTTATGTATATATATAAAAGATAATATACCACAACACAAGTGATAATCATAATTCAATAAGAAATAGAGTTGGATACAAGCGATGAAGTGAAATAAGGCTTTGCTTATGGAGACATAGAAGTTCTCCTAGCAATCGGTTTCAATCGTGATTCCAAAGAATAAAAATGATGGAAGGAATACGAAGTGATATCTTCCTCGTGTGTATATGACGGTACGACGGAGTATGTTGTAAGTTGTTACGCGCGTATAAATAGATAGACGATAGTAGACGTACTTGTCATTTTCGGTGGTGTAGGTGTTAGCGGGTGTGTTATTATGTGAGGCCTATTAATATATCTTCAATATACAATAGCCTAGAGGATAGTACGTAGATGAGGCGTATGTATGTATATACACCTATATCACATAAGAGCCTAGTGTGTGTCTAGCACAAAACAAGTATAAGTCCCGATTTCTCTCGTGGTCAGAGTCAACTAGTGCATTCATGTTCAATATAACCCTTTTCAGACATCACATCATATTTATTTAATTGTACATAGTTAGCTACGCTATGTTAAATTAAACTCGTATGATGTAATTCCTGAACCAGATATACTTAATGAGGAATATTGCCTAACGGTCATAGTCTAGGCCCACTAAATGCAACCTAGTTCACTATAACCTTAGGCTCTGATATCAATCTGTCACATCCCCAAATTCGGGTTGCGGAAGCGACTCGGGTCGGGGTGCGACTAATAAAATATCAAGCACAAAGATATATAGTGAACAACTCTATATGCATCGTTTTAACAAAATACATTAATACGAATTAAAGTTCACTTCAATTGTACTAAATACATTACCTCGTGTTCCGATTTGATAGATTTAATTACATATTGTTTTAACAAAATATGATAATGCATTAAATCTCTGGCGTTTACATGCTGACTCGAGCTAAGCTAAATCCTGAGTGCAGTCCTACTACTGTTGGGTACCTGAGAATACATGCTAAAAGGGTCAGCTAAAACCTGGTGAGCTCAAAGGTTTAATGATAAAGTGTAATGTATGAATCGCAAGATTTAAGTATAATGATTTGTAATTAAGCAAATAAGTAAATGATAAAAGATGTATATAACTGCCATGAGCACATAGTCTGAGCTTAACTGAGGTGTCAGGAACACAATTAAGTGCCTGAGCAAGGGTGCCTCTATGCGTATGCCAAATCAACACACATACGAACAAATGATAATGCGCCCGTTTTGACCAGTCAGTGCTTGCTGACCCGGATGGGGATTGTCATTCCCATATGGTACCATACACTAACATTCACGCTACAAAGTATTACCAAACTATACTATTGAGGACTTATGGTGATTAGATGATTAACTCATGCAGAATATAGTGATATTTGATACTTGCAATCACATGTAAAACAAAACGAGCATGTATTTTCACCCCTGGAGTAAAATCAGTAAAATAGGGGCTATGAGACTCACCTGAGTCTGATGTGTTAGAAAAGCAATCAATTATGATGTTGTACCAAATGATGTGTCCACAGACTATAACCTATCGGGCGTCCAAAACGTGCAAGGTTATATGAGTGAGTAGATGTCTCAACAGAACATCTATGCTAGTTGTCCATCAACTAGGTATGTCCAATGTTTGATTGTTTTGTTTGAGTTTTGAAAACATGTATGGCCTATTGGTGATGGTTTTTAATGTACGAATGTAAGTTTTGTATAAGGTTTGATTATTGTAGGTGTTGAATACTTAGTGTGGTAAGGTTTTTTCAGGCTTCTTTTATTGTATTCGAAAGTACATGTATACATTTATATCCGAATGTTGTGGTCAAATATGATTTTTTTTTTTGAAACTCCACAGAAGTCAACTTGGTCAAACTGGTCAAGCTGGTTAAATTAGTCAACTAGTCAAGCTGGTCAAACTAGTCAAATCTGGTCAAACTACCTAGGTTTGACCCGCAAATTTTACACAACCTTTATCATGTTATAATACTCATAGAAATGAGTTTCGTGACCATTGGTGAACCACAAGTGTTGTTTTTATATTTATTTCCAAAACAGTCCCTGAATGTGTTTTTCGATTTTGTCGGTTTGTTTCGCCATAAATTTCTACCATTTCTAGTCCATATCAATCCTCACAAAAACTTACACACTGATCTACTATATGTTTATTCCATTACATAAGTTTCCCGGTAATTATAGAGTCCATTTCGATATTTAAATAATTCCGCGTACCAACCGAACACATTTTTTGATAATCATCAGACCAGGCTCAAAGATCCATTCGTAGCTAAAAATTTGTAGATTTCTGGAAGGAGCCAAAGAAATTCAATACGAATTTTTTTAAAAAAAATTGGTTGTCTAAATCATCCTATAATTCGAGATATGATTTTTTTTACTAAACTGTGTTTTTGAGACAGATTATGCATGTTTATTTTTAAGCTTGAAAAATGATTTTTAGCAAAGATTTTGGACATATTCAAGTTAGATGAACAATATAACATTAAAATCAGTAGAATACAAGTAAAATAAGTGAAGGGTTTTGAGGATTCTCACAAAGAAATGATGATGAAGATGATGGAAGTTCTTGGAGCTTGATTTCCTTAAAGAATCTTGAAGAAAATGATGGAGGATGATGGTGGATTTTTGTGGTGGTTCTTCGTGGCTAATAGGTGATTTGTGGTGGTGAGGAGGGTGGTGGTGGTTTTCTCCAGATTTTAGAGAGAGATGGAGTATAGAGAGAGGCTAGAGAGAATTGTGTGAAAGAGTGAAAGTAGAAATGAGTGATTCTCGCATGTTTGATGAGTGGAAGTAAGAAAAATAGCATTTCCATGAAAATTGAGTGGTGATGGAGGGTGGTGGCTGACCTTGGGGGTCCCCATTTGATTTTTGTGTGATTTAGTTCTTGTTTCCAGACTGTGTTTATGTATTTAGGTCGTTTACTCGTTATTTACTTTAAAACGTTAAACCGCCTAACGTTATTTTGAGTCGTTTTAATTCAACGATATGTTTGCGATTATTTTTCATTGAAGTATTGTTAAAATACTTTAAATTGAGTTGTCAAATAATAATTTAGGTCATGTTCTATTGCCAGGCGCGTTTCGCACGCTTTCATCGCGTCTATGCTACTTTATACGATATAATTAACATGTTAAGATTATCAACGTAATATTTACGAGTTTTTGAGTTTATTAAATAATTTCATATTATTTAATATTTAGTTCACCAACGTCCGTATTTCTAATGTATCGGAATCTATCTGATAGTCAAATGTACGATTTAAACAAATCGCATATGTGTGTACATTTATAAACATATATCAATACACAAAATGATACACATAATCAGACCTAACATAACTAATTACATGTATAAGTACACTGATTAGGCACTAATAACTAGTCCTAATTGGTCGGGTGTCACAATACCTTATCCTGGTAGACTAAAAAAGGAAAAGCAAGAAGCCCAATTCGGTAAATATCTGAAAATATTTAAAAGCCTACACTTAAATGTTAGATTATTAGATGCTTTAGTAGAAATGCCCTCGTGTGCCAAATTTTTTAAAGAACTCCTTTCAAACAAAGAAAACCTTAGGCAAATAGTTAGTTTACACTTGAATGCTGAATGTTCTCTAATTGTACAACATGGTCTGTCACCTAAATTAGGTGATACTGGACGCTTTACTATACCCTATTTTCTCCAAGGAATTCAAATTAGTAACGCCTTAGTAGACCTAGGTGCTAGTGTTAATCTTATGCCTTATTCCCTCTATAAGAAATTAAGACTAGATGACCTAGTACCTACTCGTATGACCATCCAATTAACTTACAGATCAGTTAAGCTTCCTCGAGGAATTTCTGAAGACGTCATGGTCAAAGTCGATAAGTTCATTTTTCCAGCAGACTTTATTGTCATGGACATAAAGGAAGGCACCCATATTCTGCTCATTCTAGGCAGGACATTCCTAAATACTGCCAAGGCCGTAATTGACGTTAACAAAAAATCTTTAAAATTAATAGTTGGGAAAGAGGAGGTCACCTTTAATGTCGATCAATAACCTCTGGAAGAGGACCTTGGTTTGTGTGATACCATGCAGGATATTTTTGATGAACATCTCCACGAAGTACTAGCACTATCTAGCCAGGATCCGATACCCAACAAAATAATCACCGTTCGGAAGCTATATAATGAGGACCCTGGGCTGCATTCCGCAATCACTTCGCCAACAACATCCGACGAACTACTATTTCCCCTGTTTGAAAAGAAATCTCCTCGCACCAATGGCAAAACAATCGCTGTTCCATTAGGACGAGGTACACCGATACCTTGGCTAAAAAGAGATAAACCCATATTCAACGGACAAAACCCATTTCTTTCAATTGAAGAAATCCTAGATTCATTCAAGGGAATGAGTGTTGAGCCACCGCCATTTGAACCACAATTAACCAACCAGCCCGAACCACTACCAATTCCAAACCCCTAAATCACCATAAACTAATCCTCATCCGCTCAATTTAAAGAATTCCAATTCACCAACGACGGAGAGATCATCCTCACCAGAAATGATGAAGTTTCCTCATCATCAGTCAACAAATACAAGCTAAAGATGGATGAATTCTCAAATAAAACCGAGTGGGTTGAAATAGCATCAATCTCCACATCTGAACCCGAAATAGACAATGCGACATTCCAAGCTGAATATGAGAAGCTGAACAGAGACGAGATAGCTAGAATGAAGCCGTCTATTGAAGAACCACCAAACCTCGAATTAAAAGAATTACCGCCCCACCTCGAGTACGTTTACCTCCATGGAACAACACAACTCCCGGTGATAATATCAAAAGAGTTAAAACCTGAGGAGAAAGCTCAACTCATCGAAGTTATGAAATCGCACAAGGAGGCAATCGCATGGAAAATTTTCTGATATACAAGGAATCAGTCCCAACTATTGCACACACAAGATACTCATGGAGAACGATTTTAAACCATCTGTACAAAGGAAGAGAAGGGTAAATCCTAAGATTCAGGACGTGGTAAAGCAAGAGGTTATCAAACTCTTGGATGCTGGATTGATTTACCCAATATCGGACTCACCTTAGGTTAGCCCTGTTCAAGTCGTCCTGAAGAAAGGAGGAACGACGGTCATTACAAATGAAGAAAATGAACTTATACCAACTCGGACGGTTACTGGTTGGAGGGTCTGCATCGATTACCAGAAGTTAAATGAAGCAACTCGTAAGGATCAGTTCCCGCTTCCATTTATTGACCAAATACTCGAAATGCTATCAGGAAACGAATTCTACTATTTCCTTGATGGTTTCTCAGGGTATTTCCAAATCCCGCTCGATCCAAAGGACCAGGAGAAGACAACGTTCACATGCCCATACGGAACATTTGCATACCGACGAATGCCGTTTGGATTATGCAACGCACCTGCGACATTTCAGAGATGCATGGTTGCAATTTTCCATGACATGATTGAACAATGCATGGAGGTCTTTATGGACGATTTTTCAGTCTTTGGAGACTCTTTCGCTTCATGTCTATCCAACCTCGATAGAATGCTCGCCAAGTGTGAAGAATCAAATCTCGTCTAGAATTGGGAAAAATGTCACTTTATGGTGAAAGAAGGAATAGTTTTAGGACATCGGATATCAAGGTCAGGAATCAAAGTAGACAAAGCAAAAGTCGAAACCATTGCCAAACTACCACCACTAACCAACGTTAAGGCCATTCGAAGGTTTCTAGGACACGCTGGGTTCTACCGCCGTTTTATCAAGGATTTCTCCAAGATATCGTGACCTATCACCCTCCTGCTAGGAAAAGACATCAAGTTTGTGTTTAATGATAACTGCATGAAGCCTTTCAACTACCTGAAAAAAGAGCCAAGCAATGCACCAATCATGGTCACTCCAGATTGGAGTCTACCATTTGAGATCATGTGCGACGCTAGTGATTTCACAGTTGGGGCAGTTCTGGGGCAGAAAAAGGATAATCACTTTCGACCAATCTACTACGCTAGCAAAACACTCACAGACGCTCAAGAGAACTACACAACCACCGAGAAGGAGCTGCTAGCCATAGTTTTTGCCTTTGACAAATTTAGATCCTACCTAATACTGTCCAAAACGATAGTGTACACGGATCACTCAGCCCTAAAACACCTCTTCAAAAAGCAAGACGCAAAACCCAGATTGTTACGATGGATTCTACTCCTACAAGAATTCGACATCGAGATAAAAGATAAAAAAGGAGCAAAAAATGTCGCCGCAAATCATTTAATTCGACTTGAAAATCCATCAATGGAACAACTTGCAGAAAGAGATATTAAAGATCGATTTCTAGAAGAGTAGTTAATAAGTTTGGGAGAACAAATGCAAGGTTTGCAGACATTGCCAATTTCGTAGTTGGAGGGATCACAAGGAAAGGGATGATATCATCGCGAAGACAAAAATTCCTCCGCGATGTCAAGCATTACTTTTTAGATGATCCACATTTGTTCAAGGTCCGTCCCGACCAAATTATAAGATGTGTCGATGGGAAATAAGCGGAACACATACTCCACCAAAGCCATCACGGACCCACCGGAGGACATCACGCAGCCAATTTGACAGCAAAGAAAGTTTACGACTCAGGATTCTACTGGTCTACTATTTTCAGAGATGCACAAGACTTGGTGAAACGCTGCGATATTTGAAAGGTTTGGAAATATCACAACGCGTAATGAAATGTTGTTGACGAATATCCAAGCATGTGAAATGTTTGACATATGGGGACTAGATTTCATGGGACCATTTCCAAAATCATACGGAAAAGAATACATTCTAGTAGCTGTCGACTACGTATCCAGATGGGCCGAAGCTCAAGCCATTCCAACAAATGACTCAAGGGTCGTAACCAAGTTCTTAAAACAGTTGTTCTGTCGGTTTGGAACCCCTCGGGCGATCATCAGCGATCGAGGCACGCACTTTTGCAATACTCAGTTTATGAAACTATTACAACAATACGGTGTTACCCACAAGACATCTACCACCTACCACCCACAGACAAATGGGCAAGCAGAAATTACAAACCGGGCACTAAAAAGGATCTAAGAATGCACAGTTGGTCAACATAAGGAGAGATGGGTAGATAAGCTAGACGATGCTTTATGGGCATTTCGAACAGCTTATAAAATTTCATTAGGAATAACCCCCTATAGGATAATTTATGGAAGAGCATGTCATCTCCCGATTGAACTCGAATACAAAGCTTACTGGGTGCTGAAAAACTGTATCTTAGATCCTATGATAACGGGAATGCACCGGAAAATGCAATTAATATAGCTACCAGAGTTAAGAGATCAAGCTTATGAAAGCTCTACAAATTCAAGGAAAGAACCAAGTTGCTCCACGATTCAAAGCTCCGCCCCACACGCTTCAATCCAGGTGATAAAGTTCTACTCTTTAACTCCTGATTTAAGAAGTTTTCTGGTAAATTCAAAACATAGTGGAGCGGTCCATTCACAATCTCTAAAGTATTTCCTTTTAGTGCCATCGAACTCGAGGCTCCAGACGGGAATTTCAAAGTAAACGGTCACCGATTAAAACACTACGTAGAAGACTTTCCCATAACCGAGGAAGTCTATAACTACGAACCACCCTAATAGAATAGTAGGTATGAATAAGTCAAGCTACGAGACTCGATAAACAAAGCGCTCTTGGGAGGCATCCCAAGCCTATCTTACATTTTCAGCATTAATTTTTCTTTTACTTTTGTGTTTGATCTAATCCATTCTTATGCAGTACCTCGCCTTATGAAAGGCTAATGATTACGTTAGACCATTAACCTTATGTATTTTACAAGATGAGTTCACAGCTAGCTAGAGCACAAGCCCCGAGTCAGAGACGCTCACGTGCCATGTATCACTCCCGGAGTTCATCACTGGGTAGTAGCTTGAGGACCATCAGGGTATCGCAGTCACTGCCCCCTCGATTGGATGAGACCTTGGCAGAATTTTTGGAGGTGAACATTCTGGAGACATTCCTTTTATGTTCCCTCCATGCCAGGTTACCTTCATCTCGCCGATCAGAAGGACAGACCGCAGGGACTTCCAGAGTACCCACCTTCCATCATGGGGTGACTACCGCGGACCCTGCTGTCACTTGGTTGATACTGAGAGCCCTCGAGGTCGAGCACACTGCCATCACTGAGATCCACACTGCTTTAGGCCTTCCTTCCACGTTTGTGTGCCCATTTCAGATGGGAACTGATCCCGCTCCGCACATTCCACAGTGGGACCTATTCCCACCTTGGAACCTGACTGCGCAGGACCACCCCACTATTACAGACCCACTAGAGGAGGAGATCGCTGCAGTAGATGCCTTTTAAGTTAGAACTTGCTTGAGCAATACATTTCGAAACTACAAAAATGGGCATCATACGTGACGAAGGTTCAATTAGAGGATCTTGACATTTCATAGGATAAAACCCTCTCGTAAAAATCCCTGTTTTCAAGCCTAACCCCACCAATGCTCACTTTCAGTATTTCAAAAAACTCACTTCAAGAAACCAACCCTACCTTTACATCTCTTGGCCATAGCATAATTTTTCGTTCTGTCAAGAAGAATTATTGCAAGAAACACATTGAAATCCCCAAAGGATAAAAATACCATCCAAAAAGAGAAGGGGAACTCCGAAGAAAAGCATAATTCAGCAAAAACAAAGCTTCCAGGAGGAACTAAAGAACTAAATGACCCAAGGATCATTTAATGCCAAGGGGAAGTGTCGTGCACCCAGCGGTCGGTCGGATTTTCCTCTGGTCGTTGGTCCGACCACCGAGATAAACGACATGGTTGTTTTAATATTTATAATAGTCGGGGGGAGCCTAATCCTCCGTACTACCTACTGGAACTGGTATGAATAACTGATACGAGTAAGCGTTAAGGATGATCCAGAGTCATTCCTCACGACGGTAGAATTGAGACAGAGCTAGTTCTGATAAGTCGGTAATTAAGCTGGTGTTTTGATAAGTTGGAAGGGTTTTGTTTTGGTTTTTATATCTAATTGAACTAAACTACTGAAACTAATAAAGCATAAAACTAAAGGGAGACTAGCATATATAACACTTAAGGATAATGAAAACGTGGTTCACCATGACTTAAAATAGCTGAGATAATGTTTTTATTTGAAAATGTTATTTCTCAATGAGCTATAACTACGATCCTATTATATACCTAACGTAGAGTTGTCCGCAATCAGATACACAATATGTCACATGGATAGCAGTTATAGAGTGTCCAGTACACCGGAAGTTCTCCCAAATGTACCGACCAATTCAACCGGCAACTATCCTCTAATCCAGGTCCCCATTTACAGACATCCAGAGGACGTTAGTATCATGGCATGAATTGTTCATTGAACAAGAACATGAACAGGGTTTAACCCGCGGAACCGGTTGGGATAATCTATCTAGCGGTCAGCTGAATTGTTCATCATTAATCCTACAATCATTACAACTATTTCATGCACGTTAACCTACCTGTATTATGTTTATCATGTTTATGAAAATCTAATTAGCAGGGCAGTGATAGTGGTTATGTATGTCTAGAATGCAGTACCTAAGCAACAATCAAACAAGAACATGCAATAGGACGAAACACTAGCAGCACAATAACTGACCTGATAATCAATTCATGGGTATCCCGGAAGTTGTCCCAAAGATACACAACAAACAAGCATGAACCTAATCTATCTCTAATCCTATGCTTCGTGTCCCTCGGATATGTCTCAATCAAGGGAACAACAGCCATGTTGAGTTCATTGATCATCATACACAGAATAGTTGGCAATCCTACTTCTAGTAATGGGCCCAATTCTAGGGAGGAGGATACAAACCACATCATAAGTTGGACAGATAAACGGGCAGAGGTTCAGCTTATAAGTTCACAAACAGTTTAAATTTACACAGACAGAGTAACAGCATGTTTACAATTGGGATCATTATTTCCACAACGGATTGTGCCCACGACTTTCATAGCTTTCACGTTCCGTTTCCGGCGCTATACAAATGAAAGCCTTATAACGTTACCTCCGTTGTTTCATAATGATATTATCCCAATCATTGTAAAGTAACATCATTACTACTATCTAAATCATGGCAAACATACAAGCACACTACTCACAAGGCTTAGCAATAAACATTTATAATATTAATAAATCACATACATCAAACAAGAACAATATGACAAATTAATAATAGAAAGGATAGAAAATACCGATAGGAATTGCGAGCAGAATAACACTTGTATTTCTTCATTAATATCCAAGCATTACATAAGCTAGCCTCTGCTAATTAACTACATAATTAATCTAAAAGAAAAGGAAAGGTTTCACTCCCTAATCGTCTCACTAGTCTAAGGGTTTAAAACCCTAACTAGAGAGAAAGACTAGAGAGAGAACCTACTACCTACTAATTCTCTTCTAACTCCTAAGAGTAGTGCTAGAGAGAGAATGCTAAACTACCTACTAATTCTCCTCTATCTCCTAAGAGTAGTGCTAGAGAGAGATTGCTAAAGAAATGAGATTAGAGATGTGAGGTGTGTTGAATTGAGAAATGAGGCTTGGTATTTATAGAGGAGGAGTGAAAGTCTTGGTACAAGCGTTGAAGCATCAAGTATAAGCATCAAAGCAGCATACAGGGCAATCGGACCAAGGGGGGGTCAAACGGCACCTTCCAAGAACAAACCCCCCGTATACGGAACCCTAAGGGCTGTATACGGCACCTAGGGTACCGTATACGGTACCTAGGTGTCCATGGGGGGTTGGTGCTTGGTTTGGCCTCCACTGACTTCTCGGATGCTTGGTTTATCCGTATCTTCTTCGTTCGGGCTCCGTTTTGCTTGATTCTTGCGCCGTTGGATTCGTTTTTCCGTTACGCTTCTAATGACACTAAGTTTTCCAAATTTGGATGTGGTTGACTTTTGCGTGTTCCGGATGACGATCGGTGAGCTTCCAGACTGCACATCTTCTTCGTTCTTCGTCCGTTTCTTCTGATTCTTTCACCTCCGGTCTTGTATTTTCCTTATGGAATCATAAAATATGAATTAAGATCTAATTACATAAGGAAATCAAGAAAGGAATATTTAAGGTGATAGTTTTACCTCGGTTTGCGTGTTATTTGGACGTTTTAACCGATTTTTGCAGCAATGTCTATATTTAGACTACCTTGGTGATTTTTAGTAAATAATGATGGTTTGGAAATGTTTTCACCAATTAATAGTCCAAAAAGTGCGGAAATATGTACTTAAAAACAGGACTTTTTAGGTCACATCAAGTATCCCACACTTAGAAATTGCTTGTTCTCAAGCAACAACTCAGTTATGTCCAGTGAAAACATTTTTATAATAGTTTGGGTGAGTTAAAAAATATTTCAAAGAAGTCACCACTTTGTCATATGGGAAAATTATTTAGAGAACACAGGGAAAGTTAAGATGATCTTTTCAGAAATAAGTACTGATTTTCCCAGGCATACTTTCAAAATCTCGTGATCTTGGAGTATACATGACTAGGCGATCTCACTAAAGGTGGTCACTCGATTCACTCATAGTGTATCGGGTTTCCTATCATTCTAGCACAATTGAAATAACTCAAATAGCCAGTCATGCAGCACTCATCATCATAAGCTTGGTCGAGAATCGGATCTCCACCACTTAGGAAGAGGACGGCGCTAATTATTCCACGACATTCAAGTGGGTTGTAATGTTTGTGAGGATTAAGGGGTATGGATAGTGGTGATTTTTGGTTGAAAAGGGTTGCTTATCTTAGGCATCCTAAGAATCATGAAAACTTATTATAGAACGGAGGTACTAGCTATTCGTCTTCTGTCGGATTTTTTTCTTTGAACGATTGATACTCTGAAGCACTTAGCTTTTTTTTTTTTTTTTTTTTTTTTTGCCAGAGAACTTCCAAGGATATTTTTCTTTGCTTTTTTTCGGAAAAATCTTTTCTTTCTTATCACGGACTTCTTCGAGTCTTTTCTTTTGGTGCCAATTTTTCGCACCTTTGATTTTCTTCAATCTTGGTTAACACGAAGGAGTAGATCAATTCAGAAGAAGATTCTTCAAGATGTTTTTCATAATCCTCAGAAATTCTAAGATAAGTTGTAAAGAATTTTGGATAAGTGGGTTTAAAATGTAGGGTTTTGAAGAAACGAAAGGTTTAGGTTCAATAGGGTTTTCTAGGCGGATCATCGATACTAAAAATGAGTATCGGAAGGGTTTTGGGCTTGAAAATGTATGTAAAAATGAGTTAAATCCTAGGGAATGTCGAGATCATCTAATTGCACCTATACCGCGTACGGTACTCGCCAATGTGGTCTCGAAACGTATGTCAGGTACAATATTATAACTCAAAAATAGCAGAGCTAATCAAATGATTTGGCCCATACTTTATTAGTATTGATAAAAATTTTGAAAAATTTGAAAATTTTGAGGAACATTTTCTGAGTTGAGCTATTCGGACATAAAAATCTGTAAACATCCAATCCAAGGTATTCTATACCTGCTATCCCACACTTAGAGGAACATTGTCCCTAATATTCTCTTGAGTTGAGATTGTACTGTAAAGTATAATCCCACACTTAGAGTTTGAACATATAGAAAATGTTACTTAAGTGTATGTAATGGGCTGGAATCCCACACTTAGTGATAAGCTTTAGGATAGAGTATAGATTACTTCTTAGATTAACAGGCTAACAAAGCAAAATTTAAATCAAGAAACAGAGTGAAGGTTTAGAAACTCCCCAGAAGCTGAGAGCGGTAAATGAGAGGAGACGAAGTGAGTCTTTGATCCTCTGATTCCGTGAAGAATGGTTCAGCTTTGGACATGTCGATCTGGTGCACAGTGCCTAGAGTCCAGAATTAGCAAAGAATCGCCCCATAATGTAGGTGGAGATTCTTATTAGTGAATCCCACACTTTAGTGTTTAAGATGTGGAACCGATTCTTGCTAAGTGTGTGTAATTGTGGGATGCAATCCCACACTTAAGTCTTTGAAGATCATTGGCACATGCGAGTTTCGAGAGAAGATAGACCATCCTCCTTCCCTCAGAGATGTATGTAAGTTTCATAGTCCGCAGGTGTATGAGCTTGTTTATCTACCTTTGACTCCATGGGTTCTTCCTTGAATGGTCGTCATCTCTGTAGTACTCCTTGCTCATTCATCATCCAATCAAATCACCAACTTCTCTCAAAAATAACTAAGACGAAAAGGATAGATTGTTGAAAACAATGTGAAGTGATGCCGCCCTCCGACACAAGTAGGATCAGCCAAGAAACACCAAATGTTTGATAACCCGAGATTTTCACCGACAAATTGATGTAATGAATCTAATGTTGTTCTTTTATCGGCTAAGATTTCCAGTTTCCAATTTAATCCCGTATATATTCCTTTGTTTGAATGGTCACTGACGGTGATGGTTGTACGTGCGAAGGGGTGGATGGATGGGTGAATGTGGGGTGGCATATATGGTGATGTGGATGGTAGTGATGGTTTTGGGTTCCATTACATGGTAAGGTTTAGCTATAGGATTTGGAATTTGTGGCACTTATGATGAGTATTGAACTGATTATCTTGACGAACTAGTCATAGATAACTAGAAGTCATCTTTGTATCTAGAAGTGTCATCTCTTATTCCCTGTAAAGTAATACTCCAAAGATTCCCATACTCAATGAACTATAAGATCCTCTTGTCGTCTTTCCATTATCCTTAAAGATTCTTTATCCATAGGCGTCAGTCCCTATCTGTTACAAGTAGATCAAAGAAACATGATCTAACAAACAAGTGATTATTCTCCAAATCATAGATTCACTGGTTTGCGAAGAACCTATCAAAGTAAGTGCTTTGTAGATGAAACAAACCAGTATATGACTTGGAGTCTAATCTCACACAAAAAGTGTTAGTTGCCTATAATTTCACCGCAGCACAAACAACAGATATGGAAATACTAGTATTATTAATTGAATCAGGTAGCCAAGTATAAAGATATCCAAAGCACATATTTTTAAACGAGTTCGAGTATAATACACATATTGACATACAGATCATGTTATCAGATTAAGCATTAGTATCGCTTGTATGTTCACAATAATATATGTAAGTACCTCAAATGCTCGAAACATGTCGGTGGGTGTTTAAGATGACTAAGGCTCCTAGTTCCTAGTAGGTTTCCGTGTTTGTGAGTGAAAGGGATGTTAAGAACTTTAGAAAATGGTGACAAATGGATGTTGCAATGAAGTTCAAACGATTGGGAGTAGGAAGTATTAAGGTTTGACAAAAAATTTGACTTTCAGAGAAGTGATTCCGCTAACCATCCATTTTGTTCATAAAGAGAGAAAACTTGGAACATTCATTTTAGGGTTTCATCTTCTACTTATTGAAGTTAGATATTACTACTATTACGAAAGCTATGTTAAACACGGGTTGCCTCCCGAGAAGTGCTTGTTTTTGCTCGAGTCTCTAGCTTGACTCTAGCATTATTTCTCAGGTGATCCTAGGGGTTTCCTTGCATCCATCAGTAGACACAAAGGGTAATATTGGTACATACCTAAAATTTTAGAGCAGATTAAGGCCAGGGTATGTCCAATATAAGGATATGGTTTGAAGTGAGGGAGTTGTTCTAGGGGAGGTATCACAAATCTCTCAACTTCTAACACCTCCTTGGGTTAGATTTTCAGAATGGGTTGGTCGAAGGAATCCTCATCTCTCAATGGTGTATAAGACATTATATGGTGGAGAGATGGTTTGAAAGGAAACCATGACGGAGAACCCACCTTGCTTCCTATGGTCTTTTGGTAAATGATAATGTTGTACTTTGGGCATGGAGGTGGGACAATATCCGTTTTTGTCTCCAATCTTGTAGCAACATTCTCATAGACTACTTGGTCTAAGACAATTGAGGGTTCAACTAGATCATTGGGTGATTCATTCGGAAAGATAAGTGGGACAGTGTCAACCACAACTTGTTGCGGGATGTTGTCAACCACGTCGGTTTGAATAGGAATGAGATCACTTCTCAGAGTCGGTGCGTATTCCTCCGGTCCTTCTGAAGATGGGTCTTCAGTGTAAATCTCCATCTCTGGGCTATCTATCTCTATCTCTTCGTCTACCTCGTCATACTCGTCACCTTGGCCAGAAGTTTCAAGTTGCAATGACTCAGAAAGTTCCTCTAGAATGAACTCCTCATCGGTTTCAGATGTAGATAGGTTGAGAATAGGTGGAAGTGAGGATTTAGAAGATTGGGTAAGTGAAGGGTTTGAAGGAATTTTGCAACCGGACTGATGAGAATGGAAAGTCTGTATCGAATGATGTATATGTGGTGTGTAAGTGCCTATCATCTTCCTGTAGCCAATTGTCGGTTATAACTTGATTCCTAGCTTCATTACTACTCACTTGGACTCGTGTTTGTATTTCAGATAGCTTATCAGTACATCTTTTAAGCATGTCTTCTTGTTCCTTAAGTAGTTGCTCAAGTGGGTTGTAGGAAGGTGAGAAAGTATCATTACTACTGAGATAAGCTATGAGCACATCTCTCAAGTTAGAACTCTCATACGGTAATGGTTCGTGTACAGGGTAGGATGAGTATGGGTAGACATTGAATGGTTCAGGATAGTAAGGTTGGTATGGATGTGTTTGGAAAGCATGAGGGTCATAATGATATTGTAATTGAGGATCTAAGCACCCTATGTTATCCGAATAAATCATATTATTCCATTGGCATTCGTTATCTACATAGGCATTACTCCTACATCTATCTTGGATTGATTTAGCAAGACTATCAATTTGATCTTTTAATTGTTGTTGAGTTGCCATTGCCCAAGTTTTCAGAAAAAGACAGCACAAGAAGAAGGTTTAAGAATTAAAGTTGGGTTGAGAAGAAAAAGACAGCACAAATAACTTCTGACAGGGATGGTGAATCCAAATCAAAAGGATCGCTTAAAAACTAATTTATCTAAACAGGCTCCGAATTGTAGTACCGTCCCCGGCAGCGACGCCAAAAACTTGTCGTGCACCCAGCGGTCGGTCGGATTTTACTCTGGTCGTTGGTCCGGCAACCGAGATACACGGCATGGTAGTTTTAATATTTATAATAGTCAGGGGGAGCCTAATCCTCCGTACTACCTACTAGAACTGGTATGAATACCTGATACGAGTAAGCGGTAAGGATGATCCAAGGTCGTTCCTCATGACGGTAGAATTGAGACAGAGCTAGTTCTGATAAGTTGGAAGGGTTTTGTTTTGGTTTTTATATCTAATTGAACTAAACTACTGAAACTAATAAAGCATAAAACTAAAGGGAGACTAGCATATATAACACTTAAGGATAATGAAAACGTGGTTCACCATGACTTAGAATAGCTGAGATAATGTTTTTGCTTGAAAATGTTATTTCTCAATGAGCTATAACTATGATCCTATTATATACCTAACGTAGAGTTGCCTGCTATCAGATACAAAATATGTCACATGGATAGCAGTTATAGAGTGTACAGTACACCGGAAGTTCTCCCAAATGTACAGACCAATTCAACCGACAACTATCCTCTAATCCAGGTCCCCATTTATAGACATCCAGAGGACGTTAGTATCATGGCATGAATTGTTCATTGAACAAGAACATGAACAAGGTTTAACCCGCGGAACCGGTTGGAATAATCTGTCTAGCGGTCAGCTGAATTGTTCATCATTAATCCTACAATCATCACAACTATTTCATGCACGTTAACCTACCTGTATTATGTTTATCATGTTTATGAAAATCTAATTAGCAGGGCAGTGATAGTGGTTATGTATGTCTAGCATGCAGTACCTAAGTAACAATCAAACAAGAACATGCAATAGGACGAAACACTAGCAGCACAACAACTGACCTGATAATCAATTCATGGGTATCCTGGAAGTTGTCCCAAAGATACACAACAAACAAGCATGAACCTAATCTATCTCTAATCCTATGCTTCGTGTCCCTCGGATATGTCTCAATCAAGGGAACAACGGCCATGTTGAGTTCATTGATCATCATACACAGAATAGTTGGCAATCCTACTTCTAGTAATGGGCCCAATTCTAGGGAGGAGGATACAAACCACATCATAAGTTGGACAGATAAACGGGCAGAGGTTCAGCTTATAAGTTCACAAACAGTTTAAATTTACACAGACAGAGTAACAGCATGTTTACAATTGGGATCATTATTTCCACAACGGATTGTGCCCACGACTTTCATAGCTTTCACGTTCCGTTTCCGGCGCTATACAAATGAAAGCCTTATAACGTTACCTCCGTTGTTTCATAATGATATTATCCCAATCATTGTAAAGTAACATCATTACTACTATCTAAATCATGGCAAACATACAAGCACACTACTCACAATGCTTAGCAATAAACATTTATAATATTAATAAATCACATACATCAAACAAGAACAATATGACAAATTAATAATAGAAAGGATAGAAAATACCGATAGGAATTGCGAGCAGAATAACACTTGTATTTCTTCATTAATATCCAAGCATTACATAAGCTAGCCTCTGCTAATTAACTACATAATTAATCTAAAAGAAAAGGAAAGGTTTCACTCCCTAATCGTCTCACTAGTCTAAGGGTTTAAAACCCTAACTAGAGAGAAAGACTAGAGAGAGAACCTACTACCTACTAATTCTCTTCTAACTCCTAAGAGTAGTGCTAGAGAGAGAATGCTAAACTACCTACTAATTCTCCTCTATCTCCTAAGAGTAGTGCTAGAGAGAGATTGCTAAAGAAATGAGATGAGAGATGTGAGGTGTGTTGAATTGAGAAATGAGGCTTGGTATTTATAGAGGAGGAGTGAAAGTCTTGGTACAAGCGTTGAAGCATCAAGTATAAGCATCAAAGCAGCATATAGGGCAATCGGACCAAGGGGGTCAAATGGCACCTTCCAAGAACAAACCCCCCGTATACGGTACCTAGGTGTCCAGGGGGGTTGGTGCTTGGTTTGGCCTCCACTGACTTCTCGGATGCTTGGTTTGTCCGTATCTTCTTCGTTCGGGCTCCGTTTTGCTTGATTCTTGCGCCGTTGGATTCGTTTTTCCGTTACGCTTCTAATGACACTAAGTTTTCCAAATTTGGATATGGTTGACTTTTGCATGTTCCGGATGACGATCGACGAGCTTCCAGACTGCACATCTTCTCCGTTCTGCGTCCGTTTCTTCTGATTATTTCACCTCCGGTCTTGTATTTTCCTATGGAATCATAAAATATGAATTAAGATCTAATTACATAAGGAAATCAAGAAGGGAATATTTAAGGTGATAGTTTTGCCTCGGTTTGCGTGTTATTTGGACGTTTTAACCGATTTTTGCAGCAACGTCTATATTTAGACTACCTTGGTGATTTTTAGTAGATAATGATGGTTTGGAAATGGTTTCACCAATTAATAGTCCAAAAAGTGCAAAAATATGTACTTAAAAACATGACTTTTTAGGTCACATCAGGAAGGTTCTTCAAATGAAAACACGAAAAGAAGGCTCTCAAAGAGATAAATCCAAAAAGAGGTATCACTAAAATGCCAAAGATAAGTCATCACAGACAAACTCTTAGGCTATATCAAAACCCTTCTAAACTACCTACAAAACCCTTCTTCCATAACCTTCTCTACCCTCTTACAAATGTCTAGGGATAACTGGAACCGCCCCCATTTAAGAAGTACATATCTGATTCTCGATCAAGCTTATGATGACGAAAGAGCTACATGACTGGCCCCTCAGTGAATTAGAAATTAGGAGACCCTATACACTGAGTGAATTGAGTGACCACCTATGAGGGCCAGAGTCATGTATATCTTACATCATGAAGATTGAAAAGAGAGCTTGTTAGAACCAGTAGTTTGGGAAAACATCAAAGGTTATAACCCCGTATGAAAACTTTTCACCCAGCCTGCAGGAATCAAAGTTCTCTAGGATACGACGACACCCTTCTGGACTTTCGAAGCAGTTTTTCTAAAAATTTGCTTGAGGAATGCAAAACTCTAAGTGTGGGATACTTGATATTGCGTAAAAGTCATGTTTTTACCAACGATATCTCTCTCATTCTGGAAAAATAATTGACATTTGGACTCAAATAATGATAAGATCAAAGAAAATTTGCCAAGAAGATCAAAATGAAGTTGCACGAGAAAAATCAAGCAAAACGAGCGAAAAACGAAGATTCCACACACAGTTTAAGATTCAAGGCATCCGAAACAAGATTAAGAGACAAATTACCCATCACCAAGATCCATTTTATCCAAGATGTTCGTTTTCAAAATACGAATCCAACAGAAGAAGAATCAACAAAAACGGATGAAGAATGAAGATTCTACGTACACTGGAAGATTCAAACGATTCGTACGAGACAAGTAAAGATCAGAGAAGTATTTCGGGGATTTCTTTTCATCAAAGTCTTCGTTTTTGAAAAAAAAATCCAACGCAAAAAGATTCGATGAAAACGGATGCAAAACGAAGAAGATACGTGCGAATCAAGAAAAGAAGCAAAAGATGGAGAACCGGGGCGGCAGCCTGCCAGCCGCCGCCGGCCACCAGGCCGCCGACGCCGGCTGCCATGGTGGCAGCTAAGGCTGCCTTCCCCCCATCCCTCGGCCGCTTTTCTGTCCTTTCTCGTACTTGATTGATACACGTGCTAGACCTTTTTCGCAACTTTAGGGTACACGTGTTAGACCTTTTCGCGCTTTAGCATACATGTTCCCCTAGTTGCTAAAATGCACCAAATTTCAAGTATAAATAGGTGCCTTTGGTTCATTTGAAACACACACCTCATACACCAACATTTCTACACCATTCACAACACACATCTTTCTTATCTTGTAAAATTAGTTGTAGTTCTTCCTTTAGGCTAGTTAGTTAATTAGAATAGCTAATTAATTAACTAAAGAATATTTGTACGGATGTGCTCCATGACGCATTGTAGCTACGAGTTATTTGTAAACCTTTCCAGGTTTTAATCTATCTTCCATATTTAAATATGTTTGTTCTTTATTTTATAAATTTAAATATGCATGCTAGAATTGTCATAGTTAACTAGATAACTCAATTGTCTGCAATGATAGTCATTTAGAATGTTTTAAATATGTAACTGTGTTGTACCTTATGAGACTACGGATGGCTTATGTTACAAATAGATGTAGGAATTAAATCTTTATCCTTTATCTGCCCAACTCATGTTGTGACTAAAACCTTATCCAAAAATGAACATAGCTAACTCATAGGGTATAGGTCACTTAGTTATACTATGTTAGATTGAATCATTGAGCTCGGCATGGCTGGTGTTCTCTAGACCAAAATAGGATCCAAGAGACATGAATTATGGGAATAGAGGTAGATTAAGATTAAATTCATACAGACGGTATTTTTGAGACAACTGTTGGAATATCTTCGACTTAAATAATGTGTAAACGTAATAACGATCTAGCTCAGATTGTTTAGATCTTGATCTAGGATATAATAACATTGACAATAATATGCAGCAGAATAAGAACAAATCAATGTTATCACAACAAGCCCCAATTTTATTTGATCAGAATAAAACGGTTATACAAATATAACAGGATTAAGAAACCTTGATCTTGAGGCTAAACAAACCCTTAGACATCTACATTATGTGTGCACTCCTAAAAACCACGCCTAATATCTCTTTATATAATAGAGATATCTAGGTTTACAAAGAAATCATAATTGTATTAGGAAACTAACTAAATATAAGAAGTTCATCTTTAGTCCCTTTTGTTTCATCTTTTGGTTCTTTTGTATCATCAAATCTATAATTCCCAACAATCTTCCCCTATTTGATGATGACAAAATAAACACCTTCTCGCACAAACTTCCCCTTAATTCATGATTTCTTTTAAACCATGCCATGCATAATAATAAGCTGCAAATCTTGATCTTCAATTCTTCTTCCCCTTTTTGTCATAATCCAATAGGGATCTTCTAGAAGATAAGCAACTTAAAGTTTTACAACCCCATGCTATATAGTACACCACTAATCCAACCTTCTAATGTCTCAAATTACCCTCCATGACGCATCCTTAGAATAATGAATTTGGACAATAGAAAAATTATACTAGCAGTAGTAATATATAACTAGCAGTAATAATAAAACCTTTATCTCCAAATAATTATGCATGAACATCTTCTGATGGTTAAACATTTTTTCGATAAGCTTCCCCTCAAATCAATATGTTAACCATCTCTTGAATCTCGAACTTTGTAGGCTCTTTGTAATGATCACCGATGAAGAAAATAAAGTATAACAAACTTAATAAAGAAGTTAAATCTTCCAAACTTGTACCTTATATCTTGTACTAACCACGACTTCGAACTTATAATCCTATGTATAAGTAGACCGCAATCTCTTTGACAAAATCCTTATTTTTCATAATAAGTCACCGAGCACACCATAACTCCTTCAAGTGATAGCAAATGTGAGCATTGAGCACCATCAGTTTGTAAATCACACACTTTTGCTAGATTTTTCAAGTCTTCGTCATCACCATACAAACCAAACAAGTTATCTTCAAAGTGTAACACCCTACTTTGAGATATGATAAGATACACACCTGTAAAACTCAACTTCAATATCAAATAAGCAATAATCAATCTTCTTCGTAATCATATCTTCAAATAATCTTCAAAACAAGCCATAGAATCTATAAGAATAAATTGTTATAAAAAACAATTCCATTCGAGATCCAAACTTTTCTTATACAGTAACCAAAAGAACTGTACGGATAACCATCCAATAATAGCAACGAATACCATATAGTACCATCCATGATGAGTATCACTAATTCCGCATTAGTGTTTGAAAAATGACTAACAGTGGTAATCGATACCAAGCAGTGGTAAAATTACATTAGCATTGGCAACTACTAACTAGCAGTGGTAACAACTAACTAACAGTGGTAACAACTAACTAACAGTGGCAATAACCGAACAGTGGTAAGATCTTCTAACAGTGGTTACTTTGTACAAACGGAGGTAAACCTTCTAGCAGTGGTAAGCTTGACGAGCAGTGGCTACTTCGTACTAACAGCGGTAAGGATGTGCTAATAGTGGGAAGCTTGTTCTAACAGTGGTAAGCTTGTACTAGCAGCGGGAAGTTTGTACTAACAGCAGGAAGAACCTTCTAGTAGTGGCAACGTTTGTACAAACAGTGGCTGAGCAGTGGCTAGCACATCTAACAAGCAGTGGCAGGCAACTTCAGAATTACATATCTCCCTGATTACGAATCTGATCATGCTTAAATTTTTACACGAACTTCATCAATGTTTCATTAACAACATATCCAAAAATCAAGTTGATCCAACGGTTAACGAACACACAGCAATTAAAACACAACAGCTGCGCAAACAGAAACCACAAACATACTGCAGCAATTTCGAATTTTCATATCTCTATGTAGACACATCCGATCACGATGAAAAATTTACACGATGTGGAAACCTATGTCTTGAATAACATATCCAAAAATCAAGAACATTCGTTGAATAACGAAGACACAGTGATCGATTTACTGCAGCTGTTCGGAAAAACCACACGGTTTCAGCAGAAGATTTCGAATTTAAATATCTCTCAATCAAAAGCTCAGATCGAAAATTCCTCCAGTGAGATTGTGCGTCTATGTGTTATAAACCTACAGTTCAAATTTCACGATGATTGAACGGTTAACGAATGAGATCCGAATTTTTTACCATCGCTGCGCAGAACATGACGAATTACGAATTTTTCTTGCAATCTTCTAGGGTTTCTTCGATATGGCTTCTCTTGCTTGAATTGGATCTTTACAAATCTTGAATAGATTCGACGCGCTCTGATACCACTTGTGTAGTCCCAATAAAAAATCAAGCAAAAGATTAATACATGATAAAGAACAATATGAAGAACACAAAGAAGATTTTAATAGCCAAACCCCTAATCTTATTAATATAATCAACAAGACGGATACAACTTTGTATCAGGATTACAAAGAACCTTAGGGGGAAACGATCTCAAGTTATGAGATCGGGTTTTACCCTAATGGTAACACACAAAAAACTAAATGTCTAGGGATCTCTTTATATATAGAGTCCATCTAGACTTACAAAGAAACCTAATTGTATTAGGAAACTAAATCCCCTAATATTTCAATTTAGCCCTTCTAATTTCAGTTTTACTATTTGTCTCATCAAATTAATATGTAGGGAAATTATGAAAACATAATTTTCTTAACAATCTCCCCCTCAACTTAATCAATCTTGTATTGCATTAAGTTTCTATCTTTTCTTGCTTGATTGATCTCTCTTACTGTATTGATTTATAATCCAGTAGATAATATCTTTTCCTTTTTCAGTCTTCACAGCAACTTGCAATTTCTTCTCAATCAGTTGCTTTAACAATACTATGCCCAGAATGTATTCTCTTTCTTCCAACATATACACATATTTACCATTCTTAAGAGAAATACAATGCACTCCAGCTCTAGCAAAATGTCTCCAGTATGCAACAAACTCAGCACATAAAAATACATCACCATACAACTCTGGTTCAAACATCATCTATAACCATTCCCATATGTGCCTTTCAAGAGCAATTTTCATCTGATTTACATCCTTCTCCAAACCAAGCTTCTACATGTCATATACATCAAATTTATGAACTCTTTTCAGTATATCCTGCATTGACTTGTGAAAGCTTACAACTCCATTCTTTCTCTCAATCCTTATTTCAGATGACTCTATACTGGATCCAAAACAAATTCCTTCCCATTTAATAATCTCTGAAAAATCTTCATCAATTACATTAGTATTCTCAGTTCTATCTATCTTTTCCACAAACATTTTTTCTATTACCTCTTCTTCTCTACCCAAATCATCTATTTGATCATCCAACTCCTGAAATTTAGCAAATGACCTTTTAATTCCTTCAACTTTTAATCTTAGCTCCTTTTTCTTCCCCAACTCCTCATCAATTTGATCATATCTTTCTTGCAACCTTCTCTGAATCTCTGCATCTTCTTTCTTTTTCTTTTCCAATCTTTGTCTTGCTTCAGGATTCACAAATGGATCATTGTTGTATATCTCTTGCAATCTTTCCAATGACATTTTTCTCTATTTCAATGTAGGAATCCTACCTCCTCTAAGTTTACAAACCATATCATTTTTCAATTCAGTTTTGGTTGGTTTCTTTGCTCTCCTCCTAGCAGTTTCTCTATCATGTTTTTCTTTTTTTTCCTTCTCAATTTTCTTTTCTAAAGCCACCTGCAGAGGATTACCCTTTTTCTTTTCTTTGTAAGCTTGATACACAGTATCATCATTCAACCCCTTTTCTTTCATTTCAGCATACACTCTGCTAGCTTCTTTAGTCATCTTCACAATCTGACCATTTTCAAGCATAACATCTACTTCATCAACTTCAGATGTAGGAGTTTGAATGGGCCTCTGAGTAGAAACTGACCTCTGTACCTCAGGTGCTTTCTTTTCTAGTTCTTACCCTCTCCTGCTCATCCAATTCTGCTTGCAACGTCAATGCATATTCATGATCATGCTCAATACTCCTTTGTACCAGTTTGACCTTCGATTTTGGCTTTTCTACCAATTTACCCTTTCCTTTGTCTTTTGGATCAATCTTTGGAAGCTTAGAATCAGGTTTATCCACTCTAGGTGATTCTCTGATGACAAAAGGTACTTCTGGTGTTCTAGCAGTGGTTGATGGGTTTGTAGTAATTGTTGTAGCAGTGGGTTGTTGTGTTGTGGTAGCAGTGGTTTGTGGAATTGTGGTAGCAGTGGTTTGTGGAATTGTGGTAGCAGTGTTAGATTCTGTATGAACAGAGGTAGTCTTAGCAGTGGTAGCCACCTTAGCAGTGGGACTACTTGACTTGGATTTTCTGATCTTTTCCATCTTTTTAGCTTTGATACTGAACAATGACACTGATTTCTTCCTGCCATATGTAAGTTTAGGATTTGATCTTGGATTTGACTCCCCCTCTGCCTCTGCATCATCACCATCACCTTCCATCTTTTCAGTTTCTATACTCACCAAATCATCAACTGGTTGTACCACTTCTTCACCATCTTCTATATCAATAATCACCTCTGTTTCACCATCAATCCTCTCCACAGTCTTTTGCATAACACTTTCAACAATCTCAGTCTGCATATCATCTTCCAATACTTCAGTGTTAGCATTAGACATAGCATCTGTTTCACCCACAACCTCATCTTCATCATCATACATAAAAACATTATCATAGCACTCCTCCTCTGCATTATTCTCCCGCTTGTTGGAAATGTTCTTCACTAATAAAGCTTCTAACACCCCAAGCCATTCTTTTAATTCATCAATTTCTTTCCCCTGCTCAACAATCTTTGCATCCTGCTCTGCAATTTTAGCATCTTGAGCTTTATTCACTCTTTTCTCCTTCACCAACTTCTCCCAAATTAAATCCACTACCTCTGTCAATTGTACATTTGTCAATTCAATGTGAGGTCTAGTCTCATCATCATTAGAGTGTGACCTCCTAGATGAATCATTGACAAAATCATATTCTGCCTCATGCCTAGCATGATCAACAGAAGTCCCCTTTGTCTTGGTACTGGGACCTTTACCTGCTTCATTACCCTTAGGTTCAGCAGTAGAAGTTGCCTTTGGTTGGGTCTTACTGATGTTACCACTGCCCTCCTCTGTCAGTGGACTAGTAGTAGTGGCAGCCCTTCCAGAATGACCACCCATCTCCTGTGGGGTCACTTGTTGTGGTGAAATTGATGGCTGAGACAAGTGAGCAGCAGGAACCTCACTTGCCTGTTTTCTTTTCTTTTTCTTGGGTTGTAAGTGGGTAGGTTGTTTGTTCCCTTATTTTCTTTTGGTACCCCCAATTGGTGTGTGTTCAGACACAGTTGGTACTACTGGCCTGTCACCAATTGGTTCAGATGTAGTTGGTGGTACTACATCTGTGGTGGAAGGAGCAGAAAGCATTGTAGAAAACAATGTTGTTTCCTTCCCAGAAAACTTCTTATTGGTATTCTTACTCATCTCTGTAAATGTTCTAGCAGAAAGAGTACTAACACCAATAATAAGTTCTTGTGCAACTAAATCAGGAATTTGTTTGTTTAAAACAAGTTGCACAAATTTAGGATACATAATAAACATATCCTTTTTCCCTTTTGTGATATTTCTTATCATGCCTTCAAGTATGTATTTTGAAAAATTAAATTTTTGACCCTTAGCCAAACACACAAGTGCATAGGCGATTTGGGTACCAAATTCATTGAAAGCAGTTCTTTTAGATGACAAGCAGTAGAAAAGTGTATGTACTAAAAATTTCCATTGAGGACTAAAGAGTGATTTAAAAAAGGTAAAACGTGTATAATCACCCTCATACCCCATTAATCTAAGATTAGCATACTAATCTCTGTCATCAATAGAGGATATACCTGCAGCATCATCAAGAAAAAGTACTTCTCGAAGAGAATCCTCTGATATTACCACCTTGGTTCTGTGAATCGTGGACACCACTTGATTGTTGCCCTCAATCACTTCTAATCTGGCATTCTTCCAGAATTCGTTCAAATGACCCCTTGAAACCCTTGGAGATACGGTAAGCGCATGAAAGATATAACTCGAACGAAGAAAATCCACAATTTGTGTGAAATTTTGCGCCGATGAGGGTTTCATCAAAAAGGCGATCATATTGTGTTCTTCATAAACACTTAATGTAAGATCAGTTGAAGAAGAAGCCATTACTGTTAAATTGATTGTAGTAGAAGTGACAATTTGAATTGGAGTTTAATCGCAGTGGTTTTGTGTGAAAAGAAGAAAGCGTAATGAAAAATTGAAGTGTTTAAAGTTTATATACTGTTAGTCATAAGAACAGAGTCAAGCCCTAGAAAAATAACTAGCAGTGGCATTGCCCTACATAACTAACAGTAGAAAGGTATGATAAAATACCTTAACAGTGGCAAACGTTCAATTTTTCAAACACTCAAAGAAAGTACTTAGAAAGCTAACAGCAGCTAGTAGCACTAGCAGTGGCAACCGACCAAGGTAACCAAAGCTTAGTACTAGCAGTGCCAAGCACTTAGCTTTATAAGAAAACACAATTTTTTATTTTTTTATTTTTTTTTAATATCAAAAGAAACAAATAAAGTAGAATATGTTAGTTCCAGTAGTGACCATGTCTTCTGACAGTAGCTAGGAACCTGCACAGTGGTTAGCTAGAAACCAAAGACAGTGGCAATAATATACACAAGTTTACAAGCAGTGGCAACTTTATAAGGAGCAGTGGCTAGAATGTTCTAACAGTGGTACCAACTGAAAGCAACTGAAGGCTAGCAGTGGTAAACACTTAGAACATAAAGCACTGTTCTTTATAAAGTACCACTGTTAGTATCTATTTGAATACCAAACATAGTTTAAGTTAGATTAATCATTCCAATACTGGTGACCAAAAATGTAAACCTTCCCACATCGAAAGCCTTTGTGAAAAGATCTGCATATTGATTATCAGTATGAATTTTAAAGATTTGGATCAATCTCTTTTCATTGCAATCTCTTTATGAAATCATATCGAATTTCAATATGTTTGGTCTTAGAATGCTTAACAGGATTGTTAATGATACTAATTGCAGAGTTATTATCAATATAAATAGGAGTATTTAGAAAAGTCAGACCATAATCCAGCATTTGATTCTGAATCCAAAGTACTTGTGCACAGCAACTTGATCCAGCAACATACTCTGCTTCTGCTGTTGAAGTGGATACAGTGGTCTGCTTGTTGCATTGCCATGACACCAATCTTTCTCCTAGAAATTGACAACCCCTTGATGTAGACTTCCTGTCCAGATTCTCACCACCATAATCACTATCTGTGAATGCCATGAGCTCAAAGGAAGAACTCTTGGGATACCAAAGGCCCAATTGTGGTTGACCCTTTAAATATCTAAAGATCCTTTTTACTGCATACAAATGTGATTGCTTGGGATTGGCTTGATATCTAGCACACACACACACAGCAAACATAATGTCTGGTCTAGATGAGGTGAGATACATGAGGGAGCCAATCATAGATCTGTAGAGATGCACATCTACATCCTCCCCCTCAAGATCTGCATGTAATGCCTTGTGTGTCTCCATTGGTATGCTAGCTACTTTAGCATCTGTGTAACCAAATCTGTCCAGAATGTCTTTAACATACTTGCTTTCATTGATGAAAATGCCATCAGTCCTCTGCTTAACTTGAAGTCCCAAAAAGAAAGTAAGTTCCCCCATAGAACTCATCTTAAACTTCTGATGCATTAACTTCTCAAACTCCTTGCACAGTATATCATTAAAAGAACCAAAAATGATATCATCAACATACACTTGTACCAACAAAATATCATTGTGAACCTTCTTGGTGAACAGTGTTTTGTCAATGGTACCTCTTTTAAATCCATTCTCCAATAAGTAAACGGATAGAGTTTCATACCAGGCTCTAGGTGCTTGATGCAAGCCATATAGAGCCTTATCCAATCTGCATACTCTATCTGGATACTTGGGATCTTCAAATCCAGGTGGTTGACAAACATAAACTTCATCATCAATTGCCCCATACAGAAAGGCACTCTTGACATCCATTTGATAGACTTTAAACCCGTGATATGAAGCATATGCCAAGAATAATCTGATTACTTCTATTCTTGCAACAGGAGCAAACACATCATCATTATCAATACCTTCTTCTTGTGTATACCCTTGTGCCACCAACCTTGCCTTGTTCTTGATTACAATACCCCGTTCATCCTTTTTGTTCTTAAAAATCCATTTTGTGCCAATAGCTCTTTTTCCCTTTGGTAGATCAACTAAGGTCCACACATTCTCTATCTTAAACTGTAGCAATTCCTCCTGCATTGCTTCAATCCAACTGGGATCTTTAAGAGCTTCCACTGCCTTCTTTGGCTCAGTTTGAGATAAGAAACATACATATAAAGAAGTATGGAGTTCCTCTTCATTAACCTTGGTCTGCTGTCTAGTTTGCACAGTAGAACCAACATCACCAATTACTTGTCCAAGAGGGTGATTTCTATGAACATTGTATTTGGATGTAGGTGTTTCATGTATCTCAGTTTCCAAATTGGTATAATTACCATCTTGTCCAGACCTTTCACTTGATGCCTCTCTTGAAACCCTTTTTGACAAAGGAGTAGAACGCATATAATTCAGATAATCTATCTTCTCCTTCTCCTTATCAAGTTGTTGTCTAGTATTCTCAGTAAAACCTTCCACATTCTTTGAAAGTTGTTGTGCTGGACTCATCTCACTTTCTTCTTCACTGTCTTCCATGCTTTGTCTGTCAGATTCAACAAGCTTAATGAATGGTTCATCTGATTCTTCTGACTCTAATCTCTGTGTTGACTTTGACTGAACAAGATATTCTTCATATTAGAGTCAGAAGAATATGAATACCACTTGTGTAGTCCCAATAAAAAATCAAGCAAAAGATTAATATATGATAAAGAAGAATATGAAGAACACAAAGAAGATTTTAATAGCCAAACCCCTAATCTTATTAATATAATCAACAAGACGGATACAACTTTGTATCAGGATTACAAAGAACCTTAGGGGTACATGGGGGAAACGATCTCAAGTTATGAGATCGGGTTTTACCCTAATGGTAACACACAAAAAACTAAATGTCTAGGGATCTATTTATATATAGATTCCATCTAGACTTACAAAGAAACCTAATTGTATTAGGAAACTAAATCCCCTAATATTTCAATTTAGCCCTTCTAATTTCAGTTTTACTATTTGTCTCATCAAATTAATATGTAGGGAAATTATGACAACATAATTTTCCTAACAGATAGCCGTTTTACATCTAACTTTTGGCAATCATTACAGAAATCCTTGGGTACTCATTTGGATATGAGTATTGCATATCATCCACAAACTGACGGCCAAAGTGAAAAGACAATTCAAACACTGGAAGATATGCTACGCGCCTGCGTGATAGACTTCAGTGCATATTGGGAACATCATCTGCCATTGTGTGAATTCTAGTACAACAAAAACTATCATACCAGCATTGGAGTTGCACCATTCGAAGCACTGTACGGTCATAAATGCCGGTCACCTATCTGTTGGACCGAAGTGGGAGACAACCAACTCACTAGTCCTGAAATCATTCATGAAACCACCAAGAAGATTGTTGGTATCCAACAACGGTTGAAGGGCGCACGTGATCGTCAGAAGAGTTATGCTGACGTGAGACGCAAGCATCTTGAGTTCCAAGTTGGAGATCGAGTTCTGCTCAAAGTATCACCTTTGAAAGGTGTCATCCGCTTCGGCAAACGTAGAAAGCTAAATCCTAGATACGTTGGACCTTTTTAGATCCTTGAAAGGATTAGTCCAGTCGCATATCAATTGCAGCTACCTCCCGAGCTTAGTAACGTGCATCCCACATTCCACATTTCTAATCTTAAGAAATGTATGTCCGATGAGACACTCATTATCCCGCTCGAGGAGATTCAAATCGACGACATACTTCATTTTGTCGAGACACCAGTGGAGATCATGGACCGTGAGGTCAAATAGCTTAAGCAAAGTCGTATCCCTATCGTCAGAGTTCGGTGGAATTCACGGCGTGGTCCGGAATTCACCTGGAAACAGGAAGACCAAATGCGACTCAAATACCCACAACTTTTCACAGACTCTCCTCACACGACAACTCAGAGCTAAATTCCGGGACAAAATTTTCTTGACAAGGGGAGAATGTGACACCCAACTAATTAGGGCTAGTTATTAGTGCCTAATCATTTTACTTATACATGTGATTAGTTATGTTAGGTCCAATTATGTGTATCATTTTGTGTATTGATATATGTTTATAAATGTACACACATATGCGATTTGTTTAAATCGTACATTTGACTATCGGATGGATTCCGATACATTAGAAATACGGACGTTGGTGAACTATATATTAGATAATATGAAATTATTTAATAAACTCAAAAACTCGTAAATATTATGTTGATAATATTTAACATGTTAATTATATCGTATAAAGTAGCATAAACACGACGAAAGCGTGCGAAACGCGCCCGGCAATCGAACATGACCTAAATTATTATTTGAAAACTCAATTTAAAGTATTTTAACAATACTTCAATTAAAAATAATTGAAAACATATTGTTGAATTAAAACGACTCAAAATAACGTTAGGCGATTTAACGTTTTAAAGTATATAACGAGTAAACGACCTAAATACGTAAACACAATCTGGAAACAAGAATTAAATCACACAAAAATCAAATGGGACCCCCAAGGTCAGCCACCACCCTCCATCCCCACTCAATTTTCATGTAATTGCTACTTTTCTTACTTCCACTCATCAAACATGCAAGAATCACACATTTCTACTTTCACTCTTTCACACAATTCTCTCTAGCCTCTCTCTATACTCCCTCTCTCTCTAAAATCAGGAGAAAACCACCACCATAAACCACCCTCCTCACCACCACAAACCACCTATTAGCCATGAAGAACCACCACAAAAATCCACCATCATCCTCCATAATTTTCTTCAAGCTCCAAGAACTTCCATCATCTTCATCATCATTTCTTTGTGAGAATCATCAAAACCCTTCACTTATTTTACTTGTATGCTACTGATTTCAATGTTATATTGTTCATCAAACTTGAATATGTCCAAAATCTTTGCTAAAAATCGTTTTTCTAGCTTAAACATAAACATGCATAATATGTCTCCAAAAACACAGTTTAGTAAAAAAAAAAAAAAATCATATCTCGAGTTCTAGGATGATTTAGACACCAATTTTTTTTAAAAGTTGCGTATTGAAATGTTCTACAAAAGTTTCTTCTTTGGCTCCTTCCAGAAATATACGGATTTTTAGCTAAGAACCGATCTTTGAGCCTCGACTGATGATTATCGAAAAATGTGTTCGGTTGTTACGCGGAATTATTTAAATATCAAAATGGACTCTATTGTCGCACCCCCAAAACACGTGGCAGCGGAAGTATGAGGTGTCACGGGACCGCCGACCAAATCAAATATCATAACACCAAGATTAAAGCAAACGACCTCTATATGAGACGTTTGAAAATAGTTACATTACAATAATTCAAAAGTTTACAAAAGTATTTGGAGTTCGCATAATAAAAGTAGAATTACATAATTATAACTAGTAATATAATAAATGCAATTCAATTTCCTTGATGTTTGAAAATAATGCGACTCGAACTAAGCTATCCAAAAGCATCCTACTGTCTTGATTCATGTGTATAGTCCTACTACGTCTGTAAACCTGAGAATACATACTAAAAGGTCAACATAAAGTTGGTGAGTTCATAGATTTGCAGTAAATAAACAGTAGTGAACACAATCAAGTTAAAATATTGCACGAGTGCAATGTAGTGAATATACAGTTGTCATGAGCATCATAGTCGAAGCTTAACACGTCTGTAAAGTACAATCAAGTACCCAAAAATTTACCCCCGTGAGTGCTAATCTAAAACACTCATGTGAAACGAATAAGAAACGCCCATTTATACAGTACGGTTCGTGGTAGTGCGTGCTATCCCGGGCGGGGATGGTCAGTCCCAAATGGATCCATTTACTAAACCTCGCGTTTAAGTCGATAATTAACAACTATGATTCAGAGGCCTTCAGTGGATTAATCGTAACTCATGCAAATCAGTATATCAATAGTCTGTAAGTCTATAAAATAGCAAGTCTGTACATGTGTTCAGGTAAAAGCAATTGTATAAACATGTGTGTATATATTCTATACATTAATAGTCTGTAAGATAGCAAGTTTGTAAATGTGTTCAAGTAAAAGTAGTTGTGTAAAGCAGTTGTAGTATGTATTCTCCCCTAAAACAATTTAAAACAAGTAAAAAGGGGCTATGAAACTCACCTGAGTTCTAGCAAATAGTAAGCAAGCAGTGTCAAATAGCAAGTAAAATGTGATCCAATGTGCAACCTTCTAACGTCCTAAATCTATGAGGTTGTATGAGTAGATGTCTTGAAAGATCGTCTATGTAAGTGGAGGGTTAATGTCCACCTATAGCTAGCTCATTCAACTAGTTATGTCCAAATAAGTTGTTCATGTTCGTTTAGCAAAGACGCGTACGACCCGTTGGTGGAAGTTTGTAATAATAATTCATTTAGACATCATTATCAAGTTTGTTGTGTTGTATACTATTCATTAGTACATATCGTGTGTTTGATTATTTTGGTTTGTATAAGCCTTAAACCATAGGTCAAAGTTGGTCAAACTGGTCAAACCTGGTCAAAAATGATCAAACCTGGTCAACCTGGTCAAAACTGATCAAACCTGGTCAAAACTGGTCAAAACTGGTCAAACCTGATCAGACTTGGTCAAAGTTGGTCAATCATAGAGTCACTTATCAATTTATAGAGTCACTTATCAATTTATGTGTCAGTTTCTAATTTCCGAAACTTTCCAAGTCTCTTTTTTGGTCAAAGACATTAATTAAGCCACCCAAACACATTTTCGTTGTTACTTTCCAAAAATAGTAATTTTTGTCGTTTTTAGGAACCGAGCCATTTTTGTTGACTTGGTCAAACTTACCCGGTTTGACCCGAAACTTTTCCCGAAACTCTTATATAAGTTTAAAAGTCCCAAAAATTCATTATTTCTTTTTCTAGCATGCCCAAAAGTGTTGGTTTATAAAACACAAGTTAAAACTTCAAAATCTCACATTTTCAGTTTTGTCGGTTTAGTTCACCAAATGTTTTCTACACCTTCTGGTCAAAATCGGTTTTCACAAGAATTACTCATTAATCCTCTATGTTTCTAGTGTCTAACATAGTTTTTCTAACCATTACAAGGGTCATCTAAGTGGGTGAATAAAATGCACAAAAGTTCCTATCTCAGATTCTGATTTGATACAGATCAGTCCCACAAATCAGATTATAGAGAAAAACGTGTATGGATCTGGTAAAAACGTAAAACATGAAAGTTGTAGATCTTGTAAATATGAAAATTTGAAAAATCAAATCATCGTCTAACTCCTCCTAGAACTCAAGATATGACGATTTTAGTGAGCTGTGTTTTTATAGACAGATTAAGTATCTTTGTGTATAAATTTATAAAAACGTATTTTAACAATTATTTTGGACATAATCTTTTTGATGGAGCTACATAACATCATAATTATAATCAGTGATATGAAAGAAAAATTTGTAGATGGTTTGAAGATTCTTACAAGAAATGATGAGAAGAAACAAGAGGATGATGGAGATGATGAATATGAGCTTGATTCTTGTTCTTTTTCTTGTTCTTGATGATGATTATTGATGAATGATGATGATGAACGATTTTTTTGATGATGAAATTGGGTTTTTAGGGCTGGAAATCTACAGAAATTAGAGAGAAAACGGGTGTGGATTGTGTGTGTTAGATGAGAAATGATGGAAATAGTGGAGTGTAATTGGTTTTCCAAGGGAATTGTCATGATGCATTTTTGCATGAGACTCTATTGGTTTAGGGGAGGGGTAGCCGGCCCCCACATGGGCCCCACCTGAGTTTGTGTGATTTAATTTAAGTCTTGCAATGTATTCACGTACTGTGTTTGTTTATTCGTTAAAATGTTAAATTGTTAAATCGCGTAACGTTTTCTTTCGTTGCTTTAATTCACAATTTATTTGGGATATTTTTTTTTTGAAGTATTATTTAAAATACTTAATTTAAGTTGTCAAATTAATGATTGACGTTTATTTGGTTTCCGAATTAAATTCACACGTTTTCGTTGCTTTTAAGGCGTTTTAATCGAAACGTCTAGGTTTTTCGTGTATTATTTTAATAAAATATTAATAAATGATCAATAACTTCTAAAAATAAATTTAAGTTATTTATAAAATGTTTTTCACCAACGTAGTATAGTTTGTCGGACTCCGTCCGGTTGTTTCACGTAATTACAACTAATTGCGTAAGCGTAATATAAATCAATTTCGGGAGTGTATATTCTCATAAATAAACAAGTAGTTACAAGTAATTGTAAGTATTTAGCCTAATACTAAACTAAACACACGTAAATAGGATTTCTAGCAGGTAAATCAAAAACCCTAAATCGTCGGGTGTCACATTCTCCCCCCGTTAGGAGAATTTCGTCCCGAAATTTGCTTTTAGTCGTAGTTTGTGTGAGACCTTAGGGAAAGTAAGTGCGTGTTTCTAACGTAAGTTTGTGTAATGGGTTAAACTCGTTCGGTAGCGAATAAGATCTGAAGTTGTTAGGTGATCAAAAAGAAACGTACCCGTACAAAAGTTATGGGTTCTGTCGGGAGTTGTTGTTCAGCTTCGGATGTTCAATCCTGAAATGTCCAACGTTCCCACACTCGAAACAAGTTTTCACCTTACAATCCCTAGTCTGGTTTCCATAACGTTTGCAGTGGCTGCGAGGGGCGCCACATGGCCCGGTGTGGTGGCACTTGCATGGAGAACAAAAGGGTTTATCTCCTTTACAAGTTTTCATTTTGGGTTCGGCAGCGTAGGTCTGAACTGTTTTTGCCCTTTTGGCTTTCGGCTGAGTAAGACTGTGGTTGGAACTTTCTCCCAATTTTCTCTTATAGTTTGTTGCTTCTATCCCGGTATCTTCATGGGTAGTTTTACCATGTTAAGCCGCTTGTGTTATGGGGTTATGCATCTCGTGGTTTGTATTTTCGGTGATCGGGTAAAGGTTTATCAATTGGCTTATAGTGTTTTCCATAGCTATTATGCGTACACCTTGTTCGAGGGCACGCATTTCATTCTGATAAGCAATTTGACGTAGTTCAGCGATTTCCTTCTGTGCCTCAGCCAGCCGATTGCGCAAAGTGGTGAGGGTGTCATTGATAAGATGGGTACTTTCCGTGTGGGTATTAACATTAATAGGTGCATTAGCAGTGAATGGAGTAGTGGCGAAAGCAGCAGTGATGAGATTAGTAGTAGGCGTAGTAACGCTGAGATTAGGGGGTGATTCCTTAGATTCTTCCTCAAGCGCTGTCACCTCCAATTGTTCATCATCCAATAGTCTCGTATCTTCGTCTACGGTGAGTAGATATGGGAATGTCGTTGGTCCATCACAGAGTTGGTTGTCATCCGACATGTGACCTTTAACTGAGTGATTTGTCATTTCCTACGAAGTAAACGTTCTTATTAAAATACTGTTTATGTGATAACTATAGTTATTCTCTGATGACATGTATATATATATATATATATATATATTGTAAACAAAATGAATTATATCCAGCACAAGTTTTAACACATGATATTCGATACTATTGTTTGTAGGATTTGACTTTATTCGAGATGGTAGAGGTGTGGATGGTTTTCTAAGAATGGACGATCGCGGTACGGTGCTTGGACAGTCGATTCATACAGACGATGATATCAAGGTTCCCGGTCTCAACAGGAGTGAGGTAAATGGGAAAGAGTTCGTTTGACAATTTCATGGTGTAACTGGGTATTATACTATGGCCTCGTGTAGTTTGTCGATTGCCAATTCTATCGCGTACCTAATATCTAAGGTAATGGGTGAAACGTTAAGAAATTTTTAGTGAATTTCATTTAAGTAAGCAATACAGAAGTAATTAAGTTGTTTGAATATGAACGTACCCGTGATCGAATTCGGGTCTTGGTAGGTCTCCCCAGAGTTGAGTGCGAAAGCTCTGCCTCGGGCATTGGTGTTGTTCTTGTTTTTCAGTTTTGGGCAGTCCTTCCTGAAATGCCCGGTACCGTTGCACTCGTAGCAGGTTTTAGGTGCACTGGTGTTGGCACCGGTTAGGGTTGTTCAACACTCTTTGGCCAAGTGCCCGAATCGCTTGCATTTGGTGCAAGGACATGAGCCATCATGGTGAAGACTGCATTTAGAGCAGTAGGGCTTGTTTCCGGCGTATCATTTCTTTACCCCGGTCCGGATGTATAGGCCTTAATAGTCTCGGCCTTTTTCTGCTGCTGCTGATGGCTGTTGTTGTCTCCCTGCCATTTCCTTTTGTTGTCCTTGGTTCTTTTCTCAGTAGGTGTTCCTCGACGGACAATTTGGGCCATTAGCTCGTGTGCCATGCGGACGACGCTTTGGATGGTTCCGGGTTTAGAAGAGGTGACATTGCCTTGGATGGAGTCAGGTAGCCCCCAAATGTATCTTTCGATATGTATATACGGGGTCCACCATGGATGAACAAAGAAGAGCAAGCTGGTGGAACCTGGTTGTGTAGCTGGTGATGTCGTTTCCTTGAACTGTGAGGTTCCAGAATTCCTGTTCGAGCTGTTGGAGTTGCTCACGAGGATAGTATTCTTCCCTCAGCAGGTTTTTGAGTTCATCCTAGGATATTTGATAGGCAGCATCAATACCATGGGTTTGGGCGTATGAGTTCCAGAAAGTGAGTGCACCCTCAGCTAGTGTGCAGGTAGAGAATTTTACTTTGTTTTCCTCTTGGCAGTTACTTATTCGAAAAATGGACTCCATTTTCTCAATCCATCGCATGAGACCGACGACTCCTTCCTTTCCTTTGAAATTAAGGGATTTACAATTTGTGTAATCTTTGTAGGTGCAGGGCTTTGGCATGGGTGGATTGTTGCCTGCCCCTCCAGGGTTTCCTTGGTTCGGGTTAAGTTCATTTCTGGCAGCTTCTAGGGCCGCTTCTACCCTCTGATTGATGAGTTGCTCGATATCGGCAGAGCTCATTTGACGTTTTGGTGCCATGATTCTAAAAGTAAGAAAACGAGAGGCACTTAAGATGTCGTTAAGTAGGATTTAATGTCATTGCAGGTGTATAAAGGAAAGTAAAACAGGTGTTTATGACACGTCGAAATAATTAAGTAAAACAAGGAAGAAAATTTCTATAACCACACTGAGGCGCAAGTTCAAAATGATTACAAGACTTAGAAGGTTCTCAAAATATGCCGGGCAGTGTTACATCCGGTCTTAGTTCAATAGTTTACAAAGATAACTAAGATAGATAGTTGGGCACATCCCGCCCCAACATGTTACAATGTCAAGAGATAAACTAATCCTGAGGGGAACTTGGTGGTGGAATAAGTGTAATGACTTGCTCCTTGGTTGCAAGCATTCATTGCGGCAGCGATCGAAATGGTTTAGTTGTTATTAAGATAGTTGTGTTCAGAGTAGTTAAAGTCATAAACCGAGTTATGCGTAAGTTGTTGGAATCCTTTCACGTGTTTGAAATATTATTCTTAATGTGTTGGTGTTGTGGTTATCCAATTTCATTGGCGGGCATCTGTGGGAAGACGGTTCTTAAGGTTGAAGTATCGGTAGTAGTGGTAAGAATAGGACAAGGTCTAGTTCGAAGTGATGTACCTGTCCTTCTAATCGTGTGTAGCACACATTCTCTATGGGTCTACGATATAGGTGGGAGCGATGAGTGCGTAATAACGGAAGTAGGTGTACGGTTTAAGTTCTATACGTGTTCTGGCGAATCCTTTGGTGGATTCTCCTAAAGTGAGTCCTATTCGATTATATCGTTGCCCGGAGCGGTTGGGCGAGCGAGTATCATGGATATCTCTATAGTAGTAAGTGAGGTTTGTGTTTCGTGTTCGATGTCATGTGACATAGTTGTGGAAGTGGTTGCCATGTAGAGTGGCAAAGAGTTTAGTATACGAAAAGTTAAGGTTATATATAGAAATATAATAACCTAGCACATAAGCACGTATAAGGTTGGTCCCGTTCTATCATCGGTTTACGTTACTACCGTATTCTCATTTGCTATCACCGTTTCGTCTTGCATCTAATCTCCGTTAATTGTACATAGTTGATCAGGCTATGTTAAACTAAGTTCATTTGATGCAATTGATGCAATTGTTGAACCAGTCATACCAAATAAGAATACAAACTTAACGGTCATAGTCTAGGTCAATAATGCAATCCTAGTTTGCTATAACCTTAGTCTCTGATACCAATCTGTCGCATCCCCAAAACACGTGGCAGCGGAAGTATGAGGTGCCAACCAAATCATATATCATAACACCAAGATTAAAGCAAATGACCTCTATATGAGACGTTTGAAAATAGTTACATTGCAATAATTCAAAAGTTTACAAAAGTATTTGGAGTTCGCATAATAAAAGTAGAATTACATAATTATAACTTGTAATATAATAAATGCAATTCAATTTCCTTGATGTTTGAAAACAATGCGACTCGAACTAAGCTATCCAAAAGCATCCTACTGTCTTGATTCATGTGGGTAGTCCTACTGCGTCTGTAAACCTAAGAATACATACTAAAAGGTCAACATAAAGTTGGTGAGTTCATAGATTTGCAGTAAATAAACAGTAGTGAACACAATCAAGTTAAAATATTGCACGAGTGCAATGTAGTGAATATACAGTTGTCATGAGCATCATAGTCGAAGCTTAACACGTCTGTAAAGTACAATCAAGTACCCAAAAATTTACCCCCGTGAGTGCTAATCTAAAACACTCATGTGAAACGAATAAGAAACGCCCATTTATACAGTACGGTTCGTGGTAGTGCGTGCTACCCCGGGCGGGGATGGTTAGTCCCAAATGGATCCATTTACTAAAACTCGTGCATAAGACGATAATTAACAACTATGATTCAGAGGCCTTCAGTGGATTAATCGTAACTCATGCAAATCAGTATATCAATAGTCTGTAAGTCTATAAAATAGCAAGTCTGTACATGTGTTCAGGTAAAAGCAATTGTATAAACATGTGTGTATATATTCTATACATTAATAGTCTGTAAGATAGCAAGTTTGTAAATGTGTTCAAGTAAAAGTAGTTGTGTAAAGCAGTTGTAGTATGTATTCTCCCCTAAAACAATTTAAAACAAGTAAAAAGGGGCTATGAAACTCACCTGAGTTCTAGCAAATAGTAAGCAAGCAGTGTCAAATAGCAAGTAAAATGTGATCCAATGTGCAACCTTTTAATGTCCTAAACCTATGAGGTTGTATGAGTAGATGTCTTGAAAGATCGTCTATGTAAGTGGAGGGTTAATGTCCACCTATAGCTAGCTCATTCAACTAGTTATGTCCAAATAAGTTGTTCATGTTCGTTTAGCAAAGACGCGTACGACCCGTTGGTGGAAGTTTGTAATAATAATTCATTTAGACATCATTATCAAGTTTGTTGTGTTGTATACTATTCAATAGTACATATCGTGTGTTTGATTATTTTGGTTTGTATAAGCCTTAAACCATAGGTCAAAGTTGGTCAAACTGGTCAAACCTGGTCAAAAATGATCAAACCTGGTCAACCTGGTCAAAACTGGTCAAACCTGGTCAACCTGGTCAAAACTGGTCAAACTTGGTCAACCTGGTCAGACTTGATCAAAGTTGGTCAATCATAGAGTCACTTATCAATTTAAAGAGTCGCTTATCAATTTATGTGTCGGTTTCTAATTCGGGAAACTTTCCAAGTCTCGTTTTTGGTCAAAGACATTAATTAAGCCACCCAAACACATTTTCGTTGTTACTTTCCAAAAAAAGTAATTTTTTTCGTTTTTTAGGAACCGAGCCGTTTTTGTTAACTTGGTCAAACTTACCCGGTTTAACCCGAAACTTTTCCCGAAACTCTTATATAAGTTTAAAAGTCCCAAAAATTCATTATTTCTATTTCTAGCATGCCCAAAAGTGTTGGTTTATAAAACACAAGTTAAAACTTCAAAATCTCACATTTTCGGTTTTGTCGGTTTAGTTCACCAAATGTTTTCTACACAGTTTTCACAAGAATTACTCATTAATCCTCTATGTTTCTAGTATCTAACATAGTTTTTCTAACCATTACAAGGGTCATCTAAGTGGGTGAATAAAATGCACAAAAGTTCCTATCTCAGATTCTGATTTCATACAGATCAGTCATACAAATCAGATTATAGAGAAAAACGTGTACGGATCTGGTAAAAACGTAAAACATGAAAGTTGAAGAACTTTTAAATACTTAGATTTGAAAAAAAATGCATCGTCTAACACCTCCTAGAACTCAAGATATGACGTTTTTAGTGAGCTGTGTTTTTGTAGACAGATTATGTATCTTTGTATATAAATTTATTAAAACGTATTTTAACAATTATTTTGAACATAATCTTTTTGATGGAGCTATATAACATCATAATCATAATCAGTGATATGAAAGAAAAATTTGTAGATGGTTTGAAGATTCTTACAAGAGATGATGAGAAGAAACAAGAGGATGATGGAGATGATGAATATGAGCTTGATTCTTGTTCTTCTTCTTGTTCTTGATGATGATTATTGATGAATGATGATGATGAACGATTTTTGTGATGATGAAATGGGGTTTTTAGGGCTGAAAATCTCCAGAAATAAGAGAGAAAATGGGTGTGGATTGTTGTGTGTTAGATGAGAAATGATGGATATGGTGGAGTGTAATTGGTTTTCCAAGGGAATTGTCATGATGCATTTTTGCATGAGACTCTATTGGTTTAGGGGAGGGTGGCCGGCCCCCACATGGGCGAAATAAACCGACAAAATCGAAAAACACATTTAGGGACTATTTTAGAAATAGATATAAAAATGACACTTGTGGGTCACCAATGGTTACGAAACTCGTTTTCAATGAGTATTATAACATGATAAAGGTTGTGTAAAAGTTTCGGGTCAAACCGAGCTAGTTTGACCAGTTTGATCAGTTTGACAAGTTGACCAAATTTGACCAGCTTGATCAGTTGACTAATTTAACCAGGTTGACTAGTTTGACCAGTTTGACCAAGTTGACTTATGTTGACTTTCAGAAAATAACATATTTGACCACAACGTTCGGATATAAATGTATACATGTACTTTCGAATACAATAAAAGAAGCTTGAAAAATACTTACTACACTAAGTATTGAACACCTACAATAATCAAACCTTATACAAAACTTACATTCGTACATTACAAACCATCATCAACGGTCCATACATGTTTTCAAAACTTAAACAAAACAATCAAACATTGGACATAACTAGTTGATGGACAACTAGCATAGATGTTCTGTTGAGACATCTACTCACTCATATAACCTTGCGCGTTTTGGACGCCCGACAGGTTACGGTCTGTAGACACATCATTTGGTACAACATCATAATTGCTTGCTTTGCTAACACATTAGACTCAAGTGAGTCTCATAGCCCCTATTTCACTGTTTTTACTGTAGGGGTGAGAATACATGCTCGTTTTGTTTTACATGTGAATGCAAGTATCAAATATCGCTATATTCTACATGCGTTAATTATCTAATCATCATAAGTCCTCATTAGCATAGTTTGGTAATACTTTGTAGCGTGAATGTTAGTGTATGGTACCATATGGGACTGATAATCCCCATCCGGGTCAGCAAGCACTGACTGGTCAAAACGGACGCATTATCATTTGTTCATACGTGTGTTGATTAGGCATACGCATAGAGGCACCCTCGCTCAGGCACTTAATTGTGATCCTGACACATAAGTTAAGCTCAGACTATGTGCTCATGACAGTTATATACATCTTTTATCATTTACTTATTTGCTTAATTGCAAATCATTATACTTAAATCTTGCAGTTCATACATTACACTTTATCATTAAACCTGTGAGCTCACCAGCTTTTAGCTGACCCTTTTAGCGTGTATTCTCAGGTACCCAGCAGTAGTAGGACTGCACTCAGGATTTAGCTTAGCTCAAGTCAGCATGCAAACGCCAGAGATTTATTGCATTATCATATTTTGTTAAAACAATATGTAATTAAATCTCTCATATCGGAACACGAGCTAATGTATTTAGTACATTTGAAGTGAACTTTAATTCGTATTAATTTTTTTTTGTTAAAACGACGCATATAGAGTTGTTCACTGTATATCTTTGTGCTTGATATTTGATTAGTCACGCTCCGACCCAAATCGCTTCCGTAACCCAAATTTGGGGGTGTGACAAGTATTCTCGTCTGAGGTATATTCTCTAGAGATGTTGTGATAGGGATGTCAATTGACATATTTTCACTAGGTGTAGGTGTGGGCAAAGAAGTGTTTTGGGGGTATTATCTGGTGGTGGTAGATCAACTTTGTTTACTTTTCATCCTCTAATCACGATTAACACATCATCACTTGGTGGATGAGTGGTGTCATTATTCATTACCGACGTACTTTCCTCAATAAAACTTAAGTTTTTCAAAATAGATTCCATGTTAGAGATTATTTTTTCTGAAACTTTTATCATGACGTCAATGTTATCTTGAAATCTGGTTAATCTTTTGTTTATAACATTTTGTTCGAACATAAACTCTGATAAAGATTGTTTTGAGGAAGGTAAGTGGTTTATAGGTGAGGAAACGACCAAAAGTTGGGTTAAAGATTCATTTGGTGTGGGGATAGTCCAATCAAAATAGTGTGTTGACATGATTGGTCAAAAGTGGTTAAACTAAAACTAAACTAATCCTAACTTTATGAAAATATTCAAATGATGACTTCGGGTTAGAATCATATATCAATCTTGATGAAAAGATGATCTAGATGCAAAAGATATGAAGGAATGGAAGATTTTAAGTTCAATTTAAGAAAATAGTGGAAAATGGAGGTATGGCGATGATGATGGTGCGATGGTAAAGAAGGAGTATGACGGGAAATTTTTTGATTTTTTGTACTTTGTTTGGTAGTGGAAGCTTCCTTGTCCTTTATGCATTTTCAAGTTGCATATTTAAATTAAACGCGAACGAAACGATACGTATACTTGAGTTTTAAAAGTTAAAAATATTTTTATTAAAATCAACCAAAATACGTACGAAACTTTCATATTAAATTCATATATTAAAAACGTAACATTAATTTGCGTATGAAAACATTTGCGTTTTTAAATACGTTTTATTAATCGCGTAAAATCTTTTCCGTGTTCTTTAAAATTTAAGACCAATCCAACTAAAATTTTTCAAAATTTTAAATAAAACTTTGTCAAAATTTTGAAACATTTGGACCGTTCGCAAAAATTCTTTTAAAACTTACGCGTTTAAACTTTAAAGAACATTTTCTTGTTTTTTATAAAAGCAAAAATAAAGGAAAGTTAACTAAAATTTAGTTTTGTCCTAGAAACAAAATATTCAAACCTATTTACATCAGACCTCATCACCATTTATCTGTCAGTGCTTGTGACGGCACTTACAAATATGCCTGAAACTTGCGAGACATTGTGGTGAAGAACGAACGTACCTTAAAGCGCTTTGATGATACTATGAATTAGGTCAACATGATTTATATAATAATGCTCAAATTCAATTAAGAATTTCCTTTCTTATCGACCTAATGTTATTAACGCATCAATGAAGTGGTTAAATACTCGTCTTACCTTTCTCGAATTTGAAATACCGTCCCTGAATCCTGAATCTAAATAAGATAGATCATAGAGTAATTTTCCCATGACATGCTGAAATTCCTTTTCTTCTTCTGAATCAGGGTTTCCAGTAGTAGATTGAACTACTCGTGAAATATATTTGATTAAATCTTTTGTTGATTAGTAAAAGGGAATTTAGATACTAGAAACAACTGAGTAAGCTTGCTATAGATTTCTTTTCTCTTTTTAAAGAAAGCAAAATCCATAGCTTCCTCAGTAGAGTCTGGAAAAATCGATCTTAATTCATTAATCAGATAAGCAGCGGGATTGACAAAGAAAAGTCTAATGCCTGGAATCAAAGTATAAGTGTGTTTTGTAGCACACCGGTCGTTGAGATTTCTAATGGTAATGCGAGACAACAGTGGGTTTTAAATTTGTAAGGTTGGGGCCTAGGGTACTATTATGGTAATCAAAGCTCTAGCAAAGGACAAGTATGACCTAGGATCTTTCTTCAAAGCGCGGGAAATTGAAGCTAGGGGATTTAGAAACTTTTATGTACTTAGCTAGGGATAAAAGAGTTGGTTTTGGTTTTGGGTTTTCTATTCTAGATTAAATTAAACTAAACTAAAGAGTGGAGGTTACTTCGGGCGTTCAGCAATTAAAGCGATTGTCTAATATGAATTGGTTTAGGAGTTGTTAAATATGGAGAGTTCTAATGGGGATAAGTTTGTAAGTTAAGGTGAGCTATTACTACAATCCTCCTATCGGGCTAATGCGGAAGTGTCCACAATCAGGAAAATAGAATGTCTCGTGGGTTTACAGAATATATGAAAGCATACACCGAAAGTTCTCTCAAATCTATACCCATATTATCCGACAGTTAATCTCGAATCCTATTCCCCAATCTCGGTCGCCAGATATCTGAATCATGGCATAGTTTGTTGAATAAACAATCTTATGAATGAGGTTTACCCTTGCCAGAATAGGTTGGACTAACTGGTCTAGGCGGCCGGATAATATGTCATCACTTATTCGTACGAATTATCAACATTACTAAGGTATGCAAGAAAACAGGGATGGTTTGTGCCACAAATGGAAACTTAATTGATACGTTTGTTATTCGATTCATAATAAAACTACCTTCGGTCATTCTCGACTTCCATACATTTGTACTCCGCAGTAAGCGTTTCCAGTACTATATCAAAGAACAGTCGAATAGGGGCCGTCATATTATTTCACGATGATTAATGTCGTTTGTATTCCACTATTATGATAATCCTAAGGCAACAATCAAACAAGAACATGCAATAAGACGATCAAAGCAATAGTTCAATATAAGCATGCAAAGGTATTATTTAAGTCGAAGATATTCCGAAAGTTGTCTCAAAAATACCGAAAAATACCGTCTGTATGAATTTAATCTTAATCTACCTCTATTCTCATATTTCGTGTCTCTTGGACCCTATTTTGGTCTAGAGAACACCGGCCATGCCGAGCTCAACGATTCAATCTAACATAGTATAACTAAGTGACCTATACCCTATGAGTTAACAACGTTCATTTTTGGATAAGGTTTTAGTCACAACATGAGTTGGGCAGATAAACGATAAAGATTTAATTCCTACATCTATTTGTAACATAAGCCATCCGCAGTCTCATAACATACAACACAATTACATATTTTAAATTTTCTAAACGACTATCATAGCAGACAATTGAGTTATCTAGTTAACCATGGCAATTCTAGCATACATATTTAAATTTATAAAATAAAGAACAAACATATTTAAATATGGAAGATAGATTAAAACTTGGAAAGGTGTACAAATAACTCGTAGCTACAATGCGTCCTGGAGCACCTCTGTACAAATCTTCCTTAGTTAATTAATTAGCTATTCTAATTAACTAACTAGCCTATACGAAGAACTACAACTAATTTTACAAGATAAGAAAGATGTGTGTTGTGAATGGTGTAAAATGTTGGTGTATGAGGTGTGTGTTTCAAATGAACAAAAGGCACCTATTTATACTTGAAATTTGGTGCATTTTAGCAACTAGGGGCACGTGTTAGCAAAAGGTGGTAAAGTTGCTAGCACATGTACCCTAAAGCGCGAAAAGGACTAGCACGTGTACCCTAAAGTAGCGGAAAAGGTCTAGCACGTGTATCAGTCGATTACGAGCAAGGACGGAAAATTGGCCGGGGGACGGGGGGAAGGCAGCCAGAGCCGCCACCATGGCATCCGACAGGGGTGGCCTGGTGGTCGGCGGCGGCTGGCAGGCTGCCGCCCCGATTCGCCATCTTTTGCTTCGCTTCCTGATTCGCACGTATCTTCTTCGTTATGTGTCAGTGTTCATTGATTCTTTTTGCGTTGGATTCGTTTTTCAAAAACAAAGACTTTGATTAAAAGAAATCCCTGAAATGCTTCTCTGATCTTTAGTTGTCTCGTAAGAATTGTTTGAATCTTCTAGTGTACGTAGAATCTTCATTCTTCATCCGTTTTAGTTGATTCTTCTTCTGTTGGATTCGTATTTTGAAAACAAACATCTTGGATAAAATGGATCTTGGTGATGGGTACTTTGTCTCTAAATCTTGTTTCGGATGCCTTGAATCTTCAACTGTGTGTGAGATCTTCGTTTTTCGCCCGTCTTGCTTGATTTTTCTCGTGCAACTTCATTTTGATTTTCTTGGCAAAGTTTCTTTGATTTGTGCATTATTTGAGTCCAAATGCCAATTATTTCTCCAGAATGAGAGAGATATTGTTGGTAAAAACATGACTTTTTACGCGATATCAAAGTGATAGCGGCTTTTTCAATCCAAAATTCGAGCTCGTTAATCAAGGCAGTAACATAACGATTCATCTTTATCTGTGAGATAGATGGATACTCGGTGCTAGCTATTAGATCCATTAGTAGGACTAACTCTTATTTCAACGATAACTAATCTTTTTTTATTATAATTAGCACATAGGTCTCTAATTTTGCTATCAATTTCCACAAAGGTCTTTCTCCGCTCTGTTGAAAAAGGGAAATCAGATATCTTAAGCTTTCTCAGTAAATCAGCACAGATATCTATTCTCCTACTGGGCTTATGAAAGTTTCCTAAGTGGTGTTCAGTACTTGACTCATGTAGGTTATTACTTGTTTCAGTATCGATTAGGGTTAGTTTCTTTAGCTCAGACTCCTCCGGATACTGGAGACGCTCATCCACTTCTACACTTTGGAAAAGAGTAGTATGTAGGCTCGCAATATATCTGGAAGATCATACATAAAGTATACATCTAAGAAATGAAGTTGCTCATTCAAATCCATCCAAGGCGTTGGTGGATAGAAAAATTCTTCAATACCGAAAGGAATATCTTCAAGTATGGTGGCAGGTCTAACATAATGAGGGTACTCAGATAAGATTTATAAAATCTCAGGGTCAAGGGTTAGTTGACCACTTAATTTAATAGTAACAGAAGGTGAAATCTTATGCTGAGATTTATCAAAACCTATACCTAAGGATGAATTTCTGCAATCCTCAACTTCCTGGTTAACACAGACCTCTTCGTTGTTCGAAGATCCAAAAAATCAAAGAAATCCTCATCATCCATAAACGTTATCTCATCCATGGGAGAAATAAGACTGGAAGGAGAATTACGGTTTATATATATATATATATATATACATATAAATATATATACATATATATATATATATATATATATATATATATATATATTATTTTGTATAGTTTCTAAGTTTTAATTACTATACTAACTACTATAGCAATTAACTTCCAATAAGTAATGATAATCTTAAGGAAGGATCTCCTAAAAGTCAACTATCTACGGTAACTTTCAATTCACTATGCTCAATCGATCTCCGGAGCGGCGCCAAAAACCTGTTGTGCACGCGGGGGTACACGGGTTGTCAACTACAACCCTTCAACACAACGATGAGGTTTTAAATCTATATGAGTTGGGGATCAAACTATAAGTACTACCTAGTTTTGAGGAATAAGCAGTAAGTATAACTCGAGTGTCGTCCTTAAATCGGAGAGAATAGAGCTGAAAGTGAATTAGCGTAAATAAGCGTCCTAATAGGATGGGTTTTTATAAAAGTAGGTAGGTTTTGGTTGGTGATCTAAATATAAACTAAAACAAACAAATAAAATTAAAAGAGAGAAGATAACAGGTAGATTGTGATTGCTGAAACTTTGATAATTAGGGTTTTGGGATGATATTTATTATAAGGATAATTGGAGAATACCCTGGGTAAAGCATCAGACGGACAATTAGTGTAAACACTAGGACCCTATGTTTTAGTCTAAAAGCCTAAAATCATATGTCACTGAATCCTAGGTTATCGTGATTCTGATCAGAACCTAGACGGACAAGCATCCTCTATGGATGATATATCCTGGGTGTAGGCATAAGGTAACAAACTGCAATTAACTATTTGACTTTTCTTAATACCTAAATCTATCTGAGTTTATCTGGGTATGTACTAATTGTATGCTATGTATGTTAAGCTGTCGGTTATGTTGAGTTAAGCGTTTTAAGCATCTTGTATTACATCCGAATACTCGCTTTCTTTTCAGAACTCTTTATCAATCAGGTTTAAGCATAATTAACCACGTCATGAATTAGACCCTCCTTTATTATCAGGCGTTTATCCCTAGGAATACTCAAGGTGTATAGTGCATTTGGCATATCCACAATGTTCCAAACTCAAGGTATACTCACGGTGTAAAGTGCATTTGGCATATCCATGGTGTTCCAGACTCAAGGCATAATCACAGTGTACAATACATTAAAGTAGTTCCACATTTGTATTTTAACCTTGGTGTACTAACGGTGTACGGTACAGCGAGCATTTCCACAACTGTATTTGAACCTTGGTGTACTAATAGTGTACGGTGCATCGAGCATTTCCACAACTTTAGACCCATATTCTAAAAGGGTGACTTCTAGGTATTTCACAATGAGATAGACCTACGGCGGTTCCTTAGCTTCCATGTATTTGTACTCCACACAATGTATATCCAATGCTATACGAAGTATTGTGCCCTTTTACGGAATATTCATAGCTTCATACTGTAATATGAGATAACTATATCTACATATTATCAGGGTTGATCAAGTCCTATCCTAAGGCAATAGTCACGTGAAAGACGTGAAAGGGGGAAACTTGATTAAGTCTATATTCGTGTAAAAATCAACCAAATACAAAGCAATACAATCACCAATCATTATATATTAAATATGAATTAAACATTATCCCTAATCCTAATATCTACATTTTAACAATCACAGTATCAAACTACGTAAATAGCATGGCAATATTCGCAGCACAAACAAAGATATCATGCAAACAAGACATAATAGCTGTAAGTAAAGGAATAAGTAAGAACCAATATTTAAGCATCATAACACTGACTAGTACAAGCCATAATCTTGAAAACTTCATTACAATAAAATTACCAAGCTACCGCTATCTTCCCCACTCGAAACGTTGCCTATGTCTCTCTAGTTCTCTTGAGAGAGAAACTAGAGAGAGAAACTAAAAAGAAACCTAATCTACAGAGACAGACTATGTGAGAGAGAAAGTGTGGAATGATTTGTGAGGTGCGAGGTGTGTGAAATGAGGTAGAAGAGGTCCCTATTTATAGGCAAGGCTTGAGAATGCATGTACAAGCACCATAGCACCAAGATACAAGAAAACGAAGCAAAAGGAGAGCACATGCCCCTAAGCCATGTATGACCCTGGGTAGGCCGTGTGTTTTTCTTTGGCTTTTTGCGTTGCTTCGGAAGGCTGTATCTTCTTTGTTTCTCCCCCGATTGACTTGATTCTTTTGCCTACGATCTCATAATTCCGTTACGCTTCTAATGATGCCAATTTGGTAGAAATTGGAGGTGTGTAGCCCAGGCATGTCCAGAATACGTCTCGTGGTCTTTGGTTGTGCTGTTTGTTACTTATCTTTCTCATCCTTGATCCAATTTGAGCTTTTCTTATATCCACATTCTTGTAATCTCCATAGTTACAAAATAAGGTAATTTTGAGATTCTGGTATCGAGTTTATAGTAGATTTGAGGTGTGGCTCAATTTGGTGCCTATTTAGATCAGTTTTACGACCTTTTTGCATGATTTTTGAAAGACCGACAAGTTTATACCTTTCTAACAAAAGTTGGTTAATAATGATGATTTTAAGATGTATTTTTTAGGAAAATGCTAAATATGGGACAAATAATTTATGTAAAAATGTGACTTTTTACGATACATCAGTGGCGAATCTAGGATCGAAATTAACATAGGTCCAGTTCTTATCGGGTGAATTAGATGACCATATGATATGTGTTGAATAATGTGTCAGACCAGGTCGAATTAGATGTTAGTCCTACAATTTCTATTAGTTCATTTACTTAAATTATTTAAAAAAAAACTAAACAAATAATATCATGTTAACTCGGTATAATTGATCACATTCATACATTAAAATTCTACTAAAAGTTTGTAAAAAAAACCATAACATTATTATACACTTCCTTACAATCATTCATATGTTCCTTATATCTTACACTTATATAGTTATAATTCTACTTATAAGTTCTTCGTATTTTTAATTTTATAGAATATATTTGTTTTCCAAGAAAATATGGAGTAAACATACACGTCCAAAAACCCAATGTATAATACTATAAATGTTTACTAACTACTAACGCAGTGACACATACTTGTCCAATACTAGAAATGAGTTGGGCCTGACACAACCCAAGGTTTGTTTTTTATTTATCGTCTAAACCCAAACTAAGTCCAACCAATTTAAAACTTCAATAATATCTTTAGGGTTTCAAACTGCCATGAACGACTATAATAGAGCTTTATCTCTGTTTAATTTACATGCTCAAACTTAACACATTAGAGTGCAAGTTTTTATTTTTCCGCGGCTAACATGGGTCCAAGCATAAGAATTAGGTGGGTCCTTTCCAAAAATACTACATGTTCTATGAATTATTTTAAAATCTAAAGTGGGTCCAAGGACCCACCTTTTGTTCACATAGATATGCCCCTGTCTGCACATTCAAAACTGATGAAAGACTGACAACCCTTCTAACAGTCATTTCATCTCTTAAAATTGAGACACACACAATTTTATTTATCCTTTTATAGTTAATGCAAATACATTTATATTTTTAAAACTTAAATCTTCTCTATATATACTAATAGAGAAACCTTTTTACCTATGTGGCAATCTCTATTAGTATATATAGAGTTGTGATACACATATTTTTTTATATTTTATTTTCATAATTTTTCTAATGGAAAAGTAAGAAATTAGGAGAATTTTTTTTATTTTTGTTAGAACATGAAACAAGCTTATGTATTCAACTTTTTAAGCTACCATTATTTTTATTAAGTCAAAATTTATTAATATAAGACAACTAGTGTAAATGAAACTTATTTTATCAGAATGCATAATAGTGTTGATGTGTCTGTTGGAATAGTGTCCAAGATCATAACTAATTGATAAGAATATCATTAAAAGTAGAGTCCTTTTTGGGTCGCCCTCAATGAACCGTAAGAGAAATAAATGAGAGCTAATTAATTATTGGAATATTCTGGAAAGTTGATCCAACCTTCCAGCCGACGGCTGGAGTCAAAAGGGTTAAGGCGGTGGAACGAGTAGCAGAATATTCTGGAAACACGATCCAACCGTCGGTTGAAAGGGGATGAAACCCTAGGCCTCCTCCTCCCATATAAATAGGGACCTACCCTATGCTTTCAAGAGCATCCCATAATTGAATAGAGTTCAATTCTTTCTCTCTCTTTCTCATTCCTACTCCTTGTGAAAGTTTACACGACTTAGAGTCGGGACCCTAGGAGTTTGGGAATTTCTCTTAGTTCTTGGGTGTGAGCCATTAGAGGTGTTCTAGTTTGGGCAATCGCCACCAAGTAAGGAAGCTCTGCAAGATCGTCTGCGCATGAGAAATTGGTTTTCTCAAAGGTTAGTATTTTCCTCTTTATCTATTTGTTTTATTGATTTTATTTATTCAATTTAAGATCCCTTAGGATTTAGTTTCTTAATTTCCCTAGATTAATTATTTTGTTATATTTCCGCTGCGTATATTAATCTGGTTAGGGAATAGAAAATCCAATAGTTGTATCAGAGCCTTAGCTTAACAAATACAAGCATTTAATTATCTGCAATAGTATATAGGTAAAGATAAATTGGAAATATACGGTCTAATTTGGTAAAAAGAATTTACACTTTAGACCTTATATTTTGAATTGTTTTAAAATATACCCTTAAATGTTAAAATGTTTTAAAATAGAACCGCAAACCTTAAAAGTTAAGAGAGACTTTACATATATTATGAGTTATAAGTATATATATCATTAAAGTTACATACATCGTCAGTCAATTGGTAAATCGGCTCACCCATAGTGAACAAACTATAAGAGAGGTAAAAGGCGGGTCGCTCTGCTTCCCTAAAGAAGTAAGGTTTTTAATAGGCTTCGTGCTGACCTGCTTCTCCGCTTCTTTGTGTGTTCAATGGAGCTATCGAGGACTTTTGATAGGATGATCTCAAGATCAAAAGTATGACCTAAAAGTACTAAAATAAAATTCCATTCTAGATACTAAAAACGTGAATAGTATGCTAACCCTTGAAAAGCGCACATCTCTCGTATGGTCTGTTAATTGAGCGTGTGTGGTTTACCGGCACATTATTGTGAGAACATACTGAGAGGTGATATGGAACTCGCGATTCTCGAGCGTTCTTGATGGGTGTCCGACCGTCACAAATGCGAGTGATCACAACGCCTATCGGTGGGTGTTTTAAATTTGTAAATGTTGGGGTCTAAGCGTGAATTATTACTACTGAACCAAAGGCTAGTAGATGGTAAGTATGACCCAGAGCCATTCTTAAAGAGAAACTGAATTGAAACGGAGGTAATCCAATCGTTACTTTCTAGTATAGGTTTTTATAAAAGTGCGTTAGGGGTTTTGGTTCAGTTAACTAATAAACTAAATAAAGCGAATAAAAGGTAATAATAAATCAGATTATGGAAAGTAGTATTTGTTGTGATTTCATTAGCACATAATATGGGATGATGAGTTCTTAGAGGAAACGTTTATCTAAATTGGGAATGTTTACTGGATTCGATAGCTTATGGTATAACCCATAGATTCCTTATCATTCGGTTATCAACTGATATGTCATGAGGAACTAGGGTATCATGATTCTGATCAGACAGACAATGCTCAACTCTCCACACTCTCCTGCGAGGGAGTCAGTGGCCCTTGTTATTGAACGCATTTGCTCATGGGTGAAGGAAAAGAGTAGCAAGTCCATAACAAGTCTAACCGTTCTTAATACCACAAGAACTACAAATCCGGCAAACAACTAACTTAGAAAATATGTTTGAACTTATTTGATTGATTCCTATTAGTGAAACTCAAGCATGGTAAACGAGGGAAAGCGTTTAGGTTTCTTGCGTACCTTACTTTTGGTTTCACGGTTTAAAGAAATATATCATTTTAAATTGGATTTTAAACTTGCCTTTCTTAATACAATTAACAAATACCTAGGTTTTCGTGAATGATTATTTAGCCTATAGCCTACCTACTCTAATCTAAACTAATCTAATTAAAATGCTGATGGCTTTTGCATAAACAAATCCCTAGGTTTTCAGAAAATACTATAGTAGTTCACAGCATATTTAATCAATTACCGATGTTTCCGTTGTGAATTTAATTGCTTCGCAATGTTTTTATGATAAGTACATTGTGATTGGAGGTGTACTATACTCATGGCAATTCCACGTACTAACATTGCATTTTATGATGATTGCATGATGTTACAAATAAGTCATAGTTTTGACACATATAATTATTGACCGAGTATTAAGGTTCGCAACTCCTCTTTATAAGGTTACAATCACGTTTGTTAATCGAAAGGCGAATATAAGTTTTATGTTTAAAATCACAAGATAAGTTTGTTCATAAAGTTCCTGTTTTTATAATGTCGATCCATAATACAACTACTTTCGGTCGTTTACCGACTTCCATACATTTGTACTCCACTTAACAGCGTTTCCAGTACTATATCAGGTAAACAGTCGAATAGGGGCCATCATATTACTTCACGACATATTTAAGATCATCTCATAATTATTTATGCTAATTACATCACATCAAATACAATAGTAATCTACTCGCTAATCATGGCAAAAACTATCTCTAGCATAATTAAAGTATACATATTTAATTAAGATAAATAAGGATAGAAATAACCGATATAAATGAGCGAGAAGGAATAGACTTGAATTAATAAGAATAACTCCAAGCTTACACCAAAGATTACAAGCACGTTCTTTGCTTTCAGTTCTATTCTAAACAAGTTTCCTAATCTATCCCAATAGAATGAGAAAGTAAATCGAACAAATTAACAAAGTGAGAAAGTATTTAAGAAAGGTGTGTGATGGTGTAGGAAAGGTGTAAAGGTGTGTAGGTGTGTCTTCAAATGAACAAAGGGCTCCCTATTTATAGGGGGAAATTGGTGCATTCTAGCAACTTGGGGCACATGTTAGCAAAAGGTGGGAAAGTTGCTAGCACATGTATCCTAAAGCGCGTAAAGGTCTAGTGTCACACCCCCAAAATCGGTAATCGTGTTTATAAATGGTTTAGCGGAAGCTTTAGTTAATTAGCGGAAGCATTTTAAGTTACAGTTTAACAGCGGGGGTGCTGACGTTACAATAGTGCATTCATTGTATCAGAGCATATGATCATACAGAACATATTAATTTAAGATGCCATAGGTTTAAACGTTATTACAAAAAGGGTACGACTTATAAAGTCGTACAAGTAGTGGTGTTGTAGAACAACATAAGTTTACAAAACATGAGTTTATAAAAGAGGGATTTCGTAAGTATAACCAATGTAATTGGTAATACAAATGAAATCCAAGTGTCCCAACAGTGGCATCATAAATAGTCTGGGTTGCCTACGTCCTTTATGCATGCAGGAGTACCTGAGTCCTAATTCCCTGAAAAACATAGTAAACCGTCAACATTGAATGTTGAGTGAATTCACAGGTTTAGTATAAAAGTAGTTAAACCAAGTTTTGTATAAATCATTCATGTACTCAAACATAATGTTTATATGTGTAGCCGGAAACACAAGTGTTCTTATTAAAGAAAACATTTCCTATTTTACTGTAAGAATGTCATTCTTACTACAATTCAGTCGAGGTGTTAGGAAACACAAGTTTAATCATAAACGTTTCCTAATAATGGTTGCAAGAAATACAGTTCAACAATCAAGTAAACAATTCCATATATACAGTTGTAGGAAACACAGGTTTAACAGTCAAGCAAACATTTCCATATAAATAGTTGTAGGAAACACAGGTTTAACAATCAAGTAAACATTTCCATATAAATGTTGTTTTGTCGGGAAACCAAGTTTATCCAATCAAGGTAAACGTTTCCTATAAAGAAATCATGCGTAGGAACACCTGTCCTATTAGTTATCGCAGGGAATACCCTTCCCAAATCAAGTTATAGTTTTGCTGTTTAGTTATATGGGAAACATAGACTATGATCCCTCTAAGGTGAGCTAAACCTTTAGAGTTAAAGTAACGATACCTAGTGCTATAACCAAACCACGACTAGTTGTTGTTGTTGCCTCAGTAACACGGTAAGTATACACTTTTCGTTACGACTGCCGTCGTGTGGTTGGAATGACCAACGAGTTATATCAGTGGGAGGTTTGTCAAATCGATAGTACTATCTGTATACTCATTGGCTAGAGTCACCTAGCTAATGGTTATAGGTTGCAAGCACTGGGACTTATGTGCACTACAACTACCTCATGTACACCTAGGATCGTAACAAGATTCGTTGTCTTATTCCCAAAAAGTTGTGAAAATGTTTCATATAGTTAACAGTTGTTTATAAAGCGATAAGCATTTATATAAATCAGTTTGATATAAAAGCATATCAAGCAATTATATAAACAAGTAGCATGTAATAGCACATAGTTCTATGTTTTCCACCCCTGGTTTTAAAAGCATTTAAAACAAGTAAAAGGTAGGGGCTGTGAACTCACGTGTAGCGGTCTTCAGCTAGTACAGCTAGAAATACTGTAGTCCGAATGTGCCTCTCAAATACCTAAGCACAATTAAATATACTTTACATAAGTATATGGACCAATTGTTGAGTTGAGATGTTTATAATACTTTAGTTGTTGGTGATATTTACGTTGAACTAAACGTTGCGTACAAGTATATATTTACATATACTTATTAGTTGAATATATATATTCTTATATATATCAATTGTCGTTGCCGTGTATATATATATATATATATTATTCATTTGTTAATGTCGCGTATATATATGTATATATTGTTTATCATTGTTGTTTATGTTTTAAAACATAATTATAGTAGTTATAAAAATAACTTAGTTCTAATACGATTGTCTTAGTTCATTTATATAATTATATATAAATTATAATCGTCCACTATATGTATAATCTAGTTGTCGCGTTACAATTTTTTATTTGTCCCATTTACTCGTCACATATATATATATGTAACCCGTTTTAACGTTTGCATTTTGAAATTTCGTGGCCCGTTGGGCTCGGCCCAATAGGTTTGGCCCAATAGATTTGGCCCAAATATGCGTGGCCCAACATAGTTTGGCCCAAGTATGTTTAGCAAATTATTTTTGGCCCGTTATCAAAAGACCATTTTTGATTCAATTTAGATTACGCCCGTTTGGCCTAAAAAGTTATATTTGTAAATTGTCCGTGTCAAAATAATGTCCCGCGGTCGTGTACAAATTTGTCCCAAACTTTGTATCCTAAAGTTTTATAATTTTTATAACTTTTTAGTATTTGTATTTCGTACGCGTTAATGTATTTGTACTACAAAATATATGTACCGACTGTGTATTAATCAAACGCATCGCAAAAGTCTGGACACAGCCTGCCTAACCGATCGGGTAAGGGCTTAACAAACCGTTCGGCTCGAAAACACCTTAGCCGATCGGCTAGGTGTGATGAGCCGATCGGCTCATTGGTTCCAACCGATCGGCTGGTTAAAACCAACCGATCGGTTTGGTTCCAAACCCGTGTTCGTCCCTGTTCTTGTCTGTAACAGCATACATGTATATATATTCGGGTGTTTGAGCTCAGTTTTTGGTACACTACTACATCATCACCATATAACATACAATTCCACACTTATAACAATGCTTTCATATATACTAACATTATGCATACAAATTTTATATGATCAAAGTATGAAATATATATATGTTCTTGAACCTTACAAGATTATAGATGAAGATGATTATGATGATGATGAATCTGATGTTGAAGATGACGACGACCGAGATGATGATAATGGTTATGTGATCATTTTGGTGTTGTTAGTATGTGTTGTGTGTGTTTGAATGTAAAGAAAAATATGGATGATGAAGCTCTGCTTCTTCCTGCTTCCTGGTTCCTAGCGACACACACACACACAAATGCAGAATTTGGTGTACTCAATTATTGTAGTTAGGTTACACACAAATGAGGAGGAGGAAGTATATACGAGTTTTGGTTCCAGAATTTTCAAATGAGAGGTATGGAGATGAAACTGAAGTGTCGAGTAGATATTTTAAAAGTGGTATAAGTTGTGGTATTTAGCCCGTTAATTCCGTGTACGGGTCCAATTATTTGTACCCCGTGTCCCACTCAATTATTCGTTTGTTTAAATTTTATTTAAATTTTGTAGTTGATAATTACAAAAATAAAATAATTTTTATTTAAAACTTTTAATAAAATTATTCACCGTAGTGGGACTGTACAGTTTATTTGAGTGCCAGATTTCGATTGAATTTGGAATTTATATTTTAAGGTAATGTTCCAGATACTAAAACAGGAACGGGAAAATAAATACTTTTATTATTTTCGACCTTTAGGTACGTTTTATAATTGTTTCTGTTCGTGTATGACGCGTCCTATAAAGCAGTCTAACGGTTTCCGTTTTATTTTTGTTCTAATACTTCTCTAAAATAATTTCAAGCAAAAATTATTCAAAAGCATTTTGAAGTTCTTTTTGGGACTTTACGATTCGCGTTTGATACGTTTAATATAAAACGTATAAGTTATTATATTATTTCAATAATATAAATATCTAATATTTGTAATTAATAATTTTCGAATTATTAATTATTTTATATCACCAACTTTGTTGTATTTACTTTGTCGAGTTAGTACGTTTATTTCATACGTAATTATATATACGTATAACTACGAATTTAATATATCGCGTATCACATAGTAAGTTTCACAACTTAACATATAGAAATTGTTTTGAATTCACTAATCAGGGAATTACTCTAGGTAATGCATGAAATTAGTAAGGATTAATACCCTAAATGGAGGATTGTCACATTCTCCCCCGTTAGCGAAATCTCGTCCCGAGATTTAAGTTGAGTTATTCGTGACTGGTGTTTGATCAAACAGGTGAGGGTATTTCTTTCGTATCTCATCCTCGCGTTCCCAAGTAAACTCCGCGCCATCTTTCGAGTTCCAACGAATCTTGACAAGTTTGATTCGTTTGTGTCGGAGTTTCTGTGTTTTCGTATCGGTCACTTCGATAGGTTCCTCAACAAAGTTAAGTTTTGAATTTATAAAGACTTCGTCAGGAGGGATGATAAGTGTTTCATCAGAAAGACACTTCTTCAAGTTACACACATGAAAGGTGTCATGAATGCTACTAAGTTCTTGTGGCAACTTCAGTTTGTAAGCGACAGGACCAATCCTCGCAAGGATTTCAAAAGGCCCAACATATCGCGGGTTAAGTTTTCCTCGTTTGCCAAATCGTGCTACACCTTTCCAGGGCGATACTTTGAGTAGGACTTTGTCTCCTACTTGAAACTCAAGAGGTTTACGACGGTTATCGGCGTAACTCTTTTGTCTGTCCCTCGCCGATTTCAATCGGTTGAGTACTTGCGATATCTTGTCCATGGTTTCCTGGACAAGCTCTGGTCCAGATAGTTGTCTGTCACCCAACTCTGCCCAACAGAGTGGTGATCGGCATTTGCGTCCATACAGTGCCTCGAATGGCGCCATCTGTATACTGGTGTGATAACTGTTGTTATAGGAGAATTCGGCCAATGGGAGGTGAGTATCCCAGTTTCCCCCAAAGTCAATCACACACGCTCTCAATAAATCCTCGAGCGTTTGAATCGTTCGTTCACTCTGGCCATCAGTTTGTGGATGATAGGCTGTACTCATGTCGAGTCGAGTACCTAAAGCCTGTTGTAGTGATTGCCAGAAGCGAGATGTGAACCTGCTATCTCTATCAGATATAATGGACAATGGTACACCGTGTCGAGAAACGATCTCTTTGATATAGATCTTCGCCAGTTTCTCTAGTTTATCAGACTCTTTGATAGCAACGAAGTGAGCTGATTTTGTCAATCGATCGACAATCACCCATATGGAATCAACTCCAGTTGATGTCTTTGGTAGTTTCCTGATGAAGTCCATCGTTATGTGCTCCCATTTCCATTTTGGCATTTCTGGTTGTTGCAAAAGTCCTGAAGGTTTTTGATACTCAACCTTGACCTTTGAACAAGTTAGACACTTGCTGACATAAGTAGCGATGTCTCTTTTCATGTTTGGCCACCAATAGAAACCTTTCACATCTTGGTACATCTTATCTGCACCAGGATGAATCGAGTAGTTGGACTTGTGAGCTTCGTCCAAAATCAGTTTGCGTAGTTCATCGTCGCACGGTACCCATATTCGATTCATGAAGTATAAAACTCCATTTCCTTTGGTTTCGAGTTGTTTCTCCATTCCCCTCAGGGATTCGTCTCTCATGCGTTCGGTGATGAAAGCTATTCGTTGTGCATCACGAATTTGAGTAATAAGATTCGAGTGGATTGTTAATACCCAGGCTCGAACTCTGCGAGGTTTAACATTCTCTTTACGACTCAGAGCATCCGCTACTACATTAGCCTTGCCCGGGTGGTACTTAATCTCACAGTCGTAATCGTTTAGCAATTCGACCCAACGTCTCTGTCTCATGTTGAGCTCTTTCTGGTCGAATATGTGTTGTAAACTCTTGTGATCGGTGAAAATCGTACACTTTGTACCATATAGGTAGTGTCTCCAGATCTTGAGTGCAAAGACGACGGCTCCCAACTCTAAGTCATGAGTTGTATAATTCTTCTCGTGAATCTTCAATTGACGAGATGCATAAGCAATAACTTTGTCGTTTTGCATGAGGACACAACCTAATCCTTGATGTGAGGCATCACAGTAAACGATGAAGTTCTCTGTTCCCTCAGGTAAAGATAGGATTGGTGCGGTGCTCAACTTTTGTTTCAACAATTGGAAGGCGTTTTCTTGTTTTTTGCCCCATTCTAATTTCTTATCCTTTTGAGTTAAGGTGGTGAGTGACTGGGCTATTTTGGAAAAAATTTCGATAAATCGATGGTAATACCCAGCCAGACCAAGAAATTGTCGAATCTCGGTTGGGGTCCTTGGAGCTTCCCAGTTTTTGATCGCCTCAATTTTGGACGGGTCCACATGAATTCCTTTATCATTTATCACGTGACCAAGGAAATGAACCTCTCTAATCCAAAATTCACATTTGGAGAACTTAGCATACAGCTTCTCGTTCTCGAGTAGTTGGAGGATAAGTTTCAAGTGTTGTTCGTGATCCTCTTTCGTTTTCGAGTAAATCAGGATGTCATCAATGAACACAATGACAAACTTATCAAGATAAGGTTTGCACGCTCGGTTCATGAGATCCATGATAACTGCAGGCGCGTTAGTCAATCCAAACGGCATGACTAGGAACTCATAATGACCGTAACGAATCCTGAACGCGGTCTTCGGTACATCCTCTTCTCGAACCTTCAGTTGATGATAACCAGAACGTAGATCGATCTTCGAGTAGTAACTCGATCCTTGTAACTGATCAAACAGATCATCTATGCGAGGTAACGGGTATCGGTTCTTAATAGTTACCTTATTCAGCTCTCGGTAGTCAATACACATCCGCATAGATCCATCCTTCTTCTTGACAAACAAAACCGGAGCTCCCCAAGGTGAAAAGCTCGGTCGGATGAATCCTAAGTCTAAGAGCTCCTGCAACTGTGTAGACAGTTCTTGCATTTCTGATGGAGCTAATCGGTAAGGTGAGCGAGCGATTGGTGCGGCTCCAGGCACCAGATCGATGCGAAACTCGACTTGTCGCGGAGGTGGTAACCCTGGCAGATCATCAGGAAACACTCCCGGATAGTCTCGCACTACAGGTATATCACTTAAACTTTGCTCCTTGGGTCTCTTTTCTACAACATGTGCCAAAAACGCTTGGTATCCCTTTTGGAGATACTTAGTGGCCTTTACGCAATTGATCATTTTAACGGCACTCGTCCTCTTATCTCCTTGTATCACCAAGGTTTCTCCAGTCAACAATGGTAAGCGTACCATTTTATCAAAACAAACAATCTCTGCACGATTCTTCGACAACCAGTCCATACCGACTACGATGTCAAAGCTTCCCAACTCAACCGGTAGTAAGTGTATTTTGAAAGGATGACTCTCCAATGTTAGAGTACATCCTGGTACTATTTCTCCTGATTCAATCAACCTACCATCGGCTAGTTCTAAAGTGTACTTGTTGTCTAGTTTACAGGACCTAATGTCTAATAGTGGTCTAAATTCCGTAGACACAAAGCTCAAATCGGCGCCTGAATCAAATAACACAGAGGCATAATGGTTGTTAACTAGGAACGTACCAGTGACAGTGTTGGGGTCCTGGCGTGCCTCCTATGCTCCAATGACAAACGCACGACCTCGAGCTGGTTGGTTGTTGGTGTTACCATGGTTGTTGCTGTTCGGGTTTGCATTGCGGTTCTGATTGTTTTGGTTGCCGCGGTTTAGTTTTGGGCACTTGTTTCGGAAATGACCTTGCTCTCCACATTCGAAACATCCATTAGCTGGTCGATCCCTATTTGTTTGAGTAGTAGGGTTCGATCTACAGTATTGGGCCAGATGCCCCCAGCGTTTGCAATTCCCACAGAAGATACAATCACCATCATGGTGACGTTCACACTTGCCACACTTGGGCTTGTTCCCCAAGTAAGTCTTTTGTTCAGCAATCGTGGCAAGGTAAGCTTTCGTGGTTCCGGTCGGTTTCTTGTTCTGCTGACCTTGACGGTCATTCCACTTACGTTTTGCCTTTCCAGCATCAGCACTACTGGATTCAACCTTTCCCGAAGCAGCTTTCTTAGTAAGGGTTCCCATTCGGATTGCTTCCTCTGTCAAGCGCTGTGCTAGTTCTACAGCACTCTTAAAGGTGGCAGGATTAGATGAAGTCACCAAGCTTCTAATCTGTGGCACTAATCCCTAGATATACCTCTCAGTGCGCTTGTACTCAGGTGTGACCATGTGTGGTACAAGGCGTGCCAGTTCTTGAAATCTGGTGGTATATCCAGTGATATCAGTACCAACCATAGTAATGTCCCAGAGCTCAGTCTCAATCTTCTGCAGCTCACTGCGGGGACAAAATTCTTCCAAAACCATGGTTTTCAAAGTTTCCCAAGTCATTGAGTGGGCGGTTGTGCGTCCAAGTGCTTGAACTTGGCTATTCCACCATGTCAATGCCTTATCAGAAAATGTGCAGGTAGCATACTTTACCATACAGTCACGAGCACAGTTGCTAATATCTAGCACAGACTCCATTTTCTCTATCCAATGGATGATTCCAATAGCACCCTCAGTACCACGAAAATGGCTCGGTTTGCAAGCTAGGAATGTTTTGTATGAACATCCTCTTTGGGTACTCTCAGGGTTACCGTCAGATACAACAGGTTCGGTATTTCTGCTACCGCTGACCCTGTCGCTACGGTTTCGGTCAATATCATACTGAGCAAGTGCTTCAGCAATCCTTCGGTTGACCATTTGTTCAGTCGTCTCCTCAACAGCAGGAGGTGGTGAAGGTTTCTTCGGACGTTCCGGGTATTCCTACGCTTAGGCGGCATGATTCAGTCCTAATCACACACAAGAAACACTCGTAAGATACCCTAATCAAATCATCACTCATAAGGTATGTGATAAATATAGATATAGTATGATAATCAATCACCAATTGATATCACTCACAGTGTACACAGTGACATAAACTAAACATAAGTTACATATCATATATAAGTCAAAAGGTGTTACATAAGTTTTGTACAAGGATGGGATTTACAATAAAGAGAAAATACACCCATCTGATCAAACATGATCTACAAAATGTGATGGATTTAACCTATACATCCATCTAGTCAAAAGTTTTGTCCTACTACATCATAGCTACAATCCTAATACATCATAGATACCATCCTGACATGGTGAATCTAATAGAAATATGCTAGAAACATCCCTACAACCATCCTAACAGCTGCCATCAGTACACAAACTCCAACTGCAGAACCTACTATCCCCAGACGTCTCTCAAGCCAAATCAGACGTGCCCTAGTCGCATCGGCTGACTCTCGATCCATCTCAATGTGTACCTCAGAAGTGGCAAGGCGTCCATAGATAGTGAGTACATCACCGTCTAGTCGAGAGGCATCACTGTGCAACTCTCTGACCTGCGTACCATAATGAAATCCAAGAAGGGTACGGACAACTGCAACTACAGTAGGGATAGTGAGCTCCAGAGGCTCCTCAGTCAGATGTAAGGGGGTCGATGAGTGAGATGACTCCCCAGTCTCGAAAGTGGAAGGAATCCTCTCAAGTGTCCTCCAGTAGCGTAGTATACACGACATCCAGTCAAGATGCGGGACTCTAGTCCTCTGTAATGACTGCTGATCACAAAGTATCTCTCTCTCCTCAGTCATCGGATCCTTGTCACGAGGTGCCAAGGGTCCTACAGGTGGGGATCTAACGCTCATCCTAGCAGTCCTACACAATCCAGGACCACGTGAAGACTCTCCAAGGTGACGAGTCGCCATGAAAGTAGACCCTAGCATACGAGTAGTGGGATCAGTGGGTGGTGATGGTGGAGTGCCTATGGTGCCATCTGAAGTAGCTCTAGGAAATGTGGGTGGGTAGACCTCCTGAGAAGGGTCATCACTAGCATAGTCAGGATCCTCCTCTGACTCTAAGATGTAGATCGGAAACTGCCTAGACATAACTGTGACAAAGGCAATTGTGTGTGTCGTGTTAGGCGTATGCAAAGTATGAATGCAGAAATGTGTTAGCCAAAGCTATAGTCTAGGTCTCTAAGATTTTCAATCACTTAAAGACTTCTAGTTCTCTATAACCAATGGCTCTGATACCAAGTTCTGTCACACCCCCAAAATCGGTAATCGTGTTTATAAATGGTTTAGCGGAAGCTTTAGTTAATTAGCGGAAGCATTTTAAGTTACAGTTTAACAGCGGGGGTGCTGACGTTACAATAGTGCATTCATTGTATCAGAGCATATGATCATACAGAACATATTAATTTAAGATGCCATAGGTTTAAACGTTATTACAAAAAGGGTACGACTTATAAAGTCGTACAAGTAGTGGTGTTGTAGAACAACATAAGTTTACAAAACATGAGTTTATAAAAGAGGGATTTCGTAAGTATAACCAATGTAATTGGTAATACAAATGAAATCCAAGTGTCCCAACAGTGGCATCATAAATAGTCTGGGTTGCCTACGTCCTTTATGCATGCAGGAGTACCTGAGTCCTAATTCCCTGAAAAACATAGTAAACCGTCAACATTGAATGTTGAGTGAATTCACAGGTTTAGTATAAAAGTAGTTAAACCAAGTTTTGTATAAATCATTCATGTACTCAAACATAATGTTTATATGTGTAGCCGGAAACACAAGTGTTCTTATTAAAGAAAACATTTCCTATTTTACTGTAAGAATGTCATTCTTACTACAATTCAGTCGAGGTGTTAGGAAACACAAGTTTAATCATAAACGTTTCCTAATAATGGTTGCAAGAAATACAGTTCAACAATCAAGTAAACAATTCCATATATACAGTTGTAGGAAACACAGGTTTAACAGTCAAGCAAACATTTCCATATAAATAGTTGTAGGAAACACAGGTTTAACAATCAAGTAAACATTTCCATATAAATGTTGTTTTGTCGGGAAACCAAGTTTATCCAATCAAGGTAAACGTTTCCTATAAAGAAATCATGCGTAGGAACACCTGTCCTATTAGTTATCGCAGGGAATACCCTTCCCAAATCAAGTTATAGTTTTGTTGTTTAGTTATATGGGAAACATAGACTATGATCCCTCTAAGGTGAGCTAAACCTTTAGAGTTAAAGTAACGATACCTAGTGCTATAACCAAACCACGACTAGTTGTTGTTGTTGCCTCAGTAACACGGTAAGTATACACTTTTCGTTACGACTGCCGTCGTGTGGTTGGAATGACCAACGAGTTATATCAGTGGGAGGTTTGTCAAATCGATAGTACTATCTGTATACTCATTGGCTAGAGTCACCTAGCTAATGGTTATAGGTTGCAAGCACTGGGACTTATGTGCACTACAACTACCTCATGTACACCTAGGATCGTACCAAGATTCGTTGTCTTATTCCCAAAAAGTTGTGAAAATGTTTCATATAGTTAACAGTTGTTTATAAAGCGATAAGCATTTATATAAATCAGTTTGATATAAAAGCATATCAAGCAATTATATAAACAAGTAGCATGTAATAGCACGTAGTTCTATGTTTTCCACCTCTGGTTTTAAAAGCATTTAAAACAAGTAAAAGGTAGGGGCTGTGAACTCACGTGTAGCGGTCTTCAGCTAGTACAGCTAGAAATACTGTAGTCCGAATGTGCCTCTCAAATACCTAAGCACAATTAAATATACTTTACATAAGTATATGGACCAATTGTTGAGTTGAGATGTTTATAATACTTTAGTTGTTGGTGATATTTACGTTGAACTAAACGTTGCGTACAAGTATATATTTACATATACTTATTAGTTGAATATATATATTCTTATATATATCAATTGTCGTTGCCGTGTATATATATATATATATATTATTCATTTGTTAATGTCGCGTATATATATGTATATATTGTTTATCATTGTTGTTTATGTTTTAAAACATAATTTTAGTAGTTATAAAAATAACTTAGTTCTAATACGATTGTCTTAGTTCATTTATATAATTATATATAAATTATAATCGTCCACTATATGTATAATCTAGTTGTCGCGTTACAATTTTTTATTTGTCCCATTTACTCATCACAGATATATATATGTAACCCGTTTTAACGTTTGCATGTTGAAATTTCGTGGCCCGTTGGGCTCGGCCCAATAGGTTTGGCCCAATAGATTTGGCCCAAATATGCGTGGCCCAACATAGTTTGGCCCAAGTACGTTTAGCAAATTATTTTTGGCCCGTTATCAAAAGACCATTTTTGATTCAATTTAGATTACGCCCGTTTGGCCTAAAAAGTTATATTTGTAAATTGTCTGTGTCAAAATAATGTCCCGCGGTCGTGTACAAATTTGTCCCAAACTTTGTATCCTAAAGTTTTATAATTTTTATAACTTTTTAGTATTTGTATTTCGTACGCGTTAATGTATTTGTACTACAAAATATATGTACCGACTGTGTATTAATCAAACGCATCGCAAAAGTCTGGACACAGCCTGCCTAACCGATCGGGTAAGGGCTTAACAAACCGTTCGGCTCGAAAACACCTTAGCCGATCGGCTAGGTGTGATGAGCCGATCGGCTCATTGGTTCCAGCCGATCGGCTGGTTAAAACCAACCGATCGGTTTGGTTCCAAACCCGTGTTCGTCCCTGTTCTTGTCTGTAACAGCATACATGTATATATATTCGGGTGTTTGAGCTCAGTTTTTGGTACACTACTACATCATCACCATATAACATACAATTTCACACTTATAACAATGCTTTCATATATACTAACATTATGCATACAAATTTTATATGATCAAAGTATGAAATATATATATGTTCTTGAACCTTACAAGATTATAGATGAAGATGATTATGATGATGATGAATCTGATGTTGAAGATGACGACGACCGAGATGATGATAATGGTTATGTGATCATTTTGGTGTTGTTAGTATGTGTTGTGTGTGTTTGAATGTAAAGAAAAATATGGATGATGAAGCTCTGCTTCTTCCTGCTTCCTGGTTCCTAGCGACACACACACACACAAATGCAGAATTTGGTGTACTCAATTATTGTAGTTAGGTTACACACAAATGAGGAGGAGGAAGTATATACGAGTTTTGGTTCCAGAATTTTCAAATGAGAGGTATGGAGATGAAACTGAAGTGTCGAGTAGATATTTTAAAACTGGTATAAGTTGTGGTATTTAGCCCGTTAATTCCGTGTACGGGTCCAATTATTTGTACCCCGTGTCCCACTCAATTATTCGTTTGTTTAAATTTTATTTTAAATTTTGTAGTTGATAATTACAAAAATGAAATAATTTTTATTTAAAACTTTTAATAAAATTATTCACCGTAGTGGGACTGTACAGTTTATTTGAGTGCCAGATTTCGGTTGAATTTGGAATTTATATTTTAAGGTAATGTTCCAGATACTAAAACAGGAACGGGAAAATAAATACTTTTATTATTTTCGACCTTTAGGTACGTTTTATAATTGTTTCTGTTCGTGTATGACGCGTCCTATAAAGCAGTCTAACGGTTTCCGTTTTATTTTTGTTCTAATACTTCTCTAAAATAATTTCAAGCAAAAATTATTCAAAAGCATTTTGAAGTTCTTTTTGGGACTTTACGATTCGCGTTTGATACGTTTAATATAAAACGTATAAGTTATTATATTATTTCAATAATATAAATATCTAATATTTGTAATTAATAATTTTCGAATTATTAATTATTTTATATCACCAACTTTGTTGTATTTACTTTGTCGAGTTAGTACGTTTATTTCATACGTAATTATATATACGTATAACTACGAATTTAATATATCACGTATCACATAGTAAGTTTCACAACTTAACATATAGAAATTGTTTTGAATTCACTAATCAGGGAATTACTCTAGGTAATGCATGAAATTAGTAAGGATTAATACCCTAAATGGAGGATTGTCACATCTAGCATGTGTACCATAAAGTTGCGGAAAAGGTCTAGCAGGTATACCCTGCAAGTACGAGCGAGGATGAAAAATCGCATGGGAGATGGGGACAGGCCAGCTGCCACCATGGTGGCCGGCAGAGTTGGGGTGGTGGCCGGCGGCGGCTGCCTCTCCACCGCCCCGGTTCGCCGTCTTTTATCTCGTTTCTTGATTCGTGCGTATCTCCTTTGTTATATGTCTGTTTGCATCGATTCTTTTTGCGTTGGATTTGTTTTTCAAAAATGAAGACATTGTTGAAAAGAAATCCCAAAACTATGTCTCTGATCTTTGGATGCCTTGTACAAATCGTTTGAATCTTTCAGCGTACGTAGAATCTTCATCCTTCATCCGTTTTTGTTGATTCTTCTTCTGTTAGATTCGTATTTTGAAAACGAACATCTTGGATAAGAGAAATCTCAGTGATGGGAACTTTTGCCTTTAAATCTTGTCTCGATGTCTTGAATCTTCAAACGTATGTGGAATCTTCGTTTTTCGTCCGTTTTGCTTGATTTTTCTTGCGCAGCTCTGTTTTGACCTTCTTGACAAAGTATCATTGATTTGAACATTAATTGAGTTTATTTTCCAAGTATTGTTCCAGAATGAGAGAGATATCGGTGGTAAAAACGTGACTTTTTACACGATATCAAGTATCCCACACTTAGAACTTTGCTTGTCCTCAAGCAAACTCGAATTTCAAGCATGGCTAGAAATAAGTAGATAATGAAATATTTCAAGGTGGAACTTTTTACTATGGGGGGTTTTGGAAAAATATGATATTTGTTCTTTTGAAAAAGTGGCAATGTAATCTTCGGGAGCATACTTTTGATCTTTGATCTTGGATACATGACTAGGCGATCCTCTCACGGTGGTCACTCCAATCACTCAAAGTGTTTAGGGTTTCCTATACTAATATTATCAATCACTCAGAACGCCAATCATGTATCATTTATCATCATAGGCTTGATTGAAAATCAAATCGTTACCTTTTAAGTGAGCGCGAAGTCGATCTAGCCATAATCATTCTAGGAGAAGTGGTGTAGGGTTTTTGGAGTGGAGCGTAGGTGATATGAGAGGGGGTTGTGTTGGTTTTTCTTTGGTTCAAATATATATATATATATATATATATATATATATATATATATATATATATATATTTTGTGTGTGAAGAGGAAAGCTGGAATTTTTGAGAGGATTGACGCCCTGTTCTTATGATTTTTGGTAGGAGTCTTTTTCTCCATTTAACTTTCGTTTCTTGGAATTCTTTTTTTTTTCGACATCATAACGGAGGAAAAAGATTGGTAGAGAGATACTCCCCAGTGGATGCAGTTTTCGTTGGTACGTCGGTGCCGAACTTTGTCTTGCTAGTATCATTCTTGATCAAGTCTTCTTGTGATTTGTCTCGTAGGTGTGAACATGTCGGATATAAGATATGTTGGATGCCACTACTTCCTTGAAAGAGGAGGTATTATGTAACACCCGCTAATTTAGGACTTTAATTAGTGCCTAACTACTTGTAATTACATGTATTTAGTATTATATTAATCTAAATATATGTAACTTTCCGTGTAATTACATACACGTTATATGATTTGTTTAAATCATACACACTTGAACCGGACGAGGTCCGACACTATTTACTATGGACGTTGGTGACAAACTGTCAAAAATAATGTGGATTTATCCAAACAAACATTATTTACTTTAATATATTATACGATTATACGTTTTATTAAAACGTAACTTTACGCAACGAAAACGCGTGGAACGCGCCCGACGGATGAAATAAAGGCAAAGTATGTCTTATGACACATTATTAAGTATTTTAATAAAATACTTCAAGTAAAATATCGTCTTTTAAATCGTTAACGAAACGCGCTGAATAAAACGTTATAAGATTAATTTAAAACGCGAAACGAACGGGTAAACGAGCACCCCACTTAATACAAATTGAAGAAAACAATTTAGACATCATGTGTGGGTGGGACCCATGCCTTTTATGCAGAAAATCTGCAAGAAGCATGGCATACCATGCCTTGTTGCTTCCAAATCAAACCAACACCCTCCCCCATTCCCATTTCCTTCACCTTTCTTCACACACACCCTCAATCTCTCTCTCCCTCCCCCTCACCACGAAAATCCTACTGCTTTTCCAGCCCTCACAACCACCTAGATCATCACCATAATCTACCATCTATCCATCATAACACTGCCAAGCCGATTTTCAAGATTTCGCGAGGAGACGAGCCTACAACGTCTTTCTTTCCTCTCTTCACCATTTTCCTTGTAAGGACTCTTAAACTTTCCTTAGATTTACTTAGTTACTACTTATTAACATGTCTATATGCTTATTCAACTAGCTAATGTCCAAAAGATAAGTCGAAACACAAATTAAAACTCGAAAACAGGAAGTTAACCTTCCTGTCCAGATTCTATTTCCACATCCCCGAACTTTATAAAAATCATTACAATACCAAAATGGACGTTTCTTGAGCCTAAAATCAAGTATAAGAAGTCTACTTTCATAATCTGTAAGCCTCACGAAAATTGAAGTTCATTTTCTATTTTTAGTTACTGAAATAAAAGTACATAGCAGATCTGATGAATCTGACCAGAATCCTGACCAATTCAAAATGAGTATATCTTGGGCTATGGAACGAATTAGAACTTGAGACCAACGGGAAAAGATCACAAATTTAGTTAGTTTTCCAAATCCTACTGGAACTTTTTGTGAAGTTTTGTAAAACTTAAATTATGACCAGATTATTGAGCATATGTCACAAAAACGATCTGCTGGACTTACTTCAATTTAACAATTTTCATCTCGAGTCGTGCTTGGTTAAAATCGATGCAAAAGTATGTTTTGGAAAGCTAAGACATAGGAGAACCTTTTGTAAACATTTCATAACGATTCGTTAAGTTTTACTTGACCAAATTGATGTTTTAACACGGGTGAAATATAGATCCGACAATAGTAAAAATCCGACAATGACCTCTGACAATGACCTCCTTCTTGAGACCATATCTTGAGTTCTAGACCTCAAAAACGTATGAGACCACTTGGGAAATCTTGGTAATTTTGTTATGTACAAAAAGTTCTTCTTTGGCTCATTCCAAAAATGCACTCATTTCTCCAGAAAATTTGATTTGTGAGAAGTGGTCTAATCTCGGATTAAACTGAACACTGACACTTTGTGAATTTTTATAAAATATCAAACGACCTCCAAAAATCATAAACAAATTACAGAAAGTACATAATATATGTAGAAACTTTGTGTAAACATTTTAGAACGATTTGATAACGTTTACTATTTTATATAAAAATCACAAATAATCCGTGAATGTATTGTCGCATAAAAACTAAATTCCATGAATACATACTATTGTCGTATAAATAAACTCCGTGAATACATATTGTCGTATAAATTAACTCCGTGAATACATATTGTCGTATAAATTAACTCCGTGAATACATATTTTCGTATAAATAAAATCCGTGAATACTATTGTCGTATAAATAAACAAACTATATTTTCGTATAAATAAAAGTCCGTGAATAACTAATCTAATGTCGTATGAACAAAATTCTGAGAATATGATTGTCGCATGAACAGTGTCTGTGAATGGCATTGTCGGGTTACATATTGTCGCATGAAATGAAAGCTTTAAAATACTTTTTATACTAAGTATTGAATACATAAAACACTACACTTACAAGGTATACAAGCACAATGAATTACATAATGATAATACTTGAATTATTATTACACCTTCGTCACCAACGGGCCATACTTATTTACAAAATGATCACAAACGTACAAACAAATACTTGGACATAACTAGTTGAGTGGACAACTAGCATGAATGATCTTTTGAGACATTCACTTATACATACAACCTTACATGCTTAGGGCATTAGGAGGTTGCGGGTTCGCGGAACCTACGGATTACTACTGCTTTCAGACTTTACGTTTATTAAGTTAAACGCTTGCTTACTTGACTCAGGTGAGTCTTACAGCCCCACTTTTACTGTTTTACTTATGGGGTGAGATGCATTGCTTACGTTTTCTTGAACACAAGTACTAAATTACTTACTTTTCATATACGGGCTTGCATGAGTTACTTACTAATCCACTGAAGTCCCTCCATCATAGTTTCGTTAGTTATGGACTTAAGCGCGGATATTAGTTAATGGATCCATTAGGGACTGACCCTCCCCGCCCGGGGTAGTAGCGCTACCACGAACCGTTATGTATAAACGGGCGACTTTTATTTGTTTCGTACGAGTGTTTGGATTGGGCACTCGCGGGGGCACTATACGGTACTTGGTTGTACCACCGATTTGCGGGTTAAGCTTCGACTATGAGCTCATGGCAACGGTATATACATATTTACTTATTATTTGCTTGGTTGCAGATACTTGATTTACGCCTGTGGGCACAACTGATAAAAATCTTGTGTTCAAACTATTACTTACTTACAAACCCGTGAGATTCACCAACATTCGTGTTGACCCTTTTTAGCATGTATTCTCAGGTACACGTACGGAGTAGGATTACTCCAGGATTACTAGCTAGAGTCGCATGATTTCCAAACTGCATTTAACGGAGATTCTTTAGCATTATCTTTTGTAACTATGGTTATGTAATAGAATCTCCCGTTACGTACGCGGACTCTAGAGGACCTTATTTTTTGTAACGAAAACATTATGTTTTCAAACCCTATTTTATAATGGTATGAAACTATTTTACAAACGTCTCATTTAGAAGTCGTTTGCTATACTTTGGTGCTTGATTATTGATTAGTAACACCCAAAGCTTGCTTCCGCGCAATATTAAATTTGGGGGTGTTACAGATTGGTATCAGAGCCTAAGGTTATAGCGAACTAGGTTGCATTTAGTGGGCCTAGACTATGACCGTTAGGCAGTATTCCTTATTAAGTATGATTAGGTTCAGTGACTACATGATATTGGTTTAATTTAACATAGCATGATCAACTATGTACAATTAAAAGAATATGATGTGAGATCTGAAAGGAGTCATGACTGAACAGGATACACTAGTTGACTCTGACCACGAGAAAAACCGGGACTCAAACATGTCTATTTTAGACACTTTAGGCTATTATGTGATATGTATATATGCATAGATAGGCCTCACTCTCGCTCAATATCTTAGGCTATATTATATATGCATTATATGAATATAGGCCTCATTCTTTCTAACGTTTTGTCTCAAAATGGCATACCTTCCTACCGTTGCACCAACCGATTTAGGAAACAAAAACCGAAGCTTTATCTTCTACGATAGGGGCAACCACAATAACTACTCACACGAATGTAACGAGCAACAAAACTATAATCCCATGAAAGATCCGTCACACAATATTACGGCACTTGGTGCTACATTCACAGTACATTTGTACTGCATTACGGTACCTCGGGTACTGCATTCCCGGCACTTGGTGCTGCATTTGGGCACTTGGTGGTACTTTCGATACATACGTTTGAAAATGCACGATTTATTACTCATCCCTGGCAATAAGTGCTACAGTCGTAAATCATATGATTTACACCCACTTCTGGCCTTTGTGCCACATCCAAAACTCACACGACTTTTAGCCTTCGTGCTACATTTAGAAGTCACATGAGCTATACTTATATTAGCCATCTTGCTACTGTTTTCTACTCTTATCATTGCCATATGTGAAATTCTCACACACGTACTACTCTCTAGGCTATTGTATATCGAATATGTACGAATAGGCCTCACTTGCTCATTACAACCCTGTCATCAAGAATGATAACACGTTCCACGTACTACCTACCACTCATGAGAAAGATACTGCTTTGTGTCCTTCCTACCACTCTTATCCTTCGGGATCGCGTATGAGACGTACTACTAGAGAAAATTACTAGGTCTGCTCGAGCTAGATCTTAACTCATACACTTGTCGATTTCATTATACATGGAACACACCAAAAGGCAGTCGCCCACCGAAGGGGCTGGCTACATGTTGCTTCTATTTGGAAATTCAAACACAACAGTTGAAACACACTTAACACTTGCAACATATACTCAAGGACTAAAATCCTTTTTGGTATTCGACCGGATGTAACAATCTCGGCAACTTTGTAAACTCTATGCTGATAATCTTTTGAACTCATTACCTAGAATGGTATCGAACCTTATTATCTAATGAACTTAATTGTCACTTGTACGGTTGTATATTATTACTTCCCGGTACATACATTTTAATTAAATATACCTTATGCATGATTGCACTTTTAACCTCACCAACGAGCCCCTTTTCGTTGACCTGAAGTTTCGACATCATTGTTGGTTTGGATTGGTTGTCCAAGCACCGAGCTAAAATCATTTGCTTCGAGAAAATCATTCGAATTCCTCTCGCCACCGGTAATACTTTGATCATACAAGGGAGACCGGTGGGATGAAACTGAACATCATATTCTTTATGAAACACCGGAAATATCACCCATCTCTAAATGATGGAGACCAGCGATGAAGTCACCACCTTACGACTAAAATTAAGGTACAAAATAAAACCCTCCTGAAACCAGTGAAAAATTTCTCTAAGAATGCATAGTTTGTGTGAAAACAATTCTCAACAATTTTTCGCTAGACATCCTTCGAGGACCTTTCTCAAACGTAAATCTTTCTACAAATTCTCATCGAACATCTACTCCAAACTTTTCACAAATTTCGTAAACGGAATCTCCAACGTATGGTCGATGACAAAGAATTTTCAACACATTTGATTAACTTTCAGTTTTCAACGAAATTCTATCATCTCAAGTTTTCAGTGGATTTACACCAGCAAGGGTTTGTAAATAAAAAGTTTCCCACAAAGAGCTTTATGAAATTTTCAAAATCCATAAGTTATTAACAAAGTTATCTAAAATTCGATAATGTTCCTTTTTTTTTAGCCAGAAGAAAACCACATATATGAACCCACGCTTGATTGTCACTCAATTTATCGCTATGATCTAAACCCTAGTCCCACTTTAAAACATGGACAACGATAACAACTTATACAAGTGAATACCTGCGGATCCTATAATGATTTACATACTGAAGCTAGGTTCCAACGGTTCATCTTGGATGTAATCCAACGATTCACTCGCGTTTTCATAACTCATGGTAGGATGTTATCCATCATACTCATACGAAACTCGTTACTCGATCATGTTTGGTCACTATCTCAACACATAGAACAAGCGATCCACTCATAACATAAAACACATTATCTAATCATAATTTGATCACCTTTGACTTTGATTGTCATAAATTTCTCATACGCCTTATTGGATCATGATTGACCACTACACGATTTGACTACCGCTCGAACGATGAAATAGTCTTTATTGGACTACTATTTTAACAACAAAATGGCCAAGGATAGACCACTTTTTATAAATCGATTTAGGCTGGTTAGCACAATTCAAATCCCACTACAAGATTGCGAATTAAGCTCTTCTCTCTAGACATGATAATCAATCGAGATCGAAATACGTCCGTAAAACAAAAGCTCTGCAGTGCACTTATTCTATCCTTACCCGAAGGCAACGATGACTTCGTGGTATACTGTGACGCTTCACACCAAGGTCTCGGTTGCGTGCTGATGCAACGAGACAAGGTTATTGCTTACGCCTCTCGGCAACTCAAGGTCCACAAAAAGAATTACATCACCCATGACCTAGAGTTGGGAGCAGTTGTATTCGCTCTTCAAATTTGGAGACACTACTTATACGGTACCAAGTGTACAATTTTCACCGACCACAAAAGTCTCCAACACATCTTTGACTAAAAAGACCTAAACATGAGACAACGCCGTCGGGTCGAACTACTTACTGATTACGACTGCGAAATACGTTACCATCTAGGCAAGGCAAGCGTTGTTGCTGATGCCTTAAGTCGTAAGGAATGAGTGAAACCCCTTCGGGTCCGAGCACTTAGTATGACTATACACAACGACCTGATAACCCAAATTCTTACCGCTCAACTCGAAGCACTCAAAGCTGAAAACGTGAAACACAAGGCCTTGCGAGGCATGAACAAACAATTTGAAACCAAATTCAACGGAGCCAAATACTTCTGAAACCGACTCTGGTTGCCCAACTACGGGAACTTACGAGACTTGGTGATGGACGAGGCACACAAGTCTAAATACTCTATACATCCTGGTGCCGACAAAATGTACCATGGCATCAAGGAGTTGTATTGGTGGCCCAACATGAAAGCCAACATTGCTACCTACGTTGGTAAGTGTCTCACTTGTTCTAAGGTTAAAGCCGAACATCAGAAACCTTCCGGTTTACTACACCAACCGGAAATCCCCGAATGGAAATGGGAGCAAATCACCATGGATTTCATTACCAAACTCCCAAAAACCTCTAGCGGTTGCGATACCATTTGGGTGATCGTAGACCGACTCACTAAATCTGCTCATTTCCTAGCCATCAGGGAAACTGAAAAGATGGAACGTTTGACACGGATTTACCTGAAAGAGATCGTGTCAAGACATGGTGTGTCCATCTCGATTATCTCTGACCGAGATGCTCGATTTACTTCTCGCTTCTGGCAATCACTACAAAAATCTCTTGGTACTCGTCTAGATATGAGTACGGCTTATCATCCTCAAACTGACGGCCAGAGCGAACGAACTATACAAACACTGGAGGATATGCTACGAGCCTGCGTAGTTGACTTCGGTAAAAACTGGGAAAATCATTTACCTTTGTGTGAGTTTTCCTACAACAACAGTTATCACACCAGCATCAAAGCTGCACCCTTCGAGGCACTGTACGGTCGTAAGTGCCGGTCGCCTATCTGTTGGACTGAGGTGGGGGAAACACAAATCACCGGTCCGGAAATCATATATGAAACAACTGAAAAGATCGTCGGCATACAAAATCGACTGAAAGCTGCGCGTGATCGTCAGAAAAGCTATGCTGACGTGAGACGCAAACATCTCGAGTTCCAGGTTGGGGATCAAGTACTCCTAAAAGTGTCGCCTTGGAAAGGCGTTATTCGTTTTGGCAAACGTGGGAAACTGAATCCCAGGTACATTGGGCCGTTCGAAATCCTTGAAAGGATTGGTCCAGTGGCGTATAGACTACAGCTACCTCCTGAACTCAGTAGCGCGCACCCTACCTTTCACATTTCTAACTTGAAGAAATGTCTGTCTGATGAGACACTAATCATACCTCTTGTTGAAATACATATTGACGACAAACTACACTTTGTCGAGGAACCCGTGGAAATTATGGACCGTGAGGTCAAACGCCTAAAACAGAGTCGTATTCCCATTGTTAAAGTCAAGTGGAATTCGAGGCGTGGTCCTGAATTCACTTGGGAACGGGAAGACCAAATGCGACTGAAACATCCACACCTGTTCACTGACTCTACTCACACCGCGACTTTGAGCTAATTTCGGGACGAAATTCTCCTAACAAGGGGAGAATGTAACACCCGCTAATTTAGGACTTTAATTAGTGCCTAACTACTTGTAATTACATGTATTTAGTATTATATTAATCTAAATATATGTAACTTTCTGTGTAATTACATACACGTTATATGATTTGTTTAAATCATACACACTTGAACCGGACGAGGTCCGACACTATTTACTATGGACGTTGGTGACAAACTGTCAAAAATAATGTGGATTTATCCAAACAAACATTATTTACTTTAATATATTATAAGATTATACGTTTTATTAAAACGTAACTTTACGCAACGAAAACGCGTGGAACGCGCCCGACGGATGAAATAAAGGCAAAGTATGTCTTATGACATATTATTAAGTATTTTAATAAAATACTTCAAGTAAAATATCGTCTTTTAAATCGTTAACGAAATGCGCTGAATAAAACGTTATACGATTAATTTAAAACGCGAAACGAACGGGTAAACGAGCACCCCACTTAATACAAATTGAAGAAAACAATTTAGACATCATGTGTGGGTGGGACCCACGCCTTTTATGCAGAAAATCTGCAAGAAGCATGGCATACCATGCCTTGTTGCTTCCAAATCAAACCAACACCCTCCCCCATTCCCATTTCCTTCACCTTTCTTCACACACACCCTCAATCTCTCTCTCCCTCCCCCTCACCATGAAAATCCTACGCTTTTCCAGCCCTCACAACCACCTAGATCATCACCATAATCCACCATCTATCCATCATAACACTGCCAAGCCGATTTTCAAGATTTCGCGAGGAGACGAGCCTACAACGTCTTTCTTTCCTCTCTTCACCATTTTCCTTGTAAGGACTCTTAAACTTTCCTTAGATTTACTTAGTTACTACTTATTAACATGTCTATATGCTTATTCAACTAGCTAATGTCCAAAAGATAAGTCGAAACACAAATTAAAACTCGAAAACAGGAAGTTAACCTTCCTGTCCAGATTCTATTTCCACATCCCCGAACTTTATAAAAATCATTACAATACCAAAATGGACGTTTCTTGAGCCTAAAATCAAGTATAAGAAGTCTAATTTCATAATCTGTAAGCCTCACGAAAATTGAAGTTCATTTGCTATTTTTAGTTACTGAAATAAAAGTACATAGCAGATCTGATGAATCTGACCAGAATCCTGACCAATTCAAAATGAGTATATCTTGGGCTATGGAACGAATTAGAACTTGAGACCAACGGGAAAAGATCAAATATTTAGTTAGTTTTCCAAATCCTACTGGAACTTCTTGTGAAGTTTTGTAAAACTTAAATTATGACCAGATTATTGAGCATATGTCACAAAAACGATCTGCTGGACTTACTTCTATTTAACAATTTTCATCTCGAGTTGTGCTTGGTTAAAATCGATGCAAGAGTATGTTTTGGAAAGCTAATACATAGGAGAACCTTTTGTAAAAATTTCATAACGATTCGTTAAGTTTTACTTGACCAAATTGATGTTTTAACACGGGTGAAATATAGGTCCGACAATAGTAAAAATCCGATAATGACCTCTGACAATGACCTCTTTCTTGAGACCATATCTTGAGTTCTAGACCTCAAAAACGTATGAGACCACTTGGGAAATCTTGGTAATTTTGTTATGTACAAAAAGTTCTTCTTTGGCTCATTCCAAAAATGCACTCATTTCTCCAGAAAATTTGATTTGTGAGAAGTGGTCTAATCTCGGATTAAACTGAACACTGACACTTTTTGAATTTTTATAAAATATCAAACGACCTCCAAAAATCATAAACAAATTACAGAAAGTACATAACATATGTAGGAACTTTGTGTAAAAATTTTAGAATGATTTGATAATGTTTACTATTTTATATAAAAATCACAAATAATCCGTGAATGTATTGTCGCATAAAAACTAAATTCCATGAATACATACTATTGTCGTATAAATAAACTCCGTGAATACATATTGTCGTATAAATTAACTCCATGAATACATATTGTCGTATAAATTAACTCCGTGAATACATATTGTCGTATAAATTAACTCCGTGAATACATATTTTCGTATAAATAAAATCCGTGAATACTATTGTCGTATAAATAAACAAACTATATTTTCGTATAAATAAAAGTCCGTGAATAACTAATCTAATGTCGTATGAACAAAATTCTGAGAATATGATTGTCGCATGAACAGTGTCTGTGAATGGCATTGTCGGGTTACATATTGTCGCATGAAATGAAAGCTTTAAAATACTTTTTATACTAAGTATTGAATACATAAAACACTACACTTACAAGGTATACAAGCACAATGAATTACATAATGATAATACTTGAATTATTATTACACCTTCGTCACCAACGGGCCATACTTATTTACAAAATGATCACAAACGTACAAACAAATACTTGGACATAACTAGTTGAGTGGACAACTAGCATGAATGATCTTTTGAGACATTCACTTATACATACAACCTTACATGCTTAGGGCATTAGGAGGTTGCGGGTTCGCGGAACCTACGGATTACTACTGCTTTCAGACTTTACGTTTATTAAGTTAAACGCTTGCTTACTTGACTCAGGTGAGTCTTACAGCCCCACTTTTACTGTTTTACTTATGGGGTGAGATGCATTGCTTACGTTTTCTTGAACACAAGTGCTAAATTACTTACTTTTCATATACGGGCTTGCATGAGTTACTTACTAATCTACTGAAGTCCCTCCATCATAGTTTCGTTAGTTATGGACTTAAGCGCGAATATTAGTTAATGGATCCATTAGGGACTGACCCTCCCCGCCCGGGGTAGTAGCGCTACCACGAACCGTTATATATAAACGGGCGACTTTTATTTGTTTCGTACGAGTGTTTGGATTGGGCACTCGCGGGGGCACTATACGGTACTTGGTTGTACCACCGATTTGCGGGTTAAGCTTCGACTATGAGCTCATGGCAATGGTATATACATATTTACTTATTATTTGCTTGGTTGCAGATACTTGATTTACGCCTGCGGGCACAACTGATAAAAATCTTGTGTTCAAACTATTACTTACTTACAAACCCGTGAGATTCACCAACATTCGTGTTGACCCTTTTTAGCATGTATTCTCAGGTACACGTACGGAGTAGGATTACTCCAGGATTACTAGCTAGAGTCGCATGATTTCCAAACTGCATTTAACGGAGATTCTTTAGCATTATCTTTTGTAACTATGGTTATGTAATAGAATCTCCCGTTACGTACGCGGACTCTAAAGGACCTTATTTTTGTAACGAAAACATTATGTTTTCAAACCCTATTTTATAATGGTATGAAACTATTTTACAAACGTCTCATTTAGAAGTCGTTTGCTATACTTTGGTGCTTGATTATTGATTAGTAACACCCAAAGCTTGCTTCCGCGCAATATTAAATTTGGGGGTGTTACATATTCTTTGCATATCCGAGTGTGAAAGATAGTCAGAGATTTCATCACTTCTTGAAAACTAAAATTTGCAGAAATGTAAAACATGGGTTGCCTCTCGAGAGGCACTCTTTTAAAATCTAGAGCTCGACTTAGTCCTTTTTTTTCAGATGATGATGTTGGATGTGTCCTAGGTGCTAGAGTTGTTACCGTGGCTCCTAGGTAAGCTGTAACGTGGAGGAAAGTACTGAAGGAATTGTTCTATCATGTCAGCAATTAGGGTTGGTGGATTCCATCCTGAAGCTTTTGAAGTGATCAGTGGCTAATCGATCGAGGATTGCCATCCCATAGCTGATGTATCTAACTGACCGTGTGACTAGTCCATTAGGGCCAACTCTTGTGCAGGTGTGAGTTCGAACAATCTCATGTTGGGGGTGGTTTCGGCCTATTGAAGCGATTAGGGCCATGAACTGAGTTTTCACCTCTTCAAAATCACTAGCTAAAGGGTCTCCTCGAAATGATCTGGTTGCTTGGCATACTTTTCTGATGAGTTGATGTTGCTCACAGTTAAAGGGGAAATCCGAGTCCGTGAAGACATAGATTAGCTTGCTAAATATTTCATTGTATCTGTTGCAATAAACATCAAGCTCTACATCTCCTTCAGTATACATTCCACGTAGTCGATTCATCACATATGTTGCTAAGTTAATTTGTGACAAGTGCGGAATGAATCTTGGTACTTCACAAACTTCTTTTTCATATACTGAGTCATTTAGTTCATCAATTATTAGCCCAACGTGATGACCAATAGTGGAATGAATGATGATTCTGAAATTTTCTGAAGCTGTGAGGTGTTCTCTGGTTTCGATGAGATCTAGAAGGGTTCTAAGATCTCCCACCATTCTGAGATCGGCATAATTCTGTGGGTTTCCAGTAGCTCTTTCCAGATGGGTTCTCATTGATGCTAGTGTAGCCTTCTGACTAGATGAGTAGGGGAAAGTTCATTCGGCTAGGGCACACTATATTTTTAGGTATATTTGCCTCTTGTTGCTGCAAAACTCGATTTCTCCCATCGGGTAGTGGGGTCTTTCTGGCTGTTGAGCTTCTATTGTGAGTTGAGCTTGAAGGGAATGTGATAGTTCTTGGATATTCCTGCGTAGAGCGCAAGGTTCTTGCGATCCATAATTGGCAAGGTATGAATCGTATTCTCGTTTGACTTCCCTTACCAGGTGCCTTTGAGCGGTGGTGTAGTCATTGGTTGATTCTCTAATAGCTTCTACAATGATGCGGACATCGTTGTTTTCATCAATCAAGTCAATCATCTCTTGGTGGGTATCTAAGAGGGGGATTTCCAATATCTCGGTTGTGGAGATAAGAGAATTTGCTGGAGCAGGGGGAATAGACCGTTCATCAAGAGTGACGTCGATGCAATCGTCGTGATGCAAATAAAAAGACAATTAAAACCGCCGTTTAAAGGACGTGATCCGGATCCCTGATTAGTTGAGTACTGCAAATTAAAAGAAACAAAACTTACTGATAGACTTTCAATAGTTGTACCGACAAACTCCATTGCTTTATATGTTCATCCGGATACTGATATTTCACCAATAATCTACGTTGTGAATGTTAGTTAACCAATTACCAAGAGTGTGAGTTTCATACTCGATTTCCTCTTCAGAATCTTCATCACGGGAATCCAGAAATTTGTGGAATTCTTCATCTGAGGGTGCGTTATTGAAAGGTTGGGAGTTATCAATTTCAATGGTCCTAACTTCCGTGGCTGAATCTTGAAGGTTTTCTTCCACAAAGCCATTCGTTTGACTTGCCTTATATGCAACGATTCTTTGTAAGAGCTTGTAATATATTTCCAATTGGCTTGAGGATCGGAACTCTTCTTCAATTGTATCTATATCTCGGAGTCGGGTTCCGGTGAATGGTTTCGAAGGGTCGAGATGAGAGTCGAGCATGGTTTCCATTCTCTTGAGATGAGTGGATCTAAAGTATTGACTGACGGATTCATAATCAACGGATTCGTCTGATGAATTATTGTCTTCGGAGCATTATATCCTTTTGACTTCAGCCATTTAGGGTGAATCAATTTGATCTTCATCTTCCTCCATTTCTTTAGACCTATCTTCTTCGGTTTCTTCATCCATTTCTTCTTTTTCCTCTTCAGTTTCTTCTTCTTCCTCAGTGGGTTCTTCCTCTTCTTCTTCTTCTTCAGGTTCTTCTTCTTCTTCAGATTCCACGTCTTCCTCTGCAAGTTGATACTCCTCTTCCTCTTCTGGGTCAGTTTCAGTGTCAGAGATGAAGGTTGACGATCGGGTGAAAGGTTGCTCTTCTTCGGGCTCCGATTCATCAGTATAGGTAATTTTTCATATTGATATAGCATAACATTCTTCTTATTCTAGAGTGCATTCTGGTTGGTCAATCTTGTAAGTGATGCTTTCGCCATGCGAGCGTAGGACAATTGTGTGGTTATACGCATCAATTACAGCTCGGGCTTTATTCATGAATGGTCTTCCAGGGATAATCAGGATGTTTATGTCCTCATGGATGTCCATTACCACAAAATCCGTAGGAAAGAAGAATTTGTTAACTTGAACTAAGACATTTTCAGCTATTCCTTTTGGGTATCTAACGGATTGGTCAGCTAGCTGGACAGTCATCTTAGTGGGTTTCAAATTTTCAAGTTCTAGCCTCTTAAACAGTGAGTAGAGCATGAGGTTAATGCTAGCTCCTAGGTTGGCTAAGGCGCTTATATCTCCGGATTTGTAAATAGAACAAGGGAGTGTAAATCTACCGGTGTCTCCTAGTTTTTCAGGAAGGTTATTTTTAAGTAGGGCTGAGCTTTCAGGACTAAGAGGAATGTTGTTTACTTCGGGCAGTTTATCCTTAGTGGATAACAATTTCCTAATATATTTATTACGACCGGGAACTCTAGACATAGTATAGAGGAATTTTCCGTCTAACTTAAAGGATGATAATTTCTTAGGTTGGATCTTAAGTCTAGCAGGGTAAGGGATTCTAATCTCCTTGTTCATGGTCGGGGTGGTTTCCACAGCTGGTATCTTGATCTCTAGTTCTTCCTTGACTGGGATAGCAGTAGGGGGTAGAGTGGATGCTTCCTTGGTGGTGGTAACTTGTTTTGCCTCCTCAACATGTGGGTTGTGAACCGTGTTGCTAGGTAAACTTCCTCTGGGTCTATTCTCAAGACGTTGTGCCAATTGTCCAATTTGAGCTTCCAAGTTCTTCAGTACGGCCAATTGATTTCTCATGAAGAGATCGGCTTGATCTTGCCTAGTGGATGTCTTTTGGTTAAGTATGTGTTGGCCTTGCATGAATTGGGTAAAGGCGTCTTCTGAACTTGAAGCTGGGGCATTTGTCTTGTTGGGTTGCTCAGTGGTTTGGTTTGTGTCGGAAGTGGGTCCAGGAAGTGCGAGGGGTTGGTTGTAGGAAAGTTGTTGTTGTTGTGGGTAAGGTGGGTATCTAGGTGGGTATCGGGGTTGGATAGGTTGGTTGTTTCTTTGTGGGAATGGAGGTCTTCGGGGTTGGATAGGTTGGTTGTTTCTTACGCGGTGCCATCTGTCTCTTCATATTCAAATTGATATTCACTGGGTGGTAGCGAGTTGGTGCAGTTTTGACAGGATTGCACTTGGTGTACTTGGTGCTGTTGTTTCTTAAGTTCTCCAAACTGTTTGACAAGTGTGTCCATCTTCTCCATTAATACCTTAATTGCTTTGACTGGAATTGGATTCGATGCAGCTAGAGGTGCTGAAGATGTTGAATGATCTCTAGAGTTCAAATCATGGTGATGCATAGTCATGTTTTCTATAAGGTTCCATCCTTCTTCGTCCGTCTTCGTCATAAAGCTTCCTTGTGCGACATCGTTGAGGGTGGTTCGGTGGTTAGGGTCTAAACCATTATAGAAGGTACACAATTGTGCAGATTTGTCAAGCCGGTGATTGGGGCATTTCTTCAATGCCCCTTTGAATCGTTCCCATGCGGTATATAATGACTCATCAAAAGCTTGGTGAAAGTTCATGATGTCATTTCGGAGTTTGGTTTGTTTAGAGGGCAGAAAGTACTTGGTTAGAAACTTTGTCGCCATCACCATCCATGAAGGGATAGAGCCGGTTTGTAAACCTTCAAACCATGTTTGTGCATGATGTGTAAGCGAATAAGGGAAGAGATACAAGCGGATTGTATCTTGGCTAACTCCATTTTGTTTATAGGAGTTTGAAAGAGATATGAACTTGTCGAGGTGAGAGTTTAGATCATCACTTGGTAATCCATGGAACTGACAGTGGTTTTGGATTAGTTGACGATGTGGTGTTTAAGCTCGAATGATTGTCCTGGGGTTTCTGGATAGAGAATTGGGCCTCCTCTTCCTTCAATAGAGGGCTTACTGTTGTCAGCGAGAGTGATGCGATCAGCCATTGCTTGTCTAAATGCGGATTGCTTCTTTTCTCGTCGTATAGTGCGTATTATAAGTTCTGGATCAAGAAAGTTAAAAAGCGGTGACAATTTTGGGGAACAGGTCATGCACTAAAGGAAAACAGATAATAAAGAAAATGTTTTTTTATAAGGTTTTATCCTAAGGGTATACTAGAAAAAAGGATTGGTCCCTCTGTATCGGACAGTTAGTCTCCCCGGCAGCGGCGCCAAAAGCTTGATGGGTGTCCGACCATCACAAACGTGAGTGATCGCAACGCCTATCGGTGGGTGTTTTAAATTTGTAAATGTTGGGGTCTAAGCGTGACTTATTACTACTGAACCAAAGGCTAGTAGATGGTAAGTATGACCTAGAGTCGTTCTTAAAGAGAAACTGAATTGAAACGGAGGTGATCCAATCAATCGTTACTTTCTAGTATAGGTTTTTATAAAAGTGCGTTGGCGGTTTTGGTTCAGTTAACTAATAAACTAAATAAAGCGAATAAAAGGTAATAATAAATCAGATTATGGAAAGTAGTATTTATTGTGATTTCATTAGCTCATAATATGGGATGATGAGTTCTTAGAGGAAACGTTTATCTAAATTGGGAATGTTTACTGGATTCGATAGCTTATGGTATAACCCATAGATTCCTTATCATTTGGTTATCAACTGATATGTCATGAGGAACTAGGGTATCATGATTCTGATCAGACAGACAATGCTCAACTCTCCACACTCTCCTGCGAGGGAGTCAGTGGCCCTTGTTATTGAACGCATTTGCTCATGGGCAAAGAAAAAGAGTAGCAAGTCCATAATAAGTGTAACCGTTCGTAATACCACAAGAACTACAAATCCGGCAAACAACTAACTTAGAAAATATGTTCGGACTTATTTGATTAATTCCTATTAGTGAAACTCAAGCATGGTAAACGAGGGAAAGCGTTTAGGTTTCTTGCGTACCTTACTTTAGATTTCCCGGTTTAAAGAAATATATCAATTTAAATTGCATTTTAAACTTGCCTTTCATAATTCAATTAACAAATCCCTAGGTTTTCGTGAATGATTATTTAGCCTATAGCCTACCTACTCTAATCTTAACTAATCTAATTAAAATGCTGACGGCTTTTGCATAAGTTAAACCCAGACCATATCGGATAATACTACAGTAGTTCACAACGTATTTAATCGTTTAACGATGTTTCCGTTGTGAATTTAATTTCTTCGCAATGTTTTCATGATAAGTACATTGTGATTGGAGGTGTACTATACTCATGGCAATTCCACGTAATCACATTGCATTTTATGATGATTGCATGACGTTACAATTAAGCCGTAGTTTTGACACAGATAATTATTGACCGAGTATTAAGGTTCGCGACTCCTCTTAACAAGGTTACAATCACATTTGTTAATCGAAAGGCGAATATAAGTTTTATGTTTAAAATCACAAGATAACTCCGTTCATAAAGTTCCCGTTTTTATAATGTCGATCCATAATACAACTACCTTCGGTCGTTTACCAACTTCCATATATTTGTACTCCACTTAACAGCGCTTCCAGTACTATATCATGTAAATAGTCGAATAGGGGCCGTCATATTACTTCACGACATATTTAAGATCATCTCATAATTACTTATGCTAATTACATCACAACAAACACAATAGTAATCAACTCGTTAATCATGGCACAAACTATCTCTAGCATAATTAAAGTATACATATTTAATTAAGATAGATAAGGATAGACTTAACCGATATAAATGCGTGAGAAGGAATAGACTTGAATTAATAAGAATAACTCCAAGCTTACACCAAATATTACAAGCACGTTCCTTGCTTTCGTTCTATTCTAAACAAGTTTCCTAAACTAGCCCAATAGAATGAGAAAGTAAATTTAACAAATTAACAAAGTGAGAAAGTATTTAAGAAAGGTGTGTGATGGTGTAGGAAAGGTGTAAAGGTGTGTAGGTGTGTCTTCAAATGAATAAAGGGCTCCCTATTTATAGGGGGAAATTGATGCATTCTAGCAACTTGGGGCACATGTTAGCAAAAGGTGAGAAAGTTGCTAGCACATGTACCCTAAAGCGCGTAAACGTCTAGCACGTGTACCCTAAAGTTACGGAAAAGGTCTAGCACGTGTACCCTACGAGTACGGGTGAGGATGAAAAAGCACACGGGAGACAGGGACAGGCCAGCCGGCGGTGCCACCATGGTGGCCAATGGCGGTGGGGTGGTGGCCGGCGGCGGCTGCCTCTCCCCCGCCTTGGTTCGCCATCTTTCGTCTCGTTTCTTGATTCATGCGTATATCCTTCGTTATGTGTCCGTTTGCGTTGATTCTTTTTGCATTGGATTAGTTTTTCAAAAATGAAGTCTTTGATGAAAAGAAATCCCAAAAATATGTCTCTGATCTTTGGATGCCTTGTACGAATCATTTGAATCTTCTGGCGTACGTAGAATCTTCATTCTTCATCCGTTTTTGTTGATTCTTCTTCTGTTAGATTCGTATTTTGAAAACGAACATCTTGGATAAGAGAAATCTCAGTGATGGGAAACTTTGCCTTTAAATATTGTCTCGATGTCTTGAATCTTCAAACGTGTGTGGAATCTTCGTTTTTCGTCCGTTTTGCTTGATTTTTCTTGTGCAGCTTTGTTTTGACCTTCTTGACAAATTTTCATTGATTTGAACATTATTTAAGTTTATTTTCCAAGTATTGTTCCAGAGTGAGAGAGATATCGGTGGTAAAAACATGACTTTTTACGCGATATCATTTCTCAGGCCGGGGAGCACGCGGGTTTTGCATGGTTAAGTTCACCGGCTTGTTCATGATCCTCGGTATACCAGCCATGAATAGTATATGAGTATATCCAAGATTAGCATGCCGTTGATAAGAATTAATGAATCTCAAAAGAACTAGGAGTTTCATAGAGAATGAAATTGACAAAGGTATTGTCTACCTAAATTAAATTCGCAATATGATTATGGAAAACCTTTTCATAAAAAAATCTAAAATATGGATCATAGCCTTAATTTTGTAATTGGGTAATTAATTAAGGAATATTTAAACTAACAGAAGGTTTACCTTAAGGTACGAGAAGAAGGAGTATGTTCTCGATGAGCAGATTTCCACTATTGATAAAGATTCATCCTAAGAGGAGATTGAGGCACACCGGAAACATTATGATGATGCAAATAAAGTGTCTTGTATCATGGCATCGTCCATGAGCCCTGATTTGCAAAAGACTTTTGAGAATACTTGGGCTTATGAGATGAACCAACATCTTAAGGAAATGTTCCAGGCAAAGGCAAGTGATCGCCTCCCAATGGAAGGTCCAGGAATTGCTTCCCTGTCATTGCTGATTGTCCAGTCGGGTTGCAGATCAGAGGGTTTTAAAAATTTATATTTTGCTGGGAAGCCTAAGTTACACCACTACTTATATAAGCGGTAGGTATGACTCAGGTGTCGTTCTTAAACCACAACGGGCATGGGATCTTAGGAGGATTAATTATCTTTGGTAATTTAGCTGAGATTAAGACTTTTTGAGGGGTTTTGTTTTCTATTCTACTTAAACTAAAAACAGAAAGGTAAATGAGGAGTGTAGTCGCTGAGAGATCTATAGATTACGTGAGTGTTTGCTATGATGTCAGTCTATGCTATTTAGGTGTAGTTATGAGGGTTAAGGCTCTAATTATAATGAATCATAGCAGAGCTGATTTGGGGTCTCTGAACGATGTTCAACATAGTACTATACCTACGGCCTTTTCTTGGCTTCCACGCATTTGTAGTTCACCACAGGTGGTTTCAGCGCTATACCATGTAATGGGCCATTTTACAGTATTTCCGATGCCTCGCCCAGAGATCTTGTATCATTACTGTATATGTCCTAATGGGCCATAGCTCGTATCCTATTACTTATTTAACGTAGAGTTGTCCACAATCAAATAACTAACATGTCACATGGATAACAGATACGGAGTGTATCGGCACTAAAAATGAGTATCGGCACGGTTAGGCTTGAAGAGATATGACAAAAATGGGTTTTATCCTAAGTAAATGTCTAGGTCATTTAATTGCATCTATGCCACGTATGGCACCTGTAAATGTGGTCTCAAAATGCATACCAGGAGCAACTTCTAATTCCGAATGCATGCACCAGTCACACACAACAAATGAAAGTGAAGCATTAAAAATGAATGCTTATATTAGGCTCAAGTTACCTCACCGCAAATATAGGTTGTATATGCCCAGTCATGCGATGCCCCTCTTAGACTTTCATTTTAGAATTAGTTAGAGTCTGACGTGTTCCGACCTCTATTTACTGACTTTTGAATACTTGCAAAAAAATATGTACTTCTTTCTTAACTTATTGACTCAAAAACCTTTGAAAAAGTCAGCCTGCTAAATAAGTAGTTCGACTACTATCGAAGCAAGACTGTTTTTATTGCAAAAAATTTTTAAAATTTTTGGAAAAAATAAGGGTCTATTTATTCACTGAGGACTAGTTTCGAAAATTTTTGATAAATTTTGATCTAAACAAGTGAGCGAAGAGTATACTGCTATCCCACACTTAAAAATAAACGTTGTCCTCAATGTTTCTACACTAAGTAGGGAGAATCCCATACTTAGAGTTTTGCATTAAATCAATTATAAATTTCAAGTTTTCAAATTATGGGGTGTTAATCCCACACTTAGAGTTTTAAGTGGGTGTGAGCGTAAATTATCATAATAAAGATCATAAGAACTAGACAGGTACTTCCCTACGATTGGTGGGTACTAGATGTAGGACCAGATTCATGAAGGAGTGGAGCGAGTGATTTGCTGGAGTTTGGTTGGACCAGATTTCTTTTAAGATCATCCATTCCTACGAATACTGAGTTCTACAAATAGCCATAAATAGAGTCATAATCACCAGGTCTCACAGAATAGTAGTATGATAGACATAAATAAAGTAGATAAGTTATAAACATAATAAAGTAAAGATAAACTAATCATCTAGAAGATCATCCATATCAGGATCAAACTCAGCAACAACAACATGGTAAAGGGCAGCAAGGGTAGCATCCTGGAGGACAGAAGAAGGTGATGGTACATCAAGTCTGCTAGCAGTTGCAAGCATCTCAGCAGGATCAACGTGTGAACTTGAAGGACCCGGAGTCTGTACTGGAGCATCAGTAGTGCTAGGTGCAGGAGGGAAGAATGACCCTGGTAGACGAGAAGCTCTCGGAACAAACCCTAGCCTGTAAGGGATATCCTGAAGTCTTGGTAGAGCGACTACCTCACGTATCTCAGCCATTGAATCATGATGAATGGACAATGTCTGAAAGAGCGCCCAAGCAGCTGCTGGGTCTGCAGTAGTGATCCCATAATCCAATGTCGGGATCGTCCCAGATGCTGGAGCAGACTGTGGTGCAGCAGGACTCAAATGCTCCCCTGGATTAGTCAGTACATCAATCATACTCTCATCCTGAACAACAGTCTTCTTTTTCTTGCCTCTACGGGTTCTTCCTCGCTTCTTGCTCTTCTTACTGGTTTCTACCGGATCCATCTGAAAAACATAAACAAAATACGTAACATTCAAGTTTATAAGAATATACAAATGCGAAAAGAACTGATGATTGTTCGTAAAATATTTTGATTTGTATGTGTCATCAGGACTTCTGCATTTGCATATTTAATAATGAAGACTTATCTCAGATTTGTAAATTTCAAAGGTTGTCAGATAAGTAGTTATCCTGATAATACTAGATAAGATTTAAGAAAATAAAAGAAAAATTATTCTAAAATAAGCTTGGGGTGCCTCCCAAGAGCGCTTGTTTAAGAGAGAGTCACTAGCTTGACTCTTGATACCTGAGAATAATTCAAGGTGACTCAAAAATGTAGACTTCCTCATTAATGGAGAATTCCTAAATGTAATGTTTCAAGCGTTGACCATTAAATTTAAAGTTACCTTCCGGGGCTTCGAGTTCAACTGCTCCGAAGGAAAATACCTTTGAGATTATAAATGGTCCGCTCCACCTGACTTTGAACTTTCCAGAGAACTTCCTGAAGCGTGAGTTAAAGAGAAGTACTTTATCCCCTGGTTTAAACTTTAATAGCTTGAGTCTTGCATAATGGAACATCTTGGTTCTTTCTTTATATGTCAGGTAGCTATTGTACGCCTTATCTCTTAACTCAGCTAGTTCATTAAGTTGCATTCTCCTATGGGATCCTATGGTGGGAATGTCTAAATTACATTTCTTCAACGCCTAGTATGCCTTATATTCCAGCTCTATCGGTATATGACATGCTTTACTATAAACCAGACGATATGGTGTGGTTCCTAACAGTGTTTTATATGTTGTTCTGAATGCCCACAAAGCATCATCTAATTTATCATACCATTTTTCCCCATGACTGAACACCGTTCGTTCTAAGATTCATTTCAAAGCCCTATTTGTCACTTCAGCTTGCCCATTGGTTTGTGGGTGATAAGTTGTTGAAGTTTTGTGAGTGACGTCGTACTATTGCAATGTTTTCATTAGGTGAATATTGTAGAAATGTGTGCCACGATTACTAATTATGGCTCTTAGAGCTCCAAATCGACAAAATAGTTGTTTGAGAAACTTAGTGACAACTTTGGCGTCGTTTGTTGGGAGAGCTTGCTCTTCGGCCCACCTGAAAACGTAATCAACAGCAACCAGAATGTATTCTTTACCTTTAGACTTAGGGAAGGGTCCCATAAAATCTAATCCCCAAATGTCAAAAACTTCACAAGCTTGGATGTTGGTAAGTGGCATTTCATTGCGTGCAGACACGTTACCAAATCGTTGGCAAGCATCGCAGCGTCTCACCAAGTTATAAGAATCTTGAAAAATGGTTAGCCATCAAAAGCCGGCATTGTACACTTTCCGTGTGGTCTTGTTAGCTCGATGGTGGCCTCCAGTTAGTCCATGGTGGCTCTGGTAGAGAATATGTTCGGCTTCTTTCCCGTCGATGCATCTTCTGATGATGTGATCGGGACAGACCTTAAAGAGGAAAGGATCGTCCCAAAAATAATTCTTTGAGTCGTGGAAGAACTTTCGTCTTTGAGAAGTTGACATTCCTTTCTGGGCAATTCCTCCCACCAGGAAGTTGGCAATATCAGCATACCAGGGATCGTATGATGATCGAGGTCCCTGGTGGTGCTTTCCGATGTTCATGAGTTGTTCATCTGGAAACTGGTCTTGAATATCTCTTTCTTCAAGTTTCTGCAATGCTGGATTTTCTAATCGGCTGAGGTGATCTGCTGCAATGTTTTCTGCTCCCTTTTTATCTCTGATTTCTATGTCGAATTCCTGTAGAAGCAGAATCTAGCGCAGCAGTCTTGGCTTAGCATCTTGCTTTTTGAAGAGATACTTAAGAGCTGAATGATCTATATAGACAATAGTTTTGGACAAAATAAGATAGGAATGAAATTTTCAAAAGCAAATACTACCGCTAGCAGCTCCTTCTCAGTGGTTTTATAGTTTTCTTGAGCGTCTGTGAGAGTTTTGTTGGCGTAGTAAATCGGTTGAAAGTGTCTCTTCTTCTGTTGTCCTAGTACAGCTCCAACTGTGAAATCACTGGTATCGCACATGATTTCAAATGGCAAACTCCAATCGGGGGCAACCATGATCGGTGCATGCACGAGTTGTTCCTCAAGTAGTTAAAAGCTTTAAGACAGTCATCTGTAAAGTCAAACGGAGTATCTTTTTTGAGAAGATGAGTCATAGGTTGAGAAATCTTAGAGAAATCCTTAATAAAGCAACGGTAGAATCCGGCATGACCTAAAAAACTTCGGATGGCTTTCACAGAAGTAGGTGGTGGAAGTTTCGAGATAGTATCAACTTTAGCTTTATCGACTTCAATTCTCTGCTTTAGATATCCGATGTCCTAACACTATTCCTTCCTTCATCATCAAATGACATTTTTCCTAATTTAGAAGGAGTTTTGATTCTTCGCATCGAGCTAGCATCCTATCTAGGTTGGAAAGACAAGATGAGACCGAGAAATCGTCCATGAATACCTCCATACACTATTCAATCATATCATGGAAAATTGCCACCATGCATCACTGGAAAGTTGGAGGTGCATTGCGTAGCCCAAAAGGCATACGTCGGTAGGCGAAAGTTCCATAAGTACATGTGAATGTTGTCTTTTCTTGGTCCTTCGGATTGAGAGGTATTTAAAAATAGCCAGAGAATCCATCGAGGAAATAATAGAACTCATTTCCGGAAAATCTCTCAAGCATCTGATCAATAAACGGAAGAGGGAAATGATCTTTGCGAGTGGCTTCATTCAGTTTGCGATAGTCAATGCAGACCCTCCAACCGGTGACGGTCCTTGTTGGGATAAGTTCATTATGTTCGTTTGTAATCACCGTCATACCTCCTTTCTTTGGAACAACCTGTACGAGGCTGACCCATGGAGAATCAGAAATAGGGTATATCAGGCCAGCATCAAGAAGTTTGATAACCTCCTTTTTGACCACATCTTGAATCTTCGGGTTTACTCTCCTCTGTCTCTGAACTGATTGCTTAAAGTTATTCTCCATTAAAATCTTGTGCGTGCAGTAGTTTGGACTGATCCCTTGTATGTCAGAGATTTTCCAAGCAATTGCCTTTTTATGTGACTTAAGCACTTGGATGAGATTGGCTTTTTCCTCAGGCTTTAGATCTTTGGATATGATAACTGGTAAGTGTAAAGTTCCTTCGAGAAAAGCGTATTCCAGATGAGAGGGTAGTTCCTTCAGTTCCAATTCTGGCGGTTCTTCAGTGGAAGGCTTCATTCTTGCAATTTCATCTCTCCTGAGTTCATCAAACTCTGTTTGGAAGTCTGATTCTTCAAGAGCTGAATCTGATGTGTTGCCTGAAGCTATTTCAACCCATTCTGTTTTATCAGAGAATGCATCCTTTCTCAGCTCGTATTTGACAGTCGTATTTGACAGTGAGTGCAAACTTCTGAGATTGAGCTGATGAAGAAGTGCTTACGGTGAGTTCTGGATTTGATCTTTGTGATTCACAACCTTCAGACAGCTATGATTCAGGTGGTGAAAACATTGATTCCATTTCCTTGAGCATCCTCTGAACTTCTTTCCTTGAGAGAGATGAATCATGTACTTCAGGAGTCGGGTTCCTTCTTAGAAGAGTGGCCGGTGTGCCTTGCCCAAGCGGAGCAGTCATAATAGTTTTGAACTGCGGGCTGGAATTCTGTAAAGACATAAAACTTCTCTTGATGCGGTGGAAGAATCTAAGAGATCAGAGCATAATCCATTGTTTTCTTCACACAGTTTCCTTGTTGTGATGATAGTGTTGGGGTTGATGCTGCTTACCATGAGAATTTCCTCCAAATGTTCTTCAATTATTTCCTGCAAAGAAAATACAAGACCAAGATCTTCTCCCATAGGATGTTTCATTAGTTTATCAACATTGAAGGTGACTTTCTCAGTTCCAACTCGAAGTTTTAAAAATTTTTCATTAACGTTAATGAAGGCTTTGGCAGTGTTTAGGAAAGGTCTTCCAAGGATGAGTGAAACATGGGCGTCTTCTTCAATATCCATAACAACAAAATCAACAGGAAAGACGAATTTTTCAACACGGACCATAATATCTCCAGCAATTCCTCAAGGGAGTTTAACTGATCTATCGGCTAACTGGATGGTCATTCGAGTTAGTAATAGTTCGCTTAATCCTAGTTTCCTAAAAAGAGAGTATGGCATAAGGTTTACACTAGCTCCTAAGTCAGCTAAGGTGTTACTTATTTGAACATCCTGAAGATAACAAGGAATAGTGAAATGGCCAGTGTCTCCTAGCTTTGGGGGTAGTCCTTGTTGCATAATCAATGAACATTCTACGCATTTCAACTAAAGCATCTAAAAGTCTAACATCTAAGTGTAAGATTTTGAACATTTCTAGATATTTTCCAAATTGAGCTTCTTGTTTCTCTTTCTTAAGCCTACCAGGGAAAGGTATACGCGTAGGTCTAATGTTTTCTGGGGCTTTAGAAGGTTCTAGTTTAGGAGAAGTGACGGGGGTGTCAACTTGAACTGAATCAGTAGGCAGAGAAGTAGAAGGTTCAGTTGTAGGAATATCTATGGATTTCTCGTTCTTAGTCCCTTTTCCTCCTCTAGTGACCACAAGGATGTCATCATGCTCATAGGATGAGTGGTAGACAGAGTTGTAGATCGCCTCTTCCCTTTGCTTCTCCTCAACTTTTAAAAACAACTTTTTAACATTATCCTCCATGTTTTTAATTAAATCGTTTGAAATTCTAGTCAAATAATCAATTTGGTTTTGAAAATCAACAATTTTTCTATTGACATTATTTTGTTCAATAATGAAGTTTTTAAAATTTTCGTTGTTTAGACGAGAAGTCAATGGGGAAGGAGTAGAGAGAATTAAAGATTGAGAAGTGGGTTGTGTGGTAAACCGCTGAATGAAAGGTTTTGAATGAAGAGAGTGATTAGGGTTTCCACTGGTTGTAAGAATTTCTTCGTTGGCCCTTCGGCTTGAGAGGAACTTTTGAGGTATCTTCTTTAGCTTAGGGTTTGAAGATTCTTGCAAATCCTTGACAATTTGAGTGATAGAATCGAGTTGAGATCTTAATTTGTCTAAGGTTTGGTCAGAAGTACTCATTCCTTCTGAAGTAGATTCATCTGACTCAAGTTATACTGATGTGTCGCAATCGTCTTGATCAATTTCCAAGCTTCGTCAGAGGTATGTAGCATGAAATTTCCGGATGAAATAGCGTCGAGGGTTTGTTTGTATTGAGGATTCAAACTGTTGTAGAATATACAGACTAGATTCGTTTCATCCAACTAATGGTTCTGACATCTTCCAATTAACTTCTTGTATCGTTCCCAAGCAGTGCTTAATGATTCATTAACTCCTTTATGGAAGTTAGAAATATCGTTTTTAAGCTTGTTTTGCAGGGAAGGAGGGAAGTTAGCTAGAAACTTAGTAGCCATCTCCTCCCATGTATGAATCGAATTGGGTTAGAATTCATAAAACCATGTTAAAGATCGAAAGGATAAAGAATAGGGAAACAAATGGAGGCGAAGAAGGTCTCTATTGGTTCCTATTTGTGTGAAAGAGTCAGAAAGATTGATAAAAATTTTAAGATGGGCGTTTGAATTATCAATCGAAAGACCATGAAACTGACACTCAGATTTTAACATTTTAATGTAGTGAGGCTTAATTTCAAGGGTTTCGTCGGTTGGTGCTACGATCGATCATCCTCGTCCCTCTAGCAGTGGCTTAATTGATGAGGCGAGAGTGATACGGCTCAACATAGCTTGTTGGTAGAAAGTAGGGTTTTGGAAAGGAAGGGTTTAAACTAATCTAAAGACGGGAAACGTAAAATTAACCTAAGGATAGAAAAGGAACTTTCGAATGATATTGATCTTCCGAAAGGATCGCTAAATAACTAAGATAACTAAATTCCTAAAATCGGTCGTTGTAGTCCCCGGCAGCGGCGCCAAAAACCTGATCGCCTCCCAACGAACGGTCAAGGAATTGCTTCCCTGTCGTTGCTGACTGTCCATTCGGGTTGCAGATCAGAGGGTTTTAAAAATTTATATTTTGCTAGGAAGCCTAAGTTACACCACTACTTGTATAAGCGGTAGGTATGACTCAGGTGTCGTTCTTAAACCACAACGGGCATGGGATCTTAGGAGGATTAATTATCTTTGGTAATTTAGCTGAGATTAAGACTTTTTGAGGGGTTTTGTTTTCTATTCTACTTAAACTAAAAACAGAAAGGTAAATGAGGAGTGTAGTCGCTGAGAGATCTATAGATTACGTGAGTGTTTGCTATGATGTCAGTCTATGTTATTTAGGTGTAGTTATGAGGGTTAAGGCTCTAATTATAATGAATCATAGCAGAGATGATTTGGGGTCTCTGAACGATGTTCAACATAGTACTGTACCTACGGCCTTTTCTTGGCTTCCACGCATTTGTAGTTCACCACAGGTGGTTTCAGCGCTATACCATGTAATGGGCCGTTTTACGGTATTTCCGATGCCTCGCCCAGAGATCTTGTATCATTACTGTATATGTTCTAATGGGCCATAGCTCCTATCCTATTACTTATTTAACGTAGAGTTGTCCACAATCAAATAACTAACATGTCACATGGATAACAGATACGGAGTGTAAGCTACACCAGAAGTTCTCCCAATTGTAGTACCAATTTAACCGACAACTATCCTCGAACCGTATTCCCCAGTCTCGGTCGTCTGAGACGTCCGTATCATGGCACGAATTGTTGAATAAACAATATAGTGAACAGGAGTGACCCCGCAGAATAAGTTGGGAAAGTCTGTCTAATGATCGGTTAAATTGTTCGACATTATTTCATACAGATCATTGTAATTATTCTAGCATGTTAAACTGTCGTATGTAATTATTCTATGTTTGAAAACCTAATCATAAACCCAACAACCGCAGTAGACAAATAGATACTAGCATGTAAACCCTAGAGCAACAATCAAACAAGAACATGAAGTAGTGTAACATGGATAAATATCAGTTTATTTCAAGCAGAGTTTCTGGATGAATGTTCAAGTCACAGATGCTCCGAAAGTTCTCTCAAAAGCATCCGATATATGGGATTAATTCTAATTTATCTCTAATCCTATGCTCCGTGTCTCCTCTGATTTATTTCAATCAGGTGAACAACGGCCATGCCGAGTTCATCGAATCATTCAGACACAGAATAGTTGAGGGACCTATTTCTACAATTGACCAGATTATATCAACAGGTTTCAAACCATAACATAAGTTGGGTAAATGAAATATTAGAGAATTAATTCATAAATTCAAACATATCCTAATTTCATACAAGCAAAGTAACAACATTGTTTAAAGCATAACTACTCTAGCATAACATTTATCATAGCAAACACAGATTTGTCTAGCCTAACATAGCAATTATAATAGCATGCATTCTTAAATAATCACGACAATAGCACAACATATTTAAAAACAACAAGAAAGGATAATATAATAGAACCTATTAGGCATTACAACAAATCTAGGCAACCGTAGTCTTGGGGAGACTCCGTAAAAAGCTCGTAAGCTTGCTACTCTACTCCTACTAGCTAACTAACTACTAATATTATTCTAGAGAGAGAAAGAAATGAGAATGGAATGAGGATTTTGTGTGAAGTTGAGGATGTTGAGGATGAGAAATGAGGAGGTGGAAGCCTCTATTTATAGGCTTCAAGTTACAATTTTACACCATCGAGCTATGAAATTCGACACCAAAAGGGGCATATTCGACACCAAATAGGGCGTGTTCGGTAGCAAATAGGATGTATTCGGTAGCAAATAGGGCGTATCCGGCACCAAAAGGGGGGTATACCCCCCCAAAAGGGAGGTATACCACCCCAAAAGGGGGGTATACCACACCTTAGAGGGGTATACGGCACTAAAGGGGGCATATACGGCCCTCTAAGGGTGGTATATGGCCCCTATGGGAGTGGTGTACCCTGGGTCGTGTTCTTGTGTTCTAGATCGTAAGTCTTGTGCACTGGTCGTAGTTCTTATGATCTTCGGTTGGCTCTAACTTCTTCGTTACTTGTCAGATTCAAACGATTCTTGCGCTCACGGTTTTTTATTTTTCTGAAGATCAACATGACACAAATTAGGCCAGTTTAGCTTAATTATATGTCAGAGTCGCAAGTGGATCGTTTTAGCTCTGATTTGTTCGTTATTTGAGCATTTTAAGTGATTTTTCGAAAGGAAGTCTAAGTTTTGGTTCATTTTATATTTTTAGCATGAAACATTAATTATTTGATGTTTATTAAAAGATTTGAACCAAAATGGGCTTGAAAAGGTGCACAAAAATGTGACTTTTTGCGTCAAATTAAATATCCCACACTTAGACTTTTGCTTGTCCTCAAGCAAACTCCAAACCGTCTTTTGCCAAAAACTTTAATTTTTGAGAAAAAATCATTTTATGGGTGAGTCTTTAAGGAAAAGAAAATGGGCACGGATTTGAAAGAAGTATTGTTCCGGCACAGAAAAGAGAGATGTTCCCATGACGTGTCTAAAGAATTTATAAAATGATTATCATAGGCATGCTTTCAATTCTCGCGATCTTGGAATATACATGACTGCGCGATCTCACCAAGTGGTCACTCAATTCACTCAAAGTATATTGGGTTTCCTATCATTCTAAAAAAAAACAAAATCGCTCATATACCAGTCATGCAGCATTCATCATCATAGGCTTGATCGAGAATCAAATCTCCACCACTTAGACAGGGACGACGCTAATTATCACCAGACATTTGAAAGGGTTGTAATGTGAAGTGGGGGTTGAAAGGGTATGGACAGTGGATTTTTTTTTTGTAGGTTTTAAGGGTTTTGCTTATCTTAGGATCTTTAAACTTTTTGAATTTTTTTTATTTAGATACACTTTTTAATAAAAACGGAAACGGATAATCAATAAGGGAAGAAGATAGCTCTATGGACTTCTATCCTCAAGAACGCAATGAAGATTTATATTTTTAGGAATCGGAGTTATTGAGAGATTTAAAGCACTTAGCTTTATTTCACATACACATTTTTATTTCTTTTTATCTTTTTTCTATATTTTTGGCTTAGAACTTCTTTGCCAAGGAATTTCTAAGATATTTTTATATTCTTTCTACCCATTTTGAGATCCTTTCATTTTTCAATCTTTTAGACAATTTCGAATTTACTTGGTGCCAGATTTCCGCACCATACGACTCTCGATTTTTGAGTATTCATTATGGAAACGCACGCGAGATGTTTTAAGTAAAAATGAATTTTGTTAAATGTGAGGGAAAGCAAAAAGAATATTTAAATAGCATTTTTCAATAAATTTAAAAATTCTAAGATAAGGTTTTGGTGGGTACGGAAGTGAGTGGGTTTAAAAATTTGGGTTTATAAGAAATGAAAAGGTTAAGGCTCAACAGAGTTTCTAGGCGGATCATCGATACTAAAAATGAGTATCGGCAGGGTTAGGCTTGAAGAGTAATGACAAAAATGGGTTTTATCATAAGTAAATGTCTAGGTCATTTAATTGCACCTATGCCACGTATGGCACCTGTCAATGTGGTCTCGAAATGCATACCAGGAGCAAGTTCTAATTCCGAATACATGCACCGGTCACACACAACAAATGAAAGTGAAGGATTAAAAATGAATGCTTATATTAGGCTCAAGTTACCTCACCGCAAATATAGGTTGTATGTGCCCAGTCACACGATGCCCCTCTTAGACTTTCATTTTCGAATTAGTTAGAGTCTTACATGTTCCGACCTCTTTTTACCGACTTTTGAATACTTGCAAAAAAATCTGTACTTCTTTCTTAACTTATTGACTCAAAAACCTTTGAAAAAGTCAGCCTGCTAAATAAGTAGTTCGACTACTATCGAAGCAAGATTGTTTTTATTGCAAAAATTTTTTTAAAATTTTGGAAAAAATAAGGGTCTATTTATTCACTGAGGACTATTTGCGAAATTTTTTGATAAATTTTGATCTAAACAAGTGAGCGAAGAGTATACTGCTATCCTACACTTAAATATAAACATTGTCCTCAATATTTCTACACTAAGTAGGGAGATTTCCACACTTAGGGTTTTGCATTAAGTCAAATATAAATTTCAAGTTTTCTAATTATGGGGTGTTAATCCCACACTTAGAGTTTTAAGTGGGGTGAGCATAAATTATCATAATAAAGATCATAAGAACTAGACAGGTACTTCCCTACGATTGGTGGGCGCTAGATGTAGGACCAGATTCATGAAGGAGTGGTGCGAGTGATTTGCTGGAGTTTGGTTGGACCAGACTTCTTTTAAGATCATCCATTCCTACGAATACTGAGTTCTACAAATAGCCATAAATAGAGTCATAATCACCAGGTCTCACAGAATAGTAGTATGATAGACATAAATAAAGTAGATAAGTTATAAACATAATAAAGTAAAGATAAACTAATCATCTAGAAGATCATCCATATCAGGATCAAACTCAGCAACAACAACATGGTAAAGGGCAGCAAGGGTAGCATCCTGGAGGACAGAAGAAGGTGATGGTACATCAAGTCTACTAGCAGCAGCGAGTATCTCAGCAGGATCAACGTGTGAACTTGAAGGACCCGGATCATGTATTGGAGCATCAGTAGAGCTAGGTGCGGGAGGGAAAAATGACCATGGTGGACGAGAAGCTCTCGGACCAAACCCTAGCCTATAAGGGATGTCCTGAAGTCTTGGTAGACCGACTGCCTCACGGATCTCAGCCATTGAATCATGATGAATGGACAATGTCTGAAAGAGCGCTCAAGCAGCTGCTGGGTCTGCAGTAGTGATCCCATAATTCAAGGTCGGGATCGTCCCAGATGCTGGAGCAGACTGTGGTGCAGCAGGACTCAAATGCTCCCCTGGATTAGTCAGTACATCAATCATACTCTCATCCTGAACAGCAGTCTTCTTTTTCTTGCCTCTACGGGTTATTCCTCGCTTCTTGCTCTTCTTACTGGTTTCTGCTGGATCCATCTGAAAAACATAAACAAAATAGGTAACATTCAAGTTTATAAGAATATATAAATGCGAAAAGAACTGATGATTGTTCGTAAAATATTTTGATTTGTAAGTGTCATCAGTACTTCTGCATTTGCATATTTAATATTGAAGACTTATCTCAGATTTGTAAATTTCAAAGGCTGTCAGAAAAGTAGCTATCCTGCATTATTAAGTTAGGAATGATAATACTAGATAAGATTTAAGAAATCAAAAATAAAAGAAAAATTATTCTAAGATAATCTTGGGGTGCCTCCCAAGAGCACTTGTTTAAAAGAGAGTCACTAGCTTGACTCTTGATACCTGGGAATAATTCAAGGTGGCTCGAAATTGTAGACTTCCTCATTAATGGGGAAGTCCTCAATGTAATGTTTCAAGCGTTGACCATTAACTTTAAAGTTACCATCCGGGGCTTCGAGTTCAACTGCTCCGAAGGAAAATACCTTTGAAATTATAAATGGTCCGCTCCACCTGACTTTGAATTTTCCAGAGAGCTTCCTGAAGCGTGAGTTAAAGAGAAGTACTTTATCCCCTGGTTTAAACTTTGATAGCTTGAGTCTTGCATCATGGAACATCTTGGTTCTTTCTTTGTATTTCAGGGAGCTATCGTACGCCTTATCTCTTAACTCAGCTAGTTCATTAAGCTGCATTCACCTATGGGATCCTATGGTGGGAATGTCTAAATTACATTTCTTCAGCACCTAGTATGCCTTATATTCCAGCTCTATCGGTAGATGACATGCTTTACCATAAACCAGACGATATGGTGTGGTTCCTAACGGTGTTTTATATGCTGTTCTGAATGCCCACAACGCATCATCTAATTTATCAGACCATTTTTCCCCATGACTGAACACCGCTCGTTCTAAGATTCATTTCAAAGTCCTATTTGTCACTTCAGCTTGCCCATTGGTTTGTGGGTGATAAGCTGTTGAAGTTTTGTGAGTGACGCCGTACTGTTGCAATGTTTTCATTAGGTGAATATTGCAGAAATGTGTGCCGCGATGACTGATTATGCCTCTTCGTGCTCCAAATCGACAAAATAGTTATTTGAGAAACTTAGTGACGACCTTGGCGTCGTTTGTTGGGAGAGCTTGCGATTCGGCGCACCTGAAAACGTAATCAATAGCAACCAGAATGTATTCTTTACCGTTAGATTTAGGGAAGGGTCCCATAAAATCTAATCCCCATTGTCGAAGACTTCACATGCTTGGATGTTGGTAAGTGGCATTTCATTGCGTGCGGACACGTTACCAAATCGTTGGTAAGCATCGCAGTGTCTCACCAAGTTGTAAGAATCTTGAAAAATGGTTAGCCATCAAAAGCCAACATCGTACACTTTCCGTATGGTTTTGTTAGCTCCATGGTGGCCTCCAGTTGGTCCATGGTGGCTCTGGTAGATAATATGTTCGGCTTCTTTCCCGTTGTCGCATCTTCTGATGATGTGATCGGGACAGACCTTAAAGATGAAAGGATCGTCCCAAAAATTATTCTTTGAGTCGCGGAAGAACTTTCATCTTCGAGAAGTTGACATTCCTTTTTGGAAAATTCCTCCCACCAGGATGTTGGCAATATCAGCATATTAGGGATCGTATGATGATCGAGGTCCCTGGTGGTGCTTTCCGATGTTCATGAGTTGTTCATCTGGAAACTGGTCTTGAATATCTCTTTCTTCAAGTTTCTGCAATGCTGGATTTTCTAATCGGCTGAGGTGATCTGCTGCAATGTTTTCTGCTCCCTTTTTATCTCTGATTTCTATGTCGAATTCCTGTAGAAGCAGAATCTAGCGCAGCAGTCTTGGCTTAGCATCTTGCTTTTTGAAGAGATACTTAAGAGCTGAATGATCTATATAGACAATAGTTTTGGACAAAATAAGATAGGAATGAAATTTTCAAAAGCAAATACTACCGCTAGCAGCTCCTTCTCAGTGGTTTTATAGTTTTCTTGAGCGTCTGTGAGAGTTTTGTTGGCGTAGTAAATCGGTTGAAAGTGTCTCTTCTTCTGTTGTCCTAGTACAGCTCCAACTGTGAAATCACTGGTATCGCACATGATTTCAAATGGCAAACTCCAATCGGGGGCAACCATGATCGGTGCATGCATGAGGTGTTCCTTCAAGTAGTTAAAAGCTTTAAGACAGTCATCGGTAAAGTCAAACGGAGTATCTTTTTGGAAAGCAAAGACTGCGAATGGAAAGTCCAATCGTGGGTCCAAAAGAAACACCGATTCTGATATTGTGCTAGCAAGTGATCCAAAAGAAGCAGTGTGCTTTTACTGCAACACAAAGGGGCACTGGAAATGTAGCTACCAGAAATACCTGAAGGACCTTGAAGATGGATAGGTCGAAAAGAGTGTTCACCGAGGTATGTTCATGATCGAACTCCATAATACTACAACTTCTAATTTGTGGGTTCTTGATACAGGGTGTGGTACTCATATTTGCATTGTATTGCAGGGTCTAAAGGAAAGTAGGAAGTTGAAGCATGGAGAGCTCAACCTAATCATGAAAAACAGAGGAATCACGCCTGTTACCGAGATTGAAAAGTATGAGCTCGTGCTTGAGTCTGGAGTTAGAATTAATTTGAATAATTTCTGTTATTCGTCAGAAATGACTATAAACATAATTTCATTTTACGCTTTGTTTAAGGATGGTTATCGGTTTTCATTTGATAATGAGAATGGTGATATTTTGGTTTATTTAAATAATTGTTTTGTTTTTAAAACTTCTCCTTACAATGGCATATATGAAAATGTTGAATGTACCAGCAATGTGATTTTAAATGTTGATTCGTCTAATGAGCTTGATAAATCTAAATTGTGGCATTATCGTCTTGGGCATGTAAACAAGAAACGCATCGGCCAACTCCAAAAGGATGGAGTGTTGGAATCATTTGACCTCAAATCGGATGATGTATGTGCATCTTGCTTATTAGGTAAGATGACTAAATCACTATTCACCGGATCTTGTGAAAGAGGTGAAGGACTATTGGACTTGGTACACACAGATATATGTGGACCATTCCGAAGTTCCACAAAAGATGGAAATTGGTACTATGTTACATTTACTGATGACTACAGTAGATTTGGACATATTTATCTGATTAAGCATAAGTCAGATACTTTTGAGATATTCAAAAGATATCAAAGCGAAGTAGAGAATCAATTGGGCGGAAACATAAAGGTACTCTGATCCGATAGGGGAGGAGAATACCTTAGTATCGATTTTTTTGATCATCTTAAAGACTGTGGAATAGTTTCATAATTAACTCCTCTTAGGATGCCACAGCTTAATGGTGTTGCTGAGAGGAGAAATAGAACCTTGTTGGACATGGTTCGTTCTATGATGAGTCGGCCTACACTTCCGATTAGTTTGACAATTTCTCTTAGTTCTTGGGTGTGAGCCATTAGAGGTGTCCTGGTTTGGGCACTCACCTCCAAGTAAGGAAGCTCTGCAAGATCGTCTGCGTGTGAGAAATTGCTTTTCTCAAAGGTTAGTATTTTCCTCTTTATCTATTTGTTTTATTGCTTTTATTTATTCAAGTTAAGATCCCTTAGGGTTTAGTTTCCTAATTGCCCTAGATTAATTATTTTATTATATTTCCGCTGCGTATATTAATATGGTTAGGGAATAGAAAACCCAACAGTGTCATAACATGGTGAAACTATAAAAATAAGAGTTTTTCAAATATATATAGTATATGATAAGATAAGATAAAACATTACTATGAATACAAATTTTAACCAACGTAGAGAGTTTGAATTTGAACTTAAAAATTGGTTTACTTGTTGCTAAAAATTAGAATAGTTGCATTAAGAGAAGAATAAGGATAATTTGATCTCAGTCATTGATTTATATGATCAATGGCTTGATATCGCGTAAAAAGTCACGTTTTTACTACCGATATCTCTCTCATTCTGGAACAATACTTGGCAAATAAACTCAGATAATGTTCAAATCAATGAAACTTTTCCAAGAAGGTCAAAATAGAGTTGCACGAGAAAAATCAAGCAAAACGGACAAAAAACGAACATTCCACACACGTTTGAACAGTCAAGACATCAAGACAAGATTTAGAGGAAAAGTACCCATCACTGAGATTTCTCTTATCAAAGATATTCGTTTTTAAAATACGAATCTAACAGAAGAAGAATCAACAAAAACAGATGACGAATGAAGATTCTACGTACGTCGGAAGATTCAAACGATTCGTACGAGACATCCAATAATCAGAGACATATTTTTGGGATTTCTTTTCATCAAAGTCTTCGTTTTTGAAAAAAGAATCCAACGCAAAAAGAATCGACGAAAACGGACGCATAACGAAGAAGATACCCACAAATCGAGAAACGAAGCAAAGGACGGCGAACCGGGGTGGCAGGCTGCCAGCCGTCGCCGGCTGCCATGGTTGCGGCGCCGACTGCCTGCCCCTCGTCCTCCGTTCACTTTTTTATCCTCGCTCGTACTTGCAGGGTACACGTGCTAGGCCTTTTCCGCAACTCTAGGGTACACGTGCTAGACCTTTACGCGCTTTAGGGTACATGTGTTAGCAACTTTTTCACATTTTGCTTACATATGCCCCAAGTTGCTAAAATGCACCAATTTTCTCCTATGAATAGGAGGCTCCTTAGCTCATTTCAAGAAACACCTTACACACTATTCCACACTTTTATACACCTCTCACCTTGTTATTTCTTTCATAATTTGTTAGATTTACTTTCTCGTTCTATTAGGCTAGTTTAGTAAACTTATTTAGAATAGAACGAAAGCAAGGAACGTGCTTGTAATCTTTGGTGTAAGCTTGGAGCTACTCTTATTAATTAGAGTATATTCCTTCTCGCGCATTAATATCGGTTCTTTCTATCCTTATCTATCTAAATTAAATATGTATACTTTAATTATGCTAGAGATAGTTTGTGCCATGATTAGCGAGTAGATTACTATTGTATTTGTTGTGATGTAGTTAGCATAAATAATTATGGGATGATCTTAAATATGTCATGAAGTAATATGACGGCCCCTATTCGACTGTTTACCTGATGTAGTACTGGAAACGCTGTTAAGCGGAGTACAAATGTATGGAAGTCGGTAAACGACCGAAGGTAGTTGTATAATGGATCGACATTATAAAAATGGAAACTTTATGAACGGACTTATCTTGTGATTTTAAACATAAAACTTATATTCGCCTTTCGATTAATAAACGTGATTGTAACCTTGTAAAGAGGAGTCGCGAAGCTTAATACTCGGTCAATAGTTATCTGTGTCAAAACTATGGTTTAATTGTAACGTCATGCAATCATCATAAAATGCACTGTGATTACGTGGAATTCCCATGAGTATAGTTTACCTCCAATCACAATGTACTTATCATGAAAACATTGCGAAGCAATTAAAATCACAACGGAAACATCGGTTAATGATTAAATACATTGTGAACTACCATAGTATTTTCCGATATGGTCTGGGTTTAACTTTATACAAAAGCCGTCAACATTTTAATTAGATTAGTTTAGATTAGATTAGAGTAGGTAGGCTATAGGCAAAATAACCATTCACGAAAACCTAGGGATTTGTTAATTGTATTGAGAAAGGCAAGTTCAAAAATCTAATTTAAAATGATATATTTCATTAAACCGTGAAACCTAAAGTAAGGTACGCAAGAAACCTAAACACTTTCCCTCGCTTACCATGCTTGAGTTTCACGAATAGGAATTAATCAAATAAGTCCGAACACATTTGCTAAGTTAGTTGTTTGCCGGATTTGTAGTCTTTGTGGTATTAAGAACGGTTAGACTTGTTATGGACTTGTTACTTTTTTCCTTCGCCCACGAGCGAATGCATTCAATAATAAGGGCCACTGACTCCCTCGCAGGATAGTGTGGAGAGTTGAGCATTTTCTGTCTGATTAGAATCATGATACCCTAGTTCCTCGTGACATATCAATTGATAACCGACTGATAAGGAATCTGCAGGTTATACCATAAGCTATCGAATCAAATAAACATTCCCAATTTAGATAAACGTTCTCTCCGAAAAGTCATCATCCCATATTATGAGCTAATGAAATCACAACAAATACTACTTTCCATCATCTGATTTATTATTATCTTTTATTCGCTGTATTTAGTTTATTTAGTTAACTGAACCAAAACCCCCAACGCACTTTTATAAAAACCTATACTAGAAAGTAATGATTGATTGGATCACCTCCGTTTCAATTCAGTTTCTCTTTAAGAATGACTCTAGGTCATACTTACCATCTACTAGCCTTTGGTTCAGTAGTAATAAGTCACACTTAGACCTCAGCATTTACAAATTTAAAACACCCACCGATAGGCGTTGTGATCACTCACGCTTGCGATGGTTGGAACCCCATCAAGTTTTTGATGCCGCTGCCGGGGAGACTAAATGTCCGATACAGAGGCCCAACCAATTCTTCTTTCTGGTATACCCTTAGGATAAAGCCTTATAAAAAAAAAATAATTTCTTTATTGTCTATTTTTCTTTAGTGTATGAACTGTTCCCCTAGATCTGCACCGCTTTTTAACTTTCCTGATCCAGAACTTATAATATGTACTATTCGACGAGAAAAGAAGCAATATGCATTTAGACAAGCAATGGTTGATCGCGTCACTCTTGCTGACAACAACAAGCCCTTTATTGAAGGAAGAGGAGACCCAATTCTTTACCCAGAAACCCCAGGACAATCATTCGAGCTTAAACACCACATCATCCAACTAATCCAAAACCACTGTCAATTCCATGGATTACCAAGTGATGATCCAAACTCTCACCTCGACAAGTTCATATCTCTTTCAAACACCTACAAACAAAATGGAGTTAGCCAAGATACAACCCGCTTGTATCTCTTTCCTTATTCGCTCACACATCATGCGCAAACATGGTTTGAAGGTTTAGAAACCGGCTCTATCCCTTCATGGACGGTGATGGCGACAAAGTTTCTAACCAAGTACTTTTCGCACTCTAAACAAACCAAACTCCGAAATGACATCATGAACTTTCACCAAGCTTGTGATGAGCACTAAAGAAATGCCCCAATCACCAACTTGACAAATCTGCACAATTGTGTACCTTCTATAACGGTATAGACCTTAACCACCAAACCACCTTCGACACTGCCGCACAAGGAAGCTTTATGACGAAGACAGACGAAGAAGGATGGAACATTTTTAGAAAACATGACTATGCATCACCATTATTGGAACTCTGGAGATCACTCAACATCTTCAGCACCTCCTGCTGCATCAAATCCAATTCTAGTTGAAGCAATTAAGGTATTAACGAAGAAGATGGACACACTTGTCAAACAGTTCGGAGAACTTAAGAAACAAGAACACCAAGTACACCAAGTGCAAGCCTGTAAAAACTGCACCAACTCGCAACCACCCGGTGAGTATCAAGTTGAATACGAAGAGACATATGGCACCGTTTACTATGCTCAATATCCCGCTCGACCACAGAATTTTCCACCCGGTTTCAACCAAAAAAACAACCAACCTAGAGGACCTCCATTCCCACAAAGAAACAACCAACCTTTCCAACCCTGATACCCACCTAGATACCCACAACAACCACAACTTGCCTACAACCAACCCCTCGCACTTCCTGGACCCACTTCCGACACAAACTAAACCACTGAACAACCCAACAAGACAAATACCCCAGCTTCAAGCTCAGATGATGCTTTTACCCAGTTCATGCAAGGCCAACACATACTCAACCAAAAGACATCCGCTAGTTAAGATCAAGTCGATCTCTTTATGAGAAATCAATTGGCTGTACTAAAGAACTTGGAAGCTCAAATTGGACAATTGGCACAACATCTTGAGAATAGACCCAGAGGAAGTTTACCTAGAAACACGGTTCACAACCCACATGTTAAGGAGGCAAAGCAAGTTACCACCACCAAGGAAGCAGCCACTTCACCCCCTGCTGCTGTCTAAGTAAAGAAAGAACCAGAGATCAAGAAACCAGTTGTGGAAACCACCCCGAACATGAACAAGGAGGTTAGAATCCCTTACCCCGCTAGACTTAAAATCCAACCTAAGAAATTATCATCTTTTAAGTTACACGGAAAATTCCTCGATACTATGTCTGGAGTTCCCGGTCGTATTAAATACATTAGAAAATTGTTGTCCACTAAGGATAAACTGCCCGAACTAAACAACATTCCTCTTAGTCCTGAAAGCTCAGCCCTACTTAAAAATAGCCTTCCTGAAAAACTAGGAGACACCGGTAGATTTACACTCCCTTATTCTATTTACCAATCCGGAGATATAAGCGCCTTAGATGACCTAGGAACTAGCATTAACCTCATGCCCTACTCCCTGTTTAAGAGGCTAGAACTTGAAAATTTGAAACCCACTAAGATGACTGTCCAGCTAGCTGACCAATCCGTTAGATACCCAAAAGGAATAGCTGAAAATTTCTTAGTTCAAGTTAACAAATTCTTCTTTCCTACGGATTTCATGGTAATGGACATCCACGAGGACATAAACATCCTGATTATCCTTGGAAGACCATTCATGAATATAGCCCGAGCAGTAATTGATGTGTATAGCTACACAATTATCCTACGCTCGCATGGCGAAAGCATCACTTACAAGATCGACCAACCAGAATGCACTCCAGAACAAGAAGAATGTTATGCTATATCAGAGCCCGAAGAAGAAGAACCTTTCACCCGATCATCAACCTTCATCTCTGACGCTGAAACTAACCCAGAAGAAGAAGAGGAGTATCAACCTGTAGAGGAAGACGTGGAATCTGAAGAAGAAGAAGAAGAACCTGAAGAAGAAGAAGAAGAAGAAGAAGAAGAAGAAGAAGAAGAGGAAGAACCCGCTGACGAAGAAGAAGAAACTGAAGAGGAAGAAGAAGGAATGGACGAAGAGACCGAAGAAGAAAGATCTGAAGAAATGGAGGAAGATGAAGATCAGATTGATTCACCCCAAAGGGCTGAAGTCCAAAGGATACAATGCTCCAAAGAAAACAATTCATCGGATGAATCTATTGATTATGAATCCATCCATCAATCCTTCAAATCCGTTCATCTAAAAAGAATGGAAAACATGCTCGACCCTTATCTTGACCCTTCGAAACCATTCACCCGAACCCGACTCCGAGATATAGATGCAATTGAAAACACTCGGAAATATATGACAAGCTCTTACAAAGAATCACTGCATATAAAGCAAGTCAAATGAATGGCTTTGTGGAAGAAAATCTTCAAGATTCAGCCACAGAAGTAAGGACCATTGAAGTCGATAACTCCCAACCTTTCAATAACGCACCCTCAGATGAAGAATTCCACCAATTTCCGGATTCCCGTGATGAAGATTATGAAGAGGAAATCGAGTATGATGATGATTGCAGCGACGTCACTCTTGATGAACACTCTATTCCCTCTGCTCCAGCAAATTCTCTTATCACCACAACCGAGATATTGGAAATCCCCCTATTAGATACCCACCAAGAGATGATTGACTTGATTGATGAAAACAATGATGTCCGCATCATCATAGAAGCTATTAGAGAATCAACCAATGACTACACCACCACTCAAAGGCACCTGATAAGGGAGATTGAACGAGAATACGATTCATTCCTTGCCAATTATGGATCGCAAGAACTCGTGCTCTACGCAAGTATATCCAAGAACTATCAGATTCCCTTCAAGCTCAAATCACAAGAGAGGCTCAACAGCTAGAAAGGCCCCACTACCCGATGGGAGAAATCGAGTTTTGCAGCAACCAGAGGCAAATATACCAAAAAGTATATTGTGCCCTAGCTGGATCAGCTTTCCCCTACTCATCGAGTCAGAAGGCTACACTAGCATCAATGAGAACCCATTTGGAAAGAGCTACTGGAAACCCGCGGAATTATGCCAATATCAGAATGGTGGGAGATCTTAGAACCCTTCTAGATCTCATCGAAACCGGAGAACACCTCACAGCTTCAAAAAGTTTCAGGATCGTCATTCATTCCACTATTGGTCATCATGTTGAGCTGATAATTGATGAACTAAACGACTCAGTATATGAAGAAGAAGTTCGTGAAGTACCAAGATTCATTCCGCACTTGTCTCAAATCAACTTAGCAACATATGTGATGATTCGACTACGCGGAATGTATACTGAAAAAGATGTGGAGCTCGATGTCTATCGCAATGGATACAATGAAATATTCAACAAGCTAATCTATGTCTTCACGGACTCGGACTTTCCCTTTAACCGTGAGCAACATCAACTCATCAGACAAGTATGCCAGACAACCAGATCCTTTGGAGGAGACCCTTTGACTAGTGACTTTGAAGAAGTAAAAACTCATTTCATGGCCCTAATCGCTTCAATAGGCTGAAACCACCCCCAACATGAGATTGTTGAACTCACACATGCACAAGTGTTGACCCTAATGGACCAGTCACACGGTCAGTTAGTTACATCAGCTACGGGATGGCAATCCTCGATCGACTAGCCACTGATCACTTTAAAAGCTTCAGGATGGAATCCACCAATTTACCAACACTAATTGCTGACATGATAGAGCAATTCCTTCAGTACTTTCCTCCATGCTACAGCTTACCTAGGAGCCACGGTTACAACTCCAGCACCTAGGACGCATCCAACATGATCATCTGAAGAAAAGGACTAAGTCGAGCTCTCGACTTTAAAAGAACGCTTCTCGGAAGGCTACTCGTGTTTTACATTTCAACAAATTTTACTTTCCAGGAAGTGATGAAATCTCCGACTATCTTTCACACTCGGATATGCAAGGAATACCTCCTCCTTCAAGGAAGTAGCCATATTCAACTTATCTTATATCCGATATGTTTACACCTACGAGACAAATCACAAGAAGACTTGATGTTGTGTAAACGAGGTTAAGTTTTTAAAATTGGAAAGAACCTTACTGACTATACACAACTCAAGCAAGAATACTTGATCGTATAATAGTATAGTATGGTAAATCCGAGTCGAACACTAGGAACGGATGTCAATTATGAATAATATGGAAATTGTTGTATAATGAAAACAGTAAATGAGGGGATGTTTTAGTTCCGTTAGAACAATTGACTAACAATTATGAAATGTAATTAGAACTTTAAATTAAATAATAAAGAGGAATACTTTATAAAACAATTAATCAAATAAAAATACTTGATTCAAATGATGGAAGAAATGTATTCACTTAGACTACTTTCCTTAGATTCCGATTATCACTTTATCGATTTGCTCAAACATTGGATTTTATTGCGACATAACTAATGAGATAACCCCTTTTCCGAAGTAAGTTAATCTAACACAATTAAGAAAGACACAAAGTTGTTTTCAACATGCTAATTGTTCAACTAACGTTGCCCACCAAATTGTGTTCTAAATTAAACATACGCCGTTTATGTGATTTATCCTAATAACTTGAATCAACAAAGTCTATAGTTAATTAAAACTATCTTGCTCATTAAAGGTTATTAACAATTATTCATCATAGCCTATCAAACTCAATATATCTAGCAATAATCATCAACCGCAACCAATAATTATCAATAATTTACTATTCACAAGGAAATCAATCTCGATTAAATAATAAACCACACTAGGTAATCGCAAATAAACAATTAATAATCAAGGATCATCGAATAAACACGTAAACATTCATAAAATCCAAAAGCTTTTGCAAATCAATAATCAAACCATCATCTAAGCAAATACATAAATAGTTTAGCCACTCATAACTTTACAGAAACTCAGAATTGAAAATGAAATCGAAATCATAAAGGATAAGTGTTTTCAAACTGAGAAACCAAAAGAATGAATGAACCCATGAAAACCTTTGATTCTCTAAGCTTTTAATCCTTCAGAATGCTCCTGGAATGAGGTTGAAATGATTGAAAATCGGCTGGAGAGAAAACTAGGGTGATAACCCTAAAAATGAAGTGAAATTAGGGTTTTATCACATTCTGTCAAATTAATCCATACGCCGTATGGAATTTTCATACGTTGTATGGATGTAAAAAGTCCACGGTCCAAGCCCGTGTAACTGGCAGCCCGACTTACTCAATCCATACGCCGTATGTATTTTCCATACACCCTATGGATGTCAAAATCTAACTTTTCATCAATTCGACTTCTCTTCTTCAAGCTTCAACTTTTTAACTCTTTTCTTCAACATTAGCTCGTTTCCTACTTCACTTCCAATTCAAGCTCCAATAAACTCCTATACGCAAATATGAACAAAATAAGTATCGTATTCAAATAAAATGCATAAAAAATCTATTGAACAAAGGGGTGATTAGTACTATAATCTAGTACATTTTGGCGTTCATCAAACATCCCCCACTTGAATCCTACTTGTCCTCAAGTAGACTATCGATTAAAAACTTTCAAGAACTTTCAATATGAACGACAAATAAAAGTGCAAAAGGACTTACATACTAACTATATTTTCACAAACCAAATTCTTATCCTAAAATTGCTTCTATTATATACCTTAGAAATCAAGAAACTCTTCTAGGAAAGCAATTTTTCATATATTATTTTTAGGCAAAAAAGATAACTCACAATAATTATCGATATTGTTGTCCACCTAAACAATCTATAATTCAGATGTTGAGCTCAACTTATTATTATTCTAGCAGCCTTTTCCCTTTATTCTCAATAGCAAAATACCCTTGTAGAACTAACGTGCCACAATTCTCCACATAGTGAATATCCAATTAAATCAATCATTTTTCAAACCAAGACATTGGTGACAGGTCTGTACCTTAGTATAACAGAGCGACATAACTTGGCCTTGGTTTTTCAATTCATGAGTTCTTTGTACTCTTTTCTTAATTTTATTTTTTTATCATATATACTGACGGAAACCAGGTCTGTACTTACGTACAACAGAGGAGACAACACCCAATATATTCCCAAATGTTGATAATTAGGATTCCAAAATTATGGATTATAACACGTTATCATATAAGGATTAAGACTAAGGTCATACCTTGTTAAGAGATCCTCTTAGGATAAATCATACTTTATGCATTAAATTTCTTAAAAGCACAATAACTTTCATATAGATTGCATATCGATACATCATATGATGAACTATCTAATATTTAAAATTAAGTTCATTTCATCCTTTGTATTCCCAAAATGTGTTACAAGATTTTACAAAACTTACACTGAATACAATTTTAAAAGAAAAATTTGGGCTGAAAAATGATTAACATAAAATGCCCTTTATCTTGAAATTTGCCAATATTTACCATTCATAATTTAAGGACAACAGACTTCTTTTCCCCCATCCCCCACTTAAAAATATGAAATGTCCTCATTGCAAAAATAACAATAATATAGGGAATAGAAAAGAAGGGAACAGAAACTTCCCTGAGCTATCTTCAATATAGAAGCTAGACTGAACCCTTTTAACAACCAGCATCCTCTTCCATAAGCTTATTTTACACCTAACAAAACCAAATAAATAATTAAGAAAAACAACGGGTTGTCTCTCGAAAGCGCTTTTGTTTATCACGTCGTTAAGCTCGACACTGTGCTTCATCACTTAATTGAGATTCATCTCCAAATCACGTTCAGAGTCCCTTGCATCCCCATAATACTTCTTCAAACGGCTTCCATTCACCTTGAATGTCATACCAGAATGACCTTTTAAATCCACAGCTCCAAAAGGGTAAACCTTATCGACGATGAAAGGTCCTGTCCAACGCGTCTTCAACTTCCCAGGAAACAAATGCAGACGAGAAAGGTATAAGAGCACCTTGTCACCTTCCTTAAATGAATTATTCAATTTTAAGCGCGAATCATGCCATTTCTTGGTACGCTCCTTATAGAGTCGAGCATTATCATAAGCATTTATCCTTAACTCCTCTAGTTCCTGCAACTGAGCCAATCTTTCTTTCCCTACCGCATGATCATCGAGATTGCAGTGCTTCAATGCCCAATAGGCTTTGTATTCCAACTCAAATGGCAGATGGCAAGCTTTTCCATAAACGAGTCTGTAAGGCGTAGTTCCAATGGACGTTTTAAAAGCAGTCCTTGCGGCCCATAATGCATCATCCAGCTTATTTGACCAATCCTTCGGATTTCCGTCAATTGATCGTTCTAAAATACGCTTCAAAATGCGATTGGTCACTTCAACTTGTCCACTAGTCTGTGGATGATAAGCAGTAGAAAACTTGTGATTGACTCCATACTTCTTCAAAACTTTCTCTAGTTGTGCATTTGCAAAATGCGTTCCACGATCACTAATCAACGCCTTGGGTGTCCCAAATCGCGAAAACAACTGTTTGAGAAACTTTATCACCACTCTCGCGTCATTAGTAGGTAATGCTTTTGCTTCAGCCCACTTCAAAACATAATCAACAGCCACTATGATATACTTGTTTCCGTTGCTTGGTGGAAATGGTCCCATAAAATCTATCCCCCAAACATCGAAAATTTCGCTAACCATGATAGGGTTTTGTGGCATCTCATCTCTTTTAGAAATTCTTCCAGTTCGTTGGCAAGCATCGCATTCCTTCATAAACTCGTATGCATCTGTCGCACCCCCAAATTCGGGTTGCAGAAGCAAATTGGGTCGGGGTGCGACTAATCAATAACCACAGCACAAAGATATAATGAACGACTCTATATGCGTCGTTTTACAACTTGTATTGATAAAATCAAAATTTACATCAAAATATAGTTTACATTAGCTTAGTTGAAAATTGAGAGATTTACATACATAATTAAATTATACAAAATATAATAATGCAGCTAAATCTCTGAATGTTTGCATGCTAACAGGTGCTAATGATTCCTGATTTGGGCAGTCCAATCTACTGTTGTGTACCTGTGATACATGCTAAAATGGGTCAGCAAAACGCTGGTGAGCTCACAGGTTTGTATGTCAACACATATTGTATGAACCGCAAGATTTAATTGAATTTAAATTACATTTAAGCAAAATAAAAGTTTTACAGCCATGAGCACATAGTCTGAGCTTAACTAGATGTGTCAAGTCCACATTTAAGGTATCCTGATCGAGGTGCCTTCCACGAGTGCCTAATCTACACTCATCTGAACAAATATTAGTACATCCGTTTACCCAGTTAGTGCATGCTAACCCAGACGAGGAGGGTCAATCCTATATGGTACCATATACTAATATTCATGCTACAACGTATTGCCAAACTATGCTGAGGAGGGCTTTGAAAGATTAGTGGGATAACTCATGTAGTAATTGTTTGTTTTCGTACTTGCGTTCATATAGTTAAAATAAAACGAGCAATGATATCACACTCCTGAGTAAAACAGTAAAGTAGGGGCTATGAGACTCACCTGAGTCTTGAGAGTTTTAATTAAAAAACTTGAGTTGATTAGACGAAATGTGTTGTCCGAAGACTGGTAACCTGAGGGTGTCCACGACACGCGATGGTTATAAACGTGAGTAGGTATCTATATAGACTACCTTTGTAGTTGTTCGTCCACCTAGAATGTCCAAATTACTACGATTTGGTTGATTTGATTATGTTTTAAAAACGTGTAAGGTAGGAAATCGGGTACGGGGGTCCGGGGGCAGCGCCCCTAGTAGCGGGGTCCAAGGGGTGGCAACCCCTGGTGGTCCAAGGGGCAGAGCCCCTGGCTGGGGTCGGGGCTTAAACAATTAGGATTCAATTATAGGCGACACTTAGACAAGTGTCGCCAGAAGTGTCGGTTAGGAGTGTCGGGTATTGAATTTGCGACACTTAGGCAAGTGTCAGGAAAAAGGGGTTTTATGAGACGCTTAGGCAAGTGACGCAAAATTAGGGTTTTTAGCGACACTCAGTGCGTCACTTAAGTGATGCATTAAGTGACGCTACGCTGCACTGGTCTATGCGACACTTGCGTCTATTGGCCGGATTTTGAGCCAAAAATGTGTTTTCCGGTTTCCGTTTGACTTGAAACTTTTACCCAACCCATATTTTGACATTTCAAGCTTAAATAAACAACTTTTATGAAAAACAAATGAAATCTAAGAGTTTTTGAGAATTGTCCGGAATCTTACAAGTTTACGCGAGAGAAATCCGGAAAGATAGAAATGTAGATCGTTGCGAGGTGAACGTTTTTCTCCAAATGGGCAAGACAATCTGAGGTCATTTGAAGGTGTTCTTTTGTGATTTAAGGTGGGTGTTGGTGGTGTGTTTGAAAAAGAGAGAGTGAGGAGGAGATGATAATGTTGGAAGTGAAGGGTGGGGAGGCGTTCCCTCCCCTTTTTAGGCCGGCTTGGTGGGGTCCACGGGTGTGAACTTCACCCATTTTTCGTTCCCTGCGATTGCGTTCCGTGCGGTGCTCGTTTCTTCGATCGTTTAAACGTTAAATAATTATTTTATACGTTTAATTATACGTTTTAAAATACAAATGTTTATTCAATATTTTTGTTGAAGTATTTTACCAAATACTTTATATTTGATTTATAAAATATAACTTAACTTCGTTTTGATGGTTTGCGTGCTTAATATTCTAATCGCGTAGAAGTTTGTTCGTACGATACGAAGTAATTGTGGAATACTATTAAAATAATATTTTGAGTAAAATAGTGTTATTAAATAATGTTATATTATTTAATAAAAATTTTCACCAACGTCCGTATTAATTGATCCGAATTACATTCGATTTGAATTGTGTACGATTTAATCAAATCGCATAATTGTATATATTCAACAATATATATTTCGATACATTAATTAGCCTAACACAAAACTAGTTACATGTATTAACAGTTGATTAGGCACTAATCACTAGTCCTAATTTGGCGGGTGTCACATTCTCCCCCTGTAGAAGAATTTTGTCCCGAAATTTAGTTCGAGGTCGTGTTTGGAGTAGCTTCAGCGAATAACTGAGGACACTTGAGTCTCATTTGGTCTTCCCATTCCTAAGTGAATTCCGGCCCACGCCGCGAATTCCACCTGACCTTGATGATGGGAATACGACTTTGTTTAAGATGTTTGACCTCACGGTCCATGATCTCGGCGGGTTCTTCAACAAAGTGAAGTTTGTCGTCGACATGAATTTCATCGATGGGAATAATAAATGTCTCAACGGACAGGCATTTCTTCATATTAGAAATGTGAAAAGTAGGGTGCACGCTGTTGAGCTCGGGTGGCAGCTGCAATCGATATGCCAGTGGACCAATCCTCTCGAGGATTTCAAAAGGTCCAATGTATCTGGGGTTTAGTTTTCCGCGTTTTCCAAAACGAATGACACCTTTCCAAGGTGAAACTTTGAGTAGTACTCAATCCCCAACCTAGAATTCGAGTGGTTTGCATCTCACGTCAGCGTAACTTTTCTGACGATCACGTGCGTCTTTGAGATTGTTTTGAATCTCGAAGATTTTCTCGGTTGTTTCGTGGATGAGTTCAGGACCAGTGAGTTGACTGTCTCCCACTTCGATCCAACAGATGGGTGATCGACACTTACGACCGTACAGTGCCTCGAAAGATGCAGCCTTAATGCTAGAGTGATAACTGTTGTTGTACGAGAACTCGCACAATGGTAGGTTTTTTCCCAGTTTACACCGAAATCAACTACGCAGGCTCGTAGCATGTCTTCCAGTGTTTGAATCGTTCGTTCACTTTGGCCGTCAGTTTGAGGGTGGTATGTGGTACTCATGTCAAGACGGGTACCCAATGATTTCTGAAATGATTGCCAAAAGTGATATGTGAAGCGACTATCCCTATCTGAGATAATCGAGATTGGAACGCCGTGTCGAGAAACAATCTCTTTGATGTAAATTCGCGTGAGGCGCTCCGTTTTATCGGTTTCCTTGATTGCGAGGAAATGAGCAGACTTTGTGAGACGATCCATGATTACCCAAATGGTATCGCAACCGCTCGATGATTTTGGTAGTTTGGTTATGAAATCCATGGCGATTTGTTCCCATTTCCATTGAGTAATCTCGGGTTGTTGGAGTAAACCATAAGGTTTCTGATACTAGGCTTTGACTTTTGAGCAAGTAAGACACTTACTGACGTATGTGGCGATTTCAGCTTTCGTATTTGGCCACCAATGAAATTCCTTGACGTCGTGATACATTTTGTCGGATCCCGGGTGGATAGAGTATTTAGACTTGTGAGCTTCATCCATCACCAAGTCTCGCAGGTTCCCAAAACTAGGCAACCAGATTCGGTTAGAAAGGTACCTAACTTCGTTAGGTTTGATTTCAAATTGTTTATCCATGCCCCGCAAGGATTCGTTTTTAATGTTATCGGGTTTCAGGGCTTCAAGTTGAGCAGCGAGGATCTGAATGTTTAGATCATTGTGAATTGTCATACTGAGGGCTCGGACTCGAAGTGGTTTTGTTCATTCTTTTCCACTGAGGGCATCGGCAATAACATTTGCCTTACCTGGATGGTATTTGATCTTGCAATCGTAGTCGGTAAGCAACTCGACCCACCAACGCTCCCTCATGTTGAGATCCTTCTGATCGAATATGTGTTGGAGACTTTTGTCGTCGGTAAAGATTGTGCACTTAGTGCCATAAAGGTAGTGTCTCCAGATTTTGAGGGCAAAGACGACAGCTCCTAGCTCGAGATCATGGGTGGTGTAGTTTTTTTCATGAATTTTCAGCTGTCGAGAGGCGTAGGCAATGACTTTGTCCCGTTGCATCAATACGCAACCAAGACCTTGATGAGAAGCATCGCAGTATACCATGAAGTCACCGGTGCCTTCGGGTAAGGATAGAATGGGAGCACTGCAAAGCTTTTGTTTCAAAAGTTGAAATGCTGACTATTGTTTATCAGTCCAATCAACTTCTTGTCTTTTGGAGTCAGTGTCATGAGTGGTTGGGCTATTTTTGAGAAATTTTCAATGAATCACCAATAGTACCCAGCAAGACCCAAGAATTGGCGTACTTCGATTGGAGTTGTTGGTGCTTGCCAGCACTTGATAGCCTCGATTTTTGATGGATCAACATGGATTCCTTGATTATTAATAACGTGTCCAAGGAATTGAATGGATTGTATCCAGAACTCATACTTGGAGTATTTAGCATATAACTCCTTGTGTCTGATTAGTTCTAGGATGGTTTTGAGGTGTTGTGCATGTTCACGTTCATCGCGCGAGTAAATGGGGATGTCATCGATGAAGACAATGACAAACTTGTCAAGGTAAGGTTTGCACACCCAATTCATAAGATCCATGAATACAGCTGGTGCATTTGTTAAACCGAAGGGCATTACCTGAAATTCATAATGCCCGTAACGAGTTCGGAAGGTAGTTTTTGGGATATCGGTGTCGCATACTCGGAGTTGATGATAACCTGACCGAAGATCGATCTTTGAATAAAAACTTGACCCTTGAAGTTGGTCAAACAGGTCATCGATACGAGGGAGTGAATATCGGTGCTTGACGGTCAATTTGTTCAACTCTTGATAGACGATGCACATTCTGAATGAACCATCTTTCTTTTTTACGAATAAGACCGGAGCTCCCCAAGGTGAAGAACTCGGTCTAATGAATCCTCTATCCAGGAGTTCCTATAACTGGGTGGACAGCTCCTGATGTTCAGATGGGGCTAATCGGTATGGTGCTCAGGCCACAGGTGCAACACCTGGCACGAGATCGATTGAGAACTCAACCTGTCTTGGTGGTGGTAGACCAGGCAGTTCTTCGGGAAAGACTTCTAGAAAGTCTCGAACGATGGGCACATCCTCAAGTCACTTCTCCTCTGACTTTTTCTCCATGATGTGTGCGAGGATGTCGGATACCCTTTTCTTAGAAATTTTTGGGTTTTTAGACAAGAGATGATGTTTAGTCTCGTCCTACCGGTCTCCTCCTGTATGATCAAAGTTCTACCGGCGGCGAGAGGGATGCGAACGACCTTATCATAACAAATGATTTCGGCTCGGTGTCTCGACAACCAGTCCATACCAATGATGACGTCGAAACTTCCAATTTCAACAGGCATAAGATCGATTGAAAAGGTTTCGTTGGCTAGGTTTAAAGTGCAATTAGGTATCACACTATCGGTTTCTATGAGTTTACCTTTCGCTAGTTCTACTGTGTACTTAACATCTAGAGCAACAGGGGTGATGTCAAGCGGTGGATAAAATTCATCAGAAATAAAGCTTCTATCGGCACCAGTATCAAACAGAACAGAAGCAGTTAAATTGTTGAGGAGGAACATACCCGAGACCATGTTAGGGTCTTCACGGGCATCCCCAGAGTTGAGTACGAAGGCTCTACCTCTTGGTTTGTTGTTGTTGTTCTTCAGCTTTGGGCATTCATTCCTGAAGTGCCCGGTGTTCCCACATTCGAAGCAGGCTTTTGATGGCCTGGTGTTGCTACTGTTGGGGGTATTGTTGGTGGATTTGGGAGCTCGGCAATCTTTGGTCGAATGTCCGTACCTCTTACAGTTGTTGCAAAGGGTACTACACAGACCATCATGGTGGCGGTTACACTTGGAACAATAGGGTTTCTTCCCAGTATACCCACGTTTGGTTTCAGTGTTGGAGGTGTAAGCTTGGATGGCATTGGGTTTCTTGTTTGGTTGGTCGTGGTGTTCAGTAGATTTGCGTTTGTTGTTGGAAGGGGTGGTGGATGCCTCACGGCTGACAATCATCACCATGAGTTCATGTGAAATCCGGATAGCACTTTGGATGGTAGTTGGCTTGGATGAGGCGACATTTCCCTGGATGTTCTCCGGGAGGCCGCGGATGTACTTCTTGATGTGTTTTTCGTTCGTGTCTACCAAACCCGGACATAGAAGGGTGAGTTGCTGGAATTTGGTGGTGTAACCAGCGATATCTTTGCCTTGAACAGTTAAATGCCAGAATTCTTCCTCCAACCGGTGGAGTTCCTCGGTGGGGCAATATTCGTCCCTTAGCATTTTCTTCAGGTCTGCCCAGGGGAGTTGGTTTGCTACATCAATGCCCACAGAACTGGCATGAGTATTCCACCATGTGAGTGCACCTTCTTGAAAGGTGTAAGTAGTGAATTTGACCTTGCTGTCTTCCGTGCAGTTGCACAAGCTGAAGACAGATTCAATATTTCGATCCACCTGATTAGACCGATGGCACCTTCCGTGCCCTTGAAATTTAGCGGCTTGCAGCTTAGAAAATCCTTGTTAGAGCAAGGTTAGATGACAGGAGTAGTGTCAGCAGTGTCATCACTTCTCCTAGAAGTTCAGCATGATTCCCGAGTAGCTAGCGCTTCGGCCACAGCTCGGGAAACGAGGGCAGCAATATCAGCATCGCTGTAACTTTTCTTCTTTGGCGGCATGATTCTTCAAGAAAGAAACAAGAGATACATGAGAGATGGTACCAGAATGATAATTGAGATAGATGTATATATAAAAGTGGTAATATACACATCACAATGTAAAGACCAATATTGTAGAGTAATAGAGAGAAATTGTCAATTGATATTACAGAGTTAAATGATTACAGACAATTTCGAGTTACGAGTTTCAAAAGTTACAGACTTAGGTAATTTGCAAAAGATGCCGGGAATTATTACATCCGGTAGAATGACATAGATCCTACGGAAGAACAATAGATTACAAAATAGTTACTACACTAATCTTGGTTTAGATTGAGTTGTGGAAGCAGTGAGGTGAGATGGTCCACAGACTCTGCAAGTCTGCTACCCATTCTGAGAGCATCCTCGGTTTCACGCAGGCGCGTCTCACATTCTTGCTACCTTGATTGTAAAACTGAGATCTTGTTTCAGTTACTGATTACTTGGTTATGAACGATCTCCATGGTTTATCTGGTATCTTCCACTTGGTCGTGAGTTTGGGTCAAGGTTTCAGAGATGTCCGCTTGACCTATGTATAACTGGGTGATACCGTCTTGAGTTTGCTCCATCCAGTTAGAGCGAATATTGCGTTGTTCGATTTCCATGTTGTGTAGCCTACTTTCGTGGTGGTGCACTCGAGCAACTAACATGGGGACAGTGAAGTGAGGGGTTCTTGGGTATAGGGAGAGACTTCCATGATGGAAAACCCTCCATTAGTTGCGGGGAGTTGGATTCCTTCCTCGTCCCTCCAGGTGTCGAGTTGGTTTGATAACCATCACCATTGGCTTGTTGTTGTTTGCCTTTGGGGCTGGTCATTGAGTCGGTTTTGAGTGGAATATGGACAAGTTCAAGGCAACCCAGTGTTCCTCCTAGCTACCCTCGAGTTTCGTGATCCATACGGATGAGAGCAAGACGAATTGGGTGGTGTGTTTGCCATTTCTGAGACAAAGCGTAGAAAGAATGAGGCCTATATTCATATATATAATATAGCCTAAGATTTGTAGAGAGGTATATCTATGTATATATATATATATATATATATATATCACATAATAGCCTATTGAGTGTCTAGCGCAGACATGTTTGAGTCCCGGTTTATCGAGGTCAGATTCAACTAGTGTATCCTGTTCAGTCATGACTCCTTTCAAATCTCACATCATATTCATTTAATTGTACATAGTTGATCAGGCTATGTTAAATTAAACTAATACAATATAGTCACTGAACCTAATCATACTTAATGAGGAATACTGCCTAACGGTCATAGTCTAGGGCCACTAAATGCAACCTAGTTCACCATAACCTTAGGCTCTGATACCAATCTGTCGCACCTCAAAATTCGGGTTGCGGAAGCAAATCGGGTCGGGCGCGACTAATCAATAACCACAACACAAAGATATAATGAACGACTCTATACGCATCGTTTTACAACTTGTATTGATAAAATCAAAGTTTACATCAAAATATAGTTTACATCAAAATATAGTTTACATTAGCTCAGTTGGAAATTGAGAGATTTACATACATAATTAATTTATACAAAACATAATAATGCAGCTAAATCTCTGAGTGTTTGCATGCTGACACGTGCTAATGATTCCTGATTTGGGCAGTCCAATCTACTGTTGTGTACCTATGATACATGCTTAAAAGGGTCAGCGAAACGCTGGTGAGCTCACAGGTTTGTATGTCAACACATATTGAGAGAACCGCAAGATTTAATTGAATTTAAATTGCATTTAAGCAAAATAAAAGTTTTACAGCCATAAGCATTGATGCGCTGCGAGACGTCCGTGTGAAGACGGTGCTCGGACCGCGATCGTGTTTGTTTTAAATTTGTATTTGCTGGGGTCTAAGTATGACTTACTGATACTGAACCAAAAGGTTAGTAGATGGTAAGTATGACCTAGAGTCGTTCTTAAAGAGAAACTGAATTGAAACAGAAGGAATCCAATCAATCTTTCTTTTCTAGTAAATATTAAAAGAGTACGTTGAGGGTTTTTGGTTCAGTTAATTAATTAAACTAATTAAAGCGAATAAAAGATAATTGTAAATCAGATAATAAAAGGAGTATTTGTTGTGAGTTCGTTAGCTTATAATGTGGGACGATGACTTATAGGGGGAACGTTTACTAAATTTGGTGTGTTCACTAGACTTGGTAGTTTATGGCATAACTGATAGATTCCCTATTAGTCGGTTATCAACTAATATGTCACGAGGAACAACGGTGTCATGATTCTGATCAGACAGACAATGCTCAACTCTCCACACTCTCCTGTGAGGGAGTCAGTGGCCCTTATTATTGAGCACATCTTACTCGTGGGCAAAGGAATAGAGTAGCATGTCCACAACAAGTCTAACCGTTCTTAATACCATAAGGACTATAAGGTTAGCAAACTATTAACTTAGCAAATATGTTTGGACTTAGTTGATCAATTCCTATTAATGAATTTTAAGCGTGGTAAGCAAAGGAAGGTGTTGAGGTTTCTTGCGTACCTTACTTTATATTTCATAAGTTAAGGAAAAGTATCGATTTAGATTGGATTTCAAAACTTGCCTTTCTCAATATAATTAACAAATCCCTAGGTTTTCGTAAATGGTTGTTTAGCCTATAGCCTACCTAATCTAATCTAAACTAATCTAATCTAATAAAAGCAATAATTAAAATGCTGATGGCTTTTTGCATAGAGTTAAACCCAGACCATGTCAGAAAATGCTATGGTAGTCCACAATGTATTTAATCGTTTACCGATGTTTCCATTGTGGATTCAATTTCTTCACGATGTTTACATGATAAGTACATTGTGATTCTAAGTGTACAATACTCATGGTACTTCCACGTAATCACATTGCATTTTATGATGCACGCATAATGTTACAATTGAAACCATAGTTTTACACAGATAACTATTGACCAAGTAGTGAGGTTCGCGACTCCTCTTTACAAGGTTACAATCACGTTTGTTAATCGAAAGGCGAATGTAGGTTTTAGGTTGAAAATCATAAGATAAGTCCGTTCATAAAGTTTCCATTTTATAATGTCGATCCATAATATAACTACCTTCGGTCGTTCTGACTTCCATACATTTGTACTCCGCCATAAGCGTTTCCAGTACTATATCTAAGAACAGTCGAATAGGGGCCGTCATATTATTTCACGACATATTTAAAGTCATCCCACAATTATATATACTAACTACATCACAACAAATACAATAGTAATCTACTCGCTAATCATGGCATAAACTATCTCTAGCATAATTAAAGTATACATATTTAATCAAGATAGATAAGGATAGAAATAACCGAGATTAGTATGCGAGAAGGAATAGACTTGAATTAATAAGAGTTGCTCCAAGCGTACACCGACGATTACAATTGCGTTCCTCACCGAGGATTACAAACACATTCCTTGCTACTAGCCTAATACTAATTTAAAACAAAGAAAGAAAGAAAAGAAAGCTAGAAGAAAGTGTGTGTTGGTGTGTATTTCTTCCAAGGTGTGAGGTGTGTGTTTCAAATGAACCCATGCCTCCTATTTATAGAGGAGTTTTGGTGCATTTTAGCCAAACGTAGCACACAGTAGCAAAAGGTGGAAAAGGTAGTAGCACCAGGTACAAAAGGCGAAAAAAGGAGTGGCACCAGGTACGAAAAGTAGGAAAAGGTCTAGCACCGGGTACGCAAAAGTACGAAAAAGCGCAATCCATGCGGGTGGCGGGCAGCCGGCGGCGGCTGGCTGCCAGCAGCCGGCGGCGGCTGGCTGCCAGCAGCACCAGTCCGCTGCCGGTTGCTGCGTTTCTCAATTCGTGCATGTTTTCTTCGTTATGCGTCCGTTTGCGTTGATTCTTTTTGCGTTGGATTCGTAATTCAAAAACGAATCTTTTGATGAAAAGAAATCCCAAAAATATATCTCTGGACTTTAGATGTGTCGTACGAATCGTTTGGATCTTCCGGAGTGCGTAGAATCTTCGTTCTTCGCCCGTTTTAGTTGATTCTTCTTCTGTTGGATTCGTAATTTGAAAACGAACATCTTGGGACAAATAGATGTTGGTGATGGGCTCTTTTTTCTTGAAACCTTGTTCCGGTATTTGGAATCTTCAAACGTGCGTGGAATCTTCGTTTTTCATCCGTTTTGCTTGATTTTTATCGTGCGACCTGTTTTTGACTATCTTGGCATAATGCTATTGGTTTGTAATGTTTTTGAGTTAAAATGCCAAGAATCGTTCCAGAATGAGAGAGATATCGGTAGTAAAAACGTGACTTTTTACGCGATATCAAGTATCGCACACTTAGAACTTTGCTTGTCCTCAAGCAAACTCGATTTTCAACATGTTAAAAATAAAATAATTTTAAGGTGGAACTTTTTACTAAGAGGTTTTGGGAAAGTAAAATACTTGTTCTTGGAAAAGGAAGGATTGTAATCTTTAGGAGCATGCTTGTGATCTTTGATCTTGGATACATGACTAGGCGATCCTCTCAAGGTGGTCACTCAAATCACTCAAAGTGTTTAGGGTTTCCTATTCTAATATTATCAATCACTCAGAATGCCAGTCATGTATCGTTTATCGTCATAGGCTTGATCGAGAATCAAATCGTTACCTTTTTGGTGAGTGTGAAGTCGATCTAGCCATCATCATTCAAGGAGAGGGGGTGTAAGGTTTTTGGAGTGAAAGGTTGGTGGTATGAGAGGAGGTTTTGATTTTTGATTTTCTTTTTGTCGAAGTTGGGATTTTTGGGAGATTGACGCCTTTGGATATTTGCGGAAGGAGTCTTTTTCTCCTATTGATTTCCTTTTTCTTCGGATTTTTTTTTTTTTTTTTTTTTTTGCGGCGTCAACCCCTTGTGATTTCTCTTTGATCATCTCTGAAACTTTTTATGAAGCTTGAAGGATGCTTTTGAGTAGGTGAGGGGTAACGTATCTATTTTTCTTTTGGGAGTATGGTTGTACAGCTGGGTTTTAGAATGATGTGATTCGATCTCCTTTTCACTGACCAATCTGGATTCGAAATGTATAACAGGAGCAAGTTCTGATTCTAAACGCATACATCGGCACACTCAAGAATCGAAAAAGTGAAGCATTAAAAGTGAATGCTTTTCTTATGGCTCAAGATACCTCATGAATCGAAAGTTGGGTTGTTGTGTGCCTAGTCATACGATGCTCTTTATGTGATTACAAAACTGATTTTTCAAAAGAGTTTGTATTTTAATTATCCTTTTTCCCAAAGTAAATCATTCTTTATCTAAATTTTTTCATTTTCAACACATTTTTGAAAATTTTGTTTACTTTTTGGAGAAAGATGGTCTAATAAAGGGCAACGATTTTAGAATCAAGCGTATACCATTATCCATTTTACAGTAGTGCAACTACTGCTATCCCACACTTAAAGAAACATCGTCCTCGATGTTATACTAAGCTCTGAACTCCCACACTTAGGGTTTTAAACATCTAAGGTGCATTCTTTTAGTGTGTGTTGGGTTTGAATCCCACACTTAGTTATAAGCTTATTGGATATGGTATATTTAAAACAAATGAAAAAGACGGTATAGAAGTACTCCCGGGTGGTTGCAGTGTTCCTTTGGTGCATGTGCCGGATTTCGTCTTCCTTGTTGCAGTCTTGATCAAGTCTTCTTGTGATTGGTCTCGTAGGTATGAACACGTCGGATATACTTTTTCTCCAGGTGTTGATGCATCCTTGCAGGCTGGAGCATGCTTTGTATGATCCGGGTGTGAAAGATAGTCGGAGATTTCATCACTTCTTTGAAAGTAAAATTGCAGAAACGTAAAAACACAGGTTGCCTCCCGAGAAGCGCTCTTTTAAAGTCGAGAGCTCGACTTAGTTCTTTCTTCTTCAGATGATGCTGGATGTGTCCGTGGTGCTGGAGTGATCACTGTGGTTCCTAGGTAAGCTGTAGCGTGGGGGAAAGTATTGCAGGAATTGTTCTATCATGTCGGAAATGAGAGTTGGTGGAGTGGTGGATTCCATCCTGAAGCTCTTGAAGTGGTCAGTGGCTAGTCTGTCGAGGATTGCCATCCCATAGCTGATGTATCGAACTGCCCTTGTGACTGGTCCGTTAGGGTCAATTCGAGTGCAGGTGTGAGTTCGAACAATCTCACGCTGGGGGTGGTTTCTTCCTATTGAGGTGATCAAAACCATGAATTGAGTCTTCACTTCTTGAAAGTTTTCAGCTAAAGGGTCTCCTCCAAAAGATCGGGTTGCTTGGCATACTTGTCTGATGAGTTGATGCTGCTCACGATCGAAGGGAAAATCTGAGTCCGTGAAGACGTAGATTAACTTGCTGAATATTTCGCAATACCCGTTGCGGTAAGCGTCAATTTCTATGTCTTCTTCCTCGTACATTCCACGCAGTCGATCTATTACATAGGATGCTAAGTTGACTGGTGACATGTTCCAATATCGTGCTGGAATGTCACGAGTGTTTTCTTCAAATGCTGCATGATTTAGCTCATCCACTATTAGTTCGACGTGATGTCCAATGGTGGAGTGAATGACGATCCTGAAGTTTTCTGGAGTTGTAAGATGTTCTCCAGTTTCGATGAGATCTAGAAGATTTCTAAGATCTCCCACCATTCTTATGTCAGCATAATTCTGTGGATTTCCAGTAGCTCTCTCAAGATGGGTCCTCATTGATGCTAATGTAGCCTTTTGACTTGATGAGTAGGGGAAGGCTGATCCGGCCAAGGCACAATATACTTTTTGTTATATTTGCCTTTGGTTGTTGCAGAACTCGATTTCTCCCATTGGGTAGTCTGGTCTTTCTGGCTGTTGAGCTTCTCTGGTGACTTGTTCTTGAAGGGAATCGGAGAATTCTCGGATATGTCTGAGCAAAGTCTGGGGTACTGGTTCTCCATAGTTGGCGAGATATGAATCATATTCTTGTTCAATCTGCCTTATCAAGTGTCTCTGAGCGGTGTTGTATTCATTGGTTGACTCTTTGATAGCTTCCACAATGATGCGTACATCGTCGTTTTCATCAATCAGATCAATCATTTCCTCGTGAGTGTCGATGAGGGGAATCTCTAATCTCTCAGCTGTGATGACGGGTGAATTTGGTGGAGCAAGAGGAGTTTTTGGAATAGAGCGTTCATCGATAGTGACGTCAATAAAATCACCGTCAAATTCAACACTCTGGTAGTCGGAATCTTCGTCTCGTGAATCTGGGAATTGGTGGAACTCTTCATCTGAGGGTGCGTTGTTGAAAGGTTGGGTGCTGTCGACCTTGACGGTCCTGACTTCCGTGATGGTGTTTTGAAGGTTTTCTTCAACAAAGCTTCCTGGTTGTCTTGCCTTATATGCAGAAATTCTCTGTAGGAGTTTAGCATACAAGTCAGGGTGATGTGATGTTCGGAGTTCTTCTTCGAAAGTCTCTATGTCTCGGAGTCGGGTTCTGGTGAAGGGTTTTGATGGATCGAGATAAGAGTCGAGAATGTTTCCCATTCTTTTGAGATGAGTGGATCTAAGCTCTTGGTGGATGGCTTCGTAATCAAAGGATTCTTCTGATGAAGTGTAGCTTGCGCAGTCTTGTATCCTCTTGACTTCAGCCATCTGTGGTGAATCAGTTTGATCTTCATCTTCCTCCATTTCTTCCTCTTCCTCAGGTTCGTCTTCCATTTCTTCCGTTCTTTCATTTTCCTCTGCTAGTTCTTCCTCTTCTTCCTCAGGTTCTGATTCGTCCTCCTCAGATTCTTCTTCTTCCTCAACTTCCTGATACTCCTCATCCTCGTCTCGGTCTGTCTCAGTATCGTAGATTAAGGTTGTTGGGCGAGTGAAGCATCATTCTTCTTCGGGGTCTGATTTGTCATCGGAACATATTCTGCATGTTGATATAGCGTGGCATTCTTCTTGCTCTGGTGTATAGTCCGGTTGGTCGATCTTGTAAGTGATGCTTTCACCATGTGCTCGTAGGACAATCGTGTGGTTATACACATCAATCACTGCTCTGGCTGTGTTCATAAATGGTCTTCCAAGGATAATCGGGATGTTTATGTCCTCGTGGATATCCATTACCACGAAATCAGTCGGAAAGAAGAATTTGTTAACTTGAACTAAGACGTTCTCAGCTATTCCTTTTGGGTATCTAACAGATTGGTCAGCTAGCTGGACAGTCATCTTAGTGGGTTTCAAATTTTCAAGTTCTAGCCTTTTAAACAGGGAGTAGGGCATAAGGTTAATGCTGGCTCCTAGGTCGGCCAAGGCGCTGATATCTCCGGATTGGTAAATAGAACAAGGGAGTGTGAATCTACCGGTATCTCCTAGTTTTTCTGGAAGGCTATTCTTAAGTAGGGCTGATGTTTCAGAACTAAAGGGAATGGTGTTTACTTCGGGCAGTTTATCCTTAGTGGATAGCAATTTCCTCATATATTTATTTCGACCGGGAACTCTAGACATGGTATCGAGAAATTTTCCGTCTAGATTAAAGGATGATAATTTCTTAGGTTGGGCTTTAAGTCTAGCGGGATAAGGGATCCTGACCTCTTTGTTCATGGTCGGAGTGGATTCCACAGCTGCTATCTTGATTGTGGGTTCTTCTTTTACTGGTACAGCAGCAGGGGGTGGAGTGGCTGCCTCATTTGCAGTAGTGAGTTGCTTTGCTTCCTCAACATGTGGGTTGTGAACCGTGTTGCTAGGCAAACTTCCTCTGGGTCTGTTATCAAGACGTTGTGCCAGTTGTCCAATTTGGGCTTCCAGATTCTTTAGCACGGCCAATTGGTTTCTCATAAAGAGGTCGGCTTGATCTTGTCTAGCGGACGTCTTTTGGTTGAGTAGGTGTTGACCTTGCATGAATTGGGTGAAGGCGTCATCTGAACTTGAAGCTGGGGCATTTTTCTTTACAGGTTGTTCAGCGGTTTGGGTTGTATCGGAAGTGGGTGCAGGAAGTGCGAGGGGTTGGTTATAAGAAGGCTGTGATTGTTGTGGGTAAGGTGGGTATCTAGGTGGGTATCGGGGTTGGTATGGTTGGTTGGTTCTTTGTGGGAATGGAGGTCCTCTAGGTTGGTTATTGTTTTGGTTGAAACCGGGTGGAAAATTCTGTGGTCGAGCGGGAAACTGAGCATAGTAGACTGTGCCGTCTACTTCTTCGTACTCCACTTGGTATTCACCAGATGGTTGCGGATTGGTGCAATGTTGACAGACTTGCACTTGGTGTACTTGGTGCTGTTGTTTCTTAAGTTCTCCAACTTGTTTGACAAGTGAGTCCATTTTCTCCGTTAATACTTTAAGTGCTTCAACTGGAACTGGATTTGATGCAGCGATAGGTGTTGAAGATGTAGAGTGATCTCCAGAGTTCCAATCATGGTGATGCATAGTCATGTTCTCTATCAGGTTCCATCCTTCTTCGTCGGTCTTTGCCATGAAGCTTCCTTGTGCAGCAGCATCGAGGGTGGTTCGGTGGTTGGGATCTAAACCATTGTGGAAGGTACACAATTGTGCGGATTTGTCGAGACGGTGATTAGGGCACTTCTTCAAGGCTCCTTTGAATCGTTCCCATGCGATGTATAATGACTCATCAAAAGCTTGTCGGAAATTCATGATGTCATTTCGAAGTTTGGTTTGTTTAGAAGGCGAAAAGTACTTGGTTAGAAACTTTATCGCCATTACCGTCCATGAAGGGATAGAGCCGGTCTCTAAACCTTCAAACCATGTTTGCGCATGATGAGTGAGCGAATAAGGGAAAAGATACAAGCGGATCGTGTCTTGGCTAATTCCGTTTTGTTTGTAGGAATTTGAAAGAGATATGAACTTGTCGAGGTGAGAGTTGGGGTCATCACTTGGCAATCCATGAAATTGACAGTGGTTTTGGATTAGTTGGATGATGTGGTGTTTATGCTCGAAAGATTGACCAGGGGTTTCAGGGTAGAGAATTGGTCCTCCTCTTCCTTCGATAGAGGGTTTACTGTTGTCAGCGTGAGTGATGCGTTCAGCCATTGCTTGTTCAAGCGCGGATTGCTTCTTTTCTCGTCGAATGGTACGTATTATAAGTTCTGGATCAGGGAAATTAAATAGTGGTGCAGATCTAGGGGAACAGGTCATACACTAAAAAGAAACAGTAAATAGAGAAAAACTAGAAATAAGGAAAGTATAAAATTAAGAAAAGTTTTTTTTTAGAAGATTTTATCCTAAGGGTTTACTAGAATTGGGATTGGTTGGGCCTCTGTATCGGACAGTTAGTCTCCCCAGCAGCGGCGCCAAAAACTTGATGCGCTGCGAGACGTCCGTGTGAAGATGGCGCTCGGACCGCGATCGTGTTTGTTTTAAATTTGTATTTGCTGGGGTCTAAGTATGACTTACTGATACTGAACCAAAAGGTTAGTAGATGGTAAGTATGACCTAGAGTCGTTCTTAAATAGAAACTGAATTGAAACAGAGGGAATCCAATCAATCTTTCTTTTCTAGTAAATATTAAAAGAGTACGTTGGGGGTTTTTGGTTCAGTTAATTAATTAAACTAATTAAAGCGAATAAAAGATAATTGTAAATCAGATAATGAAAGGAGTATTTGTTGTGAGTTCGTTAGCTTATAATGTGGGACGATGACTTATAGGGGGAACGTTTACTAAATTTGGTGTGTTCACTAGACTTGGTAGTTTATGGCATAACCGATAGATTCCCCTATTAGTCGGTTATCAACTAATATGTCACGAGGAACCACGGTGTCATGATTCTGATCAGACAGACAATGCTCAACTCTCCACACTCTCCTGTGAGGGAGTCAGTGGCCCTTATTATTGAGCACATTTTACTCGTGGGCGAAGGAATAGAGTAGCATGTCCACAACAAGTCTAACCGTTCTTAATACCATAAGGACTATAAGTTTAGCAAACTATTAACTTAGCAAATATGTTTGGACTTAGTTGATCAATTCCTATTAATGAATTTTAAGCGTGGTAAGCAAAGGAAGGTGTTGAGGTTTCTTGCGTACCTTACTTTATATTTCATAAGTTAAGGAAAAGTATCGATTTAAATTGGATTTTAAACTTGCCTTTCTCAATATAATTAACAAATCCCTAGGTTTTCGTAAATGGTTGTTTAGCCTATAGCCTACCTAATCTAATCTAAACTAATCTAATCTAATAAAAGCAATAATTAAAATGCTGATGGCTTTTTGCATAGAGTTAAACCCAGACCATGTCAGAAAATGCTATGGTAGTCCACAATGTATTTAATCGTTTACCGATGTTTCCATTGTGGATTCAATTGCTTCACGATGTTTACATGATAAGTACATTGTGATTCTAAGTGTACAATACTCATGGTACTTCCACGTAATCACATTGCATTTTATGATGCACGCATAATGTTACAATTGAAACCATAGTTTTACACAGATAACTATTGACCAAGTAGTGAGGTTCGCGACTCCTCTTTACAAGGTTACAATCACGTTTGTTAATCGAAAGGCGAATGTAGGTTTTAGGTTTAAAATCATAAGATAAGTCCGTTCATAAAGTTTCCATTTTATAATGTCGATCCATAATATAACTACCTTCGGTCGTTCTGACTTCCATACATTTGTACTCCGCCATAAGCGTTTCCAGTACTATATCAAAGAACAGTCGAATAGGGGCCGTCATATTATTTCACGACATATTTAAAGTCATCCCACAATTATATATACTAACTACATCACAACAAATACAATAGTAATCTACTCGCTAATCATGGCATAAACTATCTCTAGCATAATTAAAGTATACATATTTAATCAAGATAGATAAGGATAGAAATAACCGAGATTAGTATGCGAGAAGGAGTAGACTTGAATTAATAAGAGTTGCTCCAAGCGTACACCGACGATTACAATTGCGTTCCTCACCGAGGATTACAAACACATTCCTTGCTACTAGCCTAATACTAATTTAAAACAAAGAAAGAAAGAAAAGAAAGCTAGAAGAAAGTGTGTGTTGGTGTGTGTTTCTTCCAAGGTGTGAGGTGTGTGTTTCAAATGAACCCATGCCTCCTATTTATAGAGGAGTTTTGGTGCATTTTAGCCAAAGGTAGCACACATTAGCAAAAGGTGGAAAAGGTAGTAGCACCAGGTACAAAAGGCGAAAAAGGTAGTGGCACCAGGTACGAAAAGTAGGAAAAGGTCTAGCACCGGGTACGCAAAAGTATGAAAAAGCACGATCCATGTGGGTGGCGGGCAGCCGGCAGCGGCTGGCTGCCAGCAGCCGGCGGCTGGCTGGCTGGCGGCGGCGGCTGGCTGCTAGCAGCACCAGTCCGCTGCCGGTTGCTGCGTTTCTCGATTCGTGCATGTTTTCTTCGTTATGCGTCCGTTTGCGTTGATTCTTTTTGCGTTGGATTCGTAATTCAAAAACGAAGCTTTTGATGAAAAGAAATCCTAAAAATATGTCTCTGGACTTTAGATGTGTCGTACGAATCGTTTGGATCTTCCGGAGTGCGTAGAATCTTCGTTCTTCGCCCGTTTTAGTTGATTCTTCTTCTGTTGGATTCGTAATTTGAAAACGAACATCTTGGGTCAAATAGATGTTGGTGATGGGCTCTTTTGTCTTGAAACCTTGTTCCGGTGTCTGGAATCTTCAAACGTGCGTGGAATCTTCGTTTTTCATCCGTTTTGCTTGATTTTTATCGTGCGACCTTGTTTTGACTATCTTGACATAATGCTATTGATTTGTAATGTTTTTAAATTAAAATACCATGAATCGTTCAAGAATGAGAGAGATATCGGTAGTAAAAACGTGACTTTTTACGCGATATCAAGCACATAGTCTGAGCTTAACTCGAGGTGTCAGGTCCACATTTAAGGTATCCTGATCGAGGTGCCTCCCACGAATGCCTAATCTACACTCGTCTGAACAAATATTAGTACATCTGTTTACCCAGTTAGTGCATGCTAACCCAGACGAGGAGGGTCAATCCTATATGGTACCATATACTAATATTCATATTACAACGTATTACCAAACTATGCTGAGGAGGGCTTTGAAAAATTAGTGAGATAACTCATGTAGTAATTGTTTGTTTTCGTACTTGCGTTCATATAGTTAAAATAAAACGAGCAATGATATCACACCCCTAAGTAAAACAGTAAAGTAGGGACTATGAGACTCATCTGAGTCTTGAGAGTTTAAATTAATAAACTTGAGTTGATTAGCCGAAATGTGTTGTCCGAAGACTGGTAACCTGAGGGTGTCCACGACACGTGATGGTTATAAACGTGAGTAGGTATCTATATAGACTACCTTTGAAGTTGTTCGTTCAACTAGAATGTCCAAATTACTACGATTTGGTGGATTTGATTATGTTTTAAAAACGTGTACGGCCCGTAGGTGATGGTTTGTGATGTTAATAATAATCTCTGAATTCATTTCATTATAATTAATAAGGTAGGAAATTGGGTACTGGGTCCGGGGGCAGCGCCCCTGGTAGCAGGGTCCAAGGGGTGGCAACCCCTGGCTAGTTCCAAAGGGCAGAGCCCCTGGCTGGGGTCGAGCTTAGACAATTAGGATTCAATTATAGGCGACACTTAGACAAGGGTCGCTAGAAGTGTCGGTTAGCAGTGTTGGGTATTGAATTTGCGACACTTAGGCAAGTTTCGGGAAAAAGGGGTTTTATGCGGCACTTAGGCAAGTGACGCAAAATTAGGGTTTTTAGCGACACTCAGTGCGTCACTTAAGTGACGCATTAAGTGACGCTACGCTGCACTGGTCTATGCGACACTTACGTCTGTTGGCCGGATTTTCAGCCAAAAACGTGTTTTCCGGTTTCCGTTTGACTTGAAATTTTTACCCAACCCATATTTGTACATTTCAATCTTAAATAAACAACTTTTATGAAAAACAAATGAAATCTAAGAATTTTCAAGAATTGTTGGGAATCTTACAAGTTTACGCGAGAGAAATCCGGAAAGATAGAAATGTAGATCGTTGCGAGGTGAACGTTTTTCTCCAAATGGGCAAGACAATCCGAGGTCATTTGAAGGTGTTCTTTTGTGATTTAAGGAGGGTGTTGGTGGTGTGTTTGAAAAAGAAAGAGAAAGGAAAGAGATAGTGAGGAGGAGATGATCATGTTGGAAGTGAAGGGTGGGGAGGGGTTCCCTCCCTTTTTTGGGCCGGCTTGGTGGGGTCCACGGGTGTGGACTTCACCCATTTTTCGTTCCGTGCGGTGCTCGTTTCTTCGATCGTTTAAACGTTAAATAATTATTTTATACGTTTAAATATACATTTTAAAATACGAATGTTTATTCAATATTTTTGTTGAAGTATTTTACCAAATACTTTATATTTGAGTTATAAAATATAACTTAACGTCATTTTGATTGTTTGCACGCTTAATATTCTAATCGCGTACAAGTTTGTTCATACGATATGAAGTAAAATGGTGTTATTAAATAACGTTATATTATTTAATAAAATTGTTCACCAACGTCCGTATTTATTGAACCGAATTACATTCGATTTGAATTGCGTACGATTTAATCAAATCGCATAATTGTATATATTCAACAATATATATTTCGATACATTAATTAGCCTAACACGGAACTAATTACATGTATTAAATGTTGATTAGGCACTAATCACTAGTCCTAATTTGGCGGGTGTCCTCCCTTGCTGTGTATGATGGCCAATAAAATCCCGCCTCAAACACCTTCCTTGTTGTGTATGATGGCCCATGATGTCCTCCCGTAGGACCGTTGTGACACTGGCTTAGAATAATTGTGCATTCTTCTCCATGAATGCACCTTCTCACCATACCGTCAGCACACTTCCTAAATAAATAAATAAAACGGGTCTTCCCAAAATGAATGTCGTAAAGCCGAGAAAAATATCTTTCTTTCTTTATACTTCATCTCGGCGGGAAGAGTGTTTGTAACTAAAAAGTTTGCGTAATCAGCGAACCATGGAAGTTCACTCATAATTACCTTCATCAAACTCTCATCGGGAAATGTGTCCTGAAATTCCGATTCATCTAACTTCTCTATCTCCGGATTTTCCAACCTTGAGAGGTGATCAGCGGCTAAATTCTCGTCTCCTTTCTTGTCTCAAATCTCAATATCGAATTCTTGCAGTAAAAGAATCCATCTTAGCAATCGTGGTTTTGCATCTTGCTTGCTAAACAAATACAAATGCAAAAACACTACAGTCTTTGACAGAATCAAATAGGATCGAAACTTATCAAATGCAAAAACAATCGCTAACAATTCTTTCTCTATCGTAGTGTAATTCTCTTGCGCGTCCGTCAAGGTTTTACTCGCGTAGTTAATAGGTTGAAACTTCTTGTCCACCCGTTGACCTAACACTGCTCCAACAGCATAGTCACTAGCATCGCACATTAATTCAAAGGGAAGATCTCAATTTGGACTAATCATAATGGGTGCAGATACTAACTTCTCTTTCAAAAGATTGAATGCATCTATACATTCCTTGGAGAACTCAAACTTGGCCTCCTTCTATAACAGTTTGTTCATCGGTCGTGCTATCTTTGAAAAATCCTTAATAAAACGTCGATAGAATCCTGCGTGCCCTAAGAAGCTTCTTATGCCCTTGACATTCGTCGGAGGTGGCAACTTCGCAATTGCCTTGATTTTTTCCTTGTCTACCTCAATCCCTACACTCGAAACTTGTGTCCTAATACAATCCCTTCTCGGACCATAAAATGGCATTTCTCCTAATTAAGCACAAGATTTGAATTCTCACATCTTTGCAACATTCTCCTCAAGTTGGCCAAACATTCATCAAAAGAATTCCCAAAAACGGAGAAATAATCCATAAATATCTCCATGTTGTCTTCAACCATGTCATGAAAAATTGCCATCATACACCGTTGGAATGTTGCGGGTGCGTTGCACAGACCGAATGGCATTCTTCTATATGCAAACGTTCCAAATGGACAGGTGAATATGGTCTTATCTTGATCGTTAGAATTGATGGGAATCTAAAAATATCTGGAAAAACCATCTAATAAACAGTAATATTCCTTTCCTGCTAGACGTTCGAGCATTTGATCAATGAATGGCAAGGGAAAGTGATCCTTACGTGTGGCATCGTTCAACTTCCTATAATCGATGCAGACTCTCCATCCAGTGATGGTTCTCGTGGGGATTAACTCGTTCTTCTCGTTGGCTACAACTGTCATACCTCCTTTTTTCGGTACAACATGAATGGGGCTTACCCATGGACTGTTGGAGATTGGGTATATCAACCCGGCATCTAATAACTTGATGATTTCTTTTCTCACCACATCCGTTACCTTAGGGTTTAAACGCCTCTGTGGTTGCACCATTGGCTTGAAGTCGGATTCCATAAGAATCTTGTGAGTGCAGTATGAAGGACTTATTCCCTTAATATCGTTTATCGTCCATGCTATCGCTCGCTTGTGTTCCTTAAGAACCATCAATAAGCTTTCCTTCTCCTCTGATGAAAGATGAGCTGATATGATTACCGGCAGGTCAGATTTCCCTTCCAGGTATGCATACTCCAAATGAGCGGGAAGCTCTTTCAACTCTAACTTGGGTGGCTCTTCGAATGAGGATTTAACTGATGACACCTCCTCTCTTGAACATGGAATTCCATGCTTAGTGATTCGTATCTCCGTTTTAATCGAGATTCCATTTGTCAAGATCGACTCTTCGCTCTCCCTTAGCTTAACGCCTTCATTCTCTAACTCGTCCTCACACTTTGTCTCGACCTCCTCAAGCAACCTATCGAATTCTTCAATCTCACATAGTGCCTCGAGACTTCCCGTCCATCCTTCGAGAATCATAGGATCTAACTCTTCGTCTTCCTTCAAACTTTGCAAAAACTCATCATCGTCAGATAGCTCCCTTGCACTAGCAAAATAACAAGTAACATCCACAGAGGCATGATATTGCACGGATTCATTCACATTAAATACCACTTTCTCATCCCCCACTCTCATGGTGATTTTTCTATCAAAAACATCGATCAACGCCCTGGAAGTGGCTAGGAAGGGTCTACCAAGAATTATCGGTACCTTGGGATCTTCTACCATGTCGAGAATTACAAAGTCGCATGGAAACACAAACTTATCAACCTTAACTAAGACATTCTCGACCATCCCTCTTAGGTATTGGATAGAGCGATCAGCTAACTCAATGCACATTCGGATGGCCTTAGGTTCTCCTAATCCAAGTCTAGCATACATAGTATAAGGCATAATGGAAATGCTAGCTCCTAGATCCGACAGTGCATTTGCGATGTCCAATTTACCAATCAGACATGGAATAGTGATACTCCCTGGATCCTTCATTTTTGGTGGTAACTTTTTTTGCATCACAGTTGAGCATTGCTCATTCATCGTTACAGTGGTTGCCTCCGCTAACTTGCTTTTATTAGTCAAAAGCTCCTTCAAATATTTCGCATATTTAGGCCTTTGGGCAATAGCTTCCACAAATGGGATGTTGATATGAAGTTGCTTCAAATTTTCCAGAAATTGGTGGTAATGAGCTTCATCCTTCCCTCATCTTAAATTTGCGGGGTAAGGTGGAGGTGGCGCGTGATCCTTCACATATTGTTTATCCCTAGAAATTTGATCAGCCTTCGTGTCCACCTTAGGACCTTTGACAACCTCCGCTTCCTTCTCTTTTTCCAACAAAATCTCGGATACGGGATTCTTAGCAAAATTGGGGTCTTCGTGAATCTTCCCACTTTTGGTAGTGACTGCTTTGGCCTGATCACGTGGGTTGGTTTCGGTGAACCCCGGTAAAGTTCCCGGAAATCTCTCTTGGAGAACCTTAGCTATGCTAGAAACAGTCCCCTCAATTTCCTTGAGTGCGGCACCTTGATTTCGTACTAGCGCTTCAGTAGTATCCATTCGTTGTCCCGAACTGGCAATAAACTGCTCGTTAGTAGTCAAAAACTTCCCCATCAATTCTTCCAAATTAGACTTCTTCTCGGAAAGGTGCCATGGGTTGTTCCTTTGTGTAAAGTCCCGGCTGAGTCTGACGGAACTGGCGACCTCCTTCTTGGTACGGTCTTCGAAAATAATTCCCACCACCTTGGTGGTAACCTGTCCGAGCTTCTCCAAATTTAACCTCCTCGCTAGTTTCTCCCGAATCCTTTTCGGGGCAATCCTTAGCTAAGTGCATTCCTTCACAAATCTCACAACCTACTTGAATTGCATGGACAGTCTTTGTGACCTTCTTTATGTCTCTCCCCATACTGTCCAGCTTGGCATTAATTCCTGCAAGTCCATCATCTCTAGTGACTGACCTCTTCCTCCTAGAGGTACCATCATCCCATAGCTGAGAACGCTTCGCTTGATCACGAATGGCCTCTAAGGCATCTCTTGCAATCTTCTTTGAAATAGATCCTTGAGCATCCAGTTGTTGTCTAGTAGCATGATCTACTCCTTTGTAGAACACCATCACGATTTGTTGGTCATTTAGGTCATGTTGTGGGCACCTATGCATCAAATCCTTGTACCTTTCCCATGCTTGGTGAAGCGACTCATCGATGTCTTGCTTGAAATTCCTAATCTCGTCAATCATCTTTGACGTTTTGGATGGTGGGCAGTACATCTTTAGTAATTTTGTGCGAAGATCTTCCCACGTGGTGATGGATCCATCTGGTTCATTCGCGATCCATATCTTGGCGGTTCCCTTGAGTGTTATTGGGAATACTCGGAGCATAACTTGATCGCGTGTAACGTTGGGTACATTCAACATATCAGCGATCTCCAGGATTTTCTCGACGTGCTCGTTAGCATCGTCTTTGTCCTCTCCTCGAAAAGGGTTCTCTTTAAGTTCCTTGAGGAACTGTCCCTTGATTTCAAACTCCACTTCATGCGCAATTGCGGGTCTCACTACTCCTGGACCGAGGTCAGTGCGTGTTCTGCTCGAATACTCCTCGATTGTCATGTTGGCGATATCGTCCGCCATTCCGAGATCTGGTTCCGATTGATCGTTGGGGTATTCGGTTGGTGGTTTAGAACAATATTCTCCGTATTCTCCCTCGAAATCCGATTTGTAATTAAAAGCTAACGGGGTGTAAGGGGTCCTGTCAAATTCCTTGTATTCTTCGTTGAGATCAGGTTCGTGATTCGGTGAATTGGGTGGTGCATAAAAAGTGCGTCTCCTTTGATGAAATGTACACTCGGGTTCTGCGAATGGAAAAGTCGGAACGGTTTCCGAAGTTCGGGTCATATACTTCCTGCAATAAATTTATCTAGTAAGTAGTACAGACTACTAAGGTATCCCAAACAGAGCAATTTAATCTAAAATCAAACTCCTATCCTTTAGAGAAAAGAAAAGAAACAAACTATCCCCTGCAGCTATACAAATCAAACTCCTACAAATTAAAGAAGTTCCAAATTATTTAATTGAATCAAACCGCTCCCCTGCAGCGGCGCCAAAAACTTGATGTCGTGTAAACGAGGTTAAGTTTTTAAAAATGGAAAGAACCTTACTAACTATACACAACTCAGGCAAGAATACCTGATCGTATAATAGTATAGTATGGAAAATCCGAGTCGAACACTAGGAACGGATGTCAATTATGAATAATATGGAAATTGTTGTATAATGAAAACAGTAAATGAGGGGACGTTTTAGTTCCGTTAGAACATTTTACTAACAATTATGAAATGTAATTAGAACTTTAAATTAAATAATAAAGAGGAATACTTTATAAAACAATTAATCAAATAAAAACACTTGATTCAAATGATGGAAGAAATGTATTCACTTAGACTACTTTCCTTAGATTCCGATTATCACTTTATCGATTTGCTCAAACATTGGATTTTATTGCGACATAACTAATGAGATAACCCCTTTTCCAAAGTAAGTTAATCTAACACAATTAAGAAAGACACAAGGTTGTTTTCAACACGCTAATTGTTCAACTAACGTTGCCCACTGAATTGTGTTCTAAATTAAACCTACGCCGTTTATGTGATTTATCCTTATAACTTGAATCAACAAAGTCTATAGTTAATTAAAACTATCTTGCTCATTAAAGGTTATTACCAATTATTCATCCTAGCCTATCAAACTCAATATATCTAGCAATAACCATCAACCGCAATCAATAATTATCAAAAATTTACTATTCAAAAGGAAATCAATCTCAATTAAATAATAAACCACGCTAGGTAATCGCAAATAACCAATTAATAATCAAGGATCATCGAATAAACATGTAAACATTCATAAAATCCAAAAGCTTTCGCAAATCAATAATCAAACCATCATCTAAGTATCATCATCTAAGCAAATACATAAATAGCTTAGCCACTCGTAACTTACAGAAACTCAGAATTGAAAATGAAATCGAAATCATAATCCAATGAAAAGGATAAGTTTTTTCAAACCGAGAAACCGAAAGATTGAATGAACCAACAAAAACCTTTGATTCTCTAAGCTTTTAATCCTTCAAAATGCTCGTGGAATGAGGTTGAAATGATTGAAAATCGGTTAGAGAGAAAACTAGGGTGATAACCCTAAAAATGAAGTAAAATTAGGGTTTTATCACATTCTGTCAAATTAATCCATACGCCGTATGGAATTTCCATATGCCATATGGATGCAAAAAGCCCACGGTCCAAGCCCGCGTAACTGGCATCCCGGCTGACTCAATCCATACGCTGTATGGATTTTTCATACGCCGTATGGATGTCAAAATCTAACTTTTCATCAATTCGACTTCTCTTCTTCAAGCTTCAAATTTTTAACTCTTTTCTTCAACATTAGCTCGTTTCCTGCTTCATTTCCAATTCAAGTTCCAATATACTCCTATAGGCAGATATGAACAAAATAAGTATCGTATTTAAATAAAATGCATAAAAAATCTATTGAACAAAGGGGTGATTAGTACTATAATCTAGTACATTTTGGCGTTCATCAAATATCCCCCACTTGAATCCTACTTTTTCTCAAGTAGACTATCAATTAAAACTTTCAAGAATTTTCAATATGAACGGCAAATAAAAGTGCAAAAGGACTTACATACTACCTATCATTTCACAAACCAAATTCTTATCCTAAAAGTGCTTCTACTATATAGCTTAGAAATCAAGAAACTTTTCTAAGAAAACAATTTCTCATATATTATTTTTAGGCATAAAAGATAACTCACAATAATTATCGATATTGTTGTCCACCTAAACAATCTATAATTCAGAAATTGAGCTCAACTTATTATTATTCTAGCAGTCTTTTCCCTTGATTCTCAATAGCGAAATACCCTTATACAACTAACGTGCCACAATTCTCCACATAGTGAATATCCAATTAAATCCATCATTTTTCAAACAAAGACATTGGTGACAGGTCTGTACCTTAGTACAACAGAGCGACATAACTTGGCCTTGGTTTTTCAATTCATGAGTTCTTTGTACTATTTTCTTTATTTTATTTTTTATCAAATATACTGACGAAAACCAGGTCTGTACATACGTACAACAGAGGAGACAACACCCAGTATATTCCCAAATGTTGATAATTAGGATTCCAAAATTATGGATTATAACACGCTATCATATACGGATTAAGACTAAGGTCATACCTTGCTAAGAGATCCTCTTAGGATAAATCCTACTTTATGCATTAAATTTCTTAAAAGCTCAATAACCTTCATATAGATTGCCTATCGATACATCATATGATGAACTATCTAATATTTAAAATTAAGTTTATTTCATCCTTTGAATTCCCAAAATGTGTTACAAGATTTACAAAACATACACAGAATACAATTTTAAAAGAAAAATTTGGGCTGAAAAATGGCTAACATAGAATGCCCTTTATCATGAAATATGCCAATATTTACCATTCATAATTTAAGGACAACGGACTTCTTTTCCCCCATCCCCCACTTAAAAATATGCAATGTCCTCATTGCAAAAATAACAATAATATAGGTAATAGAAAAGAAGCGAACATAAACTTCCCTGAGCTATCTTCAATATACAAGCTAGACTGAAGCCTTTCAACAACCAGCATCCTCTTCCATAAGCTTATTTAACATCTAACAAAACAAAATAAATAATTAAGAAAAACAACGGGTTGTATCCCGAAAGCGCTTTTGTTTATCACGTCGGTAAGCTCGACACTGTGCTTTATCACTTAATTGAGATTCATCTCCAAATCACGTTCGGAGTCCCTTGCATCCCCATAATACTTCTTCAAATGGCTTCCATTCACCTTGAACGTCGTACCAAAATGACCTTTCAAATCCACAGCTCCAAAAAGGTAAACCTTATCGATGATGAAAGGTCCTGTCCAACGTGTCTTCAACTTCCTAGGAAACAAATGCAGATGGGAAATGTATAAGAGCACCTTGTCACCTTCCTTAAATGAATTATTCATATTAAAGCGCGAATCATGCCATTTCTTGGTACGCTCCTTATACAGTCGAGGATTATCATAAGCATTTATCCTTAACTCCTCTAGTTCCTGCAACTGAGCCAATCTTTCTTTCCCTGTCGCATGATCATCGAGATTGCAGTGCTTCTATGCCCAATACGCTTTATGTTCCAACTCAAATGGTAGATTGCAAGCTTTCCCATAAACGAGTCGGTAAGGCGTAGTTCCAATGGACGTTTTAAAAGCAGTCCTTACGACCCATAATGCATCATCCAGCTTATTTGACCAATCCTTCGGATTTCTATCAATTGATCATTCTAAAATACGCTTCAAACCGCGATTGGTCACTTCAACTTGTCCACTAGTCTGCGGATGATAAGCAGTAGAAAACTTGTGATTGACTCCATATTTCTTCAAAACTTTCTCCAGTTGTGCATTTCCAAAATGCGTTCCACGATCACTAATCAACACATTGGGTGCCCCAAATCGCGAAAACAACTATTTGAGGAACTTTATCACCACTCTCGCGTCATTAGTAGGTAATGCTTTTGCTTCAGCCCACTTCGAAACATAATCAACAGCCACTATGATATACTTGTTTCCGTTGCTTGGTGGAAATGGTCCATAAAATATATCCCCCAAACATCGAAAATTTCTCTAAGCTTTTAATCCTTCAAAGTGTTCCTAGAATGAGGTTGAAATGATTGAAAATCGGCTGGAGAGAAAAATAGGGTGATAACCCTTAAAATGAAGTGAAATTAGGGTTTTATCACATTCTGTCAAATTAATCCATATGCCGTATGGAATTTCCATACGCCGTATGGCATCTGTATGGATGTCAAAATCTAACTATTCATCAATTCGACTTCTCTTCTTCAAGCTTCAACTTTTTAACTCTTTTCTTCAACATTAGCTCGTTTCCTGCTTCATTTCCAATTCAAGCTCCAATAAACTCCTATATGTAAATATGAACAAAATAAGTATCATATTCAAATAAAATGCATAAAAATCTATTGAACAAAGGGGTGATTAGTACTATAATCTAGTACATTTTGGCGTTCATCAAGACTTGATCAAGAGTGAAGCCAGCAAGACAAAGTTCAGCACACGCGTACCAAGGAAAACTGCATCCATTGGTGAGTACCTCTTTACCAATCTTTTTCCTTCGTTACAAATATACCATATCCACTATGCTTATCACTAAGTGTGGGATTCAAACCCAACTCACACCGCTGAAAGAATACATCTTAGATGTTTCAATTCTTAAGTGTGAGATTTAACCCCAATCAGAGCTTAGAATAACATCGAGGACGATGTTCCTTTAAGTGTGGGATAGCAGTAGTTACACTACTGTAAAATGAATAATGGTATATGCTTGATTCTAAGCTCGTTGCTCTTTAGACCATCCTTCTCCAATAAGTAAACAAAAATTTTCAAAATTGAGTTAAGAATATGTTGAAAATGAAAAATTTTAGACAAAGAATGATTTACTTTGGGGAAGAAAGATAAATAAAATATGAATTCCTTTGACAAATTAGTTTAGTAATCCCATAAAGAGCATCGCATGACTAGGCACACAACAAACCAACTTTCGATTCGTGAGATATCTTAAGCCATATAAAGCATTCATTTTTAATGCTTCACTTTTTCGATTCTTGAGTGTGCCGATGTATGCGTTTAGAATCAGAACTTGCTCATGTTATGCATTTCGAATCCGAATTGGTGAATGAAAAGGAGATCAATCACATCATTCTTAACCCCATCCATACACCCAAAAATGAAAATATGTTACCCCTACCCTCTCAAAAGCATCCCTCAAACTTCATAGAAAGTTCTAAAGATGAAAGAAGAGAAGCTACAAGGATATGACAACGAAAAATTCAGAAGAAAAGAACTCGAAGAAAAGAAAGTCAAATGGAGAAAAAGACTCCTACCAAAAATCATGAGAAAAGAGCGTCAATCCTCCCAAAAATTCAAGCTTTCCTCTTCACAAAAAAAATATATATATATATAAACCTATGAAAAACCAACACAACCCCCTCTCATATCACCAACACTCCACTCCAAAAATCCTAAATCACCCCTCCTAGAATGATTGTGGCTAAATCGACTTCGCGCTCACTTAAAAGGTAATGATTTGATTCTCGATCAAGCCTATGATGATAAACGATACATGACTGGCATTCTGAGTGATTGATAATATTAGAATAGGAAACCCTAAACACTTTGAGTGATTGGAGTGACCACCGTGGGAGGATCGCCTAGTCATGTATCCAAAATCAAAGATCAAAAGCATGCTCCCAAAGATTACAACGCCACTTTTTCAAAAGCACAAATATTTTATTTTTCCAAAACCCCCGCAGTAAAATGTTCCGCCTCAAAATATTTCATTATCTACTTATTTCTAACCATCCTTGAAATTCGAGTTTGCTTGAGGACAAGTAAAGTTCTAAGTGTGGGATACTTGATATCGCGTAAAAAGTCATGTTTTTACTACCGATATCTCTCTTATTCTGGAACAATACTTGGCAAATAAACTCAGATAATGTTCAAATTAATGAAACTTTTCCAAAAGGTCAAAATAGAGTTGCACGAGAAAACTCAAGTAAAACGGACGAAAAATGAAGATTCCACACACGTTTGAAGATTCAAGACATCAAGACAAGATTTAGAGGCAAAGTACCCATCACTAAGATTTCTCTTATCCAAGATATTCTTTTTCAAAATAAGAATCTAACAGAAGAAAAATCAACAAAAACGGATGAAGAATGAAGATTCTACATACGCCGAAAGATTCAAACGATTCGTATGAGACATCCAAAGATCAGAGACATATTTTGGGGATTTATTTTCATCAAAGTCTTTGTTTTTGAAAAACAAATCCAACGCAAAAAGAGTCGACAAAAATGGACGCATAACGAAGAAGATACGCACAAATTGAGAAACGAAACAAAAGACGGCGAACCGGGGCGGCAGGCTGCCAGCCGTCGCCAACCACCAGCCAGCCGCTGCCGGCTGCCATAGTGGCGGCACCGGCTGCCATGGTGGCGGCGCTGGCTGCCTGCCCCCCGTCCCCCATCCGCTTTTTCGTCCTCGCTTGTACTCGGAGGGTACACGTGCTAGGCCTTTTCCGCAACTCTACGGTACACATGATAGACCTTTACGCGCTTTAGGGTACATGTGCTAGCAACTTTTCCACCTTTGGCTAACATATGCCCCAAGTTGCTAAAATGCACCAATTTTCTCCTATAAATAGGAGGCTCCATGGCTCATTTCAAGACACACCTTACACACTCTTCCACACTTTTATACACCTCTCACCTTGTTATTTGTTTCATATTTTGTTAGATTTACTTTCTCATTCTATTAGGCTAGTTTAGGAAACTTGTTTAGAATAGAACGAAAGCAAGGAACGTGCTTGTAATATTATGTGTAATCTTGGAGCTACTCTTACTAATTCAAGTCTATTCCTTCTCGCGCATTAATATCGGTTCTTTCTATCTGTATCTATCTTAATTAAATATGTATAATTTAATTATGCTAGAGATAGTTTTTGCCTTGATTAGCGAGTAGATTACTATTTTATTTGTTGTGATGTAGTTAGCATAAATAATTATGGTATGATCTTAAATATGTCGTGAAGTAATATGATGGCCCCTATTCGATTGTTTACCTGATATAGTACTAGAAACGCTGTTAAGCGGAGTACAAATGTATGGAAGTCCGTAAATGACCAAAGGTAGTTGTATTATGGATCGACATTATAAAAATGGAAACTTTATGAATGGACTTATCTTGTGATTTTAAAAATAAAACTTATATTCATCTTTCGATTAACAAACGTGATTGTAACCTTGTAAAGAGGAGTCGCGAACCTTAATACTCGGTCAATACTTATATGTGTCAAAACTATGGTTTAATTGTAACATCATGCAATCATCATAAAATGCACTGTGATTACGTGGAATTGCCATGAGTATAGTACACCTCCAATCACAATGTACTTATCATGAAAACATTGCGAAGCAATTAAATTCACAACGGAAACATCGGTTAACGATTAAATAGATTGTGAATTACCATAGTATTTTCCAATATGGTCTGGGTTTAACTTTATGCAAAAGCCACCAGCATTATAATTAGATTAGTTTAGATTAGATTAGAGTAGGTAGGCTATAGGCTAAATAACCATTCACGAAAACCCAATTTAGATAAACGTTTTCTCTGAAAAGTCATCATTCCATATTATGAGCTAATGAATTCACAACAAATACTACTTTCTATCATCTGATTTATTATTATCTTTTATTCGCTTTATTTAGTTTATTTTGTTAACTGAACTAAAACCCCCAACGCACTTTTATAAAAACCTATACTAGAAAGTAACGATTGATTGGATCACCTCCATTTCAATTCAGTTTCTCTTTAAGAACGACTATAGGTCATACTTACCATCTACTAGCCTTTGGTTCAGTAGTAATAAGTCACACTTAGACCCCAGCATTTACAAATTTAAAACACCCACCGATAGGCATTGTGATCACTCGTGCTTGCGACGGTCGGAACCCCATCATGGCTCAGATTTGAATATATCATCTTAACAACAATGCATTTAAGATGCACCAAATTGGATTGTTAATCACAGCAATGAACGATTGAGAGCACCCGACTCTTCTTGCCTTAAAAGCAGTTGCCCTCCGATTTTACACCTTACTTATTATTATGTACTTCTTTGTAGATTTTTTATATCTCTATTTTTATTTAAACACTTGCTATTGGTCATTATTTGTATTTGATTAATACTCTAATATAGCTTTATAGTAAAGTTATCTCTATATTTATATTTAAGGTTATTTGTATTATAGTTGCATCTTATCATACACACGTAAAAACAAGTTACTACTATATATATATATATATATATATATATATATATGTTCCTCACTCGGCAACACCAATAACACGTCGGAGACTTTTATATATATAAGTGGAATTAAATAATCATATATTTTCCTTCCCATCTTTGTCATGAATCAACATATATATATATATATATATATATATATATATATATATATATATATGGTAGTGATCAGGAGGGAAGTACCTTTTTGGGGGGGAAACGTTAGTATTCATCAGGAAGCATATTACAATTATCAATCAAAATGTCAACAAAAAGTTATTTTTATTGGTAAATAGTAATCAAAATCGATGCTATAAAGAATATTTTAAGGAATGAATTTTATTTTTAAGTCATAACATTAGTTGATGAATATTTAGGTAATAAATTATCAGTATTCACTGTGATGAATATTAACTAATATGCATCACGATGCATATTAAAACTTCACATTATTTGACAAATATTTTTATTGTTAATATTCATCACAATGCAAATTAACTAATATTCACCGCGATGCATATTAACGGATTTTGATCTAATATTCATAAATCGATGTTATAACTTTCAGAAAGAATTTATCAAGGAAGCTTAGCATTCATAGCATCGATTCTGATTAACATTTACTAAATTTCAGTTTGCTTTTTTCGAGATTTGTATGGGTGAAGGTAATATGCTTCTTGATGAAAAATAACGCTTCCCCCCTTCCCTCAAAAAATGTACTTCTCTCTAGATCATTCCACTATATATATATATATATATATATATATATATATATATATATATACTAGTGTTAAACCCGTGTGATGTACAGCTAGCATTATATAATATCGTAATATGTGAATCACAAGTCAAAATAATATATGAAATGGTGAAAACTTTTAGAATAAAAAAGAAATTTTTTTATCGATATTAGTGATATTTTATAAATTTTAACACCTCAAAGATGAATTAATAACAACATATTTTTCCCACAATATATCAATGAAATGGGAAGGTTGATGGCACCCGAAGCGTCGGTGTCGTTGATGGTAACTAATCGGGTGCCAACAGGGGTTTTAAAATTTATAAATAGCCGGGCTTAAATTATATGTACTACCTACTTTGGTTAGTAGGTGGTAAGTATAATATAAGATCGTTCTATGAATCGAAACGTGTGGGTGATTAAAGCTGATGCTTTCGGTAGGGAAGTATTTAGGATGGGACAAAGTAGGTAGGTTTGTGGGTTTTTAAACTAAAAAAAAATAAAATAAAATGCAGGAAAGTAAATTGCAGGAAATTAGGTAAACTATTATGTGTAAACTCTAGAACCCTACCAACTAAATTTCCCATTGGCATGTCACTAGGAACTAGGTTATCATGATTCTGATCGGAGCAATACGCCAACTTCCAATACCTATCTGGTCAAGAGATAAGCAACCTATTTTGGTTTTATACCGAGGTGCATGAATCAGCAGCGTATCGTCTCATAGGTCCGACCGCTCTTAACCCCTAGGATAGTTTACTATTCTATTAGCATGCAGATTAATAACTTTTGTGTATTTAGACCGTCAAAGTTATAAGACCCAGAAGTTTAAGTATCCTAAGTCACTTGGACTTTTACTTTCATTCCTAAGTCTTATTTATGATCAACTATATTTTGGTTTCTTCGACTTATGACTTAAATCTCTCCTTTTCAAACAGTTATACATCCCTGGATTATTCGCAGTTTATTAAAAACGTGTTTCATATGCAGACCATACCTTTCAGTAATTAGACCGTGTACTTTACATGGTAGTTCTATGGCTTCTTACATCCAACATGCGGTCAAGAGTAATTGACAGTGAGAATGACACTCTAAACTAATTAAATGTAAAGAAGTGCGGAAATGTAAACCTAATATATACGATGAGTGGTTTCACTGTGTTTTACTTATTGCATATCATGGGCACAGATATCAGGTCCTAATTACTAGGTTGCAGTCACGTGGATGGCCAGAATGGGTACTCCATAGATTAAACTTAAGTTCTTAAAGTCTTAACAGTACAAGGGTTACTAATTCCTATTTTGTCTGAACGCATTTTACGAACATTACTTTATAGTATGCTGACTTTCGTAGGATGTACCAGTTAGTTGTGAAGTTGTATTATCCTTTCGGAATTCTAACTGTTAAACCAGAGCTGATTCCAGTGATATGACTACCTTTGGTCGTTTATGACTTCCATACATTTATACTTTGCTCGAAAGCATTTCCAGTACTATATCGAATAAACAGTCGAATAGAGGCCATCATATCACTTTACGATCATCGTGCACTAATTATGTAATGTCATCCCTACTTATAATTATCTACATCATCAACAATCACAATAATAAACTACTCATAATTCATGGCAACAAGTAAATCATATACCAAGTAATAATGCATATTTAGAATACGAAATAAAACAAGTATGATAAAGGTTAAGATATCACCCGAAAATAAATGTGTAGCAGCGTATTATTATGATTGACAACTCTTTCACACGTACAAAGATTTATCTCCGAATCCCTAGAGTTTGTTCTAGCCTCTATATTAATCCGTAGATTAATTACAATAATCCTAGAATGAGAAAATTTATAAAATACAAGAGAATTTGGAATGAGATGTGTGAGATATGAAAGGTGTGAGAGGTGTATAAGAGTGTGTCTTGAAATAAACCATGGAGCCTCCTATTTATAGGTGAAATCCAGTGCATTTTAGCAACTAGGGGCACACATTAGAAAAAGGTGGAAAAGTTGCTAGCACATGTACCCTAAAGCGAGAAAAGGTCGAGCACGTGTACCCTAAAGTTGCGAAAAAGTCCTAGCACGTGTACCTTGCGAGTACGAGCAAGGACGAAAAAGCAGACGGGGGATGGGGGGCAGGCAGCCGGCTCCGCTACCCATGCAGTCGGCGACGGATGGCTGGTGGCCGGCGGCGGATGGCAGCCTGCCGCCCCGGTTCGCCGTCTTTCGCTTCGTTTCTTGATTTGTGCGTATCTTCTTCGTTATGCGTCCATTTTAGTTGATTCTTTTTGTGTAGACTTTGATGAAAAGAAATCCCAAAAATATGCATCTGATCTTTGGATGTCTCGTACGAATCATTTGAATTTTCTGGCGTACATAGAACCTTCATTCTTTATCCGTTTTTGTTGATTCTTCTTCTGTTAGATTCGTATTTTGAAAACGAATATCTTGGATAAGAGAAATCTCAGTGATGGGTACTTTGTCTCTAATTCTTGTCTTTGAGGCCTTGAATCTTCAAACGTGTTTGGAATCTTCGATTTTCGTCCATTTTGCTTAATTTTTCTCATGCAACTCTATTTTGACCTTCTTGGAAAAGTTTCATTGATTTGAACATTATCTAAGTCTATTTGCCAAGTATTATTCCAGAATGAGAGAGATACCGGTAGTAAAAACGTGACTTTTTACGCGATATCAAGTATCCCACACTTAGAACTTTGCTTGTCCTCAAGCAAACTCATTCATATAAGGCCTTTAGGAAGATTCTAGTTACACGTATCTTTTAGAAGTACCATTTCCAAAGAACATAAAGCTCCAGTCATGAAAAAGTTCTTATGAGAAACTAAGGGTTTATAGAAGTTGATACTTTCTTCAAGCAACTTAAATGGTAATCATGACTAGGCAATCCTTGCAGTGGGTCACTCAAATCACTCAGGTGTTTAGGGTTCCTACTTGCTAGTGTCAATCACTCAGATAGCCAGTCATGCAGCATTCTCATCATAGGCTTGATCAAGAATCAAATCTCCATCACTTTGGATGAGGACTGTACTAATCTTTCAAGATATCTTAGAAAGGAATCGGGTTTTTGGTTTTGGAGAATTGAAGAAGGTGTATGAAAGGGAAGATTATGGGTTTTTCTTTCCTCATATCTTTCTTAAAGCTTAGGTGTTTTTCCGAGAAAGTCTCTTTTGGAATTTCTCAGACTGGAAAGACTTAATAGTGCAACCCTTTTTTGGATTTGAATTTTCCTTTTCTGGACTTTTTGGGTGGTGCCGGCATGTATGTTTCTTCTTTTCTTTCTTCTTTTTCTCATTTTTCTTTTCTTTTTTTTTCTTTTTATCATGCCGTCCCTACCGATGGATATTTTGTCCGAGAATGGTTCCGTATGGTATTGGGTTATGAGGTTATATGGGCTTTTCTTGTGGAAGACTTGGGAAATTTGAGAGTGATTCTGGAAATATTGGAAGACGTGGCGTCCCTAGGTTTAGGATGAAGATATAAAGGGAAGTTTTGTTTGTGGTGTGAAGAGTGAAGAGTGAGTGGATGTTTGGTTGTAAGTAGGTATTAGGATTCCTTAAGAAGTATCGAGATAGGTTGTACCTATGCCACGTATGGCACTCATTGGTGTGATCTTGAAATGCATTACAAGAGCAACTTCTAATTCAAATGCACACATGGGCACACACATGAAATGAAAAGTGAAGCATTTTAAAGATGAATGCTAATCAGGGCTCAAACCTCACGAATCAAATGTTTTGGTCAATGTGTGCCTAGCCATGTGTTGCCCTTTTCGTCTGTATCTTATCCTAAGAAAACCGGTTTGTTTCTTTAAAAACACGTTTCTTGCTGTAATTTATATTTTTGAAAAATAGAGGTTCTTAAAGAATGTTGCTTTTGAATCCAAATTTTTTTAATATTTATCTATTTTTAGCCTTTTAATAAAAATATTGTTTATGTTACGGACAAGAGGTTAAACTTTTGATTGCAAACCGTATATCTCACACTTAGAGGAACATTGTCCCTAATGTTCGAATCTATGTATTGAACACCTCTTGTCGAAGTATCCCACACTTAGAGATTCTATTTATTTTTGGATTGTTATGTAAGTGTTGTGTGGTTTGGAGATCCCACACTTATTTTTGGAATATCGGATGAGATAATCAAGGCATTAAATGGATAGAAAGTTTGGAACGGGTTACCGCTTCGTGATACGTTGCGCGTACTTTCGTCTACTTGTAGAAGATTGCTGGTTTGCAGTTTTCGGCTTCCGACATCCTTCATGGCGTGGTCGACAGCTTCCTCCGTTATGGTCTTCGATAAATAGTGTTTGGATTCAAACAAACATGACACTAAATAATCAAGTAATAGATGCTAATAAGAAAAGTAAAGTGATAGCATAATAAAGTAATAACTAGATAGAGGTGATGTCTATGCATCCACAGTACGTCAAATACAAATAGTAATAATAAAGTCTGCTAGAAAATAGTAAGAAGTCAGAAAGCGGAGTAATCTATTGCTCGGCTGGTGGTGCTCATGATACTGCTGATGAAGATCCGATAGGTGCATAGGAGGTCTCATCTGATGAGGAGTCATCTTCTAGATTATGCTGATGTTGGGTACCTTCATCTGATTCATCCTGAATAGCTCCTGTGTCTGTAAAAACTCCATCGTGTATCAACTGGTCAACAAATTGCCCTGCAGGCATACCAAAACTGTCAAGTGGAATAACATGTGATCCCTGCTGAGTGTGTCCCCTGAATAAGTCCGTCTGTCTGTGGGAAGACACTGGGGCATATACTACGATGGTGGGATCAGACTGTCTGAGACTCCTACGGCTCTATATAGTGGCAACTCGCCTAGAAACTTTGGATCTGCCGTTATCTCTCGAAGGCTGTCCCCTGACTGAACCAACTACTGAGGGGACAGGCTCTCTCATAATAGGAACCCGTGCTGGAGGTGGTTGTGGTCTAGGTGGAACTGTCCGAGGAGGTAAGCCATTACCATGGCCTGGATATGGGTGAGGTATCTGAGCAGGAACTGTAGGGGGATATATGTGTGGTGGTGCTCGGCCTAACCCGCATGGTATGTCTGGAAGTGGTTTTACCAGTATCCCTGCAATCTGTTGTCTCATAGCCTTGTAACATCTGACCTGCATCTGCATGAGCCAGTACCAATAGTCTCCCCCTGGAGGTGTTCCGTAGTGATAGATGTATTTGGGCATCTGTACTCTGGGGGTCGGGGTAGAAGGTCTTGCCCTGACAGGCAGTGGTACTACTGGTGGTGGTGCAACTGGGTCTACAGGATCATCCTCATCCTCACCTGACTCCGAATTTATAGGCTCTCCTGACCACTTTCTCTTTCTCGTCCCTCTTGGTAGAACTAAATCTGGCACCAGGGTGTCAACACTATCGGGATCTGCTGGTCGTGCTCTAATATAGACTGTGCCATCTCTCAAAATCTTGATTATCCCTATCAATCTCGGAAACTCATAGTCTATTGGTTGGGCACTCCAATTGGGTAGACTCTTGAATTTCTCCACTTCTGCTGTTCTGAGCAGTCCCATTTTTCTAATCAACCTTGTAACCACAGGGCCCATGAATGACCTTTTCGACTCATAACTTTGCTCCTCAAGAATTTGCTGAGCAACCAAGTGGGCAACCTGAATGTTCCTCCTGCTGAGGATAGATGCCATCAAAGCAACATCAAACTCGGCAACTCGACCATTAGTCATATGTTTCCCATCAATCGGATAGGCTAATAGGTTGTGTAAAATCTATAGGACTGGGTCTCTGAGTTGGGTAGCCTTAATACCCGAGAAGAACTTCATCGGCGACCAATGACTCCATGCCTCTGCGGCTGTAGTTGTGAGGGAAACTGTGGTGGCTCCACTAGTGAACAGAGGGGATCGTATCTCTTCTGGAGTGTAGAGATCTAGGTGTTGTGCGAACTGAGCTAGTGACAAGGTGAACAAGCTACCCATATATCGAAATGTAATCGAACCACTGCCAACTCTACTCTCTGGCTCAAATGTATACGTGGTCATGAACTCGGTAATCATTTCCATGTATACTGGCTCATCAATGCTGAACAGTCTTTTGAGCGGCTCTAACTGATGACCCTCTACTGAGTAACTGAGCAGACTCTCTAATCTCCGTCTAAACCCCAATATCTGCAGCTTATCCCATTAAACATATCTGAAATGGCCAAATGATTTATCCCTCAGTATTCGTGCCATCCGGTCGAACTCGGGTGTGGCACTGAGGTAGGCAAGAGATCCTGCAAGTGGTTGTGCTGGGTTTAGCTTTGATTTCTTCATGGTACCTGAGAACATGAGAAATTTAAAGTAATGGATTCTCAAGGAAGAGAAAATTTAAAGCTTTTTCGAAATTTCTTAAAGAAGATTCGAAATGAGGGCTTTAAGTTTGTGACAATTCAAAGATTACATCAAATATCCAATGTTCCTAAGCAACGGATAATTAGTTTTAATCATACTAAGGTGACATATAGTGTGGTTGGTAATCAATATGTGAAAATGTGAAGTCAAGAAATAGCTTTATTGTGAAATATTGTCATTTACAAGTTTGGCATTACCCAATTTTGAAATGTCAAGATTTCACAATTCTTAATCATATTGTTAGCAGTAGGGTTTGACTTTTTAGGAGTTCCAGTTGAATTAAGGTTTTTGAATAAAATTGATTTGTAAAGAGAAATCAATACTTCAAGTTGACTTTTCAGGTCAAAGCTTTCCTTAAATGATATTTTCAAGTATTCGCATGGCAAAATTATAACCTATTTATGTATACATGATCTAAACTATTTTAGGCATTTTCCTAATTGGTAAACAAGCTAGGTTATGCACAAAAAAACATCATGCCCATGTGTTTGGTTTAATTCAAGACTTTTATTTTCAAAATGATGATTCTCTAATTATATTGCCTATTTTGACTAGTCAAGCAAGTACAAGCATCCTAGTAAGCAATTTTAATCCATTAATCTATTCATGCTAGCTAGTTGACTTTTTGTTGACTTTAAGAGTCAAACTTACAATTTACAACCATAAGCTAACCACATGGTATAATCATCATGTAATAATCATTCAAAGCTTCACAATAAAACTTAAATATCTAGATACTAGCATGGTAGTAGCATGTAATTGTTCTAAGCATCTAAACAAGCACTTTTAAATTTAAGGTGGGTTTTGATGATCATACCTTTGTTTTAATGAACAAAATTTGAAAATAATCGTACAACCGTGAAGAGCATGCAAAGAGGAGTTCAAAAGATACAAGATTACAAGTTTTGGTGGAGTTTTGAAGGTGGCTACATGGTGGTGATGGGTTGGCCGGTTTTTGGGTGTGGGGAGGGAGGAAGAAGAAGTTTTCTTCTTACTTTTGAATTATAGGGATATATGGAAGGTTTAGTAGTCCCTAGGAATATGTGTCGTGTTCCTAAGTACCGTATTCCTTACACATGGTCCCTAGTGTACTCTAGGATTAAGCCTAATGCTTCTATATTAATTCCTAATGTTCTATTAATCGTAAGTACGAATCTTAAGTATACTTATTGTAACTAGTTACTTGTTGGTCCTTTGTTACGTTATAAATAATTTAAGAAACGTACAAATTTTTGCGGGACAATTATAATCAATCTAAGGTATTAACTTAGTGTATTTTTGGGAGTTTTAAAATTTTTGTCTGACGCGGGTTTATGGAATGTACCTGTTTCGGCTAAAAGCTTAAAATTGCGTCTTCCTTTTGACATGCACGTGTCTTCAGACAACAATTTAAAAACGTTTTCTTAAAGGTCGCTTTCAAGATTTTATTTATTAATATATGTATACTAAAATATGCTCTTTTAAAGTCGTGAGCCTCGACCTTTTCGGAGAGATTTGTTTTATGATTCGTTCTGATCCCTATATAGGGAAAGGGTCGAGATTTGCTCCCTTAAGCAAATGTTTTTAGGTATAAAACTTTTGAAAACTCCCAAATGACATTGTAAATTAAATAGCAATGACTATCCTCTATTTTTCCTAGGACTTTTCATTCCTCGTATCCTAAATTGACAAGATCGTTGATGTGACAACTCTTTAAATTAGGTACTGATTAACATTTAAGCATGTGCATTCTTACGCTAATTTCCTGATTAAGTTTAAAACAAAACTTTTGATGTGATGTAAGCCTAGCAGCCCAGTACTTTTAAACAAAAAGTATTACTAATACGTAAGTATTTAAAGTTACGTACAAATGTATCGGAACGAACCTGATAAAAATAAATAACAAAAGTTGGTGACTAAAATAATTAATAACTCGATTATTAATTACGAGTACTATTATATCTGTAACATATATATAAAATGAATTAAATATACGTTTAACATAAAAAGTATTATAAAATGAACAGAAACAATTTTAAAATGCACCCAAAGATCAAAATGAGAAAAGTTCAAATTTTCTCATTCATTCGAAAACATTTGGAACATTACCTCAAACTATGAATCCGAAATTCGACTGAAATTTGGCACCCAATTGGATGGTAGCAGTCCAATGTACAAGTTTGTACAAGGGTCTAAAATAATGAAAATCTCATTATTCTAAATTTAAATAACGAACCAGGGGAATATCTACAAAATAAAAATATAAAATGTTAAATTTTATATTGCACTAATTATATCCGTACTTGAAACTAACGGGCCTAAATTACCCCAACTAACTTCAATAATTGGGAGACCACATAATGTGATCTCCCATTCTCGTTTAATTTTATATACTCCCTCCTTTCCCTCTCCTGATCATTCATCACACAGACACTTCAATAATCCACCACCATCTCCCTCTGTGTTCTTCAATGTACCAAGGCAGAAGCAGAGTAACACAAGTAGCAACAGCAGGAAGCAACAAATATTAAAACATAAACAATAATCATCATCATCAACCTCGGTCTTCATCATCATAACCACAAAAGCATTGTAAGGAAACCTTCAATCTTTGAATTCTTTACCTAAATTTCGTATTCTAACATGTTTATATCATAATCCATGTATATATATATCACAGAAATTTGATGATCGTATTGATTGTTCATGAAATGGAATTATAAAACCAAAACTTAAAACTCACATATGAATGTATGATATATGTAATGTTAAGAAGTAAAATACGATATATATATATATGATGTTATGTGACACCCGTCAATTTAGGTCTAATAATTAGTGCCTAATCAATTATTAATACATGTAATTAGTTCTATGTTAGGCTAATTAATGTACCGATATATATATTATTGAATATACACAATTATGCGATTCGATTAAATCGTACAAGTTTCAAATCGAATGTATTTCGGTTCAAATAAATACGGACGTTGGTGAAACAATTTTATTAAATAATATAACATTAATTAATGACAATATCTTTCCCAAAATATTATCTTGATAATAATACTTTGTAATTAATTCGTATCGTACAAACAACGGTTACGTGATTTAAAATCCGTACAACGAACGAGCAAATCGAGATCCCTAAATTAACGAATCACCTATATAAATGTTTTTCCAAGTATTTAGAAAGAACACTTCAAGTGAAAGTATTGAAATTTAAATCGTTACTTAAAAACGCGTAATAAACGTTTAAACACCAAACCGAACGAGAAAACGAACACCGCACGAAGCAAAAATCGAATAAATGAGAAAATGACCAAAATACCCTTGTGTGGGCCCCCTAGGCCGCCCCCCCCTTCCCCATGTGACCCCATGTGATCACCACCCACAAGAGCCACTAAAACTACATGCAAGGATGACTTAGTGGAATACTTGCATCATTTTCCACTCACCTCATTTCCATTCAACAATCCAATCTCTTTTCTCTCAAAATACACTCCATTCTCTCTCAAAATCCAGAGAAAACTCAGCCACTTCACCACCACCACAACCACCATAATCCACCATAGCTCTACCACCTTAAAAACCATCATTTTTACAAAGTCCTTCAAGAAGATTCAAGCTCTCAAGTTCCTCATCATCATCTTAGCTTTCTTTCTTCAAACCACCATTGTGAGGACATATCTTTACTCTCATTTATGTTTATTCACATGTTATAAAGCTCATCTAACAAGATTATGTCCAAATATAAACTTAAAATACGTTTTTATGAATTTTTCCACAAAGAATACACAATCTGTCCAGAAAAACACAGATTACTAAAAATGTCATAACTTGAGTTCTAGGAAGAGTTAGAAGATGCATTTTCTTAAAAAATTTGCGTATTGAAAAGATCTACAACTTTCGTGTTTTACGTTTTTACCAGATCCGAATGTATTTTTCTCTATTTATCAAATTGTGGGACTGACCTGGTCAAAATCAGAAATTGGACTATGCATGACTAATTAAATTGTTTCTCTATGATTATGGACTTAAAACTCTTAGAAAACATAAGTTAGACACTACACACATAGAAGATCAGTTGATAAAAAAATTGTGAGACTTGACTTGGACCAGAAATTGGTAACATCACTTGGTGAATAAACCGACAAAAAGTCAAAAATGTGAAATCTTAAATATTTGGAACTTTTATAAGAATCGACACTCTTGGTGAACTTGGACACAAACCGACAATTTATTTAGACTCTATAAACTGATATTTGGGTTGGGTGAAAGTTTTGGGTCAAACCGAGTAAGTTTGACCAAGTCAACAAAAGTGGCTAGTTTTCGAAAAACTTACTATATTTGGAAAGTGGTAACAAAAATGGGTTTGGTTGACCTAGTTAGTAACTTGGACCAAAAACTAAATTTAGAAAGTTACCCGAATGAAAAACCGACACTTAGAACACTTGGATTAAAAATTAGAAATCTGGCCAGGCGTAAGTGTCGCCCTACCAGCGACACTTACCCAAGTGACGCCTATAGCGTCACATACCTTTAGTGACGCCTAAACCAAGTGCCGCATATAGCGTCACTACCCCAAGTGACGCTGCCCATTTAAAAATCACATTTAAACGTCACTTGACCTAGTGCCGTTAACCAACTGAGTGCCGCCTATAGCGACACTTACCTAAGTGACGCCCTAAGTGACGCCTAAATCAGAAACTTCAAAACTAGTTTCACACTAAGTGTTGAACTTCATGAAACATCTAAACTTATACGATACAACTCAGTAACACATAAAACATGCTTTGTAAGCACACGATACAACATCATAATGATAATGTCTTAAAGAATTATTATTACAAACTTTCACCAACGGGTCGTACACGTTTTTGATAAACAAAGTTGAACAATCAAACATTTGGACATAACTAATTGTTGGAGAACAAACATAGATAGTCTGTTGAGACATCTACTCACTCATATAACATTGCGCGTTTTAAACGCCCGACAGGTTACAAGTCTTCGGACATCAATCCACAGCTAATCAATTCAAGTTTATTTTAATAAACACTCAAGGCTCAGGTGAGTCTCATGGCCCCTATTTTACTGTTTTTCAATCAGGGGTGTGATATTATACTACATGAGATGTTTTCAACTAATCACTAAAGCCCTCCATAGCATAGTCTGGTAATACATCTGTAGCGTGAATGTTAGTATATGATATCATATAGGATTGACAATCCTCGTCCGGGTTAGCACGCACTAACTGGTCAAACGGACGTATTAGCATTTGGGAAGACGAGTGTAGATTAGGCACTCGTAGGAGGCAACTCAGTTGGGTTTCCTTAATTGGACATGACACTCAAGTTAAGCTCAGACTATGTGCTCATGGCTGTATAACTTTTATTTTGCTTAATTGCATTTTAAATTCAATTATAAAATCTTGCGGTTCATACAAATATGTGTTGACATACAAACCTGTGAGCTCACCAGCGTTTCGCTGACCCATTTTAGCATGTATCACAGGTGACCAGCAGTAGGTTGGACTGCTCAATCAAGATCTATTAGCTCGAGTCAGCATGCAAACAAACAGAGATTTTAGCTGCATTATTATATTTTGTATAGATTAATTATGTACTTAAATCTCTTATTTTCAAGCGGAGCTAATGTAAACAATATTTTGATGTAAACTTTGGTTTTATTAATATCAGTGTAAAACGACGCATATAGTGGTCGTTCATTATATCTTTTGTGCTGTGTATATTGATTAGTCGCGCCCCGACCCGATTCGCTTCCGCAACCCGAATTTGGGGGTGCGACAGATTGGTATCAGAGCCTAAGGTTATAGTGAACTAGGTTGCATTTAGTGGGCCTAGACTATGACCGTTAGGCAGTATTCCTTATTAAGTATGATTAGGTTCAGTGACTACATGATATTGGTTTAATTTAACATAGCCTGATCAACTATGTACAATTAAAAGAATATGATGTGAGACCTGAAAAGAGTCATGACTGAACAGGATACATTAGTTGACTCTGACCACGAGAGAAACCGGGACTCAAACATGTCTGTGTTAGACATTTTAGGCTATTATGTGATATATATATATATACATAGATAGGCCTCTCTCACGCTCAACATATTAGGCTATATTATATATGTATTATATCAATATAGGCCTCATTCTTTCTAACGCTTTGTCTCAGAATGGCAAACACACCACCCAATTCATCACGCTCTCATTCCTATGGATCGCGTAATCCAAGGGTAGCTAGGAGGAACACCAGGTTGCCCCGAGCTGACCCATACCCCATTCACTTCACTTTGTCGGATTTAGCCACCAGGTTACACCGACACGAACAACGACTTGATACTATGGATATCGAACTCCAAGAAACCAACGAAAACTAGAGACTCACATCACTTGAACACATCAATCAAGTCTCCGAGGATCATGAACATACAATCAACCACGTGAACACCCTTGACAATCGTCTGGGTGAAACCGTCGAAACCATGGAGGTTGTCCACAACCAAGTGATTGGCAACCGAAACAAAATTTCCGTCCTACAATCAAGGCTGAACCAGTGCGAGACACGTCTAAGGGAAACCGAGGACGCCCTCCGCATGGTTAGCAGACTTGCAGAATCTGTGGACCATCTCACCACACTACTGCCACAACTCAATCTACGTCAGGATTAGCTTAGGCTGAACCTGTACTTTATTATGCTTTCATAGGACCTATGTATTTGAACCGGATGTAATAATTCCCGGTACTTTTGTAAAACTTCTAAGTCTGTAACTTTTGAAACCTCTAGCTAAAAATTTTCTGTAATCGTTTGACTTCGTATTATGAATTGACAATCTCTTTCGTTATTTCTACAATATGATTGTTACTCTGTGATGTTGTATATTACCATTCTTACATATATACATCTATCGTAATTATCATCCTGGTGCAATTTCTTATGTACCTCTCATTCTTTCTTGAAGAATCATGCCGCCAAAGAGGAAAAGTTACAGTGATGCCGAACTTGCTGCTGTCGTATCTCGAGCAGTGGCCGATGCTTTAGCTGCTCGGGATTCACCCCGAAACTCACGAAACAATGACGAAACCCCAGTCAACACCCCTGTTATCAAACCTTGCTCTGACAAGGATTTTCTTAGCTGCAATCCACTCTACTTCAAGGGCACGGAAGGTGCCATTGGTCTGATCCGATGGATTGAACGTATGGAATCCGTCTTCAACCTCTGCAATTGTGCTGAGGAAAACAAGGTCAAATTCTCTGCTTACACCTTTCAGGAAGGTGCACTTACGTGGTGGAACACCCATGCCAATTCTGTAGGCATCGAAATAGCAAACCAACTCCCCTGGGCTGAATTGAAGAAGAAGCTAAGGGAAAAATACTGCCCTGAAGAAGAATTACATCGGTTGGAAGAAGAGTTCTGGCACCTGACTGTGCAGGGAACTGACATTGCTGGATATACCACCAAATTTCAGCAATTTGCGCTGTTATGCCCGGGTTTGGTTGATCCGGAGGAGAAGAGCATCAAAAGATACATCCGCGGCCTCCCGGAAAATATCCAGGGGAATGTCGCTTCATCCAAGCCAAACACTACTGAAAGTGCTATCCGGCTAGCACATGAACTCATGGCAATGGTTGTCAGCCGTGAGAAACCCAATACATCCTCCTCCAACAACAACAAACGTAAACCTTCTGAACACCACAACAACCAGAACAAGAAAGCCAACACCATCCAAGTTTACAACACCAACTCTGAACCCAAACGTGCTTACACTGGGGACAGGCCATATTGTTCCAAGTGCAACTACCACCACGACGGTCCATGCAGTACTCCCTGCAACAACTGCAGGAGGTACGGGCACTTGACCCGAGATTGCCGAGCCCCCAAATCCAACAACAACACCTCTCGCAACAATTCCAACCAACCCAAATCCTGCTTTGGGTGTGGAGAAACAGGACACTTCAAGAACGAATGTCCTAAAAACAAGAACAAGGGCAACAACAACAACAACAACAACAACGCAAGGGGAAGAGCATTCGTACTCAATTCTGGGGATGCCCGTCAGGACCCAAATGTGGTCACGGGTATGTTCCTCCTCAACAACTTATCTGCTTCTATTCTGTTTGATACTGGTGCCGATAGAAGCTTTATTTCTGATGAGTTCTGCCCTCTACTTGATATTGCACCTATTGCTCTAGATGTTAAGTACACGGTAGAACTTGCAAATGGTAAACTCATAGAAACTGATAGTGTGATACCTAATTGCACTTTAAACCTAGCCAACGAAATCTTTTCAATCGATCTTATGCCTGTTGAAATTGGAAGTTTCTACGTCACCATTGGTATGGACTGGTTGTCCAAACATCGCACTGAAATCATTTGTTATGATAAACTCGTTCGTATTCCTCTCGCCATCGGTAGAACCTTGGTCATACAAGGGGAGACCGGTGGGACGAGACTAAACATCATATCTTGCTTCAAAACTCGGAAATTCCTGAGAAAAGGTTATCCGGCAATCCTTGCACACATCATGGAGAAAAAGTCGGAGGAGAAGCGACGTGAGGATGTGCCCATCGTTCGAGACTTTCCAGAAGTCTTTCCCGAAGAACTACCTGGTCTACCACCATCCAGACAAGTTGAATTCTCAATCGACCTTGTGCCAGGTGCTGCGCCTGTGGCCCGAGCACCATACCGATTAGCCGCATCCGAACTTCAGGAGCTGTCCACCCAGTTACAGGAACTCCTGGATACAGGATTCATTCGACCGAGTTCTTCACCTTGGGGAGCTCCGGTCTTATTTGTGAAAAAGAAAGACGGTTCTTTCCGAATGTGCATCGACTACCGAGAGTTGAACAAATTGACCGTCTCGATATCCACTCCCTCGCATCGATGACCTGTTTGACCAACTACAAGGGTCAAGTATTTATTCAAAGATCGATCTTCGGTCAGGTTATCATCAACTTCGAGTTCGCGACACCGATATCCCGAAAACTGCTTTCCGAACTCGTTACGGGCATTATGAATTTCAAGTAATGCCATTCGGCCTAACCAACGCACCAGCTGTATTCATGGATCTTATGAATCGGGTGTGCAAGCCATACCTCGACAAGTTTGTCATTGTCTTCATTGATGACATTCTCATATACTCGCGAAACGAACAAGAACATGCACAACACCTCAAAACCATCCTAGAGCTACTTAAACACGAAGAGCTTTACGCCAAATTCTCCAAGTGTGAGTTCTGGATACAATCCGTTCAATTCCTTGGACATGTTGTTAATAGTCAAGGAATCCATGTCGATCCATCAAAAATCGAAGCCATCAAATGCTGGCAAGCACCAACATCTCCAACCGAAGTACGTCAATTCTTGGGTCTTGCCGGATACTATCGGCGATTCATTGAAAATTTCTCAAAGATAGCTCAACCACTCACAACCCTGACTCAGAAAGACAAAAAGTTCAATTGGACTAATAAACAAGAGTCAGCATTTCAACTTCTGAAACAAAAGCTTTGCAGTGCTCCGATTCTATCCTTACCCGAAGGCACCGATGACTTCGTGGTATACTGCGATGCTTCTCATCAAGGTCTCGGTTGCGTGCTGATGCAACGAGACAAAGTTATTGCTTATGCTTCATGACAGCTCAAAATTCATGAAAAGAACTACACCACCCACGATCTCGAGCTAGGAGCTGTCATCTTTGCCCTCAAAATATGGAGACACTACCTCTACGGCACTAAGTGCACAATCTTTACCGACCACAAAAGTCTCCAACACATATTCGATCAGAAGGATCTCAACATGAGACAACGTCGGTGGGTCGAATTGCTTACCAACTACGATTGTGAGATCAAATACCATCCGGGCAAAGCAAATGTTGTTGCCGATGCCCTCAGTTGAAAAGAACGAACGAAACCACTTCGAGTCCGAGCCCTCAGCATGACTATTCACAATGATCTAAACATTCAGATTCTCACTGCTCAACTCGAAGCTCTGAAACCCGATAATATCAAAAACGAAGCCTTGCGAGGCATGGACAAACAATTTGAAATCAAGCCTAACGGGATTAGGTATTTCTCAAACCGAATCTGGTTACCCAGTTTTGGAAACCTACGAGACTTGGTGATGGATGAAGCTCACAAGTCCAAATATTCTATCCATCCTGGATCCGACAAAATGTATCACGGCATCAAGGAATTTTATTGGTGGCCGAATATGAAAACTGAAATCGCTACATATGTCAGCAAGTGTCTTACTTGCTCGAAAGTCAAAGCTGAATACCAAAAACCTTCTGGTTTACTCCAACAACCCAACATTCCTGAATGGAAATGGGAGCAAATTGCCATGGATTTCATAACCAAACTACCAAAGTCATCGAGCGGTTGCGATACCATTTGGGTGATCATCGATCGTCTCACAAAATCTGCTCATTTTCTGGCAATCAAGGAAACCGACAAAATGGAACGCCTCACACAAATCTACATCAAAGAGGTTGTTTCTCGACACGGTGTTCCAATCTCAATTATCTCCGATAGGGATAGTCGTTTCACGTCTCAATTTTGGCAATCACTTCAAAAATCATTGGGTACCCGTCTTGATATGAGTACCGCATACCATCCTCAAAACGACGGCCAAAGTGAACGGACCATTCAAACACTGGAAGACATGCTACGAGCCTGCGTAGTTGATTTCGGTGTAAATTGGGAAAAACATCTATCATTGTGCGAGTTTTCGTACAACAACGGCTATCACACCAGCATTAAGGCTGCACCTTTCGAGGCACTGTACGTTCGTAAGTGTCGATCACCTATCTGTTGGACCGAAGTGGGAGACAGTCAACTCACTGGTCCTGAGATCATTCACGAAACAACTGAAAAGATATTCGAGATCCAAAACAAACTCAAAGCCGCACGTGATCGTCAGAAAAGTTATGCTGACGTGAGACGCAAACCACTCGAGTTCCAGGTTGGGGATCGAGTGCTACTCAAAGTTTCACCTTGGAAAGGTGTTATCCGATTCGGTAAACGCGGGAAATTGAATCCCAGATACATTGGACCATTCGAGATCCTCAAGAGGATAGGTCCAGTGGCATATCGATTGCAACTGCCATCCGAGCTCAGCAGTGTGCATCCCACTTTTCACATTTCAAATTTAAAGAAGTGTCTGTCTGATGAGACACTTATCATTCCACTCGATGAAATTCGAGTTGACGACAAGCTTCATTTTGTTGAAGAACCCGCCGAAATCATGGACCGTGAGGTCAAACAACTCAAACAAAGTCGTATTCCCATTGTCAAAGTCAGGTGGAATTCGCGACGTGGGCCGGAATTCACCTGGGAACGGGAGGACCAGATGCGACTCAAGTATCCTCAGTTATGTGCTGACGCTACTTCAAGCACGACTTCAAACCAAATTTCGGGACGAAATTCTCCTAACAGGGGGAGAATGTGACACCCGTCAATTTAGGGCTAATAATTAGTGCGTAATCAATTATTAATACATGTAATTAGTTCTGTGTTAGGCTAATTAATGTAACGATATATATATATTATTGAATATACACAATTATGCGATTCGATTAAATCGTACAAGTTTCAAATCGAATGTATTTCGGTTCAAATAAATACGGACGTTGGTGAAACAATTTTATTGAATAATATAACATTATTTAATGACAATATCTTTCCCAAAATATTATCTTGATAATAATACTTTGTAATTAATTCGTATCGTACAAACAACGGTTACGTGATTTAAAATCCGTACAACGAACGAGCAAATCGAGATCCCTAAATTAACGAATCACCTATATAAATGTTTTTCCAAGTATTTAGAAAGAACACTTCAAGTGAAAGTATTGAAATTTAAATCGTTACTTAAAAACGCGTAATAAACGTTTAAACACCAAACCGAACGAGAAAACGAACACCGCACGAAGCACAAATCGAATAAATGAGAAAATGACCAAAATACCCTTGTGTGGGCCCCCTAGGCGCCCCCCCCCCCTTCCCCATGAAACCCCACGTGGTCACCACCCACAAGAGCCACTAAAACTACATGCAAGGATGACTTAGTGGAATACTTGCATCATTTTCCACTCACCTCATTTCCATTCAACACTCCAATCTCTTTTCTCTCAAAATACACTCCATTCTCTCTCAAAATCCAGAGAAAACTCAGCCACTTCACCACCACCACAACCACCATAATCCACCATAGCTCCACCACCTTAAAAACCATCATTTTTACAAAGTCCTTCAAGAAGATTCAAGCTCTCAAGTTCCTCATCATCATCTTAGCTTTCTTTCTTCAAACCACCATTGTGAGGACATATCTTTACTCTCATTTATGTTTATTCACATGTTATAAAGCTCATCTAACAAGATTATGTCCAAATATAAACTTAAAATACGTTTTTATGAATTTTTCCACAAAGAATACACAATCTGTCCAGAAAAACACAGATTACTAAAAATGTCATAACTTGAGTTCTAGGAAGAGTTAGAAGATGCATTTTTTTTAAAATTTGCGTATTGAAAAGATCTACAACTTTCGTGTTTTACGTTTTTACCAGATCCGAATGTATTTTTCTCTATTTATCAAATTGTGGGACTGACCTGGTCAAAATCAGAAACTGGACTATGCATGACTAATTAAATTGTTTCTCTATGATTATGGACTTAAAACTCTTAGAAAACATATGTTAGACACTACACACATAGAAGATCAGTTGATAAAAAAATTGTGAGACTTGACTTGGACCAGAAATTGGTAACATCACTTGGTGAATAAACCGACAAAAAGTCAAAAATGTGAAATCTTAAATATTTGGAACTTTTATAAGAATCGACACTCTTGGTGAACTTGGACACAAACCGACAATTTATTTAGACTCTATAAACTGATATTTGGGTTGGGTGAAAGTTTCGGGTCAAACCGAGTAAGTTTGACCAAGTCAACAAAAGTGGCTAGTTTTCGAAAAACTTACTATATTTGGAAAGTGGTAACAAAAATGGGTTTGGTTGACCTAGTTAGTAACTTGGACCATAAACTAAATTTAGAAAGTTACCCGAATGAAAAACCGATACTTAGAACACTTGGATTAAAAATTAGAAATCTGGCCAGGCGTAAGTGTCGCCCTACCAGCGACACTTACCCAAGTGACACCTAAACCATGTGCCGCATATAGCGTCACATACCTTTAGTGACGCCTAAACCAAGTGCCGCATATAGCGTCACTACCCCAAGTGACGCTGCCCATTTAAAAATCACATTTAAACGTCACTTGACCTAGTGCCGTTAACCAACTGAGTGCCGCCTATAGCGACACTTACCTAAGTGACGCCCCTAAGTGACGCCCTAAGTGACGCCTAAATCAGAAACTTCAAAACTAGTTTCACACTAAGTGTTGAACTTCATGAAACATCTAAACTTATACGATACAACTCAGTAACACATAAAACATGCTTTGTAAGCACACGATACAACATCATAATGATAATGTCTTAAAGAATTATTATTACAAACTTTCACCAACGGGTCGTACACGTTTTTGATAAACAAAGTTGAACAATCAAACATTTGGACATAACTAATTGTTGGAGAACAAACATAGATAGTCTGTTGAGACATCTACTCACTCATATAACATTGCGCGTTTTAAACGCCCGACAGGTTACAAGTCTTCGGACATCAATCCACAGCTAATCAATTCAAGTTTATTTTAATAAACACTCAAGGCTCAGGTGAGTCTCATGGCCCCTATTTTACTGTTTTTCAATCAGGGGTGTGATATTATACTACATGAGATGTTTTCAACTAATCACTAAAGCCCTCCATAGCATAGTCTGGTAATACATCTGTAGCGTGAATGTTAGTATATGATATCATATAGGATTGACAATCCTCGTCCGGGTTAGCACGCACTAACTGGTCAAACGGACGTATTAGCATTTGGGAAGACGAGTGTAGATTAGGCACTCGTAGGAGGCAACTCAGTTGGGTTTCCTTAATTGGACATGACACTCAAGTTAAGCTCAGACTATGTGCTCATGGCTGTATAACTTTTATTTTGCTTAATTGCATTTTAAATTCAATTATAAAATCTTGCGGTTCATACAAATATGTGTTGACATACAAACCTGTGAGCTCACCAGTGTTTCGCTGACCCATTTTAGCATGTATCACAGGTGACCAGCAGTAGGTTGGACTGCTCAATCAAGATCTATTAGCTCGAGTCAGCATGCAAACAAACAGAGATTTTAGCTGCATTATTATATTTTGTATAGATTAATTATGTACTTAAATCTCTTATTTTCAAGCGGAGCTAATGTAAACAATATTTTGATGTAAACTTTGGTTTTATTAATATCAGTGTAAAACGACGCATATAGTGGTCATTCATTATATCTTTTGTGCTGTGTATATTGATTAGTCGCGCCCCGACCCGATTCGCTTCCGCAACCCGAATTTGAGGGTGTGACATGTTATGATATTAGAAATGTGTAAAAATGAACCAAAACTCGAAACAAAAGCATGTATATATATGTATATCACACAGACCACGAACAGAGTGTAAAATGACAGGGATGAACCAACCCGATCGGTTGGCTTGGGCCAGCTGATCGGCTGGATGTGATGAGCCGAACGGCTCAACAAACTGAGCCGAACGGCTAGTTGTGTTGAGCCGAACGGGTTGTAACTTTTTACCCGAACGGGCGGATGGGTTAGGGTGTTTGGGCCGAACAGTTAATGGACTAAGTACGTGGACTGGACCGAGCGAAAAAGTGTTAGGCCGAGGCTCCCAGCCTAACGGCTGGACTGCCCAAGCCGAACGGCTGGCCCAAGCCGAATGGCTGGGCTAGGCTGTAGGCTGGACCGGCTGTAATCTGGGCTTCGATGTTGGGCCAAATCGAGATGTAATCTATGTTGGACTAAAATGATTAAAGGGTTAATAAATCTAAATGGGCCAACTAATTGGACCGAGCCCAATAATCTACAAAACATCTAAAACATAAACGTGACCCGAGACATTTAATGGTACGAGTATTTATAAAATGAATAACGAATTTTATAATGATACGATGTAAATAAATTTGTAAACTTTAATATAGATCTCGACAAATGATGATTCTCGAAACGAAAACATATATTTATTTTATTAACGGAAATAAATACGAGGAAGTGTATAAACGATGTAACATATCGCTTTAAAGACACTAATTAGTATATACAACAAGTAACGAACTTTATATATATATATATATATATATGAATGGAATATACGTTTAACAAACGTACTAAATATAATATACAACAGGTATATTTATATACATATGTATGTATAACAAATATATATATGTACAACATGAACAAACGACATCCGATTATATATACGACTACATACGTGTATATACGCTTGACAAAGTATACGATGTGAGAAATAATAACAATATTTCAACACAATGTCACCAACGAATTCAACGACTTACATCATTAAGAAATCAATAATTTCTTCAAACAAACAAACCGTTAATATAAGTTGATTAAACAAATCAAACGTACTTATGTTAATACATTTATTGTACATAGGTTAACATACCTTGGGCAATTAACGGTCGGCTGCTAGCATTCATACCGAGCAAACCATAGTGAGTTTACAGCCCCTACTTTTAAATGTTTTCTGCTTTTAAACACAGAGGTGTTAAACATAGAAATTGCATGCCAACACATGTAATCAAACTATAAATGCTTTATTGCTTTTATACAACTGTTGATTTGTGATATTACATATTCACTATTATTTTGGGAATTAGACAACATATCCTAGTACGGACCCAGACTTGGAATGTGTGCATGAAAAGACCTCATGACATGCTACTGTAACCATTAGCTAGGTGACTCTAGCCACTGAGTATATGGATAGTACTATTTCCGTGACAACCCTCCTACGGTGGAGCGTATACTTAAATGTCCGTTCAGGCAAACAACATAAGTTCTGGTTGTGGTTTGGTTATAGGGTTAGGTCACGCTACTTTAACTTGTGAGGTTTAGCTCACCTCACAGGGGATCATAGTCTAAGTAAATTCCCACATACTTTTAGGAAGAACGAATCCTACAACTGTTAAATACCGGAAAACATACCGTCAACTTATTTGATACTGGTAAACAACCAGTAATATATTTTGGGATGACATCCCACATAAAACTATACTTTAGGGTAACAACCCTACATAACTTGTATTCTATAAATGAATAACAATTCATTTATACAAACTTGGTTTAACTAACCACATACATATACAAACCTGTAAATTCACTCAACATATTTGTTGACGACTTTCTCTATGTTTTTCAGGAAATTAGCTGGGTAAGTAATCGCATGCATTCAGGATGGACAACCCTGGACTACTTAGGATGCCACATACTTTTGGGACCGCTTTTGAAGGATTTCCTCTGTATAACTGCAAACACTGCAGTCATACTTACGAAATCTTGTATTAAACTTATGTATTGAAAAACTAAATGTTTTAAACACTACTACTACTGGTACGACTTAGATAGTCGTACTACTTTTGTAACAACTGTTAAACTTGGCATCCTTGATAAATAAAGTTGTGCAAAAACCATATGCTCTGCGTATGTATGTATTTGTTGGTTGAAAATACTGTTCGCAGCCCCGCCACGTCATTAAAGCTTCCGCACACTTAATTAGTATTGATTGTAATCACCGTTTGGCGGGGTGTGACAGCTGATGACCTTATTGTATACCTTCCTTATCTTTTTAGGGTTTGACAAGCCATCGCGTGGTCCTTGGTCTTTATAATTTAGATTGTGAGTGAGTTCATTCATGACATCCAGAAACGCTTTCTCTTCCTGTGAATCAGGTTCTCTGGTTGTAGATTTAACTATCCTAAGGAGTTCACTGATTATGGCTTTTTGTGCGGAAGTGAAGGGGTATTTGGTAAAGGCAAAGATTCGAACAAGCTTAATGTGAAGGTCTTTTCTTTTAGGGAAGAGGGCTATGTCGATTCATTCCTTGTGGAATCAGGAAAAACATCTCGCAATTTTGAGATCAAGTAAGAGGCAGGGTCAACAAAGAATGGAATTTTACCAGGAATAATGATGGGAATCATCGGGTCTCGTTCTATCCAGAACTCAAGTTTGTTAATCATTGCAGAGACATTGTGATTAATTAATATCATAGATATTGGGAGGAAATCCATGTCGGAGAAGGATTCAAAAAGTAGATCTAAACCTGCTTTGAACTTTAGTTCTTGGTCTCAGAAATTTGTGAAAGTTATCTCGCATTCATTACTGGACAGTCGAAGAAGGAATTCTACTTGTTTTTCTAAATTGGCAATCGTCTCTCGTTGTTCGTATGAAAATGGGAGGTCGGCATATTTTAATTGCCTAACGAATGCTTTGTAGACATCTACCCTACGGGAAGGATGGAAAGTGTCACACCCCCAAATTCATTGATTTTGATTAGCGGAAGTATTTAGTTAAGTATGGGGGTAATGACACCAACATTGACCATATCGTTTGGTTTATGGTAAGACATGTCATCTACCGATAGAGTTGGAATATAAAGCATACTGGGCACTAAAGAAATGTAATTTGGACATTCCCACCATAAGATCCCATAGGAGAATGCAGCTTAATGAACTAGCTGAGTTAAGAGATAAGGCGTACGATAGCTCCCTGAAATACAAAGAAAGAACCAAGATGTTCCATGATGCAAGACTCAAGCAAACAAAGTTTAAACCAGGGGATAAAGTACTTCTCTTTAACTCACGCTTCAGGAAGTTCTCTGGAAAATTCAAAGTCAGGTGGAGCGGACCATTTATAGTCTCAAAGGTATTTTCCTCAGCAGTTGAACTTGAAGCCCCGGAAGGTAACTTTAAAGTTAATGGTCAACGCTTGAAACATTACATTGAGGACTTCCCCATTAATGAGGAAGTCTACATTTTCGAGCCACCCTGAATCATTCCCAGGTATCAAGAGTCAAGCTAGTGACTCTCTCTTAAACAAGTGCTCTTGGGAGGCACCCCAAGCTTATCTTAGAATAATTTTTCTTTTATTTTTGATTTCTTAAAATTTATCTAGTATTATCATTCCTAACTAAATAATGCAGGATAGCTACTTATCTGACAGCCTTTGAAACTTACAAATCTGAGATAAGTCTTCATTATTAAATATGCAAATGCCAAAGTCCTGATGACACTTACAAATTAAAATCTTTTACAATCATCAGTCCTTTTCGCATTTGTACATTCTTATAAACTTGAATGTTACTAGTTTTGTTTATGTTTTTCAGATAAATCCAGCAGAGACCAGTAAGGAGAGCAAGAAGCGAAAGAAAACCCGCAGAGGCAAGAAAAAGAAGAAGACTGTTGTTCAGGATGAGAGTATGATTGATGTGCTGACTACTCTGGGGGAGCATTTGAGTCCTGTTGAACCATAGTCTGCCCCATCACCTGGGACGATCCCGACCTTGGATTATGGGATCACTACTATTGACCCAGCAGCTTCTTGGGCTCTCCTTCAGACATTGTCCATTCATCATGATTCAATGGCTGAAATCCGTGAGGCAGTCGGTCTACCGAGACTTCCGGACATCCCTTACAGGCTAGGGTCTGGTCCGAGAGCTTCTCGTCCACCATGGTCATTCTTCCCTCCTGCACCTAGCACTACTGATGCTCCAGCACGGGATCCGGGTCCTTCGAGTTCACACGTTGATCCTGCTGAGATGCTCGCAGCTGCTAGAAGACTTGATGAAGCATCACCTTCTTCTGTCCTCCAGGATGCTGCCCTTTACCATGTTGTTGTTGCTGAGTTCGATCCTGATATGGATGATCTTCTAGATGATTAGTCTATCTTTACTTTATTATAGCTTATCTACTTTATTTATGTCTATCATAATACTATTCTGTGAGACCTGGTGATTATGACTCTATTTATAGCTATTTGCAGAACTCAGTATTCGTAGGAATGGATGATCTTAAAAGAAGTCTGGTCCAACCAAACTCCAGCAAATCACCCGCACCACTCCTCCACGAATCTGGTCCTACATCCAGTACCCACAAAACGTAGGGAAGTACCTGTCTAGTTCTTATGATTTTTATTATGATAATTTATGCTCACGCCCACTTAAAACTCTAAGTGTGGGATTAACACCCCATAATTAGAAAACTTGAAATTTATAATTGACTTAATGCAAAACCCTAAGTGTGGGATTCTCCCTACTTAGTGTAGAAACATTGAGGACAATGTTTATTTTTAAGTGTGGGATAGCAGTATACTCTTCGCTCACTTGTTTAGATCAAAAATTTTCGAAAATAGTCCTCAGTGAATGAATAGACCCTTACTTTGTCCAAAAATTTTAAAAAAAAATCGCTTTAAAAACAGTCTTGCTTCGACAGTAGTCGAACTACTCATTCAGCAGACTGACTTTTTCAAAGGTTTTTGAGTCAATAAGTTAAGAAAGAAGTACAGATTTTTTACAAGTATTCAAAAGTCGGTAAAAAGAGATGGAACATGTTAGACTCTAACTAATTCTAAAATGAAAGTCTAAGAGGGGCATCGCGTGACTTGGCACATACAACCTATATTTGCGGTGAGGTAACTTGAGCCTAATATAAGCATTCATTTTTAATGCTTCACTTTCATTTGTTGTGTGTGACCGGTGCATGCATTCGGAAATAGAACTTGCTCCTGGTATGCATTTCGAGACCACATTGACAGGTGCCATACATGGTATAGGTGCAATTAAATGACCCATACATTTACTTAGGATAAAACCCGTTTTTGTCATATCTCTTCAAGCCTAACCCTGCCGATACTTGCTTTTAGTATCGATGGTCCGCCTAGAAAACCCTGTTGAGCCTTAACCTTTTCGTTTCTTATAAACCCAAATTTTTAAACCCACTCACTTTCATACCCACCAAAACCTTATCTTAGAATTTTTAAATTTATTAAAAAATGCTATTTAGGTATTCTTTTTGCTTTCCCTCAAATTTCACAAAATTCGTGTTTACTTAAAACTTTTCGTGTGCGTTCCATGATCAATATTCAAAAAATCGAGAGTCGTATGGTACGAAAAATTGGCACCAAGTAAATTTAAAATTGTCAAAAGGATTGAAAAATGAAAGGATCTCAAAATGGGTAGAGAGAATATAAAAATCTCTTAGAAATTCCTTAGCAAAGAAGTTCTAAGCCAAAAAAAAAATGTGAGAAATAAAGCTAAGTGCTTCAAATCTCTCAAAAACTCCGATTCCTAAAAATATAAATCTACATTGCGTTCTTGAGGATAGAAGTCCATATAGCTATCTTCTTCCCTGTTTGATTATCCGTTTCCATTTTCATTAAAAAGTGTATCTTGTTGTCCCTTAACCTAGGATCTAGATTGAATAACTAGAATCAATTGTGTGGCGGAATCACACGATTGAAGTAACGAGCATGAAATATAAATCAACACAATGAGATATTGAATAAGAATTCTTTATATTTCAATAACTAACGAATACTAGCTTGTTTACAGAGGTTTTAGTCGACAAGTTGTGCAAAGGTTTTGTCCAACCTTTGCAATGAGCCGTGATGGCTCTATATATACAAACAGATTGATTCTACGATACTTGCTAAGTGTCGCAGATCATAACCCTAGTGCGACACTTATTAAGTGTCGCCTGAATGCGACACTAGATAAGTGTCACTCTAAACAGAAAATTATCTATTTTCTAATCTAAGCTATTACAGACCCAAGACCAACTGACAGACACACTAATATGACTCAACAAACTCCCCCGTGTCTTCAGCTTGGTCTTTAAAAATATCTTCAATATCAGATCCAGTCTGTCGGGAGATTCCCACCAGCATGAATTCCCTTAGCAATGCAGAGATCCACAACTCTCTGAAACCTCACAGCATCTTCTTGATCAATCATATCAAATTGCAATCTATTACTGTGAAGAGCTTGAAGATCATTCTTTGACATGTTAATCAGGCTAAGAGGATCAAAAACTCTAAGAGTGTAGCCAGTAACATGTTTTCATTCTTTAGCATCACGTCCCGATCCCTTTTGAGAAAAATATTCAATAACCGCCTCTCCAGTAACTGTGTCATACCACCAGAACCTAAAATTTCCCAGCACATCAAATGGTAACTTTTCAAATGGCACTTGGGTAAGATTCTTGGTTGGAAGATAATGATAACCGTATATGGGTTGGCGCGTCCTCGGGTCCAACTTCTTCTTATTTGAAAATCTAATTCCCATTACTGGTCGAATCCATTTAAATTTCTTCGTATTTATTTTTCGACGCAGTATTTGCTGAAAGAATTCAGCTTCTCGATTATCAGTGGGATTTATCATATTCAATTGAGCTAGTCGATTTAGATCAACCTTCGGTAATGTAGTCAAATGATCTAGCCTTGCCTTAAAATATTGAATGCCATCTTGCCTTTTGATGACAAACAATCGAAAATCAGCATCGAATTTCCAGCTTTTTATAAGCCCAGATAAGTCTCCACAAACAGAATATGCTCGGCATCTTTTCAACTCGGGCGTTGGAGGCAAAATCCATTCTGGATACTTTCTAGGTTGATCAGTGGATGTTGAAGTACCAGCAGAATGGGAAGATGGTTCTGCAGAAGTAGCAGCAGGAACAGTATCATCATCTGATTCTACCTCCTCATATGGATTATCCTCGAACTCATCTTCATCAGAAACCTCATCAGGTTCAAATTGAACATCATCGGCAAACATGTTTGGACCCTCATTTTCAACATTTGTAGTTGTTCCAAATACAAGACTTTGTAGATATTCAAGATTAGCATGCGAGTAATCTACATTTAGTGGTACTGGTTGGCCAGGTACGTGAGCTGACGACGCAAAGTAATCCAAATTAATATTTTCATTAATCTCAGAATCATTGATTACATTTACATTATCATGGCCTGTGGTTTCAGGATCTAACTCCCCCGGAACCACAGCCAGAGATTCCAAATCTAAAACACGACGCTCAAGATCCAGTACACGAGCAGCCGTGGACTCTAACTCCAAAATTCTTGACGCTTGAACCTGAATGAGAGCATGTTGATCTTGAAGCATCTGGTTCATTTGCGCCATCTCATCCATCAGTTTCTTCAAAAAATCCGGCTGTGGTTGAAGGTCATCAGAAGCAGCAGTCGAGGTTCGTTGACGACGTTGTTGAGGAACATCATCGGATTCTGTGTCCGAAGAATCCCGAACCCGCTTGCCCTTATCAGTAGCGGAGGTTGTAGCAGCAGCAGCAGGTGTAGAAGTTGGAAAATTCTCAATGTCAACTAGAACTTCTTCTAAAACCGCTTCATCAACATGCGGAGGTGGAGCTGCAATATCAAGAAACCCATTATCCGGCGGAGCCACATATGCTTCATCAATCACGTGGCCGAATAACGGAACATCAGGCAGAACTGCCTGACCCTTTGGGGGTGTTGCACAATCCCCAAATACCCTGACCAGCATCGGAGTCAAGGTCAGAATCGACCTTGGGTCAGGCTGAATCCCTAGATTCAGGGAATTCAGGATCAGCTGCAAAAAACGTGGATACATAAACCACATGTGATCGCCTGCTCGTAGATTGTCCACTAGATGCCCAAAGATGTATCCAGAGTAGTTGAAAGGTTTGTTGTAAACCAAACCCAGCATCAGAGAGATCGTTCCATAACTCATCCCATCGAATCCCGCCTTCCTTGGTGAGAGGCATACAATGATAATGTGTGCTAAGTACCTCCAGACTCTGCTCAAATGTTGTTTCCTGTATTGATCTGGAGGAATAGCCGGATAACCCATACGCTGAAGACCACCAGCGATAAAACTGTTCTCAAACTGAGTTGGAAACTCAGAATTGTCATCAAATCCCAACACTTCTCGTACCGTATCCTCCGTAATTTCAATACGATGACCAAAAAACAGTTGATAAAATCCTTCGATAGTCGCCTTCTGTGTTAATCACAGCATTTGCATAAAATTCCTCGATTTTATTCAGGTAGATTGGACATGAAGCAGTGATAGCATTGTGAATCCTCGAGCGACGCAAAAACTGAATCATCGGATGAAACGGAATCGAGTTGGCGTGCGTATCATCGAGAAAAGCCACCACATTATGTCGTGGCTGCGTGCGGTGAGCATAAATAGCTAAGTTTGCCATCTGCACAAAAATAAGACATAGATAATACACAAAGAAAAGTTATACCGTTAGAACAAATAAAGTATAAACTGTTCTTTCAAAATTACTTTTAGGCGACACTTCAGTAGTGTCGCTAATTGAAGTAGCGACACTTGGGTGAGTGTCGCTCAGAAGCCTAAAAAATCACCATGAGACACTTAAGGTAAGTGTCGCAGCATTGCAAATCAAGAGGCGACACTCAGTGGAGTGTCGCATAAGTGCACACAATATATAAGACGACACTTAAGGAGAACTGTAGGCGACACTTGGGGTAAGTGTCGCAATAGACTAGGCGGCACTTAATCAAGTGACGCAACTAATTAATGTTCCTTTAAAGGCGGCACTTAAGGTAAGTGTCGCAAGAGACAAGGCGGCACTTAATCAAGTGACGCATGGCAAAAAGGCGACACTCAAGTTGAGTGCCGCAGTTAGTGTTCGAATTACCATGTTGCGATACTTAAGGCGAGTGTCGCTTCGAGTGTCGCAAAGATGAACACAAACCCAGAAACCATAAACCCAGATTCAAATTTTTACAAAATTGCAAAACTAAGCTAACCTAGGGTAATAACTTGGGAGATACATGTATATCGATAATAATGCACACGATATTAACCCTTTATACACCTCAATACGTTCGAAATCACCCAAACCCTAAAACCCGCAACTACAACCTACAGATTATCACTAAATAATGAAGGATTTTGATTGAAATTAGTACCTTAATGTTCGTGTGAAGTAGAAGAACAAGATTCAAAGCACAGATTTCAAAAATCTTCAAGAAATCGCAGCAAAAATCGATACAGAGCAAGTGTCGCTTAAACGAGAGCGAGTGACGCAGAATCGTATGTGAGTGTCGCAGGAAATGTGATGATAAATGCCGCAGGGTGGCATTTATATACTCCATACTATAGGCGACACTCGCAGGCGACACTCTATGCGACACTCAGTGAGTGTCACAGACTTAAAATTTTGAAAATTCCTAAAACTTTCAAATTCTTTCGCGAGTCGGTTTTGGCTATTCAGTGACATTTGACTTTAAGTAAGACAAAAAAATATTAAAATAATTATAACTTAACTAAGAATTCAAAACAAATACACTATTTTTGGTGACGGGATTGTTTTGGGTCTGGTTAGGGATCATATTAAGTCATCATACATTACTTTACATATGTTTGCTGTTATTCCAATTATCAGTATACTTGTCCTCTTTAAATTTACATAAGATATTTAAAATAAATTTAATGACACACAGTTCAAGACAATTGTTCATATCATTATCCGCTTAAACAACTAACCTTCATTCATTAGAGAAAACCTTTTATTGTTAATATGTTCAATCTTTTGCAGTTCACACATATGACATACCCCTAACATCTACATATGGTTAATCTTTATATTAAGAAAAATTATATGAAACTTATTTTTAAGAATCAAGACATTGGTGACAGGTCTGTACTTACGTACAACAGAGCGACTTATCTTGATTCAGGTTTAAACAAAATCAATTTTCGTCAATTCATTGGTGACAGGTCTGTACTTCCGTACAACAAAGCGACTTAACTTGACTTAAGTATGTATTTGTATTTGAAGCTCTAAGATTTTGCAAGTCTGATTAACTCGCAGTTGTTTAATTTTTAAGATATAGTACCAGAGACCAGGTCTGTACCGACGTACAACAAAGGAAACCAATACTATATCCCCCAAATAAGTTGATATAAAATTTCAGAATATAAAAATTGTCCATATTAAATATAGGAATTAAGACACACCGCCGTACGTCATATGATGTTTACTACATAAAATAAACAAGTAGTTGAAATTACTGTTTAATATCTCCGAGAACAAATAGAGAGTTGCCTATGAACATATCATATGATGAAGCTGTATGTTAAGAAATTTATGATAAATACATTAATAAACCTACTGATACATCAGATATAACAGTGAACATTTGCATTTCGTGAATGATACTTAATGTACTATCATATCCCAAGTTGTTTACAGACACAACCCAACGTCTTTTTATAGATGTAGCAATAATGCATTACTTTAATACTAAGAAGTATAAAGTGTGGCTCTTGCGATTTTTTTTTTTATGTAAAATCAACGTCATTGTAACGATTTAAAAAATCGTAAGCCAAGCATAGAAACTAATTCATCAAAACGAGAACGGGAAAAGGCCTTAGTAAACAAGTCAGCCTTTTGCTTAAGTGTTTCTATTTGGATAAGATCAATAAGGTGTTTCTCATAGCAATCCCGTATAAAGTGAAATCGTATCTCTATATGTTTTGTTTTAGAGTGCTGTACGGGATTGCATGTGATAGATATGGCTGCAGTGTTATCTATATGTATAGGAGTAAGAGTTAAGATGAAACCATAATCACGAAGTTGATGCTGAATCCATAGAACCTGTGAACAACAACTGGCAGCAGCAATATATTCAGCCTCGGCTGTGGAGGTTGAAATGGTTGTCTGCTTTTTACACTGCCATGACACTAAGCGCGGTCCAAGAAACTGACATCCACCAGATGTGGACTTCTTATCCTTGTTGCATCCGCCATAATCTGAATCTGAATACGCAGTCAAAGTGAAGTCGTCTTCATTTGAGTACCATAGACCAAGAGTGGGTCTATATTTGAGATACCCAAAAATCCGCTGAACTGCCTTCATATGAGAAACCTTCGGATGAGCTTGGTACCTGGAACACAAAGAAACAGCAAAAACAATGTCTGGTCTTGAAGCAGTAAGGTACATGAGAGAACCTATCATTGAACGATAGTCCTTCTCGTTACACTCATCATCTTCCTCAGCTGGTCCAAGTTTGTGAGATACCTCAATGGGGGTGCCATAAGTCTTACAATCATGCAAATTATACCTAGTCAACATGTCAAAGACATATTTTGACTGATGGATATAAATGCCTTTGTCAGATTGTTCAACTTGGACACCTAGAAAGAATTTGAGTTCTCCCATTGCACTCATCTCAAACTCAGACTTCATAAGTTGCTCAAATTCCTTGCAGAGAGCATTACTTGTAGAGCCAAAGATGATGTCATCCACATATACCTGCACAAGTAACAAATCATTTTTGGACCTTTTTGTAAAAAGAGTGCTGTCAATCTGTCCTCTTGAAAATCCATGCTTGAGGAGATGTGTAGACAGCCTCTCGTACCATGCTCGTGGTGCTTGGTGAAGACCATACAAAGCCTTGTCTAACTTGCAGACATAATCCGGATGTACCGAGTCTTCAAATCTAGGAGGTTGCCTGACATAGACTTCCTCCACAACTTATCCATAAAGAAAAGCACTCTTTACGTCTTGTTGATAAACCCGAATACCTTTAAATGAAGCATAAGCCAAAAAAATGCGAATAGATTCCAATCTAGCTACAGGGGTGAATACTTCATCGTAGTCCAATCCTTCAATTTGTGTAAATCCTTGAACTACTAATCGTGCCTTATTCCTAACCACTACACCGCGGTCATCCTTCTTCACACGATATACCCAACGAGTTCCAATTGCATGGACACCCTTGGGTAGAGGAACTAATTCCCAAACTTTCAGCTTCTCAAATTGATGCAGTTCTTCTTGCATTGCTTCAACCCAATGCGGATCCTTTAATGCATCAGCTGTTTTCTTTGGTTCAACTTGAGATAGAAAATATTCTTCCATTTCAGTTACAAGACATTCCAAGGAGGCTGTAGGAGATGCTTCAGAAGTTGAAGCAGACGTGTCGGTCACAACCAATTGATGTCTAGTTTGAACACCTTTACTTAACTCACCAATGATATTATCAGTGGGGTGAGTCTTATGAATCCGAGTATGTGGAATTGAGTTAGGCACAATAAGTAATTCCAAATTATTAAGATCTCCTTCAGTAGCATTGTTCTCGGATGGAGGATCATTGGCTTCAACATTTTCTTCTGAAGGACTATCCATATCTAACGGTTGAGGTGATGGAGGATCTGTTGTTAGAATTGGTGCATCAACTGATGGTGTTGATGCTGAGGTGGAAGATGTATTAGGTTGGACAGGTGGTGCAGATGAAGTGTGATCTACATTAATATCCAAACCATGTAGAAGAGTGACAATAGTTTCTTCATCATCAACATTCTCAGGGGTCGGAATATTAAATGAGTCAAAGAAACTATCGTACTGAAATAGATTTTCTAGTCCTTTGCCTTCGGGAGGAGCCGTATAGCGTAAACACTTGACTTCATAATGCTCCTCAATACGCTTTGTAGATAAATTGTAAACTCTCTTGTTAGGAGAATTTACAGAATATCCCAAGAATATTCCATCCATTCAGTTTTCACCAAACTTGTCCTTTTTGAGTTCGTGACATAATGGTGCAAGGACATCTAAAGGGCTCCAGAAATTGTAAGTTTGGTTTACGGTTGTTAAACAGCTCATAGCATGTTTTGTTTTCCTTTTTAACCGTCAAAACCCTATTTAAAACAAAACACGCGGTATTTACCGCCTCTGCCCAAAAAGTGATTGGAAGCTTAGAGTCGGATAGCATAGTACGCGCAGCTTCAATAAGAGTCATGTTCTTGCGTTCAGTGACACCATTCTGTTGAGGTGTATAAGCAGAACTGAACTGATGATGAATATTCTTCCTTAAACAGTACACCTCAATTGTTTTGTTTTTGAATTCCGTTCCATTATCACTTCTAATCCTCTTGATTCTCTTTCCACACAAGTTTTCTAACTTGTCAAACAGATATATTAAGATCTCAGGGACTTCATCCTTTGCAGAAATGAAGTAAACCCAAGAAAAACGAGAGTAGTCATCAGTGAGCAATAAGCAATAAGTACTACCTCCCATACTCCTCTTATTAACCTTTAGTGAAGGGATTTCACTACACGGTTCATTTGTAATTATAAAATTTTTAGGGCTTTACATCCAATTTAAGAACCTCTGTATCAATCTCATCAGTTACATCCTCAATTTCAATTAGTTCCTCCTCAATAGTAGGAAGTACAGGTAATGCTTTTGCTTTCTTTTGGGAGATAGGTTTATCTCCCTTCTCAGATGGAACCAAAATAACTGGTTCTTTAACAGATAACTTGCCTTCTTTAACATTTGAAGGCACAAAGTTTTTAATGTCATCCTTCGAAGGCATAGGTTCATAGTTAGCTGGGGGAGGTACCGCTTGGTATCCTATCCTCGACTTACATTTTGTATTGATCCTTTGCGCTTGAAGGATCTCATCAAAAACAACGGAGGATGTACTGAAATTTGAAAGTTTTCGATTAAGATCAATAACCTCGGTTTTCGATTCATCAAGAGCTTTTTGTAAATCGACAATTTTCTTAAGATAACTGTCAATAGCATCTTGTTGACAATAAATCTTAGCCTTTAGATCTTTTCTTTCAGTCATAGTGGCATTAATCTTTTTGTCAAAAATCTTTTCATTTTCTTTTAACAATTGGTTTGCCTGTTTTAGTTTATCTAAATCAGAATACAGGCGAGCATTATCCTCAGAGTATCTGTTAATTTTACCAGTTAATTTGATACAATTAACACAAGAAAGAGGTTCATCAATTTGTACCTCATCTGTAATCTCTGCCATTAGAGCTGTGTTATGAATGTTCTCCTCTGTATCACTCCAGTTATGATATTCATCATTAGTAAGGAGAAGAGCTTCACTGATAGATTCCTCAAGCTTATCAGCATCCTTAGCAGTTGACTTCTTTGAAGCAGATGGCTTTGAAAAACCAGAAGGAGGTTGTTTAGATTTCTCACATTCTCTAGCAAAGTGTCCAAGATTGTGACACTTGTAGCATTTAACCTTACTTTTATCAAAACCCAAACCCGAATCACTATCATCATCCAAGTTCTTTTTACCAATTTTTCGCAAATATCTTTTTGTTCTCCTAGTTAACATAGCAAAATTCCATCTAATATCCATTCTCTCGAGATCATCAGGATTTATTTGATCAAAATCCTCATCAGTTAAATCAATGGAACTAGTTTTCTGGGATAGAAAACTGTCATAAGCACTCAAAAATGCTTGAAATACAGCAGCATTCTCCTCAGTAGCTGGAGAAGCTTTAGCCTTGGATCCACCAGATGATGAAAGTGATCCACCTGAAAAAATATATGATCCACTGGAGGCACCACCACTTGCAGTTGAAGTTTTAGTGGCGGATGACAAACCTCCTCCAGACAAAAGAGCAATCCCTGAAGATGAAGATTTACTCCCATAAATGCTTGGATCCTGAATATGAGCACTAGATTTTGTTTCTTTCCTTTGCATATCTAGTGCATATGCTTGCAATCGTCCAATGAAATCATCTAGAGACATAGACATTACGCCTTCGTCTTCCTCCATCATCATCACACGATGATTCCATTTCTTTGGTAACGCACTTAACAATTTCTTGTTAATATCCTCTACCTGCATTTTCACTCCCCCGTCAGACAGCTCACTCACTAGATGTGAATAACGAATAAACAAACCATTTAAGGATTCATTTTCTAACATATCAAACAACTCATATTGTCGTTTGACCAACTCCAGCCTACTCTTCTTGTATTTATCACTACCACCGCATCGTCTTTCAAGAGCCTGCCACATATCATATGCGATGTCATGATGTTTAAACATTTTGAGTACATCAGAAGATAAGCTCATAACAAGAGCTGAATGGACTTTCCTTTCCATATCCCAAGATTTCTTTTCATCCGCATTCAACACACGAATAGACTTAGGAGGTGCGATTCCCTCAAATACCCCCTCTTGCCTCGGATGCTCAAATCTTTCAAGCAAAGGAATCATCATATCCGGTTCATTATAAGAAATAAAAGCTTCAAATTTTTGTCTCCATTCAACATAATTTGTATTAGCTGTAAAAATTGGAGCCTTATTTGTACTACCAGCTTCATTACTGGTTTTAAGCATTTGAGCAAAAGCTTGCATCGACATTGTAAATTAAACTGAAAAGAAAACTGATTTTAAAATGGTTAAGCGACACTAAGGAAGTGTCACAAACTGACAAGCGACACTGAGACAAGTGTCGCAGAAAGTGTAAAATTAAACCACAGGCGACACTAGATGTAAGTGTCGCAATGAAGTGTCGCTAGCAAGTGTCTTTAGCAAGACGGGAATTACTGTCGCAGTGAGTGTCATTAAATCCTTAAGGCGACACTGAAGTAAGTGTCGTTTGAAGTGTCACAAGATAATGTTACAAAACCCTAGAGGCGACACTGAGGTAATGTCGCAGTGAGTGTCGCAGTGAGTGTCACTTATTAAGTGTCGCCTGAATGCGACACTAGATAAGTGTCACTCAAAACAGAAAATTATCTATTTTCTAATCTAAGCTATTACAGACCCAAGACCAACTGACAGACACACTAATATGACTCAACATATCTAAATAAAAAATTTCAAAAAGTTTAAAGATCCTAAGATAAACAAAACCCTTTAAAACCTAAAAAAAAATCCACTATCCATACCCTTTCAACCCCCACTTCACAACCCTCTCAAATGTCTGGTGATAATTAGTGTTGTCCCTGTCTAAGTGGTGGAGATTTGATTCTCGATCAAGCCTATGATGATGAATGCTGCATGACTGGTATATGAGCGATTTCGTTTGTTTAGAATGATAAGAAACCCGATATATTTTGAGTGAATTGAGTGACCACCTGGTGAGATCATCCAGTCATGTATGTTCCAAGATCGCGAGAATTGAAAGCATGCCTAAGATAATCCTTTTATAAATTCTTTAGACACGACATGGGAACATCTCTCTTTTTTGTGCCGGAACAATACTTATTTCAAATCCGTGCCTTTCTCTTTTCTTAAAGACTCACCCATAAAATGATTTTTTCTCAAAAATTAAAGTTTTTGGAAAATGACGGTTTGGAGTTTACTTGAGGACAAGCAAAATTCTAAGTGTGGGATACTTGATTTGACGCAAAAAGTCACGTTTTTGTGCACCTTTTTAAGCCCATTTTGGTTCAAATCTTTTAATAAACATCAAATAATTAATGTTTTATGCTAAAAATGTAAAATGAACCAAAACTTAGACTTCCTTTCGAAAAATCACTTAAAATGCTCGAATAACGAACAAATCAGAGCTAAAATGATCCACTTGCAATTCTGACGTATAATTAAGCTAAACTAGCCTAATTTATGTCAAATTGATTTTCAGGAAAATACAAAACTGTGGGCGCAAGAATCGTTTGAATCTGACAAGTAACGAAGAAGATAGAGCCAGCCGAAGATCACAAGAACTACGACCAGTGCACAAGACTTACGATCCAGCACACAAGAACACGGCCCAGGGTACACCACCTCCTTAGGGGCCGTATATCACCCCTGGAGGGCCGTATACGCCCCCTTTAGGACCGTATACACCCTCTAAGGGGTGGTATACCCCCCTTTTTGGGTGGTATACCCCCTATTTGGTGTTGGATACGCCTTGTTTGCTACCGAATATGCCCTATTTGCTACCGAATACGCCTTATTTAGTGTCGAATACGCCCCTGTAGGTGTCAAATTTCATAGCTAGAGGGTGTATTTCAGTGTAAAATATGGGTGAGGGGTGCTGTATGTAAATTTAGTTCTTGAAGTCTATAAATAGAGGCTTAACCTCCTCATTTCCATATCCCTCATCACTCACCATCCATCACATTCCACTCTCATACTTTCTCTCTCTAGAATAGTGTTAGTAGTTAGTTAGCTAGTAGGAGTAGAGTAGCAAGCTTACGAGCTTTGTACGGAGTCGCTCCGAGACTACGATTGCGTAGATTTGTTGTAACGCTTAACAGGTTCTATTATAATATCCTTTCTTGTTATTTTTAAATATGTTGTTCTATTGTCATGATTATTTAAGAATTCATGCTATGATAATTACTATGTTAGGCTAGACAAATCTGTATTTGCTATGATAAAAGTTATGCTAGGGTAGTTATGCTTTAAACAATGCTGTTACTCTGCTGGTATGAAATTAGGATATGTTTGAATTTATGAATTAATTCTCTAATGTTTTATTTATCCAACTTATGATGTGGTTTGAAACCTATTGATACAATCCGGCCAATTGTAGAAATAGGTCCCTCAACTATTCTGTGTCTGAATGATTCGATGAACTCGGCACGGCCGCTGTTCTCCAGATTGAAATAAATCATAGGAGACACGGAGCATAGGATTAGAGTTAAATTGGAATTAATCCCATATATCGGATGCTTTTAAGAGAACTTTCGGAGCATCCGTGACTTAAACATTTATCCAGAAACTCTACCTGAAACAAACTGATATTTATCCATGTTACACTACTGCATGTTCTTGTTTGATTGTTGCTCTAGGGTTTACATGCTAGTATTTGTTTGTCTACTGCGGTTGTTGGGTTTATGATTAGGTTTTCAAACATAGAATAATTACATACAACAGTTTAACATTCTCGAATAATTACAATGATCTGAATGAAATAATGTCGAACAATTTAACCGATCGTTAGACAGACTTTCCCAACTTGTTCCGCGGGGTCACTCCTATTCACTTTATTATTTATTCAACAATTCGTGCCACAATATGGATGTCTCAGATGACCAAGACTGGGGAACAGGATTCGAGGTTAGTTGTCGGTTAAATTGGTACTACATTTGGGAGAACTTCCGGTGTAGCTTACACTCCATATCTGTTATCCATGTGACATGTTATGTATTTGATTGTGGACAACTCTACGTTAGATAAGTAATAGGATAGAAGTTATGGCCCATTAGGACATATACAGTAATGATACGGGATCTCTGGACGATGCATCGGAAATACCATAAAACGGCTCAGTACTTGGTATAGCGCTGGAACCACCTCTGGTGAAGTATAAATGTGTGGAAGCCACGAAAAGGCCGTAGGTACAGTACTATGTTGAACATCGTTCAGAGACCCCAAAATCAGCACTGCTAGGATTCATTATAATTAGAGCTTTAACCCTCATAACTACCCCTAATAGCATATACTGACATCATAGCAAACACTCACGTAATCGATAGATCTCTCAGCGACTACACTCCTCATTTACTTTTCTGTTATTTTTAGTTTAAAGTAGAATAGAAAATAAAACCCCTCAAAAAGTTTTAAATCTCAGCTAAATTACCAAAGATAATCTATCCTCCTAAAATCTCATGCCCGTTGTGGTTTAAGAACGACACCTGAGTCATACCTACCGCTTATACAAGTAGTGGTGTAACTTAGGCTTCCCAGCAAAATATAAATTTTTAAAAAACCCTCTCATCTGCAACACGACTGGACAGTCAACAATGACAAGGAAGCAATTCCTTGACCGACCATTGGGAGGCGATCAAGGGAGTAAGATCTTACGATTTGAGAGATCGAGTGAGGAGGATGATGATGAACTTGATGAAGAAGATGAATATGAAGATGATGCAAGGATGATGATGGTGATGTCGATCTGTTGTTGCTGATGCCGATTTTGTTGTTGTTGATGATGATTTTTGTGGTTGTTGTTAGGGTTGTTGTTATTAAGAAAGATGAGAGAAAAGAGAGAGAGATGTGTGTGTTTGTGTTTTGTAAAATGAAAGGGAAGAAGGGAATTGGGTGGGGATTTTGGGTAGGCCGACCAAACAAAGAGGGGAGGGGATTTTCGTCCCAATTTTGTGGTATTTAGTTCGTGTTCGTTTACCCGATTGTTAAATGTTAAAATATTTTTAATTGATAAATTTTTAAATACGTATTCGGTTATATTTTTTTTAGTTGGGATATTTTATATAAGTTATTTAGTTGAGTTCTAAAATTATAACTTTGTTTTGACTTGATTTGGCGGATAAGTTTCGAGTTGTTTCAGTTTTGATACAAATACACTTTGTAAATATTATTAACGTAATATTTGTTAAACGTTTATGTTATCTAATAATTTCATATTATTAAACAATTTTGTTCACCAACAGTCGTATATTTTTGTCGCGTTTGTTCCAATTGTTTGGTACGTAATTACAACTAATTACGAATGTAGTACTATGCGTATTAACTAGTTGGGCTTTGCTAGACTTACCTCTAAAATGCGTTGTGAATTCACTCAAAGTTAGGGAATTAGCCTAGAAATACGTGCAAATTACGTTTATAATTATGACGAAATTGCGGGGTGTTACAGAAAGAAGCACCGAGGTGGCGTTCTTCATTTGTGTTCATGTGAAAGGAATGGAGAGATGCCGTCATTACAAGAATCGGAAAGAGTCTGGGCATACACTGATGTTTCAGGAATGAGGGTAATTAAGTCACATGATTTCGGATGTTTTACTTCATAATTATCTTCGGGAAGATAATTGAAGTGGACAGGATTTGGTAAATTAGGTGAATGAAAAGTTGGAAAGCGATCTTCTGGAGATAATGCAAGGTCAGGTAACTGATCCGTGTCATCAAAATCCAGGCAATGTTTTGGAATAGAAAGTGGGGGCCTAAATTCTTCTTGGGTGTCGGAAGTTTCCTTAGCTCTAAAGGAAGAAGGTGAAAAGAAATCAGATCCTATCTCTTTTTCTAAGTAGTTAAAGAACTCCGCATCATCCATTACCTTCAATTCATCCTTTGAAATGAGGCAAGAAGTGGGTTTTTGAGTTATCATATTTAATAATATTGTCCTAATTAACTAATACTTAATTACTACTTAATTACTTAAATTAACTTTCGAAGGATTTCTGAGAAGATTTCGATCGGAAGGATCTCCTAATTACTACTACTTAAGGCGGATTTAAATCGTACGTTTACGATTCCCCGGCAGCAGCGCCAAAAACTTGATGGCACCCGAAGCGTCGGTGTCATTGATGGTAACTAATCGGGCACCAACAGGGTTTTAAAATTTATTAATAGCGGGGCTTAAATTATATGTACTACCTACTTGGGTTAGTAAGCGGTAAGTATAACCTAAGATCGTTCTATTAATCGAAACATGTAGGTGATTAAAGCTGATGCTTTCGGTAGGGAAGTATTTAGGATGGGACAAAGTAGGTAGGTTTGTGGGTTTTTAAACTAAAAATAAATAATTAAAATGCAGGAAAGTAAATTGCAGGAAATTAAAATACAGGAAAGCAGATAAAGATAAATATGTGATTGCTGAGATTTCGATAATTAATGTTTCGGGATGACAGACTAAATAAGGGCAATACTTAATATAATAGGTAAACTATTAGGTGTAAACTCTAGAACCCTACCAAGTAAATTTCTCAATGGCATGTCACTAGGAACTAGGTTATCATGATTCCGGTTAAGAGATAAGCAACCTATTTTGGTTTTATATCGAGGTGCATGAATCAGCAGCGTATCGTCTCATAGGTCTGACCGTTCTTAACCTCTAGGATAGTTTACTATTCTATTAGCATGTAGATTAATAACTTTTGTGTGTTTAGACCGCCGATTTTATAAGACCTAGAGGTTTAAGTATCCTAAGTCACTTGGACTTTTACTTTCATTCCTAAGTCTTATTTATGATTAACTAGATTCTGGTTTCTTCGACTTATGACTTAAATCTCTCATTTTTAAACAGTTATACATCTCTGGATTATTCGCAGTTTATTAAAAACATGTTTCATATGCAGACAATACCTTTCAGTAATTAGACTGTGTACTTTACATGGTAGTTCCACAGCTTCTTACATCCAACATGCGGTCAAGAGTAATTAACAGTGAGAATGATAATCTAAACTAATAAAATGTAAAGCAGTGCGAAAATATAAACCTAATATATACAACGAGTGGTTACACTGTGTCTTACTTATTGCATGTCATGGGCACAGATAACTACTTACCATAATTAAGGTTGATCAAGTCCTAATTACTAGGTTGCAGTCACATGGATGGCCAGAAAGGGTACTCCATAGATTAAACTTAAGTTCATAAAGTCTTAACAGTACAAGGGTTACTAATTCCTATTTTGTCTGAACGCATTTTACGAACATTACTTTATAGTACGTTGACTTTCGTAGGATGTACCAGTTAGTTGTGAAGTTGTATTATCCTTTCGGAATTCCAACTGTTAAACCAGAGCTGATTCCAGTGATATAACTACCTTCAGTCGTTTATGAATTTCATACATTTGTACTTTGCTCGAAAGCATTTCCAGTACTATATCGAATAAACAGTCGAATAGGGGCCATCATATCACTTTACGATCATCGTGCATTAATTATGTAATGTCATCCCTGCTTATAATTATCTACATCATCAACAATCACAATAATAAACTACTCACAATTCATGGCAACAAGTAAATCACATACCAAGTAATAATGCATATTTAGAATACGAAATAAAACAAGTATGATAAAGGTTAAGATATCACCCGAAAATAAATGTGTAGCAACGTATTATTATGATTGACAACTCTTTCATACGTACAAAGATTTATCTCTGAATCCCTAGCGTTCGTTCTGGCCTCTATATTAATCCGTAGATTAATTATAATAATCCTAGAATGGGAAAATTTATAAAATACAAGAGAATTTGGAATGAGATGTGTGAGATATGAAAGGTGTGAGAGGTGTATAAGAGTGTGTCTTGAAATAAACCATGGAGCCTCCTATTTATAGGTGAAATCCAGTGCATTTTAGCAACTAGGGGCACACATTAGAAAAAGGTGGAAAAGTTGCTAGCACATGTACCCTAAAGCGAGAAAAGGTCTAGCACGTGTACCCTAAAGTTGCGAAAAAGTCCTAGCACATGTACCTTGCGAGTACGAGCAAGGACGAAAAAGCAGACGGGGGACGGGGGGCAGGCAGCCGGCGCCGCCACCCATGCAGCCAGCGGCGGCTGGCTGGTGGCCGGCGGCGTCTGGTAGCCTGCCGCCCCGGTTTGCCGTCTTTCGCTTCGTTTCTCGATTTGTGCGTATCTTCTTCGTTATGCGTCCGTTTTCATCGATTCTTATTGCATTGGATTCGTTTTTCAAAAACCGAAGACTTTGATGAAAAGAATCCCAAAAATATGTCTCTGATCTTTGGATGTCTCGTACGAATCGTTTGAATCTTCCGGCGTATGTAGAATCTTCATTCTTCATCCGTTTTTGTTGATTCTTCTTCTGTTAGATTCGTATTTTGAAAACGAATATCTTAGATAAGAGAAATCTCAGTGATGGGTACTTTGTCTCTAATTCTTATCTTTGAGGCCTTGAATCTTCAAACGTGTGTGGAATCTTCGTTTTTCGTCCGTTTTGCTTGATTTTTCTCGTGCAACTCTATTTTGACCTTCTTGGCAAAGTTTCATTGATTTGAACATTTTCTGAGTCTATTTGCCAAGTATTGTTCTAGAATGAGATAGATATCGGTAGTAAAAACATGACTTTTTATGCGATATCAAAGGTTAAAAAATATGTGTATGTTATAAATTGACATTTTTCTAGCTAACAAAAATTGTCTAGTCATTGTACCCTTTCCGTTTCCTATAGTTATAATATGTTAACCTTGCAACAATTGATAAAAAATGTGTACGTTAATAATCTTGGGAAAAATAAATTATAAATATTACTATAACAATTTAGACGTTTTATTGAATAACTAATGTACATATATATGCACAAAATATAAATCATTCTACAACAATCAAATATATACCTACATTATATAGATTTGAAAAGTAATATATAATTAATAGAAGTATACGTCTTACCATTCGTATACTGAATTGTAATTAAGTTGTGTGAGATTAAAAAATAGAAAAAAACTCTGTAAAAAATAGATGATGACCTTGATTTGCATATCCAAGCTTGTATTTAGTTTACTAAATAATAGAAATTGAATTCCCTTAATATGTAAAATGATAATAAAAAAATTTTCAAATTAATAAAACTTTAATGAAAGATATAATTACATTAAAAATAAGTTCTCATAATTTACTAAAAGTTTATTTATTTATTTTTTAAAAAAGAGAAAGTTAGAGGAATAAGAGTTAAGATTAAGATGAAAAAACTAAAAGATTAAAATTAGAAGGAAAACAATGAAATGGGAAGGTTAAAAAAGATGTGTATGTTATAAATTGACATTTTTCTAGCTAACAAAATTTGTCTAGTCATTGTGACATTTCCGTTTCCTATAGTTATAATATGTTAACCTTACAACAATTGATAAACAATGTGTACGTTAATAGTCTTGGGAAAAATAAATTATAAATATTACTATAACAATTTAGACATTTTTTTGAATAACTAATGTACATATATATGCACAAAATATAAATCATTCTACAACAATCAAATATATACCTACATTATATAGATTTGAAAAGTAATATAGAATTAATAGAAGTACACGTCTTACCATTCGTATACTGAATTGTAATTAAGTTGTGTGAGATTAAAAAATTTGAAAAAAACTCTATAAAAAATAGATGATGACCTTGATTTGCCTATCCATAAATCTTGTATTTAGTTTACTAAATAATAAAAATCGAATTCCCTTAATCTGTAAAATGATAATAAAAAATTTTCAAATTAACAAAACTTTAATGAAAGATATAATTAAATTAAAAGTAAGTTCTCATAATTTACTAAAAGTTTATTTTATTTTTTTTAAAAAAGAGAAAGTTAGAGAAAGTTAGAGGAATAAGAGTTAAAATTAATATGAAAAAACTAAAAGATTAAAATTAGAAGGAAAAAATAGATTAAAGGATGTCATGTGTTTGAACTGTAATAAAAAGTTATAAGTGTTATTATATGACACATTATTTTGAATTAAAATAGTATAATTTAATTTTATTAATTACCTTATTAAATGAAAATAGTTATAATATAAATTTTAATTGAATATTACCTTATTTGGAATAAGGGTGTAGGAAAATCCAAATCATCAAGTTTTTTTCATATATGGTGATGACACATAGGATTTGTATGATGTGGCATGTATATATATTTGACAAATAATTAAGAGTCTCCTCCCTTAGTTATATATATATATATATATATATATATATATATATATATATATATATATATATATATATATATATATATATATATATATCTTTCTATGTTACCTTTTTGTACTACTTAAAAAATAATAAATCTCTGCATTTTCTTACATTGTGTTGTTTCAACCATGTGTAATGATGAAAAACGCTATTATTATTTAGCTCGCAAATTTTTAGATTTACTTTTCAAAATATACATTTTTCTTGATTGATTCATATTCTAGTTAATACTCCATTTATTCCATTTTAATACTCATTTCTTTCCATTTTAATTTTCCTTAGTAGAAAATTATTTATTTATTATAACTTTTGTGATTAAATCTGGTTAGATTTCAAAAGTGAATATATATATATATATATATATATATATATATATATATATATATATATATATATATATATATTGAGCGCTGTTCCATGTGCCGCCGTCGCAACTGATCCAACCACCATAAGTACCTAATCACGCATATGAGCATACACAAACAATTTTGAAAACAATAGGAGAGGAATTTGAAGATGAAAACTTAGTAGGAGAGGAGGATGAATAATGAGGAAACAAAAGGAAAATGGAAACCATGAAGATTGGTACCTTAATCTTTAATCTTCGATAACTTTAAATTGAATTTTTGATGGAAGAGAAATTTAAGTCTATCGGATGAAGATAGTATGAATATCGGTTTAATGAAAAAGTAAAGATAGATAAATTGATTCAGTATTTGACGGTGTCACGGAGAAAGAGACAGGCGTGATATTGGGTTGGGAGAGCATCCAATCAGATTAAAAGAGTGCAAAATACATTTAAGAGTCTCAAGTTATATGAGTAGGCTTTTGCAGATTAACTAATTTAAGTAATTAAAAGAAAATCAAAATAAGAAAAAAATTGCTTGATTCTTAGGTATGTCATATCATCAAAATAACAGCCTAAGATTGGGCTACATCAGGTTTATGACATCAGCATAAACTCCTTCATATTATATAGGAGAGATAATAATATTATTTTTGTTGTTTGTATAGCTATCAAACTAATAATAGTTAAATTAATATTATTTTATTACGTACTTGAAACATCAAAGAGATTATCATGTGTCATTGTGCCTACGTAGCAAATTCCGGAGCCATTTTTATTACTCGTTTAGTATTTACATATATACTAGTAACTATATTGAGCCCAAATTAAATCAATCAATTAATGAATTTAATAAATCTAATGATATATATTGATATACGAAAAGAAAAATTATGTTAACTCTTTTCATTTACATTCAAACTAGTCAATCATAATATCATAATATATTGAATCAGTGTAATACATAAGTGAAGCAAAGTTTTAATTTCTTTTAATAATTTAAAGTTTTCTCCCCTTCAGATTCAAAATGAATCATATACAACGATTATTGTCACATGTAAAAGATGGGTTTCTTAAAGTGAAAATCCGACACAAATAATTTACTCAATATATTACAAATCGAAGTTGGGTCAGATGGTAACTTGGAGGGTTACATTATCCAACATTGAAATACATAGGGACCTTACTGTAATACATTGATGGTTACACCACGTCACACGCGTTTCCATCAGCCAATAAAATCAGAGTGTTAACTCAATAAACCAATCAGATTCTTCCACGTGGAAAATCCAACGTAGCAAATAGCATGTTAGAAGTCCATCCATTTCCAAACACTCGAAGTCTCGAAGTAACAACTTGCAAGAAATAAATAATAAATAATTATGAATTCCGTTTAATTAAAACCTCCAATCGTTTCAGTTTTCTGTTACATCATCGCTTGAAATCGCTACTCCGTTCTGTGACCCAGGCAAAAAATCGCCGGATAATTGAAGATTTTGGACGGATCTCAACATTCCGGCGGTTATGGAATCTCACGGCGTCGGTTTGCGCCGTGTTCTGCAACTCGCATTTTGCGTCGCCGGTATTTGGTCGGCGTATATATATCAAGGCATTCTTCAAGAGACTGTGTAAGTATTTCATAAATACTCACGGAACTTATATCTAAAAATGTTTTCAATTATCAACTTGAAGCGAAATGAATGTTTGATGATGGATGAATTTGATTGTTTTTTTTTCTTTTTTCCATTTGATTTGTATTATTATGATTGCAGCATGTGTATTGACACTATTCATATATGCTTTGAATTACGAAATATTAATATGTTAGCTATGCGGCGTCTGAATTCGGATCAACATTTGCTTGGATTGTTGTTATGGAGTAGAATAATTAGGACTGATGGATTTGGTGCGGACCTAACTAACACCAGAATCTTGTATAGGCCATCCCTAATTTGTAAAGTTTCTGAAAGGCCAATGTAGTAGTTGAGTTTGAAGATTACAAGCTCGTGCCTGTTTATGACTTGTAAATTCACATTTTGTTGTCATTGAGTTGGTTTAACACAGGTTAAAATGCATGATCAATGAGTGGACTGTGTTTGAGTAATTAAGTTAATTATATAAGTATGTAAGTCATAGGGACAAGTAATCAAGTTTACAAATACTTTGTACAATTTAGAAACATATGTTTGTATATTAAGTGGTTATAGACTATGCATGCATTTCAATATGGAGTTGTACGCAAGTCAAATTAACATCGACGTTTTTGATCTATATAAGATGAGAACGATCATTATCCAAGGGAGGGGTGTAAACGTATAATGGATCTTTCGAGTGCTTTAAGCGAGTTCCGATGTTCTTTAGGCTAGAATCAACGTCTTTGAACTTGATATCTTATTTCATGACCCGTGACACGTGGAAACTATTGGTGGTGGCTTAAATGAGACTTCGTAGTTGGGTGGCATAAAGAAACTTGTTTTTGACCTTCCTTTTTAGATGGATTGAGTATATCTGTATATCGTCTGTAAAGCTTGTTATGGTAATTCACTTGCTATATTTGAAATATTTCATATATGGAATTTCAGGTCTACTAAACGATTCGGCCCTGACAAGGAGAGGTTTGAACACCTGGCATTCCTAAATTTGGCACAAAGTGCTGTTTGTCTAGTATGGTCATTCGTGAGTAAGTGTGTTCTGTGTTTTTTTTTTGTTTTTTTTTGTATTTGTAATCTTTTTTTTTTTCATCTCGGACACAATTGAAGAAAATGATTATTGATATTCTTTGCTTGTTAAATAGTGATTAAGCTGTGGCCCAGTGGTACTACTGGTCGTGCTCCTTGGTGGAGTTATTGGAGTGCTGGTGTGACAAATACTATTGGTCCAGCTATGGGGATTGAAGCATTAAAATACATAAGTTATCCTGCTCAGGTATTTTTATAATTTTCTGAATCTGTGGCACCTATGCTTATGTCACCTTGTTACTGTTTCAGCCCTTTGCTTTAATGGTGGAACTAATGTTTTGTGATCATGTCTGAAAGGATTTATCTGTTGTTTAATTGTCTGAACTGTTAAAGGTTATTAGAATCTATATATTTAATAAAAGTGAACTATTACACCACTTTACCTTATTTGTACGGTTTGAGTAACTACGATACGAAATGAATGATGTCTCATATTATTTAGTTCCCCGTTTGTTTGATTTATTGGAAGATAAAATGACTTTTAAAGAGTGGAAGTGTGCTCCTCCGTAGTATCTTTTCCTACCAAGTATGACTTTGGTAGCTTCTATGTAATATGTGCATTGATATTTGGATGATGACACTAGTTGTACAAAGTTCAACGTTGTAAGCTGTGATGCATACTGCCCCTTGGGGGAAGAACTGTGGTAATTTAGGTACTCATTTGTTTCTTATAACTTTCAGGTCCTGGCAAAATCCTCAAAAATGATTCCAGGTAAGTGTCAGTCTGATTTGGATGAACAGTATATTATATGTATAATTCTACCCTTGAGCAATGATGCTGATGTGAATGCAATTATTCTTAAAATCTCTGATATTTTAAATGCAGTTATGCTGATGGGGACACTAGTTTATGGTATAAGATATACTTTCCCCGAGTATCTTTGTACTCTTCTTGTTGCTGGTGGGGTGTCTGCATTTGCATTAGCAAAGGTGAGTATCAAGTTACTCAAGACAATCATAGTGCTTGCTTTATGTCTCTCATTTTCCTCGGGAATATTTATATGAAAATCTGAAATTAATCAATTCCCGTTAGGCTATTTAATTCAATTCTTTCTTATAAAGTCTCTTTTTATCCGCACTTAAATTATACAATTGTCTCTGTCCAGACTAGCTCAAAGTCATTAAGCAAGCTGGCTCATCCTAATGCTCCACTTGGATATGGGCTGTGTTTTCTAAATTTGGCATTTGATGGTTTCACAAATGCAACCCAAGATTCAATATCAGCAAGGTATATGATCAATAAGCTTTCTTTATTTGTTGAGTCGCTGTAGCAAGTTAAGTAGTAACCCTTGCGTCCCCAAGAACATTCGCTTTGATGCTCATTCTCTTATCTGTCAATATTATACTCGCTGAATTGCTTATAAATCTGTACTTTGCTCTATCTATAATACCCTAAATGCCCTTCAATAATGAAAAGATAAAGGTAAATCTTGTGGAATATATAAATCATATAGACATATTGGTAATTCCTTTAGGTTTGACAATAAGGATTATTAGAACTTTTATAGGACACCCCAAAATGGAAATTTATGATTGTATATGAATGGGTTAGTATTCTAATGTCGCTGCCAGTTTCTTTATTATTCTATAGTACTGTATATATGACAACCATCAAAGTCACTATCAACTTTATGAAGATACTCATATAAAATCAAGTGTTGAGTTTGATAGTAATGCCGATAGATACTATATTAATTTAACCGAGTGATTACTTTAACCCTACAATGATTACATCTCTTAATGGACATTATCACCTTCAAGGATATCACGAAAACTTCACAGAAAAATATATAGATCTTGCAATCTAATGCATCTGATGATTGCATATATGTCTTGTGTAGGTACCCAAAGACAGGTGCATGGGATATAATGCTAGGGATGAATTTATGGGGTACTATCTACAATTTTGTTTTCATGTTTGGTTGGCCACAAGCAAGTGGTTACCAAGCAGTTGAATTCTGCAAGCAGCATCCCGAGGCTGCCTGGGATATACTATACTACTGTTTGTGTGGTGCAATAGGTCAAAACTTCATATTTTTCACCATTAGCCGATTTGGTTCTTTAACAAACACCACCATCACAACAACTCGAAAGTTTGTGAGCATTGTGGTGTCATCGCTGCTTAGTGGTAATCCCTTATCAAGAAAGCAATGGGGCAGTGTGGTTATGGTGTTTAGTGGATTGTCATACCAGATTTACCTCAAGTGGCAGAAAGTGCAGAAAAAGAGGAAGACGGTGTGAAGTGTATAAACAATCACAAATGATTATGCGCTTATAATTACATTTGGATATAGCAATTGTAGTTACTGGGTTCTGTGGTGATTAAATTTTGAGTGTAGAAGCCTGTAGTTTGTTAGATCTTATGGATTGATGATGTTAGGTTTAATGACCTCGAACCCACCTGAAAGTTGAAATATAATGAACTAATGTTATACAACGACTCCCATTTGAAAGGGTGCAAGTCACAAGTTGTTTACACAACGTTGAGTTTTGAAGGTTTATTTTAAGCTTTTCGGTATACACTACCATGTTTTCTGCTCAAAGCAGCAGCAACCAAAGCTATACATCATCATACAATCATATGTTCGTTCAACATGTCGTGCTTGAAAGAAAATAAGAAAATACTGGTATACCATTTTCTTACATTATTCTACAAACCATGTTTCAAACTATCATGATTAGTGTTGACAATTCTTAACATGAATACAAACTCGATTTGAAACCAACATAACCACAAAAGGGTTAGGGTTTGAAATTTCAATGGGTAAGGGAAAACTTGCCAACACATTAAACTTTGGTCATCAACGTGCTCTATTTTATGTGCCTACTGCCTAGGTTGGCTTGTTGTGATCCTTCATGTGCATTATAATTTTTGATTATCAATATATCTTGGGTCCCTTTGCCCTTTTTTGCAAATAACAATAATGATAAATAAAATAAAATAATGTACAACCACATTGTGCTTTTACAAAATACAATCTCTGTAGAGATGTAGTTTGTTTAATATGAAATAAAAAGTTTAGATGCAATTAAAAAGTAAAAGAAGGAAGAAAAGTTTATGTCACACCCCGCCAAACGGTGATTACAATCAATACTAATTAATTATGCAGAAGCTTTAATGACGTGGCGGGGCTGCGAGCAGTAAATCAACCAACAAATACATACATACTCAGAGCATATGGTTATCGCACAACTTTATTTATCAAGGATGCCAAGTTTAACAGTTGTTACAAAAGTAGTACGACTATGTAAGTCGTAACAGTAGTAGTGAAGTTTAAAACAATTTAGTTTTAACAATAATACATAAGTTTAAAATAAGATTTCATAAGTATGACCGCAATGTCTGCAGTTATACAAATGAAATCCCCAAAAGCGGTCCCAACAGTGTGTGGCATCCTAAGTAGTCCAGGGTTGTCCATCCTGAATGCATGCGATTACTTACCCAGCTAATTTCCTGAAAAACATAGAGAAATCGTCAACAAAGATGTTGAGTGAATTTACAGGTTTGTATGTGGTTAGTTAAACCAAGTTTGTATAAACGATTTGTTATTCATTTATAAAAGTACAAGTTATGTAGGGTTGTTGCCCTGAAGTATAGTTTTATGTGGGATGTCATCCCAAAATATATATTACTGGTCGTTTACCAGTATAAAATAAGTTGCCGGTATGTTTTCCGGTATTTAACAGATGTAGGATTCGTTCTTTCTAAAAGTATGTGGGTATTTACTTAGACTATGATCCCCTGAAAGGTGAGCTAAACCTCGCAGGTTAAAGTAACGCGACCTAACTCTATAACCAAACCACAACCAGAACTTATGTTGTTTGCCTGAACGGACGTTTAAGTATACGCTCCATCGTAGGAGGGTCGTCACAGCAATAGTACTATCCGTATACTCAGTGGCTAGAGTCACCTAGTTAATGGTTACAGTAGCATGTCATGAGGTTTTTTCATGCACACATTCCAAGTCTGGGTCCGTACTAGGATACTTTGTCTAATTCCCAAAATAACAGTGAATATGTAATATCACAAATCAACAGTTGTATAAAAGCAATAAAGCGTTTATAGTTTGATTACATGTGTTGGCATGCAATTTCTATGTTTAACACCCCTGTGTTTAAAAGCAGAAAACATTTAAAAGTAGGGGCTGTAAACTCACGGTGGTTTGCTCGGTATGAATGCTAGCAGTCGACAGGTGAACGTCCAAGGTATGTTAGCCTATGTACAATAAATGTATTAACATAAGTACGTTTGATTTGTTTAATCAACTTATGTTAACGGTTTGTTTGTTTGAAGAAATTGTTGATTTCTTAATGATGTAAGTCGTATACATAATTGAATGTCGTGTCGTCTCCATTGTTCATATATTTGTTCTATATATGCATGCGTATGTAAATATACTTATTGTATATTATTAAGTCGTACGTTTGTTAAACGATTTATCTCTTTGTATATATATGTGATTATATGATTACAATTGTCGTGTACGTGTATATCACCAACATACCCAATTGTAAGTATTGTATGCGTGTGTATATATATATATATATATATATATATATATGTTTATATATATGTTTATATATATAAGTTTTAATTACAATGTTTACGTTTAAAAATATATAAGTTTCCATTTGTTAAGAAAATGTATAATCGTGAACATAATTCACGTGTCGTTTGTGTCAATATATAACATACGTGCTCGTATATATTTATATATATTGCAATACGTAGTTTATATTTGTTGTAAAACTCGTTGGTATATTTATTCCGTTTATGAAATACGTATGTGTTATCGTTTTGAAATTTGTCATTGGTATGTGTATATGAAATATACATATAAGTTTGTCGTTTGTTATTAATTATGTATATGTATATATATAGAGTCATAATCGTTCGTTATTATATATATAAGGTTTATGAGTTCCGTTTTATAAATACTCATTCCGTTAAATGAATCGGGTCACGTTTTATGTTTGGAATATTTTGGAAGTTTATTGGGCTCGGTCCAAATTGTCGGCCCAATTATGCAAATTTTGATTCAATGGTCTGTATAGGTATAACCCGGCCCAATTAATTAAACATACGTTCCATTACACGCCTGGCCCAGTTTGTGATCCGGCCCAGCTCAGTCCACGGCTCAGTCGTTCGGGTAAAACATTGCGAACCGTTCGGCTCAAGCAAACTAGCCGATCGGCTCAGTTTGTTGAGCCGTTCGGCCCACTCATTCCAGCCGATCGGCTGGCCCAAGCCAACCGATCGGTTTGGTCCGTCCCTGTCATTTTGCACTCTGTTCGTGGTCTGTGTGATATATACATACATATACATGCTTTGTGTCGAATGTTTAGCTCATTTTTACACCATTCTAACATCATAACATCACCTATATTGCATTTAAACTACTTATCATCACATATAATCATACATCCATATGTGTATTTTAAATTTTTAAGTTTTGGTTTTCATAACACATTTCAACAACGATCGCATATAATCATTAAATTGTTGTGATATATGTATAGATTATGATATATAAACATGTTAGAATACGAAAATGAAGTGTAGGAATCAAAGAATCGAAAGTTCCTTACAATGAGATGAAAGTGGTGAAGATGATGATGAGGCCGAGAGGTGATGATGATAGAACGATGATGGTGTTGCTGCTTGTTGCTTCTGCTCTTGTTGAGTTCTTCCAGATCAAAGGAAAAATGAAGATGGTAGATGATTTTGATATGTTGTGTGTGTGTAGAAAGATCACAGAAGAAATGGGAGAGAGTAAATAAATCAAACGAGCATGGCTCGTATACAGGGGGCTGCCCCTCAATTATCAAGGTTTGGTGCCAAATTTTTGGCCCATTAACTTCGAGTACGGGTATAATTAGTACAATATAAAATTTAACATTTTATATTTTTATTCTGTAAATGTTCTCCTGATTCGTTATTTAAATTTAGAATAATGAATTTTTCATTATTTTTGACTGTTGTACAAGAGTGTACATTGGACTGCGCGTATCCAATTGGGTGCCGAATTTCAGTCGAATTTCGATTTCATATTTTGAGGAAATGTTCCAAATGTTTTCGAATGAATGAGAAAATTTGAACTTTTCTCATTTTGACCTTTGGGTGCATTTTAAAATTGTTTCTGTTCGAATTATAATACGTTTTATGTAAAACGTATAATTTAATCATTTTATCTATATGTTATAGATATATTAACACTTGTAATTAATAATTGAATTATTAATAATTTTTGTGTCACCAAGTTTTGTTATCTATTTCTGTCGGGTTTGCTCCGATACGTTTGTACGTGATTATTATTATTAATCACATAATATGTAATACTTTTTGTTTTAAAAGTGTCGGGCTTGCTAGGCTTACATCATATTAATAAGTTTGTTTAAACTTAACCAGGAAATTAGCGTAAGAATGCACATGCTTAAAGGTAAATCGGTATCTAATTTGGAGAGTTGTCACATTTTCCCCCCGTTAGGGAAATCTCGTCCCAAGATTTAATTCGTATCGTGAGTTGCGGTCATGGTTTCAAATAGTTGAGGATACTTCTTGCACATTTCGTCCTCATGTTCCCAGGTGAACTCTGGGCCATGTTTCGAGTTCCCACGAACTTTAACAAGCTTGATACGTTTGTGTCGAAGTTTCTGTGTTTTCGTGTCAATGACTTCGATAGGTTCCTCCACAAAGTTTAGTTTTGAGTCAATGAAGACTTCGTCAGGAGAGATGATAAGTGTTTCGTCGGAAAGACACTTTTTCAAGTTAGATACATGAAAGGTGTCATGGATACTACCAAGCTCTTGCGGTAGTTGGAGCTTGTAGGCGACAGGACCAATCCTCGCAAGGATCTCGAACGGTCCGATGTATCGTGGGTTAAGTTTTCCCCGTTTTCCAAATCGTGCAACCCCTTTCCAGGGTGCTACTTTGAGTAGGACTTTGTCACCTACTTGAAACTCCAAAGGTTTCCGTCTGTTGTCGGCATAACTCTTTTGTCGGTCACGTGCTGTTTTCAATCGGTTAAGCACTTGAGATATCTTTTCTGTAGTTTCTTGGACTATCTCAGGACCTGATAATTGTCTGTCTCCCAACTCTGCCCAGCAGAGTGGCGATCGGCACTTGCGTCCATACAGTGCCTCAAAAGGTGCCATCTGTATGCTGGTGTGATAACTGTTGTTATAAGAAAATTCTGCTAGAGGTAGGTGTGTATCCCAATTACCTCCAAAGTCAATCACACATGCTCTTAGCAGGTCTTCGAGCGTTTGTATCGTCCGCTCGCTCTGGCCGTCAGTTTGTGGGTGGTAGGCAGTACTCATGTCGAGTCTAGTACCCAATGCATGTTGAAGTGTTTGCCAGAAGTGAGAAGTGAATCGTGCATCTCTATCAGAGATGATGGATAATGGCACCCCATGTCGAGAAATGACCTCTTTCAAATAGATTCTGGCCAGTTTCTCCATTCTGTCCGTTTCCTTGATAGCAAGGAAGTGGGCTGATTTCGTCAATCGATCGACAATCACCCATATGGTGTCAACTCCGGATGTTGTTCTCGGTAACTTCGTGATGAAGTCCATCGTGATGTGTTCCCATTTCCATATGGGCATTTTAGGTTGTTGCAAAAGCCCAGACGGCTTTTGGTATGCGACCTTGACTTTTGCACAAGTCAAGCACTTACTAACGTATGTGGCAATGTCTCGTTTCATGCCAGGCCACCAGTAAAATCCTTTCAAATCGTGGTACATTTTGTCTGCTCCAGGGTGTATCGAGTAGTTGGACTTATGTGCTTCGTCCAAAATCAATCGGCGCAATTCGTCTACGGACGGTACCCAAATTCGGTTCATGAAGTACAACACTCCGTTGTCTTTGGTTTCAAGTTGTTTCTCCATTCCCTTCAAGGATTCTTCCTTAAGGCGTTCGGGAATAAATGCTAGTTGTTGAGCATCACGAATTTGAGTAATGAGATTCGAGTGGATCGTCAAACCCAAAGCTCGAACTCTACGGGGTTTGACTCGTTCTTTACGACTCAAGGCATCAGCTACAACGTTTGCTTTGCCCGGGTGATACTTAATCTCACAGTCGTAATCGTTCAGTAATTCGACCCAACGACGTTGTCTCATGTTGAGTTCTTTCTGGTCGAATAAATGTTGGAGACTTTTGTGGTCCGTGAAGATTGTACACTTTGTACCATATAGGTAGTGTCTCCAAATCTTGAGTGCAAAAACGACGGCTCCCAGCTCTAAGTCATGCGTCATATAGTTCTTTTCGTGAACTTTCAATTGTCGAGACGCGTAAGCAATGACTCTGTCGTTTTGCATCAACACGCAACTCAATCCCTGATGTGAAGCGTCACAGTAGACAACAAAGTTTTCTACTCCTTCTGGTAGTGATAGGATTGGTGCGGTACTCAGTTTCTATTTCAACAATTGGAAAGCAACCTCTTGCTTCTCGCCCCATTCAAATTTCTTATCTTTTTGAGTTAGAGCGGTAAGTGGTTGGGCTACTTTCGAGAAGTTCTCGATGAATCGTCGGTAATAGCCAGCTAGCCCAAGAAATTGTCGTATCTCGGATGGCATTTTCGGGGCTTCCCAGTTCTTAATTGCCTCGATCTTGGATGGGTCCACATGAATTCCTTTGTTATTGATCACATGACCAAGGAAATGAACCTCACGCATCCAAAATTCACACTTAGAGAACTTTGCGTAAAGCTTCTCCTTCTCCAGTAATTCAAGAATCATTCTCAGATGTCTCTCATGATCCTCCTTCGTTCGGGAGTATATCAATATGTCATCGATAAACACAATCACGAACTTATCAAGATAAGGTTTGCATACTCTATTCATGAGGTCCATGAACACTGTTGGTTCGTTTGTCAGTCCGAATGGCATGACTAGGAACTCGTAATGACCGTACCGAGTCCTAAACGCAGTCTTAGGAATATCCTCATCCCAAACCTTCAGCTGATGGTAACCAGATCGCAAGTCGATCTTCGAATAGTAACTTGACCCTTGTAGCTGGTCAAACAAGTCATCGATGCGAGGTAGTGGATATCGATTCTTAATAGTTACTTTGTTCAGTTCCCGATAATCGATACACATTCGCATTGATCCGTCCTTTTTCTTGATGAACAAAACCGGAGCTCCCCAAGGTGAAAAGCTCGGTCGGATGAATCCTAAGTCTAAGAGTTCCTGCAGTTGTGCAGATAACTCTTGCATTTCTGATGGAGCAAGACGGTAAGGTGCACGAGCAATTGGTGCTGCTCTAGGAACTAGATCGATATGAAATTCAACCTGTCGTGGGGGTGGTAATCCTGGTAACTCATCAGGAAATACTCCTGGGTAGTCACGTACAATAGGTACATCGTCTATACGTCGCTCCTATGGTTTCTTTTCTACTACATGTGCCAAAAATGCTTGGTATCCCTTTCGGAGATATTTACTGGCTTTCAAGCATGTAATCATTTTTGTGGCACTTTTTCATTTCTCACCTTGGACCATGAGAGTTTCTCCTGTCGGTAGCGGTAAGCGTACCAACTTATCGTAACATATGATCTCGGCGCGGTTCTTAGACAACCAATCCATGCCGACTACCACGTCGAAACTTCCCAACTTAACTGGTAGTAAGTCTATTTCGAAGAGATGACCTTCTAATTCCAAGGTGCATCCCGGTACTATTTCTCTTGACTCGATTAACTCACCATCGGCTAGTTCAATAGTATATTTGTTATCTAACTTACGTGATTCAAGTTCTAATAGTGGTCTAAACTCATTAGACACAAAACTTAAATCAGCACCTGAATCGATTAACACAGAGGCATAATGGTTGTTTACAAGAAACGTAACAGTGACGGTGTTAGGGTCCTGACGTGCCTCTTGTGCCCCAATCACAAATGCTCTTCCTTGAGCCGGCTGATTGATGATGTTGTTGGCTCGGTTGTTGTTACTGCGGTTGTTGTTGTTGTTGTTGCGGTTTTGGTTGTTCTGGTTGTTGTTGTTGGGGTTTTGGTTATTGAGTCGAGGGCAACGGTTCCGATAGTGCCTCGTGTCGCCACATTCAAAACACCCTTGGTTTCGACGTTCTGTGTTTTCCCTAGGGGTAGGGTTAACTTTGCAGTTTTGGGTTTTGTGACCCCAACCTCTACAGTTGTTGCAATACCAACATTCACCCTCGTGGTATTTGCTACATTTATCACATTTAGGTTTGTTACCCAAGTATGGTTTTGGTTCCACAGTGGTGGCAACATTAGGACTTTGGGTTCCCAGATCCTTTCTTATTTGTTTGACCCTGACAGTCACTTCCTCTGTCATTCCACTTACGCTTTGTACCTCCAGAACTGCCAGCTTCAGTACTGCTCGGCTCACCCTTGCCCAATGCAGTTTTCTTGGTCAGGGTTCCCATCCTGACTGCCTCATCGGTCAGACTTTGCGCTAAAACAACAGCGCTCCTGAATGTATCAGGTTTGGAAGATGTAACCAAACTCCTGATTTGCGGTGCCAGGCCATATACATAACGCTCAATGCGCTTGTACTCAGGTGTCACCATATGTGGCACTAGACGTGCTAGTTCCTGAAACTTGGTTGTATAACCAGTGACATCGGCACCAATCATGGTGATGTTCCACAGCTCAGTTTCGACTTTCTGCATCTCACTACGGGGACAGAACTCCTCCAACATCATGTTTTTCAGTACTTCCCATGACATGGAGTAGGCAGCTGGTCGGCCAAGTGATTGGACTTGACTGTTCCACCATGTGAGAGCTTTGTCAGCAAGGGTGCAGGTGGCATACTTCACCATACAGTCGGGTGAACAGTCACTAATGTCCAATACCGACTATTTCTTTTCTATCCAGTGTATAATCCCAATAGCATCCTCGGTGCCATGAAAAGTAACTGGCTTACAAGCCTGGAATGTCTTGTATGAACACCCTCGGCGAGTATTCGCAGGTGTCTCAGTGTTAACAGGGGTAGACCCGCTGTTATTCATTCCATTCTCGCGATTTCGGCTTGCTTCATACTCAGCAATACCTTCAGCTATTCGTCACGTGATCATTTGTTCAGTAGTTTCATTGTTGTTGGGTGGGGGAACGGTTTCAGGAATGGAAGAAGGAGTCGTTCGTCGACTGTTCTTAGTCATCCGTCGTTTTGGTGGCATGATTCCGTTCTGCGATGAAATAAAATGCAGAAGTCAATGCCAAGATAATGAATGTGATGAACAAGATTTCACATTGTTTAACAAGGGAACAGTATGAAGGATTGTAGAATAGGATTTTGCATCATATGTCACACGACTTTGAAACGCCCATATGTAGTTAGTACAATATAATCACGTTGGCCAGGCGTCATTATATAATGCTAAATACATATTTTTTTCATCATCATTAAACACAATCGAGTCCAAAAAAGTTCAAGATAAGAATCAATAATCAAGATGTGGTATGTTTCATGGTTTTCGGGGAATGATCAAGTGTTATTGATTGGTTATCGTTTCTAACACACGTACATAAATGTAGATATAATACTATAGTCATTGTTAAGTGTAATGAATACGAAATACAACCAAACATAAGTTATATTATATCAAAAGGTGTAGCGCTGATACAATAGTTTTATACAAAACAAGATGGGATCCCTAATACGCCCCATCAGCGGTTAGCGCTATACAAAAGACAATGGGTTTGCCTATACATACACCCATTCTAACAACATTTTTCCCATCTAGTACATGTCTAGTACATACATACACCTACCCATCTGATACTGGTCTATACAATACGTGATGGACCTACTAATATATCCATCATCCAAAAGTAATCGGTCTAATGCCCAGTAGGCACAAACCGCCATACATAAGTCTAATGAGAATAAGGTAGAAACAACCCCACAACTGTCCTCAGCACAGCTATCATCACACAAGCTCCAATCATCAACCCTGCTGTCCTCGCACGTCTCTCTAGCACCCTGACACGAGCACGTGCGGTCTCAGCTATCTCCCTGGCAGCAACCACATTGCTCAACAAGAAGTGGCAACGCTCATGCATGTCTGTCATGTCTCCATCCAGGCGGGAGACATCACTCTGTAGCTCTGCAAGGTGAACACCCCTGCTACCATGGAAGGGAGGGTCAACTCTATAGGCTCCCCAGTAGTAGGCAGTGGTGCGGAGGATCGGGAGGACTCCCCGGTCTCAAAAGTAGAAGGAAAACCCTCCAACGACCTCCACCGCCCTAACATAGGAGTCATCCATTCCAAGTGAGCAAACCTAGGTACCCCCTGTGGTGGCTCATCACAATGTATCACCCTCTCCTCTGCCATCGGCGCCTTGTCACGGGGCGCAAGTGGTCCTCTAGGGAGGTCTCGGACACACATCCGGGGTGTCCTCCTAGGTACCGGTCCTCTGGAAGGTCCAGCAGTCATATGGCATGTCGCCATAAAAGTAGACCCTAACATACGAGTGGTAGGGTCAGTGGGAGCAGTAGTAGGTGAGACCACATGTGCAGTAGGTGGTGGGGTGATGTAGGCATCACCGATGTCATCAGATAGAGCTCTCTGGTGAACTGGTGGACTCACAACTCCGGTGCTAGCATCGCTATGGTAGGAATCCTCAGTCGGCTCCTCATCAGAAGCATACAAGTAAATCGGACTGTGCCTCGACATGCTGAGACAGAAGAAGTCGTAGGTGACGTGTCAGTCGTATGTTAGATATATGCAAAGTGCGTATGCATAAAATGAATATTCTAGCCAAGGCTATAGTCTAGGTCTCTAAGGTTTTAGGTCAATTAAAGACTTCTAGTTCGCTATAACCAATGGCTTTGATACCAAGTCTGTCACACCCCGCCAAACGGTGATTACAATCAGTACTAATTAATTATGCAGAAGCTTTAATGACGTGGCGGGGCTGCGAGCAGTAAATCAACCAACAAATACATACATACTCAGAGCATATGGTTATCGCACAACTTTATTTATCAAGGATGCCAAGTTTAATAGTTGTTACAAAAGTAGTACGACTATGTAAGTCGTAACAGTAGTAGTGGAGTTTAAAACAATTTAGTTTTAACAATAATACATAAGTTTAAAATAAGATTTCATAAGTATGACCGCAATGTCTGCAGTTATACAAATGAAATCTCCAAAAGCGGTCCCAACAGTGTGTGGCATCCTAAGTAGTCCAGGGTTGTCCATCCTGAATGCATGCGATTACTTACCCAGCTAATTTCCTGAAAAACATAGAGAAATCGTCAACAAAGATGTTGAGTGAATTTACAGGTTTGTATGTGGTTAGTTAAACCAAGTTTGTATAAACGATTTGTTATTCATTTATAAAAATACAAGTTATGTAGGGTTGTTGCCCTGAAGTATAGTTTTATGTGGGATGTCATCCCAAAATATATATTACTGGTCGTTTACCAGTATAAAATAAGTTGCCGGTATGTTTTCCGGTATTTAACAGATGTAGGATTCGTTCTTTCTACAAGTATGTGGGTATTTACTTAGACTATGATCCCCTGAAAGGTGAGCTAAACCTCGCAGGTTAAAGTAACGCGACCTAACTCTATAACCAAACCACAACCAGAACTTATGTTGTTTGCCTGAACGGACGTTTAAGTATACGCTCCATCGTAGGAGGGTCGTCACAGCAATAGTACTATCCGTATACTCAGTGGCTAGAGTCACCTAGTTAATGGTTACAGTAGCATGTCATGAGGTTTTTTCATGCACACATTCCAAGTCTGGGTCCGTACTAGGATACTTTGTCTAATTCCCAAAATAACAGTGAATATGTAATATCACAAATCAACAGTTGTATAAAAGCAATAAAGCGTTTATAGTTTGATTACATGTGTTGGCATGCAATTTCTATGTTTAACACCCCTGTGTTTAAAAGCAGAAAACATTTAAAAGTAGGGGCTGTAAACTCACGGTGGTTTGCTCGGTATGAATGCTAGCAGCCGACAGGTGAACGTCCAAGGTATGTTAGCCTATGTACAATAAATGTATTAACATAAGTACGTTTGATTTGTTTAATCAACTTATGTTAACGGTTTGTTTGTTTGAAGAAATTGTTGATTTCTTAATGATGTAAGTCGTATACATAATTGAATGTCGTGTCATCTCCATTGTTCATATATTTGTTCTATATATGCATGCGTATGTAAATATACTTATTGTATATTATTAAGTCGTACGTTTGTTAAACGATTTATCTCTTTGTATATATATGTGATTATATGATTACAATTGTCGTGTACGTGTATATCACCAACATACCCAATTGTAAGTATTGTATGCATATATATATATATATATATATATATATGTTTATATATATAAGTTTTAATTACAATGTTTACGTTTAAAAATATATAAGTTTCCATTTGTTAAGAAAATGTATAATCGTGAACATAATTCACGTGTCGTTTGTGTCAATATATAACATACGTGCTCGTATATATTTATATATATTGCAATACGTAGTTTACGCATTTAAAATGTTATAAGTTTATTTGTTGTAAAACTCGTTGGTATATTTATTCCGTTTATGAAATACGTATGTTTTATCGTTTTGAAATTTGTCATTGGTATGTGTATATGAAATATACATATAAGTTTGTCGTTTGTTATTAATTATGTATATGTATATATATAGAATCATAATCGTTCGTTATTATATATATAAGGTTTATGAGTTCCGTTTTATAAATACTCATTCCGTTAAATGAATCGGGTCACGTTTTATGTTTGGAATGTTTTGGAAGTTTATTGGGCTCGGTCCAAATTGTCGGCCCAATTATGCAAATTTTGATTCAATTAATTAAACATACATTCCATTACACGCCTGGCCCAGTTTGTGATCCGGCCCAGCTCAGTCCACGGCTCAGCCGTTCGGGTAAAACATTGCGAACCGTTCGGCTCAAGCAAACTAGCCGATCGGCTCAGTTTGTTGAGCCGTTCGGCCCACTCATTCCAGCCGATCGGCTGGCCCAAGCCAACCGATCGGTTTGGTCCGTCCCTGTCATTTTGCACTCTGTTCGTGGTCTGTGTGATATATACATACATATACATGCTTTGTGTCGAATGTTTAGCTCATTTTTACACCATTCTAACATCATAACATCACCTATATTGCATTTAAACTACTTATCATCACATATAATCATACATCCATATGTGTATTTTAAATTTTTAAGTTTTGGTTTTCATAACACATTTCAACAACGATCGCATATAATCATTAAATTGTTGTGATATATGTATAGATTATGATATATAAACATGTTAGAATACGAAATTGAAGTGTAGGAATCAAAGAATCGAAAGTTCCTTACAATGAGATGAAAGTGGTGAAGATGATGATGAGGCCGAGAGGTGATGATGATAGAACGATGATGGTGTTGCTGCTTGTTGCTTCTGCTCTTGTTGAGTTCTTCCAGATCAAAGGAAAAATGAAGATGGTAGATGATTTTGATATGTTGTGTGTGTGTAGAAAGATTACAGAAGAAATGGGAGAGAGTAAATAAATCAAACGAGCATGGCTCGTATACAGGGGGCTGCCCCTCAATTATTAAGGTTTGGTGCCAAATTTTTGGCCCGTTAACTTCGAGTACGGGTATAATTAGTACAATATAAAATTTAACATTTTATATTTTTATTCTGTAGATGTTCTCCTGATTCGTTATTTAAATTTAGAATAATGAAATTTTCATTATTTTTGACTGTTGTACAAGAGTGTACATTGGACTGCGCGTATCCAATTGGGTGCCGAATTTCAGTCGAATTTCGATTTCATATTTTGAGGAAATGTTCCAAATGTTTTCGAATGAATGAGAAAATTTGAACTTTTCTCATTTTGACCTTTGGGTGCATTTTAAAATTGTTTCTGTTCGAATTATAATACGTTTTATGTAAAAAGTATAATTTAATCATTTTATCTATATGTTATAGATATATTAACACTTGTAATTAATAATTGAATTATTAATAATTTTTGTGTCACCAAGTTTTGTTATCTATTTCTGTCGGGTTTATTCCGATACGTTTGTACGCGTTATTATTATTAATCACATAATATGTAATACTTTTTGTTTTAAAAGTGTCGGGCTTGCTAAGCTTACATCATATTAATAAGTTTTGTTTAAACTTAACCAGGAAATTAGCGTAAGAATACACATGCTTAAAGGTAAATCAGTACCTAATTTGAAGAGTTATCACAGTTTACATGATATTATGTGTAATTGAGTAGAGAAGTCCCACTTACCACTACATGTTTAAAGCTTTTCTAAAGTTGTTGAACGAACAACAGATTAAACCACATGATACAATAAACCTTAGCTTATGCGCATGCCAATTACAAAGAAACCCCACTGAACGTCTGAACTGGACCCAACAGATCTTTAAAAAAGCAAAAGGCATGCTTTAGAATTTAAAAAACAATTAAATAGTTGACCATAGCTTTTTAATAAAGTTTCACTTAATTCTTTCACAATGTGTCATTCTTATAATTTTAGAAATTTGATTTTCATCTTCCTCATCAACTGGCTTGACTAAAATCCACATTCTTTCAATTAAATTTCATACACACAGTGACAAAACACTTTCATACACACAGTGATAGAAGATATTCCTATCGCTGCGACGTGACAGAATGAACTTTTCATCATCTAAAAGTAAGTCCACCATCCAAAATTCATCTTTTCGTCGTCAAAATGCTCAATTTAGACTCTTTTGCACTGAGCAATCATGTATAGAAACCGAAGTTAAGAAAACCAATCATATTATGAATCAGATGTAGCAAAAAAACCAGCACAAGGATCTTATACCATAACTTTCTCTACACACACTAAAACAAACGAAAAACAGGAGTATACAAATCAGCAGGTTGATTTTGATACTCCTACACTCTCTTTTATACTTCTACTAACCCCACACACTCCCTTATTATGTGTATAACTGGGGGTATTATCAGCTATATGCTGATGTATAGTTACACTCTCAAAGACAATATGTTCTATACAGCATTTGGCATATTTTGAGGCCAAATAGTTGTCAGGGGAATTCAGATACCCGAATTTGAACTCCCCCCAAAAAATAAACACACTAAAAGAATTAAGACCGCCAATACAAAACGGAAAATTTAGGCGGCTATTAAAAACAAAGTGTTGTTAGATCTGCTTGTAATTCTACAATGTACCCGAACATTCTTAGATTGCAAGCAGATCTTTATCGAACCGTTTTGGGGTTTAGAGGCAGTGAAGGAGGGCCTTTTTGCAAGGTGGGGATTGTGAACTTCCGATGGTTGTATCAGGTGTTCTTGATTCCATTCCAAGTGTTTTCAGTAAGAAGCTCTTCTCCTGAAAAACGACAAAAACAGAAAAATCGGGTCAGTCCTGCTTTTTCTTAAACTTTTATTGTTCCGTCGAAGTCAAAGATCATTGCAGTGTTAATCCTGTTCCAGTGGAGCAAGTTTCAAAATATGTATTAAAAAATATTAAATGTAATTGGTAATAATATATCAAAAAAATGCAGAACGATAAGAAGCGCTAGATTTCTTATACCTTTGTGGTCATGATATCTATAGATCATCAGTATATTCATAAACATATGAAAATGCTATGGACACTGAAGAATGTCAATGTAATAGTCAATTGGCTAGATATGAGATTAGTTCAAATGAATCAACTATACAACTTCTCTATGTTGTCTTACTATGAATAGCAATAGTTCAAACTTTGAAGGAAAATTGCAACCTTTAACTGGGAATTTAGGCTTATTATACCAAGTAGTAATCAAATTTTCACTATAACAAGACGAGAAAATTCTACAAACCAAAATCATTGGCATCTATAAGCAGTGATGGTGACGATAGGCAAATAGGTAATTCCATCTTTGATCTTTGTTGGAAAAGAAATTGTCCAATTTTCATCCTACAAAGATGTCCCCCAACCCTTCAGGCTCAAACTTTCCATTATAAGCACCTTTGAGTACTTTGAAAGCCTTATCCCTTATGCAACACTGAAAGTCAGATGATTAGAATTCAGACAATATGTATAATCAACATGCTAAACCATTACCAAGATGGCCTAGTGGTTGGCATCCTGATATCCTCACAAGAGGTCTCAAGTTCAAACCTCACACATCTAGGGGTGGCCAGGTAAGGGTTAGAAACGGTCACGGGGATAATCCGGTTAGGCTAAGTACATCCGAGTAAAAATACTTGTCTTCCTTGGTAACCTGAACAGGGAAACGTTCCCTCCACTGTTTACCCGTTTACCCATATGATCTACATGCTAATAGACTACAAATCTTTACTCCAAAGGTAGCATGAAAACACACACTACTACCAATAAAGCTTCTGAAATGTTAAATTGCTACTTATTGGTGATTGGTGTTAAGCTGGGCGTCATTGTAGTCTCAGCTTTTCTTTCATTTTTCTTTCTGTTCTATGTGGTTTTCGGCATGAATGTGTTGTTTGTTCTCTTTTGCCCCACTGTTCTGATGGGTGTTTTATAAAATTGGCCGTTCCAAATATTTTTTGTAGGCAATAGGTTTACAATTCACATTGAGTTAAGTTAAGGCCCCTTTGTTTCTGCTCTTAAATAAACAAGATGGACCTTCCAATCCGGCCCTATCAAGCTTCTCCTATTTGAACTCTCTACTATATACTTAAGTGGCAATTTTAACCCAATTACTTATAAATGGGTCAATTCAGGTTATGTTTTTATCTCTAATGAGCCAAACGGGTCAAACTAAGATAAAATGTCTAAATGAAAAGGGCAATGTGTTGAACAGGTCAAACGGGTATCCGTGAGCGTTAAAAGCCTTCCAAAGGCTGTTTCGGTTTAATTAACTGTAACTTATAGTGCATTAGTTAGCTACAAACAATCATTTACGAAATAAATAAGCTACTTAGCCATGTGTTAAAATCTCATCAGCACTTTTGCTCCTAAATGTTGCGGATAATAACAAACAAATAGCTCAAAGAACTCACGCTTTCTGAAAATTGTGGGCTTGGAATTCCTTGTGCCATTGATTTGAACAACGGAGTTACTTGAATAGGGGAATTGAACTCTGAGTTTGGTAAGGGACGTACACCTCCAACATCATTCTTTAACTCATAGCAAGATGGTAATGTATCTGCAACACAAACAATTATACATCTCTTTTTCAGACTATGATAATAAGAAAGTTATAGAATGTAGATAGCATTGCTTTCAGATTTTAGCATAACTCACTTCGATTTGTTGCTGCATCACGTTCTCCTATACTTTTAACATCAAGACTAGTTGTGTGTATTGGTTCACATAGTAGGAGTTTAACATCACACAGATCATCCTGAGCCGCTGCAACAATTTTTGAATCATCCTTCTTGAGACATGTTTCTTCAACCGTTTTTACAGTTGATTCTTTTTATCAAGCCCAAAAAAAGACGTGTCAGCATTCACCAAATGGAAGGATTCTAACTTAATTAGAGATGGTGATAAACAAGAATTATCTATGTGTCATTTGATGATAAACAACCCTCATTAAATATCATTTTAGCATCGCTTTAAGCTAAAGCACAATCAGATTTTAAACATTACCGTCAATGGGAGTCTTCTTACTATCGGCATGAACCTGGACAGCTGAAGTGTTAGTATTATGGCAGTTCTGCACAAGTACCCTTAATGGAGGTCGTCTTAGTTGCTGGTCTGTACTGCTTTCCTTAACCAATCCTTCTTCAAAAATTTGATCTTCTGCTGTTGACGCAATATGTTTCCTCCTAATTTACAACAATAAGTACTAAGGATACAAGTCTAACATTTGATCAAATTTCTACTGGGTTGAAACTTTTTACCCAATATACCTCATCTTCATAGGATGCACTGAAGTTTCTATATTTCCAAATGTATTATGCCTGTTATTGAACATGACTCTTTTTTTGTTGGTGTTCACATCAGCAGAACTATTCTCTTTAGTTGATGCTTCATGCAGTGCTTTCCTTTTACACAAGACAGAGAACCGGTTCTTCACAGCATTGTCCGTCCTGTTGCACACAAGGAAACAACAGAGCTTAATTACTTTCTTCAACACAATATTGGTTATCAAATAAAACATTACCTACCTGCCTGAAACCACTTTTGCTATCTCAGTCCATCTGTTGCCAAATTTCTTCTGTGCCTGCAGATCATCTACAGATATCAGATAATCACATTGACAACTTATATTTGCAAAAAAATACTGTCAAGATAAAGATTTCATAATGTTCATGGGGCCTGAATTAACAATGGCAGAATGGAAAGATTGTTGCACAACTTTACCTCACATAAGAGCATATCTTCCTCGGGTGACCATCCTCCTCTTTTGAAATCAGAATTCAAATAAGTAAACCATCTGCATTGGCAGTTTCATAACCTCACCCAAAATTAGCAACCGAACAACAACAAAAAAAAAACAGTACGTAACTTAGAAGGAACCGAGGGAAATAATATATTCTAATATATATACCTTCGTCTGCATTGCCTTGTAGTTTTATCCTCAAACTTGGATGCAATAATCACCCAACTGCATATAACAATCATTAATAAATCACCAGTAGCATTTCAAACAATTTCAACCCGCATAAAGAACAACCCTTCAGAAAAATAAATTGAATGAAATCATACTTATTAGTTCCATGGATACTGATTTGTTCTCTCAAGATATCATCCTCCTGAGACAACAATTAGTACACCATACGTCACAATCATAACACGCGATGCAATCAGTAATAAACGACTTGATCAGGGAGAATAAATTCAACCTCTTTAGTCCACGAAACAATGTGCCTCTCCTTCTGCTTCAAATCACCACCAACAGTATCACTACTATTACCACTATCACACACTTTCTTCTTCATATTCCGAATCTACGATTACAAACACCTTTATCTAACATACTAAAGTGAGTGTCTTTTTGTGTTGCACAAAAACTAATAACAAAAAGTAACTCTAAAATGTCCCTCTTTTATCTACCAATGGGGCCTGACCTAATATACATGCAAATGAAAATCAAACCATCAGAATCAAATTCCTGATACATTAACAAAAATTGACGTGTAATCGAATTATACTCACGAGGTTAATCAAATTACGAATTGATATGTAATCAATCATCAATTAATGCATTACAGAACAGGAAGGAAAATAATCAAACGGAAACCAAATGTTACCAATTGGTAGGGCATATCACCAGGACATGAATACCCACACTAGTGTGTGTGTGTGTGTGTAGCCGTATAGGTATCTTCTTCGGAGCTCCGACGTGATGGTGGCGGTGGCGGGTGGTGGTGGGTGACTGGGCGGTCAACTGGTCAAACCTGTGGAGGTGTCATATTCTCTGTATGTGTGAATGTTTCAAATATTTTTATGCCGTTTAGTCTTTTTTTTTTATTCTCCCCACATTTTTCAAACATTTTATAATATTACATTAAATCAAATTATATATTTGCATTTAGTTCTCGATTCGTAATAGTCTTTTTTTGGTTAAAATTCAACTATAACCGAAGATGCAGATTAGATGGGCCGCTATCTTCTGGGAGGAATGAGTGGAGACGATTTCCATCATTGATTTTTGTGATCATCGACTCAAATTCACTACACTGTATTTACATTCATAGTGACCATTAATTAGAAAAAATCAATAGCTAAAATCGTCTACCCATCAAAACCTTACCCATAATCTTAATATACTAAAAAGTTTTTTTCATTATTTCTAACATTTTATCCGTGCAAAGCAGTATAAGATTATGTTGTTTTAAATTTGCTATTTTAATGCATAAACTAGATTATAACCCGTAAAATTTATGGGCTACTTCATAATTTTAATACAAAGACTTAATTTTGTTTAATTGTATAACGTACGATTTGACACTTTTTTACAGATGACTTTGGTAAAAGATTTTGAATTGAAGGAGACGTTTATCTTTTGATAGTAGTTTTAGACATTATTAATCACGTTTATATCATCGAAAGTAGTGATTAATAATTAAACTTCAATACTTGAAAACGAAATCAACATCACTAATGAACAATACGATAAATCACGCCGGTTGCCAAAATGATAAATCTAATTATTTTGTTTCAAATGACTCTCATCGTGTATCTCTGCATATAATTTGATTAGGTGCATGTTTTGCCACTGCACTACAAAAGATTACTCACGATAGATTTGTTTAACAACATGACGTACTTGTGTAAATAGTAAAATAATAACGCTATTTGTACATTATTTTGCATACTTTATTTTTTAATGCTTCTAATTAGTGGTGATAATTCTCGACACAACTTGAACTTTTTCACATAACTAAATGAGGAAGAGTTGCATTTTCAATTCTTAACCCGTCAACTTGTTTATAATATCTTGTTGAGTTTGGGTTAAAGTCCACGTCAACTGATTGACCGGCCAAACAGCACAGTGCATGTTGTATATGGGTTGGTTACTTTTAACCTGTTAATCCATTTATCAAATTAGTTTCGGGTTTACAATGTGAATTTTTAACCCGCAAACCTAACTCGACCCACATCGCAATCTCTAATTCTCATAATTGAAAGTTAATTAAAATCAAGACACAAATATCTAATATAGCTATAAAATGTTTTCAGTTTTGCATTTGACGTTGTATAAACTAATATAGTAATTTCAACTATTTTGTTTCAAATCAAATGGGCACATTCTCTATATAACATTGATATATTAACTTTTATAATTATTTAACTTTTTACCCACAAACCTAACTCGACCCACATCGCAATCCATGGTTATAATAATTGAAAGTTAATTAAAAGTAAGAAACAAATATCTAATATAACTATAAAATGCTTCCGGTTATGAATTTGACGTTGTATAAACTAATATAATAATTTCTACTCTTTTGTTACAAATCAAATAGGCAAATTCTCTATATAACATTAAAATATTAACTTTTATAATTACTTTGAGTCACTTCAAATGTTTAAGTGTTGAATAACATATCTAATAGTATAGTATATAAATTTTAAGTATTCTTTTTTTTTATATAGCTTAAAATTTTGGTAGTAAATTATGTATATATTAGTATAAATGATAAAAGATATAGAAGATTGAAGTGAATTATATTTATAAAAAACATATGACTTTTCATTAGTAGTTATATTGAAATAATCTTAATATACATTTAATTTAAATATTCATTAATGTGTCATATAAGTTATTAAAAAGACATATTTATGAGTTTACATTTGTAACCAAAAATTAATTATTAGATATTAATTTGTATAATAAATTGCATTTAATTTAATTTAAGTGTTAAAAATTGAATAAGAAAATTTAATGTTAATTATCCTAATAGGATTTTAAGTGATTGTTTATTTACAGGGTAGGGGCACTTTAGACTTTTTGTCACTTCATCTCCACTATTTAGGTAATCATGGTTTTCAACTTAAGATCAATGGTTCACATTTAATTGTTTAAATCATTTAAAGGTTGAGATTGAATTAGATTACCTAATTAACACTTTCTTTTAATATATAATAAAGAAGATGTTTATCGATTGGGAAAGTGTTAGAAAATTACGTTCCAATTTTTTTTATTAATATTGCTTGTTAGTAAAATTCTGAGAATTGATTAATCATGTTTTTGAATTGTTAAAATGTTATCTCTCACTTGCTACAGGATAACATAGCAATGTCATGCCTAACAAAATATAACTAATTAAATTACCTGCTTACCTTTTTCACATTTTTGTTGTACCTTAAATTAGTACATGTTTGACACACGATTGATGATGAAGTCATGTGTCTGTTAGTTTGTTCGTCCATTACGAAGTAGTTTTGATTAGAAGTCAAGTAGGGATGATAACGGGTGATAAAGTATGTTACCTTTGGGTATAGGGGCGGAGTTGCTCAAAGGGTGGCCGACGCTACGCGTAACTTTTACATGTGCATTTCTTATTTTATTTTAAATATAGCATAGATGTTGCAGGAACTATATATCTCGATATCATGTACACATTTAAATAGATCCATAATTGAAAAGGCCCAATAGTTTAAGAAGCCCAACTCTCCATTCACTATAAAGAAGAGTGCATTGAGTACATACGTTCGTATTTAGATTTAGATTTAGAAAAATAATCAAAAGATAAAATAATATAGATACGATTGGGAGGAACTTTACACTTACTAAACCCCTTTGTTTATTACAAAACCTATCGCAAGTTCCAATTAGTTTACTGCAAGATGCAATAAATAATCAATTAACATGGTTGAACGACAAGATCAATCTAGATTTTGGTTGATATCCCAATTTTTTGATGTGAGTCTATTTATTTGATGAAATCGTACACTTTTAACTAATTTAGTTAGATTTTACGTGTCGCACCCCCAAATTATGATGTGGAAGCGATTCGGTCGGGACGTGACTAATCCGGTAATCAAGCACAAGGTTATATAATGAACGACTCTATATACGTCGTCTTAACAAAATACATTGATTTAAATAAGGTTTTACAATGTTGTCATAATCACATAGCTCGGTATCCTCATCTGAAAGATTCTACGGCATAACTACTTTTACAAAATATAGTAATGCGGATAAATCTCTTGTTGTATGCATGCAACTCGAGCTAAGCTATCCAAAGTGAGCAGACCTACTGTTGCTGGCAACCTGAGAATACATGCTAAAAAGGGTCAGCTAAAAGCTGGTGAGCTCACAGGTGTTATGATGAAACAATAATGTATGAACCACAAGATTTAGTTATGTTTGAGATCAATCAAATAAATAGTGTATATTACTGCCATGAGCTCATAGTTCGAGCTTAACTGAGGTGTCAGAATCACAATCATGTGCCTGATCGAGGTTGTTTCCTGCATGTGCCTAATCAAACACACGTATGAACAAATGATAATGCGTCCGTTAAACCGCAGTCGTGGTAGCGCGACTACCCCGGACGGGGATTGTCAATCCCATATGGTACCATACACTAACATTCATGCTAAATCCATATTAACAAACTATGATGTTGGGGGCTTCATGATTAGTAAAACAACTCATGCAGTCAATATATCGAGTTTTATACTTGTGTACACATGTAAATAAAGATTGAGCATGTATCCTCAGCCCGAGGTAAAAACAGTAAAAGCGGGGCTATGAGACTCACCTGAGTCTGATGCGTTGCTATCAAGCAAGTAATGATGTATCACAAGGTATGATGTCGTTTCAACGACTGTAACCTGTCGGGCGTCCTAAACGCGCAAGGTTATGATAATGAGTAGATGTCTCAACAGACCATCTATGCTAGTTGTTCATTCAACTAGTTATGTCCAAATGTTTGATTGTTAGTTTGTGTTTGTAGTTTTGAAAATATGTACGACCCGTTGGTGAGATTGTGTAATAATAATTTCAAAGTATTATTATTATATGTTTTGTTGTATTGTATACTTATCAAAGTATATGTATATCATGTACGAGAAGTGTCGTATGTTGTATTGTTGTTGTAGGTGTCTGACACTTAGTGTGAAAAATAATTTACAACTTTTAAATGACGGGGGTCTGGGGGCAGTGCCCCTGGTAGCGGGGTCCAAGGGACACTGCTTTAGTAAAAACGCATCTGAAATCCAAAATTGTGGATTGCGACACTGGTTGCGACACTGGGTTGCGACACTAGAGTTGTGTCGCGTAAATCAGAAATCATGTCTATGCGACATATGGATTTGTGTCGCTATATGCGATATTCGGGTCAGTGCGACATAAGTGTTTGCGTCGCTAAGTGCGACATTCGAAATCATAGCGACATAAGTGTTTGTGTCGCACCGTGCGACATTGAAATTCATTTGCAACGTATTTATTACGTCGCAGGTTGCGACATAATTAATTTTAGCGACAAAGTGGCTTGTGTCGCAATGGCTCCAGGCCACATGCGACACAAGAGGCTGATCATTTTCAACATGCTCGGGTTTGTGGTCAAACGAACTCGGTTTGACCTGAAACTTTTACACATGTCTTAAATAAGTTTGTAGAGTTTGCAGAAATTATTGGTGTCACGCCCCCAAATTCGTTAATCGTGGTTAACGGAAGTATTAGTGTAGTCGGGGGCATCGACAAAAACATTGGACAATCACGCATGTCAGAGCATATGATTATTGCTGAACAGTAAATTAAAATGTCATTTAAGTAAACATTTGTTACAAAAAGCTACAACTCGTCAGAGCTGTAGGAATAGTATTTGTAAGATACAAATAGTTAAAAGTTACATATTTCAAAAGAGGATTTCATAAGTATGACTAATGGGAATCAGTTATACAAAGGAAATCCTTAGTGTCCCAAAACGTGACATCCTAATTCTTCGTGGGTCGCCTAATCCAGAATGTATGCAGTCTTACTGGTGCTGCTAGTTACCTAAAAGACATAGCAAAAAGTCAACAAAAATGTTGAGTGAATTCATAGGTTTTAAGTTTATGAGTATAGTTTGTTAAACAGTTTGTTGACTCAAAAGTCAAATAATTTTTTGTTTTAGTTGGAACGTCATCCAAAAGTATCGTTTTGTTAGGATGTTACCCAAAAATATCGTTTCATTTTAGTGATGTCAACACATCGTTTCATTTTAGTGATGTTACGTTTGGAAAACCAATCCAGTTGTATAAATAGTAGGAACGCATTCCTGTGTAGTCAATCGTATGAAAAATGTTATTTCCAAAACTGTTCATAATAGTAGGGAGACATAGACGGTGATCCCTCAAAGGTTAGCTAGACCTTATGAGTTATAAAAACGACCCCTAGTGCTATAACCAATCCACGACGTTTAACATTTTATTTTTGCCATAGTAACATTTTAAATATACGCTCCTCGTTACGATTGCCATCGTGCAGTTGGCGCGACCAACAAGTTATAATAGTGGGAGGGCTGTTAACTCGATAGTACTATCCATATATCTAGTGGCTAGAGTCACCTAGATAATGGTTATAGGCTGTGTACACTGGGACTTTTGTGTACTACAACTACCTCTCGTAAACCTAAATCCATACCAAGATTCGTTGTCATGTTCCCAAAGTAGTATAAAAGTCATGTTGTAAACAGTCCGAGAAATAGTATGAAACCTCGTTTCATAAGTAAACAGTTTGCAATAGTATGAGTAAATCGTAATGTTTCGTATAAAGCATGAAAGCATTTATAATAATCGTTGTATGTTTTGTAACAAAACAGTAAAATAGCAGCTATGTCCTTCACCCCTGTTAGAGAAGTATTGAAAACAATAAAAGTAGGGGTTGTGAACTCACCTGTGGGTGCTAGTGTCCTCAATGCAAATATGTTTCAAATTGATAATCTCCTAACGTCCTAAACGTATGAGATTATAAGTATAAGTAAGTGGAGGTTGTAGTTGACCATCCATGCTAGTCTTCATTCAACTAGATATGTCCAAGTGTTTGCTTAGAATTTCGTTTGTAGTTTGAAAACAAGTATGGCTTGTTGGTGACGGTGTGTAATAATAATCCTCAAAAATATTATTATTATTATGACTCTTTTCATTTATATACTTATAAAAGTGTGTATTAACCATTTTTGCATTGGCTTAATATCGTATTGGCTAATTATTATCATTTGGTAACCATTCTAAGTAAATTTCAAAGTGCTGAAAAATGTTGACCAAAGTTGACCACGGACTAAGATCTCATCTCGCAAGTTGGGGTCGCGAACTGAGATCTCATCTTGCAATTTGGGGTTGCGAACTGCAACTGATCTCAGTTCGCAGAAACGGCTGTTCGAAGGTTTTGATTTTTAAAACGCAAATCGGTCGAGATTTTGGACATATTTTAGTTGAGTGAGCACTAAAACATGATTATAAACCTATTACAAGTAATTTTTTGCAATCAAAAATGAAATTTTCTTACAAATTGTTCTTAATGAAGAAATGAGATGAATCGATATGGTTCTTGAGCTTGATCTTGTTGTTGTTGATGATGATGTCCGATTATGATGATGAAGATGTTGGTGTGTGTGTGAAAATGAGATGAAAGAAGAAGAAAATGAAGTAAAAGGCAAATGGGTGGGTCGGTTTGGGTTCGCGGGTTTGAGCCGACCCATTTGGGTCTCGGGCTCGCGTGCCCGTTTTCGTTTGTCCGATCTTATAAATTGCGTAACATTTATAAAGTTAGAAATATGTTAAAGTATATCCGAAATATTTTTAATTGAAGTATTTTTATAAAAATACCTTAAGTGAGTTATAAAATTATAACTTTGTTTCAACTTAGTTTGTCGTATATGTTTCATATAGTTTCGTCGCGCAGGATGCGTTTTAAATTAAACGAAATACTTGTTAAATATTATCAACATAATATTTAGTAAATAATGACGTTATTAAATAATTTCATATTATTAATAATTTTGTTCACCAACGGTCGTGTACTTTTGTCGGGTTTATTCTGAATGTTTTGTACGTAATTATAACTAAAAACCAATTAAGTAATACTACGCGTTTTAAATTTTTGAGGGGTGTCACAATTGGTTTGTGTTGGGAGTAACCCGAGGCATCGTTTTTATAAAATGGCCAAAACCGAAACTTTCGACATATGTTTAGAAAATAAGTTTTAAGTAGTTATTTGGACATAATCTAGCTAGATGTACAACAAAACATGTAAATAAACAAAATACAAGTATTTTCGAAAGTGTCAGGATTCTTACAAATCGTCACGTGAAGAATCCGAAAAGATAGAAGTGTAGAGCTCAAAAAGTGGTGGTTGATGGTAGGGGAGTAGGGTGATGATGGTGGTGAGTGGTAACATTAAATGGTGATGTGAGTGGTACGCCGGAAAGGTATACGAGGTGTCAGAAAAAGTTTACCTTTTCGATTTCCCATGAGATATTTAATAAAGCATTTATTAGAAATATAAATCGTTAAAGATTAAATACAAAATGTATTAAATGTAAAGGAATATATGTCGAAATAAATGCCATATTAAATAAGAACAAACTTTCGCTGATACATTATGTCTCAGCGAGATGAAAATAAATTATATCTTAAAATAAAATAAATATTATGTTTCATATTTGATTTCGCTGATCAGATTACAACTTAGAATACTAATCTAATCAGCTAGCCAAATTTGTGAAGCATAAAATATATTTTATTTATATGATATAAAGAGTTTTCATGTGCAGTTACAAAGTATATAATTTATTGATCATAACTATGCTAACTTATTGTTCTTGCTGATTGCATCAGTGAGAATAATAGGCCAGCGAGTTAAAATTATAAACCATATATTCTGTAATTACCTTTTATTAAACAATCAGGTTTAATCATTTAAGTTCAACATTCCCAACTCGCTGATGAGAAAGGTGAATCTTTTCTCATCTAAAGGTTTTGTAAATATGTCAGCGAGTTGGTAATCAGTTGGAATGAAATGCAATTCAATGTCACCTTTCATGACGTGGTCCCTGATGAAGTGATATCTGACATCAATGTGCTTTGTCCTTGAGTGCATCACAGGATTATTTGCTATGGCAATAGCACTTTGACTGTCACAATAAATTGGAACATTGCCAAAGTCAAAGCCATAGTCAGCGAGCTGATTCCTCATCCACAGAATTTGAGCAGTACAAGCTCCAGCAGCGACATATTCAGCCTCAGCAGTGGAAGTTGAGACAGAATTTTGTTTCTTGCTTGACCAGCTTACAAGCTTTTCTCCAAGAAACTGACAGCTACCAGAGTTACTCTTTCTGTCCATTTTGCATCCAGCATGATGAGAATCTGAATATCCTTTCAGTGAGAAATCTGAACCAGATGGGTACCAGAGACCAAGATTTGGTGTACCCTTCAGATATCTGAATATTCTTTTGACAGCGAGCAAATGGGATTCCTTTGGATCAGCTTGATATCTAGCACATAGACAAGTAGCAAACATAATGTCTGGTCTACTAGCAGTTAAATACAACAGTGACCCGATCATTCCTCTGTAAGCAGTGATGTTTACAGATTTACCATCAGGATCAGCATGTAATTTTACTGCAGATGACATTGGTGTAGCAAGGGATGAGCAGTTGGTGAATTCAAATTTCTTTAGTAAATCTTTAACATATTTTTCTTGATTTATAAAGATACCAGTCTTGGTTTGCTTTATTTGCAGACCAAGAAAAAATGTTAGTTCACCCATCATGCTCATTTTATAACTTTTAGTCATGAGATCACTGAATTCCTTGCACAAGTCATTGTTAGTAGACCCAAATATGATATCATCAACATAAATTTGGACCAATATGACATCTCTCTTATCCTTTTTGATAAATAGGGTGCTGTCAGTTTTACCTCTGACATACCCACATTTAGTTAAGAAAGTAGAGAGAGTGTCATACCAAGCTCTAGGAGCTTGTTTTAGTCCATATAAAGCTTTTTCCAGCTTATAGATATAACCTGGATGCTTGGGATCAGTGAATCCAGGTGGTTGCTTCACATACACTTCTTCCTGCAGCTTTCCATTCAAGAAGGCACTTTTCACATCCATTTGATATACCTTGAACTTCTTGTGAGATGCATATGCTAAGAACAACCTGATTGCTTCAAGCCTAGCAACTGGTGCAAAGGTTTCATCGTAGTCAATTCCTTCTTGCTGACAGTAATCTTGTGCAACCAGTCTGGCCTTATTCCTTATCACAACACCATCAGCATCCATCTTGTTTCTGAACACCCATCTTGTTCCAATCACAGATTTCCCAGATACTTGAGGTACTAACTTCAACACTTTATTTCTTTCAAACTGAGATAGCTCATCTTGCATGGCAGCTATCTAGTGATGATCAGTGAGTGCCTCATCAATTTTCTTGGGCTCAATCAGTGACACAAAGCTTACAAACAAACAAAAGTTAGCAGTTGCTGATCTGGTCTGGACCTTGGATTGTGGATCACCAATAATCAATTGGTTATCAATATGTCTAGTCCATTTAGTCACTCGCTGAGGTTCAGCAGTGACTTGATTATCCAGAGATGATCCGCCAGACACATCAGTATTAGACGCATGATTAATGTTTAAGCTTTGATTTGGACAGTGAGTGTTATCATTTAGATGCAGATGATGAGATGATGATGATGGGATGTCAATAGGCAAAGATGAAGTTCCTGAATCATCCTTAGCTAAAGTAGAGCCAAAAATACCTTCAGGGACATCATCTTCCCTTTCAGAATCTGATGGATGAGTTTCATGCTTGTCATCACTGATTGTATTAAAAATAAGATTTTCATAGTCTTTTGGATCAGTGAGTGATTTATCATAAGATTCATCAAAGGTAACATCCATTGATTCTTCAATACATTCCCTTCTTTTATTATAAACTCTGAAGGCTTTTGAAATGATTGAGTAACCAACAAATATACCTTCATCAGCTTTGGGATCAAACTTTCCTAAGTGATCTCTTTTGTTTAAGACATAGCAAGTACTGCCAAAAACATGAAGAAAACTTATGTCAGGTTTTCTCCTCCTTAACACCTCATAGGCTGTCTTATCATGTCTCTTGACAATCAGAGACCTATTCTGAGTGTAGCAGGCAGTGTTGACTGCTTCAGCCCAGAAATGGGTCTTAAGACCAGCATCTATGAGCATTGACCTTGCTGATTCAATCAAGGTTCTATTTCTCCTCTCTGCAACACCATTTTGTTGAGGTGTTCTTGGTGCAGAGAAGTTTTGAGAAATACCTTTTGAATCACAAAAACTTTCAAGGTCAACATTTCTAAATTCAGTGCCATTATCACTTCTTAAATGTTTAATTGAACAATCATTTAAGTTTTCCATCTTTTTGATAAAGGATATGATTTCCTGTGTTGCATCACTTTTGGCTTTGAGAAAGAATACCCAAGTATATCTGGAATATTCATCCACAATTACCAAGCAGTACCTTTTGCCACCAAGACTGGGAGAACTCACTGGACCAAATAGATCCATATGCATCAGTTGAAAACATTCTGTCACTGAAGATGTTTGTTTGCTTTTGAATGAAGAGCTGTGATGCTTTCCTTTCTCACATGCTGAACATAGCTTGTCTTTGTCATAAGCTAGTTTTGGAAGACCATTCACTAAGTCATTCTTGCTGAGCTTGCTGATGGCCTTGAAGTTCAAGTGAGAGAGACGCTTATGCCATAACCATTTTTCTTCTGAAACGGTTCTGGAATAAAAGCATGTTCCTGATTGTGCTGAGTCCATATTGACTACATATGTATTGCCTTTTCTTTGAGCAGCCAGGACAACACTTCCATTCTTGTTGTAAACAACTCCAGCTTCATGATCAAACAGCACTTTATTTTTGGCATCACAGAACTGACTAATGCTTAATAAATTATGCTTCAGTCCTTCAACATATGCCACTTTCTTAAACATAACATTACCATTGGTCAAGACCCCATACCCTCTGGTCTTACCAATGTTGTTATCACCAAACACTACATCAGGACCTCTTTCATCCTGGTAGTCACTAAGCAAGGACTTACATCCGGTCATATGTCTGGGACAACCACTATCCAGATACCAAATTGTCTCTCTGAGAATGCCCTGCATCACACATAAATAATTAGTTCAATTGATGAACCCATCCTGAGATGGGTTCATGGTGGTCAGCCTTTGGTTCAGGCTTCCACAGGCTTGCATCAATAGTATCTGAATGCTCACTGATTATTTGTGATTTTGAAGATGATGAAGCTGAACATTCAGATACCACATGCTGACATACTAATGATGATTGACTGAGTGAAACTTTTGATGATGAACAATCTGATGACACGTGATGTCTACTTCCACATTTGTAACATTTTTTATTTGTGGATTTAGATTTCTTTGACTTAAGGTTCACACTGGATGAAGACATGGAAGTTCTCAGGTTTACTACCTCATTTTGCTTCTTTGACTTCAAGTCACTGATGGTGAGGTCATCAGTGACTGGAGTGTCAGAAGTGAGGTCACTGATAGATTCTTGGTCATCAGTGATAGTTTTGACAAGAGCAGTGCAAGTAGTTGATTCATAAATTTCTAGTTTTTCTAGTTCATCAATACTTGCAGCAATATCACAACTGTTAGTAACCTGTGAACTTCTTACAAAGTAATTTGGTTTAGGCTCACTGACAATTGACATTGGTTCAAAGACAAATTCTGAGAATGTTTCATCAGGATTTAATATTTGATCAACTTTGGTTGCATCAGCGAGAGCAGCAGCAGTTTCATAATCACCTCCCAGAATAGCCTTAACTTGTTTTGGGATTTGATTACTTATGCACTGATTCACTTTTAATGAAGATCTACACCATGACTTCATCACTTCATTGAGTTGTGAAAATTTAGTTTCAAATTTTATTTTTTCTTGAATGCATTTTTGATTTGCATGTATTTGTGCATCAAGATCAAGTGTAAGATTCTTTATTTTTAACAAATTTTCTTCTTGAAGTTGAAGTTTAGATGTTAAGTCACTGATCATACATTCTTGTCTTTTCTGAATGTCATGAGCATTAGATAAGTCAACAATCAAAGTTTCAAAGATTAAATCTTTTTCAGTAGCTGATGCTGACTTACAAAAATGTACCTTGTAGAGAGTCTCTGGATCCCAGCCAGATGCTGAACATTTCTGTGCTACTTCTTTGATGTCTTCATGAAAAGTAGCATCGTCAGCCATCAGGCAGTAATCCCTGTCCATGCAGATCATGGCTTCTTCTTCATCCGATGATGAAGTTGAGTCAGAGTCGCTGATAGATCCTTCTTCAGCAATAAATCCTTTATTCTTCTTCTTTGACTTGGACAACTCCTTCAACTTCTTGTACTTTGCTTTGTACTTGTTGTACTTGTCATTTCTGAAGCTAGGTTTTTGATCAGTGAAAGAGTTGACAGCTTTCGACCTGCATTCAGCTGCAAAATGGCTAGGTTTTCCACATTTGTAGCATTCACCTTTTGATTTAGAAACCTCATTTGATGAAGCACTAGCAGATCTGTTGAATCTGCTGTTCTTTCTGAAGTTTGCAACCATCATGGCCATATCTCTTTCTAGCTTCTCAAGTCCTTCGTCATAGCTGACTTCTGACTGATCATCAGCAACACTGCCTTCTTCTTCTGCGATCAGCGACTTAGAGCTCATCTTGGTGAGCTTTGCTTTCTGCTTCTGGTCAACTTCATCAAGCTCGGCTACAAGGGCATTAGAAATTTTTTGTCCTCCTAGTGCAGCACGAATGTGCTCACCTTGATCAGCTAGTTTCTCAGATTGTTCCCAATTAAGTAAAATTCCATAAACTTGAGTCAGATTGAGAAAGTTATAATCATTTCTTTGTCTTATGCATGTTGCAATGGTTCCCCAGATTTTCCTAGGTAGTAATTCTAGAAACTTTTCGACAACAAATCTCTGGTCCTTTCCTATATTTTCTTTTTCCATTTTATTAATTAAAGCTTGATATCTAGTATAGGTAGATGCCAGTGATTCATTGGGTTCCATAGCAAACAATTCATATTGACGAGTTAGATTAACTTCTCTACAGCGAATTATATCAGGAGTTCCAATATATATGTTTCTAAGAGTATCCCACATATGTTTCGCTGTATTGCACAATCTAATGGACTCAAACACTTCATCAGGAAGTGCCATGCTTATGTAAATTTTAGCTTGTTTATCCAGCCTTACCATACGTTTATCCTCATCTGACCACTGTTCCTCCCTTTTGGGCATAACCATTTCAGGTATAGCAGGAGTAGTTGCAGTAGCTGCAACTGCAGGAACAATAGTAGTTGGGGTGTATGGTCCATCAGTAATTATAGCACAAAGACGATCATCAGCAAGATCTAAGAACATCATCATCCTGGACATCCAGGTTTCAATTCTAGATTGATCAAAAGCCGGTGGTTTAGTAGTGGAGCCATTTCCCTTCTGGTACTCAGAATCAACACAACTGTATTTAACCGATTCCATTACAGATCTGATTTAATTATATTTAAACCAACTCTGCTCTGATACCAATTGTGAGTCCCTAATCACTATTATGTTAGTGATTGTGAATCGTTAACAGTGAGTTAATTGTAGAAGGGGGGTTGAATACAATTAAAAACTTTTCTGTTATAATGTGTTAGCTTGTTTAGCAAGTTTTTAACCGTATTAAAGTAACAGCAATATGAACACAAATATATATAAGTAAGATAAGCAGTTCAGTTGCTGATGCAATTCTAGCTTAAAGATAAATTCTTTTATTGATAAAATTTATCTCTTGTTGATTGCGGAATAGATTAGCCAAAGCTAATCTAAATCAAACAATACAACTATTACAAAAGGAGATGAGCAGTAGTGGACAAACATGCTAACTGCTCACTCGCTGAGGTAAACTAATAGTGGACAAACACGCTACTAGTTTACTCGCTGGTGTTGTTTGTATCTTAGACAAACTAGTTACTGACAAACAAGTAACAATACAAACAATCAACACAAATGGAGTATAACATACTACGCTATTTATAGACGTTGAAATCCTTAATTTCCGGATCTAAAGGACACGTGTCGCTGCTTGATTGGTGAGGTAGTTGAGATGTGATACAACATGGCACGACATTCTGTCTTGGGAAATATCACCTTGTACCATAAACCAATCAAATGCTCCCACGTTACTCTTTTCAAGTTTCGAGGAACACGTGCTGCGCCGTAATAACGCCGAATGTCAACTTCTTATTTAATGCGGCATTTAATGCTGCAGTCACTGATAGAAACAACAATTCTCCTTATTCTCGATGCGAGCTAACATGCTCTAAAGAATGACTTGAACAGCTAATCTTCAGTGACTTCTTTTATTCAGCAGAGGAGAGAACTCAAGAAGACTTGGAGACTCTCGCTGATAGATGAGTATCAGCGACACACATAGTTGAGGCTTTTATCTTGATAAGGTCTTCATCTACTGGTTTAAGATATGAACATCGACCATAAACTTCAGCAACAGGAGCTTGACTTGAATCATTTTCTTCATGGAACATTATTGAGAAGATCAGAGACTGTGAACATATAGCATGATCAGTGACTTCACTTATCAGCGATTAATGACTCAACAATCTCCTACATAATCTTCCCCTTAATCCTTGTGATCAGTGACCACTTGAGTTCAGTGATCAGTGACTCAACAATAACCATAATGTTTTTACTAAAATAACTTTATCAAAATACTTAATAATGAATTATAAAAATATAATTTGTGTTTATTTCATTTGTCGGGCGCATTCTACGCGTTTCTGTCGCATACGGTTAGTTTTAGATGATACGAAATACGTTTGTATATATTATCCAAATAATATATAATAAAAATGAGTTAATTAAATGATTTCACATTATTTAATGAATTGTTCACCAATGTCCGTATTAGAACTTGTCGGATTCCATCCGATAATGAAATGCATGATTTAAATAAATCGCGTACGTATGTATATATAACAATATACAATATGATACACATAATTAGCCCAAAACATAACTAATTACATGTATTAATACAATGATTAAATACTAAATTCTAGTCCTAATTTGGCGGGTGTCACATTTCCCCTTGTTAGGAGAATTTCATCCCGAAATTTAGTTCAAGTCATGGATGGTGTAGAGTCTGTGAATAACTGTGGATATTTGAGCCGCATCTGGTCTTCCTGTTCCCAAGTGAATTCCGGACCACGCCGCGAATTCCATCGGACTTTAATGATGGGAATACGACTTCGTTTTAACTGCTTGACCTCGCGAACCATGATTTCCACTGGTGTCTCAATAAAGTAAAGTTTTTCATCGATGTGGATTTCGTCGAGAGAAATGATAAGTGTCTCATCAGACAGACATTTCTTTAGGTTAGAAATGTGAAATGTGGTATGCACGCTACTGAGTTCGGGAGGTAGCTGCACTCGATATGCCACTGGACCAATCCTTTCAAGGATTTTAAAAGGTCCAATGTACCTGGGTTTAGTTTCCACATTTTCCGAATTGGATGATGCCTTTCCAAGGAGATACTTTTGAGCAATACTCGATCCCCAACCTGGAACTCGAGATGCTTACGTTTCACGTCAGCATAACTCTTCTGACGATCACGTGCGGCTTTCAGTCGTTGTTGGATACCAATGATTTTCTATGTCGTTTCATGAATGATTTCACGACTAGTGAGTTGGCTGTCTCCCACTTCAGTCCAACAGATGGGTGATCGACATTTACGACCATATAGTGCCTCGAAAGGTGCAGTCTTAATACTGGTATGATAACTGTTGTTATATGAAAACTCGCACAGCGGTAGGTGGTTATCCCAATTTTTACCGAAGTCAACTACGCAGGCTCGTAGCATATCCTTCGGTGTTTGTATGGTGCGTTCGCTTTGGCCGTCGGTTTAAGGATGGTATGCAGTACTCATATACAGACAAGTACCTAATGATTTTTGAAGTGATTGCCAAAAGCGAGATGTGAAACGACTATCCCTGTCTGAGATAATCGAGATTGGAACGCCGTGTCGGGATACAATTTCTTTCAAATAGATTCGTGTTAGGCATTCCATTTTTTCGGTTTCTTTGATTGCTATGAAATGAGCGGATTTCGTGAGACGATCAACGATCACCCAGATGGTATTGCAACTACTCGGTGTTTTCGGGAGTTTAGTGATGAAATCCATAGTGATCTGCTCCCATTTCCATTGAGGAATTTCTGGTTGTTGGAGTAAACCGGAAGGTTTCTGATATTCGGCTTTGACTTTAGAGCATGTGAGGCACTTGCTGACGTATGTGGCAATTTCAGCTTTCATGTTTGGCCACCAGTACAACTCCCTAATGCCATGATACATTTTATCGGAGCCAGGATGTATAGAATATTTGGACTTGTGAGCTTCATCCATCACCAAGTTTCGAAGGTTCCCAAAACTAGGTAACTAGATTCGGTTAGAAAAGTATTTAACTCCATTGGGTTTGATTTCGAATTGTTTCTCCACGTGGCACAAGGCCTCATTTTTCAGGGTCTTAGGTTTTAATGCTTCGAGTTGAGCGTAAAGAATCTGGGTGATGAGATCGTTGTGGATTGTAATACTGGGGGCTCGGACTTAAAGTGGTTTTGTGCGTCCTTTTCCTCTTAAGGCATCGGCAAAAACGTTTGCCTTTCCCGGATGATAACAGATTTCACAATTATAATCCGTAAGCAACACGACCCATCGACGTTGCCTCATGTTAAGATCTTTCTGATCGAATATATGTTGGAGACTTTTGTGATCGGTGAAGATTGTGCACTTAGTGCCATAGAGATAGTGTCTCCAAATTTTGAGTGCAAAAACGACAGCTCTAAGTTCAAGATCATGTGTGGTGTAAATCTTTTCGTGGATTTTGAGCTGTCGGGATGCATATGCAATGAGCTTGTCTCGTTGCATCAATACGCAACTGAGACCTTTGTGTGAAACATTGCGGTATACCACGAAGTCATCGTTGCCTTCGGGTAATGATAGAATAGGTGCACTGCAAAGCTTTTGTTTCAATAGCTGAAATGCTGACTCCTGTTTATCAGTCCAATCAAACTTCTTTTCCTTCTGATACAGTGTCGTGAGAGGTTGGGCTATTTTTGAGAAATTTTCGATGAATCGCCGATAGTACCCAGCAAGTCCTAAGAATTGCTGTACTTCGGTCGGCATTGTAGGTGCTTGCCAGCACTTGATAGTCTTGATTTTTTAAGGATCAACGTGAATTCCTTGACTGTCAATCACTTATCCAAGGAATTGAATAGTTTGCATCCAGAACTCACACTTGGAGGATTTGGCGTATAACTCCTTGTGCTTAAGTAGCTTTAGGATGGTTTTCAGATGTTGCACATGTTCTTGTTCGTTGCGTGAATAGATAAGGATGTCATCAATGAAGACAATGACAAAGTTGTCGAGATAAGGTTTGCACACTCGGTTCATAAGGTCCATGTATATAGCCGGTGCATTTGTTAAACTAAATGGCATCACTTGAAATTCGTAATGCCCGTAGCGAGTTTAAAAAGCAGTTTTCGGAATATCATCGTCACGAACTCGGAGTTGATGATAACCCGACCGCAGATCAATCTTGGAATAAAAGCTTGATCCTTGAAGTTGGTCGAATAGGTCATCAATGCGAGGAATGGTTCTTGACAGTTAACTTGTACAGTTCCCTGTAATCGATGCACATTCAGAAAGAACCGTCCTTCTTTTTCACAAACAAAACCGGGGCTCCCCAAGGCGAGGAACTCGGTTGAATAAATCCTTTTTCCAGGAGCTCTTGTAGCTGTGTAGACAACTCCTGAAGTTCGGTTGGGGCTAGGCGGTAAGGTGCTCGTGCCAAGGGTGCTGCACTAGGCACAAGGTGGATTGAGAATTCGACTTTTCTTGGTGGTGGAAGACCAGGAAAGTCGTCAGGGAAGACTTCTGGAAAGTTGATATCGCGTAAAAAGTCACGTTTTTACTACCGATATCTCTCTCATTCTGGAACAATACTTGGCAAATAAGCTCAGATAATGTCCAAATCAATGAAACTTTGCCAAGAAGGTCAAAATAGAGTTGCACGAGAAAAATCAAGCAAAACGGACGAAAAACGAAGATTCCACACAAGTTTTAAGATTCAAGACATCAAGACAAGATTTAAAGGAAAAAGTACCCATCACTGAGATTTCTCTTATCCAAGATATTTGTTTTCAAAATACGAATCTAACAGAATAAGAATAAACAAAAACGGATGAAGAATGAAGATTCTACGTACGCCAGAAGATTCAAATGATTCGTACAAGACATCCAAAGATCAGAGAAATATTTTTGGGATTTCTTTTCATCAAAGTCTTCGTTTTTGAAAAACGAATCCAACGCAAAAAGAATCAACGCAAACGGACGTATAACGAAGGAGATACGCACGAATCAAGTAACGAGGCGAAAGACGGCGAACCGGGGCGGGCAGGTGGCAGCCGCCGCCGGTTGGCCAGCCCCCGTCCCCCATGCGCTTTTCCTTCCTCGCCTGTACTCGCAGGTTACACATGCTAGACCTTTTCCGCAACTTCAGGGTACACGTGCTAGACCGTTACGCACTTTAGGGTACATGTGCTAGCAACTTCTTCACCCTTTGCTAACATGTGCCCAAGTTGCTAAGATGCACCCATTTTCTCCTATAAATAGGAGCCTCCATGATTCATTTCAAGACACACTCACACACTCTCATATACACTCCTCACAAATCTCAATTCTCTTGTATTTTATAGTTTTTCTCATTCTAGAATTATTGTAATTAATCTACGGATTAATATAGGAACTAGAACGAACGATAAGGATTCGTAGATAAACCTTTGTACGTGTGAAAGAGTTGTCAATCATAATAATACGCTGCTACGCATTTATTTCCGGGTGATATCTAAACCTTTATCATACTTGTTTTATTTCGTATTTTAAATATGTATTATTACTTGGTATGTGATTTATTTGTTGCCATGAATTGCGAGTAGTTTATTTTCGTGATTATTGATGATGTAGATAATTACAAGTAGGGATGACATTATATAATTAGTGCACGAAAATCGTAAAGTGATATGATGACCCCTATTCGACTTTTTATTCGATATAGTACTGGAAATGCTTTCAAGCAAAGTACAAATGTATGGAAGTCATAAACGACCGAAGGTAATCATATCACTGGAATCAGCTCTGGTTTAACAGTTGGAATTCCAAAAGGATAATACAACTTCACAACTAACTGGTATATCCTGCGAAAGTCAATACATTGTAAAGTAATGTTCATAAAATACGTTCAGACAAAATAGGAATTAGTAACCCTTGTACTGTTAAAACCTTATGAACTTAAGTTGAATCTATCGAGTACCCTTTATGGTTATCCACGTGACTACAACCTAGTAATTAGGACCTGATCAACCTTAATTATGGTAAGTAGTTATCTGTGCCTATGACATGCAATAAGTAAGACACAATGAAACCACTCGTTGTATATATTAAGTTTACATTTCCGCACTGCTTTACTTTTAATTAGTTTAGAGTGTCATTTTCACTATTAATTACTCTTGACCGCATGTTAGACGTAAGAAGCCGTGGAACTATCATGTAAAGTACACGGTCTAATTACTGAAAGACATGGTCTGCATATGAAACACGTTTTTAATAAACTGAGAATAATCCAGGGATGTATAACTGTTTGAAAAGGAGAGATTTAAGTCATAAGTCAAAGAAACCGGAATCTAATTAATTGTAAATAAGACTTAGGAATGAAAGTGAAAGTCCAAGTGACTTAGGATACTTAAACCTCTAGGTCTTATAAAATTGGCGGTCTAAACATACAAAGTTATTAATCTGGATGCAAATAGAACAGTAAACTATCTTAGGGGTTAAGAACGGTCGGACCTATGAGACGATACGCCGCTGATTCATGCACCTCGGTATAAAACCAAAATAGGTTGCTTATCTCTCAACCAGATAGGTATTGGAAGTTGGCGTATTGCTCCTATCAGAATCATGATAACCTAGTTCCTAGTGACATGCCAATGGAAAATTTAGTTGGTAGGGTTCTAAAGTTTACACCTAATAGTTTACTTATTATATTAAGTTTTGTCCCTATTTAGTCTGTCATCCCAAAATATTATGTATCGAAATCTTAGCAATCGCATATTTATCTTTATCTGCTTTCCTGCATTTTAATTTTCTGCAATTTACTTTCCTGCACTTTAATTATTGCCTTTAGTTTAAAACCCTCAAACCTACCTACTTTGTCCCATCCTAAATATTTCCCTACTGAAAGCACCAACTTTAATGCTGGTATGATAACTGTTGTTGTACGAAAACTCGCACAGCAGTAGGTGGTTTTCCCAATTTTTACCGAAGTCAACTACGCAGGCTCGTAGCATATCCTCCGGTGTTTGTATGGTGCGTTCGCTTTGGCCGTCGGTTTGAGGATGGTATGCAGTACTCATATACAGACGAGTACCCAATGATTTCTGAAGTGATTGCCAAAAGCGAGATGTGAAACGACTATCCCTGTCTAAGATAATCGAGATTGGAACGCCGTGTTCGGGATACAATTTCTTTCAAATAGATTCGTGTTAGGCATTCCATTTTTTCGATTTCTTTGATTGCTATGAAATGAGCGGATTTCGTGAGACGATCAACGATCACCAGATGGTATTGCAACTACTCGGTGTTTTCGGGAGTTTAGTGATGAAATTTATAGTGATCTTCTCCCATTTCCATTGAAGAATTTCTGGTTGTTGGAGTAAACCGGAAGGTTTCTGATATTCGGCTTTGACTTTAGAGCATGTGAGGCACTTGCTGACGTATGTGGCAATTTCAGCTTTCATGTTTGGCCACCAGTACAACTCCCTGATGCCATGGAACATTTTATCGGAGCCAGGATGTATAGAATATTTGGACTTGTGAGCTTCGTCCATCACCAAGTTTCGAAGGTTCCCAAAACTAGGTAACCAGATTCGGTTAGAAAAGTATTTGACCCCATTGGGTTTGGTTTCGAATTGTTTCTCCATGTGGCGCAAGGCCTCGTTTTTCAGGTTCTTAGGTTTTAATGCTTCGAGTTGAGCGTAAAGAATCTGGGTGATGAGATCGTTGTGGATTGTAATACTGGGGGCTCGGACTTAAAGTGGTTTTGTGCGTCCTTTTCCTCTTAAGGCATCGGCAAAAACGTTTGCCTTTCCCGGATGATAACAGATTTCACAATTATAATCCGTAAGCAACACGACCCATCGACGTTGCCTCATGTTAAGATCTTTCTGATCGAATATATGTTGGAGACTTTTGTGATCGGTGAAGATTGTGCACTTAGTGCCATAGAGATAGTGTCTCCAAATTTTGAGTGCAAAAACGACAGCTCTAAGTTCAAGATCATGTGTGGTGTAAATCTTTTCGTGGATTTTGAGCTGTCGGGAGGCATATGCAATGACCTTGTCTCGTTGCATCAATACGCAACTGAGACCTTTGTGTGAAGCATTGCGGTATATCACGAAGTCATCGTTACCTTCGAGTAATGATAGAATAGGTGCACTGCAAAGCTTTTGTTTCAATAGCTGAAATGCTGACTCCTGTTTATCAGTACAATCAAACTTCTTTTCCTTCTGATTCAGTGTCGTGAGAACTTGGGCTATTTTTGAGAAATTTTTGATGAATCGCCGATAGTACCCAGCAAGTCCTAAGAATTGGCGTACTTCGGTCGGCATTGTAGGTGTGACACCCCGAAAATTTAAACGCAATTATAAACAATAAACACTTGCATTATTAGGCTAATTCCCTACTTGAGTGAATTCACAACTACTTTTAGAGGTAAGTCTAGCAAAGCCCGGCTAGTTAATACGCGTAGTATTTAACGTTTCGTAAATTATTGTAATTACGTACCAAACATTTGGAACAAACTCGAAAGATATACATACAACCGTTGGTGAACGAAATTATGTAATAACATTATTATTTACTAAATATTATGCCGATAATATTTAACACGTATTTTGTAACGTATAAAACTTACAGTACACGACAAAAACGCGCAATTCACGCCCAATGAATGAAATAGTTACAAGTTATATTTTTATAACTCAAAACAAAGTATTTTAATAAAATACTTGGATTGAAAATATTAAGAATTGTATCGAAAACGAAAACGCATTCAAATAACGTTACGCGACTAATTATACGTTTAGACGAACGGGTAAACAGACACCATATGAAATGCAACTTTTGGAACAAGATTTAACACACCCACATGGGGGTGGGGCCCCCTTAAAATCTTCTGTAAATCAGCCTTACCCCCCCCCCCCCCCTCTTGGTTGATCACTTCAGTCCACCACCCCATACCTCATTTTACCATCCCATCACTTCTTGATTTCTCTCCTCCTTCTCTCTATTATCTCTCTCTAAAACGACTTGGAGGCTGCCATAAGCCACCAACACAGCCTCCTAACACCACCATATCACCACCATAGTGCCACCACGATCCGCCACGCCGGAATTCAAGAAAACGCATAGAAACGAGCATTCGACTTCTTTCTTCCTTCTCCTCTTCATTTCTTTGTAAGGAACTCTTTATTCTTCATTAATTATACTTGGAACATATATATTTACATGTTAGTATGTTTACTCAACTATAAAATGTCCAAAATATAAAACGAAACGCGTTTTAAAATTCGAAATATATAATTTTGTTTCCTGTCCAGATTTCTGTTCTAACTTCAACGAATTATTTAAAAATCATTTCTACATGAAATGATGCGTTTCTTAAGCCTATAATGTATTACAAGAAGTTATCTTTCCAACAAAATTAGTCTCGTGACGTTTTGACTCCGTTTGCTACTCGAAAACATTTTTCTCCAGTGATATAGGTTTACTGTTCCGGCAGACAGGAATTTTCAGTAACTTCTCGGGACTATATCTCGAGTTCTAGACCTCAAAAACGTGTGAGACCACTTGGGAAATCTTGTTAAATTTGTTATCTACAAAAAGTCCTTCTTTGGATCATTCCATAAATGCACCCATTTCTCCAGAAAATTAGATTAGTGAGAAGTGGTCTAATCTCGGATTAAACTGAACTCTAACACTTAGTGAATTTTTATAAAATATCAAACGACCTCCAAAATTCATAAAAAAAATTACAAGAAGTACATAACATATGTGGAAACATCGTGTAAAAATTTCCAAACGATTCGATAAAGTTTACTATTTTATATAAAAATCACAAGGAATCCGTGAATCACACTGTCGCATGAACAGTAACTTTGACTTTTGTTGACTCACGCATGAACAGTAACTTTGACTTGTTGACTCACGCATGAACAGTAACTTTGACTTTTGTTGACTCACGCATGAACAGTAACTTTGACTTGTTGACTCACGCATGAACAGTAACTTTGACTTTTGTTGACTCACGCATGAACAGTAACTTTGACTTTCATTAACTTCGGCTAAAACATACACTTTCGGAAAAATAAATGTAAACTTAATTATACTCTCGCATACACTTTTATAAGTGTACAAAACAATGAAACAATAAATAATAATACTTGAAATTATTATTACAAAAACTCACCAACGTTCTGTATACAATTTTAAAACACGAACAAACAACTAAACCATTTGGACATATCTAGTTGAGAGAACACTAGCATGGATGGTCAACTAAGACATCCACTTACTCATACTTATAAATTTCATACGTTTAGGGCGTTAGGAGACTTCGGATTAGACTTGGACTTTAGGCTTTGTTAGCTCTCGCACTATTACTTAACTCAACAGGTGAGTTCACAACCCCTACTTTTACTGTTTTAACTACTTTTGAACAGGGGTGGAAAACATAGTCAAACGTTTGAAATACGTGATTGTATACTGATTTACTCGAACAATTAGAGTACATTGAACTGTTAAACTGCTACACAAACTGACGTTTATGAATAAACGTTTTCATACTACAAACACTGTAAACGTATTAAACTTGTTTTGGAAACGCTGGAGAACGACCAGCAACGCTTCTACGAAATTGACTAGGTAACTAATGGGTCCTTCTGACATGGACCAGATCCTACTGACATGGATCAAGGGACACTGACACTCCCTACTATTTGAACCCTACTGACATGGGTACTAGATCCTCCTGACATGGATCCGTTATACTTTTAGAACAGGGGACACTGACACTCCCCACTAGGTGAACCCTACTGACATGGGTACTCGATCCTACTGACATGGATCCGTTAACAACTATTAGGATACTGACATTCCTACGAACAACCATTAGGATACTTACATTCCTACAAATACTAATAGGATACCGCTTTCCTACGAAACTTAAACTAGGTTTTGGGTAACATCACACTAAACGTACACATTGGATAACACTCCACGAAACTTTATTGGATCGTGATGACGATAACGAATTGTGAACGCTTTGAAACAACCAACTATCATTGTAAACATAAAACCAGTGAATTCACTCAACCTCATTGTTGACTTTTACTATGTTTTTCAGGGAATTAGCTGCATGTAAGACGACCTGCACACATGGAACATAGGCGACCCATGAAGGAATAGGATGCCAACTTTTGACAACTGGATTTCTTTTGTATAACTAAAGTGATTTTAGTGATATTTACGAAATCTACCTTTGTAAACTTAATACTTTTAACTTGTACGATTCGAGGAATCGTAAACTTTGTGACTAATACTTTGGCATCTTAATATATTTGTTCCGTTGTAATCATATGCTCTGATACGTATGCATGTACTGTATATTGTGGCACTCCCCATACTTAACTAAATGCTTCCGCTAAATTAAATCAACAAATTTTGGGGGTGTTACAGATTGGTATCAGAGCCATTGGTTATAGCGAACTAGATTTCTTAGGTAACTTAGAGACCTTAGAGACCTAGACTATAGCCTTGGCTAGAATGCACATGCATACACACATTTGCATACGTCTAACTATCGATACGACACGTCGACACATGCGATCCATCTATTAGACCATACCACATCAGATTTCGTTCGTTGAAACTCTAATCTCATGTGAACCTGATCGTATTAAGTGGTTGATGAAAAGAAGTATGTATTTAGCATCATATAATGACGCCTGGCCAACGTGATTATATCATACTAAGTACATATGGGCGTTTCATAGTCACAAGATACGTGATGGGGATCTTGTCAATCATTTTTAGTGTTCTATAACTAAATACATGTGAAACATTATTCTTCACACCCTTTTCATTGGCATTGACTTCTGCATGTTTATCGCAGAACGTCATCATGCCACCTAAACGAAGAAATACCCGAAACAGTCGCCGAGCGCCTACACCTCCTGTCGTCGAAACTACAGAACAGATCATCGAACGACGTGTGGCTGAAGCAATTGCCCAGTATGAGGCAAGCCGCGATCGTGATAATGTGGTGCACAATAGTGGAACCACTCCCGTCAACAGCGAAACTCCTGCGAATACCCAACAGGGGTGTTCTTACAAAACTTTCCAGGCCTGCAAACCGAGCACCTTCACCGGGACTGAAGGGGCCATCGGCCTAGTCCACTGGATCGAGAAGATGGAATCGGTCCTCGACATCAGCGACTGCACTACCAACAACGTGGTGAAATATGCCACCTGTACTCTAGCTGACAAAGCGTTAACCTAGTGGAACGCTCAGGTCCAGATTATTGGACGCTCAGCCGCTTACTCCATGAACTGGGAGACTCTGAAACAGATGATGATGGAGGAGTTTTGCTCTCCCAACGAGATCCAGAAACTCGAGACTGAACTTTGGAACATTCAGATGATCAGCCCTGACATTACCGGTTACACAACTAGGTTCCAGGAACTTGCACGCCTGGTACCCCACATGGTAACCCCCGAGAAGGAACGCATCAAGCGATACCTTAAGGGCTTGGCCCCACAAATCAGAGGCATGGTGATGTCCTCCAAACCAGCTACCTTTAGGAGCGCAGTTGACCTGGCTCAGAGCTTGACCGATGACACGGTCCTGATTGGAACTTTGAAAGCTGCTACTGGGAAAGGTGAACCCCTCCGAATCGAAGCTGGTGATTCTGGAAACAATAAACGCAAATGGAACAACGAGGGTAATGACCGTCAAGGTCAACAGAACAGGAATGGGGGAAACACCCGAGCCTACGCTGCAATCGCCAACACTGAAACAAAACCTTATCTTGGCAAGAGGCCCAAGTGTGGAAAGTGCGGAAAGCACCACGAGGGAGATTGCTTCTTCTGTGACAACTGCAACCGAGTTGGACACAGAACCCAGGCATGCAGAACCCATCCCGCGAACAATGAGCAACGAAATAATGGGTGTTTCAGGTGTGGTGAACCAGGATACTACCGAAACCAGTGCCCACAACTCAACAACGCCAACAACAATCCGAACAACAACAACACCGTTGTTCCACCAGCTCGCGGATGTGCTTACGTCATAGGGGCAAGGGATGCACAACCAGATCCCTACGCTAACATTGGTACGTTTTAACAAACTATTACGCTTAAACGTTACACTATTTGAATGTCGATTCAAACCTAACACTTGGTAAACATTGACTATGTTACAAACGCACTACTTATCCAACTATACCGCAAGTATACTAAACCATTAGAAATTTATGGCAACTTAGAGCGCCACGCAAACTATTATTATTATTATTAACGACACGACTTTTCGGAAAAACATACGCAACGGGCGTTCCGACTTGGTTTAAATTTCGGGACGAGATTTCTCTAACATGGGGAGAATGTGACACCCCGCAAATTTAAACGCAATTATAAACAATAAACACTTGCATTATTAGGCTAATTCCCTACTTGAGTGAATTCACAACTACTTTTAGAGGTAAGTCTAGCAAAGCCCGGCTAGTTAATACGCGTAGTATTTAACGTTTCGTAAATTATTGTAATTACGTACCAAACATTTGGAACAAACTCGAAAGATATACATACAACCGTTGGTGAACGAAATTATGTAATAACATTATTATTTACTAAATATTATGCCGATAATATTTAACACGTATTTTGTAACGTATAAAACTTACAGTACACGATAAAAACGCGCAATTCACGCCCAATGAATGAAATAGTTACAAGTTATATTTTTATAACTCAAAACAAAGTATTTTAATAAAATACTTGGATTGAAAATATTAAGAATTGTATCAAAAACGAAAACGCATTCAAATAACGTTACGCGACTAATTATACGTTTAGACGAACGGGTAAACAGACACCATATGAAATGCAACTTTTGGAACAAGATTTAACACACCCACATGGGGGTGGGGCCCCCTTAAAATCTTCTGTAAATCAGCCTTACCCCCCCCCCCCCCTCTTGGTTGATCACTTCAGTCCACCACCCCATACCTCATTTTACCATCCCATCACTTCTTGATTTCTCTCCTCCTTCTCTCTATTATCTCTCTCTAAAACGACTTGGAGGCTGCCATAAGCCACCAACACAGCCTCCTAACACCACCATATCACCACCATAGTGCCACCACGATCCGCCACGCCGGAATTCAAGAAAACGCATAGAAACGAGCATTCGACTTCTTTCTTCCTTCTCATCTTCATTTCTTTGTAAGGAACTCTTTATTCTTCATTAATTATACTTGGAACATATATATTTACATGTTAGTATGTTTACTCAACTATAAAATGTCCAAAATATAAAACGAAACGCGTTTTAAAACTCGAAATATATAATTTTGTTTCCTGTCCAGATTTCTGTTCTAACTTCAACGAATTATTTAAAAATCATTTCTACATGAAATGATGCGTTTCTTAAGCCTATAATGTATTACAAGAAGTTATCTTTCCAACAAAATTAGTCTCGTGACGTTTTGACTCCGTTTGCTACTCGAAAACATTTTTCTCCAGTGACATAGGTTTACTGTTCTGGCAGACAGGAATTTTCAGTAACTTCTCGGGACTATAAAATATCAAACGACCTCCAAAATTCATAAAAACATTACAGGAAGTACATAACATATGTGGGAACATCGTATAAAAATTTGAGAACTATTCGATAACGTTTACTATTTTATATAAAAATCACAAGGAATCCGTGAATCACACTGTCGCATGAACAGTAACTTTGACTTGTTGACTCACGCATGAACAGTAACTTTGACTTTTGTTGACTCACACATGAACAGTAACTTTGACTTGTTGACTCACGCATGAACAGTAACTTTGACTTTTGTTGACTCACGCATGAACAGTAACTTTGACTTTCATTAACTTCGGCTAAAACATACACTTTCGGAAAAATAAACGTAAACTTAATTATACTCTCGCATACACTTTTATAAGTGTACAAAACAATGAAACACTTAATAATAATACTTGAAATTATTATTACAAAAACTCACCAACGTTCTGTATACAATTTTAAAACACGAACAAACAACTAAACTATTTGGACATATCTAGTTGAGTGAACACTAGCATGTATGGTCAACTAAGACATCCACTTACTCATACTTATAAATTTCATACGTTTAGGGCATTAGGAGACTTCGTACACATTGGATAACACTCCCACTAAACGTACACATTGGATAACACTCCACGAAACTTTATTGGATCGTGATGACGATAACGAATTGTGAACGCTTTGAAACAACCAACTATCATTGTAAACATAAAACCTGTGAATTCACTCAACCTCGTTGTTGACTTTTACTATGTTTTTCAGGGAATTAGCTGCATGTAAGACGACCTGCACACATGGAACATAGGCGACCCATGAAGGAATAGGATGCCAACTTTTGACAACTGGATTTCTTTTGTATAACTAAAGTGATTTTAGTGATATTTACGAAATCTACCTTTGTAAACTTAATACTTTTAACTTGTACGATTCGAGGAATCGTAAACTTTGTAACTAATACTTTGGCATCTTAATATATTTGTTCTGTTGTAATCATATGCTCTGATACGTATGCATGTACCGTATATTGTGGCACTCCCCATACTTAATTAAATGCTTCCGCTAAATTAAATCAACAAATTTTGGGGGTGTTACAGTAGGTGCTTGCCAACACTTGATAGTCTTGATTTTTGAAGGATCAACGTGAATTCCTTGACTGTCAATCACTTGTCCAAGGAATTGAACTGTTTGCATCCAGAACTCACACTTAGTGGATTTGGCGTATAACTCCTTGTGCTGAAGTAGCTTTAGGATGGTTTTCAGATGTTGCACATGTTCTTGTTCGTTGCGTGAATAGATTAGGATGTCATCAATGAAGACAATGACAAAGTTGTCAAGATAAGGTTTGCACACTCGGTTCATAAGGTCCATGAATATAGCCGGTGCGTTTGTTAAACAAAATGGCATCACTTGAAATTCGTAATCCCCGTAGCGAGTTCGAAAAGCAGTTTTCGGAATATCATCGTCACGAACTCGGAGTTGATGATAACCCGACCGCAGATCAATCTTGGAATAAAAGCTTGATCCTTGAAGTTGGTCGAATAGGTCATCAATGAGAGGAATGGTTCTTGACATTTAACTTGTACAGTTCCCTGTAATCGATGCACATGCAGAAAGAACCGTCCTTCTTTTTCACAAACAAAACCGGGGCTCCCCAAGGCGAGCAGATTTCGTTCGTTGAAACTCTAATCTCATGTGAACCTGATCGTATTAAGTGGTTGATGAAAAGAAGTATGTATTTAGCATCATATAATGACGCCTGGCCAACGTGATTATATCATACTAAGTACATATGGGCGTTTCATAGTCACAAGATACGTGATGGGGATCTTGTCAATCATTTTTAGTGTTCTATAACTAAATACATGTGAAACATTATTCTTCACACCCTTTTCATTGGCATTGACTTCTGCATGTTTATCGCAGAACGTCATCATGCCACCTAAACGAAGAAATACCCGAAACAGTCGCCGAGCGCCTACACCTCCTGTCGTCGAAACTACAGAACAGATCATCGAACGACGTGTGGCTGAAGCAATTGCCCAGTATGAGGCAAGCCGCGATCGTGATAATGTGGTGCACAATAGTGGAACCACTCCCGTCAACAGCGAAACTCCTGCGAATACCCAACAGGGGTGTTCTTACAAAACTTTCCAGGCCTGCAAACCGAGCACCTTCACCGGGACTGAAGGGGCCATCGGCCTAGTCCACTGGATCGAGAAGATGGAATCGGTCCTCGACATCAGCGACTGCACTACCAACAACGTGGTGAAATATGCCACCTGTACTCTAGCTGACAAAGCGTTAACCTAGTGGAACGCTCAGGTCCAGATTATTGGACGCTCAGCCGCTTACTCCATGAACTGGGAGACTCTGAAACAGATGATGATGGAGGAGTTTTGCTCTCCCAACGAGATCCAGAAACTCGAGACTGAACTTTGGAACATTCAGATGATCAGCCCTGACATTACCGGTTACACAACTAGGTTCCAGGAACTTGCACGCCTGGTACCCCACATGGTAACCCCCGAGAAGGAACGCATCAAGCGATACCTTAAGGGCTTGGCCCCACAAATCAGAGGCATGGTGATGTCCTCCAAACCAGCTACCTTTAGGAGCGCAGTTGACCTGGCTCAGAGCTTGACCGATGACACGGTCCTGATTGGAACTTTGAAAGCTGCTACTGGGAAAGGTGAACCCCTCCGAATCGAAGCTGGTGATTCTGGAAACAATAAACGCAAATGGAACAACGAGGGTAATGACCGTCAAGGTCAACAGAACAGGAATGGGGGAAACACCCGAGCCTACGCTGCAATCGCCAACACTGAAACAAAACCTTATCTTGGCAAGAGGCCCAAGTGTGGAAAGTGCGGAAAGCACCACGAGGGAGATTGCTTCTTCTGTGACAACTGCAACCGAGTTGGACACAGAACCCAGGCATGCAGAACCCATCCCGCGAACAATGAGCAACGAAATAATGGGTGTTTCAGGTGTGGTGAACCAGGATACTACCGAAACCAGTGCCCACAACTCAACAACGCCAACAACAATCCGAACAACAACAACACCGTTGTTCCACCAGCTCGCGGATGTGCTTACGTCATAGGGGCAAGGGATGCACAACCAGATCCCTACGCTAACATTGGTACGTTTTAACAAACTATTACGCTTAAACGTTACACTATTTGAATGTCGATTCAAACCTAACACTTGGTAAACATTGACTATGTTACAAACGCACTACTTATCCAACTATACCGCAAGTATACTAAACCGTTAGAAATTTATGGCAACTTAGAGCGCCACGCAAACTATTATTATTATTATTAACGACACGACTTTTCGGAAAAACATACGCAACGGGCGTTCCGACTTGGTTTAAATTTCGGGACGAGATTTCTCTAACATGGGGAGAATGTGACACCCCGCAAATTTAAACGCAATTATAAACAATAAACACTTGCATTATTAGGCTAATTCCCTACTTGAGTGAATTCACAACTACTTTTAGAGGTAAGTCTAGCAAAGCCCGGCTAGTTAATACGCGTAGTATTTAACGTTTCGTAAATTATTGTAATTACGTACCAAACATTTGGAACAAACTCGAAAGATATACATACAACCGTTGGTGAACGAAATTATGTAATAACATTATTATTTACTAAATATTATGCCGATAATATTTAACACGTATTTTGTAACGTATAAAACTTACAGTACACGATAAAAACGCGCAATTCACGCCCAATGAATGAAATAGTTACAAGTTATATTTTTATAACTCAAAACAAAGTATTTTAATAAAATACTTCGATTGAAAATATTAAGAATTGTATCGAAAACGAAAACGCATTCAAATAACGTTACGCGACTAATTATACGTTTAGACAAACGGGTAAACAGACACCATATGAAATGCAACTTTTGGAACAAGATTTAACACACCCACATGAGGGTAGGCCCCCCTTAAAATCTTCTGTAAATCAGCCTTATCCCCCCCCCCCCCCTCTTGGTTGATCACTTCAGTCCACCACCCCATACCTCATTTTACCATCCCATCACTTCTTGATTTCTCTCCTCCTTCTCTCTATTATCTCTCTCTAAAACGACTTGGAGGCTGCCATAAGCCACCAACACAGCCTCCTAACACCACCATATCACCACCATAGTGCCGCCACGATCCACCACGCCGGAATTCAAGAAAACGCATAGAAATGAGCATTCGACTTCTTTCTTCCTTCTCCTCTTCATTTCTTTGTAAGGAACTCTTTATTCTTCATTAATTATACTTGGAACATATATATTTACATGTTAGTATGTTTACTCAACTATAAAATTTCCAAAATATAAAACGAAACGCGTTTTAAAACTCGAAATATATAATTTTGTTTCCTGTCCAGATTTCTGTTCTAACTTCAACGAATTATTTAAAAATCATTTCTACATGAAATGATGCGTTTCTTAAGCCTATAATGTATTACAAGAAGTTATCTTTCCAACAAAATTAGTCTCGTAACGTTTTGACTCCGTTTGCTACTCGAAAACATTTTTCTCCAGTGACATAGGTTTACTGTTCCGGCAGACAGGAATTTTCAGTAACTTCTCGGGACTATAAAATAACAAACGACCTCCAAAATTCATAAAAACATTACAGGAAGTACATAACATATGTGGGAACATCGTATAAAAATTTCAGAACTATTCGATAAAGTTTACTATTTTATATAAAAATCACAAGGAATCCGTGAATCACACTGTCGCATGAACAGTAACTTTGACTTTTGTTGACTCACGCATGAACAGTAACTTTGACTTGTTGACTCACGCATGAACAGTAACTTTGACTTTTGTTGACTCACACATGAACAGTAACTTTGACTTGTTGACTCACGCATGAACAGTAACTTTGACTTTTGTTGACTCACGCATGAACAGTAACTTTGACTTTCATTAACTTCGGCTAAAACATACACTTTCGGAAAAATAAACGTAAACTTAATTATACTCTCGCATACACTTTTATAAGTGTACAAAACAATGAAACACTTAATAATAATACTTGAAATTATTATTACAAAAACTCACCAACGTTCTATATACAATTTTAAAACACGAACAAACAACTAAACTATTTGGACATATCTAGTTGAGAGAACACTAGCATGTATGGTCAACTAAGACATCCACTTACTCATACTTATAAATTTCATACGTTTAGAGCGTTAGGAGACTTCGTACACATTAGATAACACTCCCACTAAACGTACACATTGGATAACACTCCACGAAACTTTATTGGATCGTGATGACGATAACGAATTGTGAACGCTTTGAAACAACCAACTATCATTGTAAACATAAAACCTGTGAATTCACTCAACCTCGTTGTTGACTTTTACTATGTTTTTCAGGGAATTAGCTGCATGTAAGACGACCTGCACACCTGGAACATAGGCGAACCATGAAGGAATAGGATGCCAACTTTTGACAACTGGATTTCTTTTGTATAACTAAAGTGATTTTAGTGATATTTACGAAATCTACCTTTGTAAACTTAATACTTTTAACTTGTACGATTCGAGGAATCGTAAACTTTGTAACTAATACTTTGGCATCTTAATATATTTGTTCTGTTGTAATCATATGCTCTGATACGTATGCATGTACCGTATATTGTGGCACTCCCCATACTTAACTAAATGCTTCCGCTAAATTAAATCAACAAATTTTGGGGGTGTTACAGTAGGTGCTTGCCAACACTTGATAGTCTTGATTTTTGAAGGATCAACGTGAATTCCTTGACTGTCAATCACTTGTCCAAGGAATTGAACTGTTTGCATCCAAAACTCACACTTAGTGGATTTGGCGTATAACTCCTTGTGCTGAAGTAGCTTTAGGATGGTTTTCAGATGTTGCACATGTTCTTGTTCGTTGCGTGAATAGATTAGGATGTCATCAATGAAGACAATGACAAAGTTGTCGAGATAAGGTTTGCACACTCGGTTCATAAAGTCCATGAATATAGCCGGTGTGTTTGTTAAACTAAATGGCATCACTTGAAATTCGTAATGCCCGTAGCGAGTTCGAAAAGCAGTTTTCAGAATATCATCGTCACGAACTCGAAGTTGATGATAACCCGACCGCAGATCAATCTTGGAATAAAAGCTTGATCCTTGAACTTGGTCGAACAGGTCATCAATGAGAGGAATGGTTCTTGACATTTAACTTGTACAGTTCCCTGTAATCAATGCACATGCAGAAAGAACCGTCCTTCTTTTTCACAAACAAAACCGGGGCTCCCCAAGGCGAGGAACTCGGTTGAATAAATCATTTGTCCAGGAGCTCTTGTAGCTGTGTAGACAACTCCTGAAGTTCGGATGGGGCTAGGCGGTAAGGTGCTCGTGCCACGGGTGCTGCACTAGGCACAAGGTCGATTGAGAATTTGACTTGTCTTGGTGGTGGAAGACCAGGAAAGTCGTCAGGGAAGACTTCTGGAAAGTTGATATCGCGTAAAAAGTCACGTTTTTACTACCGATATCTCTCTCATTCTGGAACAATACTTGGCAAATAAGCTCAGATAATGTCCAAATCAATGAAACTTTGCCAAGAAGGTCAAAATAGAGTTGCACGAGAAAAATCAAGCAAAACGGACGAAAAATGAAGATTCCACACACGTTTGAAGATTCAAGACATTAAGACAAGATTTAAAGGAAAAATTATCCATCACTGAGATTTCTCTTATCCAAGATATTTGTTTTCAAAATACGAATCTAACAGAAGAAGAATCAACAAAAACGGATGAAGAATGAAGATTCTACGTACGCCAGAAGATTCAAACAATTCGTACAAGACATCCAAAGATCAGAGAAATATTTTTGGGATTTCTTTTTATCAAAGTCTTTGTTTTTGAAAAAAGAATCCAACGCAAAAAGAATCAATGCAAACGGACGTATAACGAAGGAGATACGCACGAATCAAGTAACGAGGCGAAAGACGGCGAACCGGGGCGGGCAGGTGGCAGCCGCCGCCGGCCACCATGGTGGCGGCGCCAGCTGGCCAGCCCCCGTCCCCCATGCGCTTTTCCATCCTCGCCTGTACTCGCAGGGTACACATGCTAGAACTTTTCCGCAACTTCAGGGTACACGTGCTAGACCGTTATGCACTTTAGGGTACATGTGCTAGCAACTTCTTCACCCTTTGCTAACATATGCCCGAAGTTGCTAAGATGCACCCATTTTCTCCTATAAATAGGAGCCTCCATGATTCATTTCAAGACACACTCACACACACTCTTACACTCTCATATACACTCCTCACAAATCTCAATTCTCTTGTATTTTATAGTTTTTCTCATTCTAGAATTATTGTAATTAATCTACGGATTAATATAGGAACTAGAACGAACGATAGGGATTCGGAGATAAACCTTTGTACGTGTGAAAGAGTTGTCAATCATAATAATACGCTGCTACGCATTTATTTCCGGGTGATATCTAAACCTTTATCATACTTGTTTTATTTCGTATTTTAAATATGTATTATTACTTGGTATGTGATTTATTTGTTGCCATGAATTGCGAGTAGTTTATTATTGTGATTATTGATGATGTAGATAATTACAAGTAGGGATGACATTATATAATTAGTGCACGAAAATCGTAAAGTGATATGATGACCCCTATTCGACTTTTTACTCGATATAGTACTGGAAATGCTTTCAAGCAAAGTACAAATGTATGAAAGTCATAAACGACCGAAGGTAATCATATCACTGGAATCAGCTTTGGTTTAACAGTTGGAATTCCAAAAGGATAATACAACTTCACAACTAACTGGTATATCCTATGAAAGTCAATACAATGTAATGTAATGTTCATAAAATACGTTCAGACAAAATAGGAATTAGTAACCCTTGTACTGTTACAACCTTATGAACTTAAGTTTAATCTATCGAGTACCCTTTATGGTTATCCACGTGACTGCAACCTAGTAATTAGGACCTGATCAACCTTAATTATGGTAAGTAGTTATCTGTGCCTATGACATGCAATAAGTAAGACACAATGAAACCACTCGTTGTATATATTAGGTTTACATTTCCGCACTGCTTTACTTTTAATTAGTTTAGAGTGTCATTTTCACTGTTAATTACTCTTGACCGCATGTTGGACGTAAGAAGCCGTGGAACTATCATGTAAAGTACACGGTCTAATTACTGAAAGGAATGGTCTGCATATGAATCACGTTTTTAATAAACTGCGAATAATCCAGGGATGTATAACTGTTTGAAAAGTAGAGATTTAAGTCATAAGTCAAAGAAACCGGAATCTAATTAATTATAAATAAGACTTAGGAATGAAAGTGAAAGTCCAAGTGACTTAGGATACTTAAACCTCTAGGTCTTATAAAATCGGTGGTCTAAACATACAAAGTTATTAACCTGGATGCTAATAGAACAGTAAACTATCTTAGGGGTTAAGAACGGTCGGACCTATGAGACGATACACCACTGATTCATGCACCTCGGTATAAAACCAAAATAGGTGGCTTATCACTCAACCAGATAGGTATTGGAAGTTGGCGTATTGCTCCGATCAGAATCATGATAACCTAGTTCCTAGTGACATGCCAATGGGAAATTTAGTTGGTAGGGTCTAGAGTTTACACCTAATAGTTTACTTATTATATTAAGTTTTGTCCCTATTTAGTCTGTCATCCCGAAACATTAATTATCGAAATCTCAGCAATCACATATTTATCTTTATCTGCTTTCTTGCATTTTAATTTGCTGCAATTTACTTTCCTGCACTTTAATTATTGCCTTTAGTTTAAAACCCTCAAACCTACCTACTTTGTCCCATCCTAATTATTTCTCTACTGAAAGCACCAGCTTTAATCACCCACACGTTTCGATTCGTAGAACGAGCTTAGGTTATACTTACCGCTTACTAACCAGAGTAGGTAGTACATATAATTTAAGCCCCGCTATTTATAAATTTTTAAACCCCTGTTGGTGCCCGATTAGTTACCATCAACGACACCGGCATTTCTGGCGGCATCAAGTTTTTGGCGCCGCTGTCGGGGAATCGCAAACGTACGATTCAAAGCCGCCTTAAGTAGTAGTATTTAGGAGATCCTTCCGATCGAAATCTTCTCAGAAATCCTTCGAAAGTTAATTTAAGTAATTAAGTAGTAATTAAATATTAGTTAATTAGGATAAATATTACTTTAAATATGACAACTCGAAAACCCACTTCTTGCCTCATTTCAAAGGATGAATTAAAGACAATGGATGATGCGGAATTCTTTAACTACTTAGAAAAAGAGATAGGATTTGATTTCTTTTCCCCTTCTTCCTCTAAAGCTAAGGAAACTTCCGACACCCAAGAAGAATTTAGGCCCCCACTTTCTATTCCAAAACATTTCCTGGATTTTGATGACACGGATCAGCTACCTGACCTTGCATCATCTCCAGAAGATCGCTTTTTAACTTTTCATTCACCTAATTTACCAAATTCTGTCCACTTCAATTATCTCCCCGAAGATAACTATGAAGTAAAGCCTCCGAAATCATGTGACTTAATCACCCTCATTCCTGAAACGTCAGTGTATGCCCAAACTCTTTCCGATTCTTGTAATGACGGCATCTCTCCATTCCTTTCACATAAACACCAATACACCATTTATCGAGTGGTGGATAAGGTTCCATCAGTCGAGATAGAACAACCTTGTTTTGAAGAACGCCACCTCGGTGCTTCTTTCCATCCTTCCCGTAGGGTAGATGTCTACAAAGCATTCGTTAGGCAATTAAAATATGCCAACCTCCCATTTTCATACGAACAACGAGAGATGATTGCCAAATAAAAAAAACAAGTAAAATTCCTTCTTAGACTATCCAGTATTGATTGCGAGATAACTTTCACTAATTTCCGAGACCAAGAACTAAAGTTCAAAGCAGATTTAGAACTACTTTTTGAATCATTTGCCGACATGGATTTCCTTCCAATATTTATGATATTAATTAATCAAAATGTCGAGATTTAGAACTACTTGATCTCAAAATTGCGAGATGTTTTCCCTGATTCCACCAAGGAAAGAATCGACATAGCCCTCTTCCCTAAAAGAAAAGACCTTCACGTTAAGCTCGTTCGAATCTTTTCCTTCACCAAATACCCCTTCACTTCCACACAAAAATCCATAATCAGTAAACTCCTTAGGATAGTTGAATCTACAACCGGAGAACCTGATTCACAGGAAGAGAAAGCATTTCTGGATGTCATGAATGAACTCACTCACAATCTGAATTATAAAGACCAAGGACCACGCGACGGCTTGTCAAACCCTAAAAAGATAAGGAAGGTATACAATCAGTTTATCAGCAATCTTGTCAATTTAGGATACGAGGAACGAAAAGTCCTTGGGAAAATAGAGAATAGTCATTATTATTTAATTTACAACGTCATTTGGGAGCTTTCAAAAAGTTTTATACCGAAAAACGTTCGCTTAAGGGAGCATATCTCAACCCTTTCTCTATATAGGGGTCGGAACGAATCATAAATTCTCTCCGAAAAGGTCGAGGCTCGCGACTTTAAAAAGAGCGTATTTTAGTATACATATATTAATAAATAAATTCTTGAAAGCGATCTTTATGAAAATGTTTTTAATTATTGTCTGAAAAACACGTGCATGTCGAAAGGAATACGCAATTTCAAGCTTTCAGCCAAAACATGTACATTCCATAGACCCGCGTCAACAGAAATTTTAAAACACCCAAAAATTTGCGTGTTTCTTAAATTATTTATAATGTAACAAGGAACCAACAAGTAACTAGTAACAATCAGTATACTTAAGATTAGTACTTACGATTAATAGGACATTAGGAATTAATCTAGAAGCATTAGGCTAGAAGACATTAGGAATTAAGATTAGTACCATGTGTAAGGAATATGGTACTTAAGAATATGACACATATTCCTTGGGACCACTAAACCTTCCATACATCTCTATAATTCAAAAGCTAGAAGAAAGCTTCTTCCTCCCCTCTCCTCCCCACAAAAACCGGCCAACACACCCACTCCCATGAAACCACCATCAAAACTCCACCAAAACTTGTGATCTTGCATCTTTTGAACCCCTCTTTGCATGCTCTTCTAGGTTGTACGATTATTTTCAAGTTTTATCCATAATAACTAAGGTATAATCATTAAAACCCACCTTAAACTTTAAAGTGCTTGTTTAGATGCTTAGAGCAATTACATGCTACTACCATGCTAGTATCAAGATACTTAAGTTTAATTGTGAAGCTTTGAATAATAATTAGATGATGATTCAACCATGTGGTTAGCTTATGGTTATGAATTGCAAAATTTGACTCTTAAAGTCAAAAAAAAGTTAACTAGTTTGCATGAATAGAATAATGGATTAATAATACATGACCATTCTTGCTTACTAGGATGCTTGTACTTGCTTGACTAGTCAAAATAGGCAATATAACTAGAGAATTATTATTTTGAAAATAGAAGTCTTGAATTAAACCAAACACATGGGCATGATAACTTTTTGTGCATAACCTAGCTTGTTTACCAATTAGGAAATGCTTAAATAGTTTAGATCATGTATACATGAGTAGGTTATAATTTTGACATGCGGATAATTGAGAATATCATTTAAGGGAAACTTTGAACTAAAAAGTCAACTTGAAGTATTGAATTTCAAAACAAATCAATTTTATTCAAAAAACCTTACTTCAACTTGAACTTCTAAAAAGTCAGACCCAACTGATAACGATATGATCAACAATTATGACATATTGACATTTCAAAATCGGGTAATGCCAAACTTGTAAATGACAATATTTCACAATAAAACGATCACCATTTCTTGAGTTTACATTTTCATATATTAATTACTGACCACATTACATGTCACCTTAGTCTGATTAAAACTAATTATTTGTTGCTTGGGAACATTGGATATTTGATGTAATCTTTGGACTGTCACAAATTTAAAGCCCTCATTTTGATTTTCTTTAAGAAATGTCGAAAATGCTTTAGATTTTCTCTTTCTTAAGAATCCATTACTTTAAATATCTCATGTTATCAGGTACCATGAAGAAATCAAAGCTAAACCCAGCACGACCACTTGCAGGATCTCTTGCCTACCTTAGTGCCACACCCGAATACGACCGGATGGCACGTATATGGAGGGATAAGTCATTTGACCGCTTTAGATACATAGATTGGGATGAGCTACAGACATTGAGGTTTAGACAAAGATTGGAGAGCATACTCAGTTATTCAGTAGATGGTCGGCAATTTGAGTCTTTAAAAAGACTATTCAGCATTGACGAGCCGGTATACATGGAAATGATTACAGAGTTCATGACCACATATACATTTGAGCCAGGGAGTAGAGTTGGTAGTGGTTCGATCACGTTTCAATACATGGGCACTTTGTTCACCTTGTCACTAGCTCAGTTTGCCCAACACCTAGATCTCTACACTCCGGAAGAGATACGATCCCCTCTATTCACTAGTGGAGCCACCACTTTTTCCCTCACGACTACGTCCGTAGAGGCATGGAGTCGTTGGTCTCCAACGATATTTTTCTCGGGTATTAAAGCTACCCAACTCAGAGATCCGGTCCTGCAGATTCTACACAAGCTGTTGGCTTGTTCGATTGATGGGAAACACATGACTAATGGTCGAGTTGCCGAGTTTGATGTTGCTTTGATGGCATCTATCCTCAGCAGGAGGAACATTCAGGTTGCCCACTTAGTTGCTCAGCGGATTTTTGAGGAAAAGAGTTATGATTCAAAAAGGTCATTCATGGGTCCTGTTGTCACAAGGTTGATTAGAAAAATGGGATTACTTAGAACAACAGAAGTGGAGAAATTCAAGAGTCTACCAAATTTGAGTGCCCAACCGATAAATTATGAGTTTTTGAGGATGATGGGGATAATCAAAATTTTGAGGGATGACACAGTTTATATTGGAGCATGACTAGCGGATCCCGATAGTGTTGACACCCTGGTGCCAGATTTAGTTATACTAAGAGGGACGAAAAAGAGAAAACGGTCGAGAGAACCCCGAGATTCAGAGTCACATGAGGATGAGGATGAGGATGATCCTGTAGACCCAGTTGCACCACCACTAGTAGTACCACCGCCTGTCAGAGCAGGACCTTCTATCCCGGCTCACAGTGTACAGATGCCCAGATACATCTATCACTACGGAACACCTCCAGGGGCAGACTATTGGTATTAGCTCATGCAGATGCAGGTCAGATGTTACAGGGCTATGAGAGAGCAGATTGCAGGGATACCGGTAGACCCACTTCCAGATATACCATGCGGGTTAGGACGAGCACCATCACACATATATCCCCCTAGAGTTCCTACTCAAACACCTCATCCATATCCAGGCCGAGGTCATGGCTTACCTCCTCGGACAGTTCCACCTAGACCACAGCCACCTCTAGCACGGGTTCCTAGTACGAGAGATCCTGTCCTCTCAGTAGTTGATTCAGTCAGGGGACAACCTTCGAGAGATAATGGCAGATCCAGAGTTTCTAGGTGAGTTGCCATTGCCCAGAGTTGCAGGAGTCTCAGACAACCCGATCCCACTATCGTATCATAGGCCCCAGTGTCCTCCCATGGACAGACAGAATTATTTAGGGGACACACTCAGCAGGGATCACCTGTTATGCTACTTGACAGTTTTGGTATGCCTGCAGGGCAATTCGTTGACCAGTTGATACATGATGGAGTTTTTACAGACGCAGGAGCAACATCAGATGCATCAGATGAAGGTACCCAACGTCAGCATAATCTAGAAGATGACTCCTCATCAGATGAGACCTCCTATGCACCTATCGGATCTTCATCATCAGTATCACTAGCACCACCAGCCGAGCAATAGATTGCTCCACTTTCTAACTTCTTACTATTTTCTACCAGACATTATTATTATTTGTATTTGATGTACTGTGGATGCATAGACATCACCACTATCCAGTATTATTTTATCACTTTACTTTTCTTTTAGCAGCTATTATTTGATTATTGAGTGGCATGTTAGTTTGAATCTAAACACTATTTATCGAAGATCATAACGGAGAAAGCTGTCGACCACACCATGAAAAATGCCGGAAGCCGAACACTGCAACCCAACAATCTACTACAAGTAGCCGAAAGTACACACAACATATCATGAAGCGGTAACCCGTTCCAACTTTCTATCCGTTTAAAGCCTTGATTATCTCATCCGATATTCTAAAATAAGTGTAGGATCTCAAAACCATACTACACTTACGTAACAATCCAAAAATAAGTAGAATCTCTAAGTGTTGGATACTTCGACAAGAGGTGTTCAATACATAGATTCGAACATTAGGGACAATGTTCCTCTAAGTGTGGGATATACAGTCTGCAACCAAAAGTTTAACCTCTTGTCCGTAACATAAACAATATTTTCATTAAAAAGGCTAAAAATAGAAAATTTTCAAAAATTTTGGATTCAAAAGCAACATTCTTTAAGAAACTCTATTTTCAAAAATATAAATTACAGCAAGAAACGAGTTTTTAAGAAACAAACCGGTTTTCTTAGAATAAGATACGGACGAAAAGGGCAACACATGGCTAGGCACACATTAACCAAAACATTCAATTCGTGAGGTTTGAGCCCTGATTAGCATTCATCTTCAAAATGCTTCACTTTTCATTTCATGTGTGTGCCGATGTATGCATTTGAATTAGAACTTGCTCTTATAATGCATTTCGAGATCACACCAATGAGTGCCATACGTGGCATAGGTACAACCTATCTCGATACTTTCGAAGGAATCCCAACACCTACTTACCACCAAACATCCACCCACTACTCACTCTTCACACACAAACAAAAACTTCCCTTATATCTTCCTCCCGAACCTAAGGAAGCCACGTCTTCCAATATTTTCAGAAACACTCTCAAATTTCCAAAATTTTCCACTAGAAAAGCCCATACAACCTCACAACCCAATACCATATGGACAAAATATTCATAGGGACAGCATGAAAAAAAAGAGAGAAAGAAAAGAAAAATGAGAAAAAGAAAGAAAAGACGAAACATACATGCCGGCACTACCCAAAAAGTCCAGAAAAAGAAAAAAATTCAAATCTGAAAAAGGGTTGCATAATTAAAGCCTTTTCAAGTCTGAGAAATTCCAACAGAGACTTTCTCGAAAAAAAACACCCACGCTTCAAGAAAGATACAAGGAAAGAAAAAACCCATAATCTTCCCTTCCACACACCTTCTTCAACTCCCCCAAATCCAAAAAAAACTTATTCCTTCCTAAGAAATCTTGAAAGATTAGTACCATTCTCATCCAAAGTGATGGAGATTTGATTCTTGATCAAGCCTATGACGAGAATGTTGCATGACTGGCTATCTGAGTGATTGACACTAGCAAGTAGGAACCCTACACACCTGAGTGATTTGAGTGACCCACTGCGAGGATTGCCTAGTCATGATTACCATTTAAGTTGCTTGAAGAAAGTATCAACTTCTATAAACCCTTAGTTTCTCAGAAAAACTTTTTTATGACTGGAACTTTATGTCTTGGGAAATGGTAATTCTAAAAGATACGTGTAGCTAGAATCTTCCTAAAAGCCTTTTATGAATGAGTTTGCTTGAGGACAAGCAAAGTTCTAAGTGTGGGATACTTGATATCGCGTAAAAAGTCACGTTTTTACTACCGATATCTCTCTCATTCTGGAACAATACTTGGCAAATAAGCTCAGATAATGTACAAATCAATGAAACTTTTCCAAGAAGGTTAAAATAGAGTTGCACAAGAAAAATCAAGCAAAACTGACGTAAAACGAAGATTCCACACACGTTTGAAGATTGAAGACATCAAGACAAGATTTAAAGGAAAATGTACCCATCACTGAATATTCGTTTTCAAAATACGAATCTAACAGAAGAAGAATCAACAAAAATGGATGAAGAATGAAGATTCTACGTACGCCGGAAGATTCAAATGATTCATACAAGACATCCAAAGATCAGAGACATATTTTTGGGATTTCTTTTCATCAAAGTATTCATTTTTGAAAAACGAATCCAACGAAAAAAGAATCAATGCAAACGGACACATAATGAAGTAGATACGTACGAATAAAGTAACGAGGTAAAAGACGGCGAACCGGGGCGGGCAGGTGGCAGCCGCCGGCGGCCACCATTGTGGCGGTGCCGGATGGCCACCCCCCGTCCCCCGTGTGCTTTTCCGTCTTTGCCCGTACTCGCAGGGTACACGTGCTAGACCTTTTCCGCAACTTCAGGGTACACGTGCTAGACCTTTACGCGCTTTAGGGTACATGTGCTAGCAACTTTTCCACCTTTTGCTAACATGTGCCCCAAGTTGCTAAGATGCACCCATTTTCTCCTATAAATTGGAGCCTCCATGATTCATTTCAAGACACACTCACACACACTCTTACACTCTCATATACACTCATCACAAATCTCAATTCTCTTGTATTTTATAGTTTTTCTCATTCTAGAATTAATGTAATTAATCTACGGATTAATATAAGAGCTAAAACGAACGATAGGGATTCAGAGATAAACCTTTGTACGTGTGAAAGAGTTGTCAATCATAATAATACGCTGCTACACATTTATTTCCGGGTGATATCTAAACCTTTATCATACTTGTTTTATTTCGTATATTAAATATGTATTATTACTTGGTATGTGATCTATTTGTTGCCATGAATTGCGAGTAGTTTATTATTGTGATTGTTGATGATGTAGATAATTATAAGTAGGGATAAAATTATATAATTATTGCACGACAATCGTAAAGTGATATGATGGCCCCTATTCGACTGTTTATTCGATATAGTACTGGAAATACTTTCGAGCAAAGTACAAATGTATGGAAGTCATAAACGACCGAAGGTAATCATATCACTGGAATCAACTCTGGTTTAATAGTTGGAATTCCAAAAGGATAATATAAGTTCACAACTAACTGGTATATCCTACGAAAGTCAATATACTGTAAAGTAATGTTCGTAAAATACGTTCAGACAAAATAGGAATTAGTAACCCTTGTACTGTTAAAACCTTATGAACTTAAGTTTAATCTATGGAGTAACCTTTGTGGTTATCCACGTGATTGCAACCTAGTAATTAGGACCTGATCAACCTTAATGATGGTAAGTAGTTATCTGTGCCCATGACATGCAATAAGTAAGACACGGTGAAACCACTCGTTGTATATATTAGATTTACATTTACGCACTGCTTTACTTTTAATTAGTTTAAAGTGTCATTTTCACTGTCATTTACTCTTGACCGCATGTTGGACGTATGAAGCCGTGGAACTACCATGTAAAGTACACGGTCTAATTACTGAAAGGCATGGTCTGCATATGAAACACGTTTTTAATAAACTGCAAATGATCCAGGGATGTATAACTGTTTGTAAAGGAGAGATTTAAGTCATAAGTCGAAGAAACCGAAATCTAATTAATTATAAATAAGACTTAGGAATGAAAGTGAAAGTCCAAGTGACTTAGGACACTTAAACCTCTAGGTCTTATAAAATCGACGGTCTAAACATACAAAGTTATTAATCTGCATGCTAATAGAACAATAAAATATCTTCGGGGTTAAGAACGGTCGGACCTATAAGACGATACGCCACTGATTCATGCACCTAGGTATAAAACCAAAATAGGTTACTTATCTCTCAACCAGATAGGTATTGGAAGTTGGCGTATTGCTTGGATCAGAATCATGATAACCTAGTTCCTAGTGACATGCCAATGGGAAATTTAGTTGGTAGGGTTCTAGAGTTTACACCTAATAGTTTACTTATTATATTAAGTTTTGTCCCTATTTAATCTGTCATTCCTAAACATCAATTATCGAAATCTCAGCAATCACATATTTATCTTTATCTGCTTTCCTGCATTTTAATTTTCTGCAATTTACTTTCCTGCACTTTAATTATTGCCTTTAGTTTAAAACCCTCAAAGCTACCTACTTTGTCCCATCCTAAATATTTCCCTACCGAAAGCACCAGCTTTAATCACCCACACGTTTCGATTCATAGAACGATCTTAGGTTATACTTACCGCTTACTAACCATAGTAGGTAGTACATATAATTTAAGCCCCGCTATTTATAAATTTTAAAACCCCTGTTGGCGCCCGATTAGTTACAATCAACGACACTGACGCTTTCGGGTGCCATCAAAAGTCTAGAATGTTTGGTACATCCTTAAGTCGCTTCTCCTCCGACTTTTTCTCCATGACGTGTGCGAGGATTTCCCGATAACCTTTTCTCAAATATTTACGGGTTTTCATGCATGAGATGATATTTAATCTCGTCTCGTCGGTCTCCCCTTGTATGATTAAGGTACCACCGGTGACGTGAGGAATACGGACGATTTTATCAAAACAGACAATTTCAGCACGGTGTTTGGACAACCAGTCCGTGCCAACAATGATGTCGAAACTTCAGATTTCGACATGTATAAGGTCAATGGAAAAGAGTTCATCGGCTAAGTTTAAAGTGCAATCGGGTATTACACTATTGGTTTCAACGAGTTTGCCGTTAGCTAATTCTACAATATACTTAGCATCTAAGGCAACAGGAGTGATGTCAAGTAATGGACAAAATTCATCAGATATAAACCTTCTATCGTCGCTGGTATCAAACAGAACATAAATAGTTAAATTGTTGAGGAGGAACGTACCCGAGACCACATTCGGGTCTTGTTGGGCTTCCCCAGAGTTAAGGAAAAATGCTCTACCTCGAGAGTTGGTGTCATTGTTGTCCTTGTTCTTCAGTTTCGGGGCAATCATTTTGGAAAGTGACCAGTGTTGCCACACTCGAAACATGCACTGGTTTGGTTGGAGTTGGTGTTGGTATTGTTGTTGGTTTTAGTGGCTCTGCAGTACTTGGCGTTATGCCCATAACGTTGGCAATTGTTGCAAGGAGTACCGCAAGGATCATCGTGATGGCTACGACATGTTGAGCAGAAAGGCTTGTTCCCGGTGTAGCCCTTTTTGGTTTTGGTTCCAAAGGTGTAGGCCTTGACAGTCTCAGGCCTCTTGGCGGGTTGTTGGTTTTGATTTTGGTTGTTGGGGTTCCCAGACCACTTTCTCTTGTTATCTCCGGACTGGTTTGCAGTGTTTCTTTCAGCAGGAGGGGCTTGGCGAACGACCTGAGCCATGAGGCTATGTGCCATCGCGTACGTATGTATATATAATAATATACAATATGATACACATAGTTAGCCCTAAACATAACTAATTACATGTATTAATACAATGATTAGGTACTAAATTCTAGTCCTAATTTGGTGGGTGTCACATTACGGATATATCTTAATTTTTGGCAACCCCTGATAATTATTCCTAGCTCCGCCACTATTTGGGTATCCATCCTTCACAAGTTGGTAAACGTGTGAAATTATACCCGTGAGTATAGGTACAGGTGAAAAATTGTACCCTTTGGCCGGTTGAGGGAATGCGTTATTACCACGAGTATACCCGACTGACAAAGCCATGAAACCCAGTTAAGTTATGCGTGTATAGGTTTTATAATTTTACACACGTATATACATACACACACACACACACACATATATGTATATATATATATATGTATATATATATATCAAGCGTGGTCTATTTTACAAATATTTTAAGCGGATGAACTATTTTACAATTTATGTAAAATGAGATGAGGATAGAGATGGTAATGGCCGAGAAAAAAGCCGTGATCCATGAGTATCCATCCATCGTGGGTGGGTAAACCCGTAAAATGTGACACCCGACAAATTAGGGCTTGTATTAGTACCTAATCACTTTGTTAATACATGAAATTAGTTCTATGTTAGGGAAATTGTATGTATCATTATATATATTTTGTGAAATATATACACGTACGCGATTTGTTTAAATCGTGCATTTTCATATCAGATGGATTCCGATACATACTAATACGGACGTTGGTGAATTTGTTTTTATAAATAACATAAATCTATTTGATAATTAAATAGTAGTTATTTACATTATATTATTATGTATTAATAATATACGAAACAATGTACGTTTTGTTTAAAACGTAACCGACCCAAATTAAACGAGCAAAACGCACCTAACAAATGAAATTTATAAGAATTATATTTTTATAATTCATTTCCAAGTATTTTGATAAAATACTTCAATAAAAATTCACGCGATCACGCGCAATCAAATATAACGTTTGATAACGTCACGCAATTTAATTAATCGTTAAACGATCACGTAAATCAATACCGTCACGATACCAAACATCTTAATAAGTATTTCCAAGTAATATTAAGTATTACTTCAAGTTAAAAGTATCGAGTTTTAAATCATTTACAAAAACTCACATATAATACGTTTTAAGTTTAATCGGACAACGAAACGACCGGGAAAACGAACACCGTACGGAACGCAAACGTAGGGAGCAAGTTTTGGAGACACCACACCTTGGTGTGGGCCCCATGGGATGAAATTATCAGCCCACAAACACTCCCCCACAATTTGTGGATCTTGGTTTTTCACTTTGACCTTAAACCATACAAGATCCATGAATTACTCCATTATGTTCCAACCTCCCTCTCTCTAACTTCTCACTACAATTCACACACACAAAAATCCTCTCCTTTCCCCTCCCCATTCGGCCACCACCATCCACCACTCAACCACCATCATCCACCCTTGGTTCTTGAAGAAAAAGCAAGGAAACGAGGCTAGGAACGCAACCGAGCAACATCCTCTCATTTTCATCTTTAGATCATCATTTCTTTGTAAGAAATACATCTAACTCATTAGTTTATCTTACTATATGTTCATCTATATGTTATGTTGTTCAATCAACCATAAAATGTCCAAAATAAAGCTTTAAATACGTTTTTACCAACACATACGTATATCCAGGAATCTGCCCAGGAAAAACTGTCACACAAAATCGTTAATATCTCGAGTTCTAGGAAGAATCAACTTACGAAGTCTAAACGAAAAATGACCGTTAAGATGTTGGCTACAACTTTTATGTTTACCACTTTGACCAGATCCCCACGGAATTTAGTGTAGAAGCCGAATTATGGACTGAGGTCGTTTATCGACTAAATCTGACCACTTTCCATTCCCATTTTTGTTTAAAATAGTAAACGAACTTATAAAGATACCATAAAATGCAGAAATTAACTAGACATATGTATGTTCATCTGTGATTTTTGGTGAGACTTGGTTCGGGCTAAAAAGTGTAGAAAACGAGAGATCTACGGAGTTAAAATCTGGAAAATATAAACCCAAGGGACTGTTTTGGACAACTTTTAAAACCGACACATCGGGCTAACCCCGACACGAACCAATAATTTTTCCGAGCCTTAGAAACATATTTAAGACTTCTCTAAAAGTTTCGGGTCAAACCGAACCCGTTTGACCAAGTCAACAAAAACGAGCCCCAAAACGATAAACGCAAACCTATTTGCAAAACACTAAGAATTCTAGCCCGAAATGAATATATAAGTTTTATTATGAAACATGGATAAAAATAACACTTACGAACCTAACCCGAGCTATAAATACGACACTCGACGAATACTAAGCACTTCAAATATACTCTACAAGTATATCATTACAACATTTTAATAATAATGTAATGAGATTATTATTACAATTAATCACCAATGGGCCGTACATGTTTTCGAAAACACGAATGAACAAACCAATATATTTGGACATTACTAGTTGAATGAGCAACTAGCATAGATGGTATGATAAGACATCTAATCATTTTAAAACCTTGCGCGTTTGATACGCCCGACAGGTTTCAGTCGTTGGAGACGACATCATTACTCTTGAACAACATCATTATTGCTTGTTAGCAACTCATTAGGCTCAGGTGAGTCTCATATCCCCTTTTTAAATGCTTTTACATAGGGGTGAGATACATGCTCATTTTGTTTTACATGTGAACGCAAGTACAAAACATCATCGTATGCTACATGAGTTGTTTTCATCTAATCAATTTAAAGTCCTCCATCACATAGTTTGTTAATATGATTTAGCATGAATGTTAGTGTATGGTACCATATGGGATTGACAATCCCCGTCCGAGTTAGCAAGCACTAACCTGTCAAACGGACGCATTACCATTTGTTCAGTATGAGTGTTGATTAGGCACTCATAGGGAGGCACCTCGATCAGGTCCTTGAATGTGGATCCTGACCCCCTCAGTTAAGCTCAAACTATGGACTCATGGCTGCATGTACATTCATTATTTGTTTGATTACAAATCATTATGTAAATCTTGTGGTCATAAATCTCAATTACTCATATACACCTGTGAGCTCACCAGCTTTTTAGCTGACCTTTTAGCATGTTATCTCAGGTACTCAGTAGTAGGTTGGACTGCCCATCAGGACACTTTAGCTCGAGTCGTATGCAATCATTAAACATCAAGAGATTTCCTTGCATATCTATATTTTGTATAATTGGAAATGTATTAGAATCTCTCAGGGTAATCATGTGAACTCAATATAATGTAAAAAGTTTGTAAACTCTTATGTTATATCAATGTATTTGGTAAACGACGCATATAGAGTCGTTCATTATATATCTTATGTGCTTGTGATTATTGATTAGTCGCGCCCCGACCCGATTCGCTTCCGCAACCCAAATTAGGGGGTGTGACATAAAATATCTACCCGTAGGTGGGTTACGAGTATGAATTTTTACCCGTTTGGCGGGTCACGGGCGGGTGATGGGTATGAACTTATACCCGTGGGTAAACCCGACCCGCTGATATCGCGTAAAAAGTCACGTTTTTACTAATGATATCTCTCTCATTCTGGAACAATTCTAGGCATATTGAACTCAAATACGGTTCAAATCAGTGATATTATGCTGAGATGGTCAAAACCAGGTTGCACGATAAAAATCAATCAAAACAGGTGAAAAACGAAGATTTCACGCATGTTTGAAGATTCAAGGCATCAAAACAAGATTTAAAGACTAAAGTACCCATCATCAACATCCATCTTATCCAAGATGTTCGTTTTCAAAATACGAGTCTAACAGAAGGAGAATCAACAAAAACGGATAAAGAATAAAGATTCTATGCCCGTCGGAAGATTCAAATGATTCATACGCAATATCTGGAGATAGGAAACTCATCTCGGGGATTTCTTTACATCAAAATCTTTGTTTTTGAATTATGAATCCAACACAAAAAGAATCGACGTAAATTGACGCATAACGAAGAAAATACGCATAAACTAACAAACGAGACAAAAGATGGCGAACCGGGGCGGGTGGCAGCCACCAGCCGCCGCCGACCAGCTGGTGGGCGGCGCCTTCCGCCTCTTTCCCATTCCATTTCCGCTTTTTGGTCATTGTGTGTACCCGGTGCCACACCATTACGCGATTGTACGTACCCGGTGCCACACCTTTACGCGATTGTACGTACCTGGTGCACCACCTTTTCCACCTTTTGCTAAAGTGCTCCTCAAGTTGCTAACGTGACCGAATTTCACCAATAAATAGGAAGCATGAGGATTCATTTCAACACACACCATATGCATTAGTCATATTACTTTCTTACTTTCTCATTATATTTTCTTACTTCAAAATTAGTATTAGGCTAGTTAAAAAGCTTGTTTAGGGTAGAACGAAAGCAAGAAACATCTTGTAATCTTTGGTGTACGCTTGGAGTTACGCTTAGTAATTCAAGTTTATTCCTTCTTGCATTCTAATCCGAGTTCTTTCTTTCCTATTCTATCTTAATTAAATATGTATGCTATAATTATGCTAGAATTAGTTTGTGCCATGATTAGCGAGTAGATTACTATTGTATTTGTTGTGATGTAGTTAGCATATATAATTATGGGATGACTTTAAATACATCGTGAAATAATATGACGGCCCATATTCAACTGTTTACTTGGTATAGTGCTGGAAATGCTTTTAAGCAAAGTACAAACGTATGGAAGCCGGTAAACGACCGAAGGTAGTTGTATTACGGATCGACGTTTTAAAAATGGAAACTTTATGAACGGACTTATCATGTGATCTTAAACCTAAAACTTACATTCGTCTTTCGATTAACAAACGTGATTGTAACCTTGTAAAGAGGAGTCGCGAATCTTAATACTTGGTCAATATATATCTGCGTCAAAACTATGGTTTAATTGTAACATCATGCAAGCATCATAAAATGCAATGTGATTACGTGGAATTACCATGAGTATAGTACACTTCCAATCACAATGTAATTATCATGTAAACATCACAAAGCAATTAAATTCACAACGGAAACATCGGTAAACGATTAAATACATTGTGAACTACCATAGCATTTTCTGACATGGTCTGGGTTTAACTTTCTGCAAAAAGCCGTCAGCATTTTAATTAGATGTTAGTTTAGTTTAGATTAGATTAGGTAGGCTATAGGATAAATAACCATTTACGAAAACCTAGGGATTTTTTAATTGTATCAAGAAAGGCAAGTTTAAAATCCAATCTAAAATGATACTCTTTCCTAACCTGTGAAACCCTAAAGTAAGGTACACAAGAAACCTAAACGTTTTCCCTCGCTTATCACTCTTAAGTTTTACTAATAGGAATTGGTAAATAAGTCCGAACATAAACCCTAAGTTAGTTGTTTATAAGACTCATAATCTTTATGGTATTAAGAACGGTTAGACGTGTTATGGACTTGCTACTCTATTCCTTCGCCCACGAGAAAATGCGTTCAATAATATGGGCCACTGACTCCCTGACAGGAGAGTGTGGAGAGTTGAGCATCGTCTGTCTGACCAGAATCATGACACCTTAGTTCCTCGTGACATATTAGTTGATAACCGACTAATAGAGAATCTATTGGTTATACCATAAGTTATTAAATCCTGCAAACAATTCTAATTTAGTTAATCATTTTCCCGTGAAAATCATCATCCCATATTATTAGCTAATGAACTCACAACAAATACTACTTTTCATTATCTGATTTATTATTACATTTTATTCGTTTAATTTACTTTACTTAGTTAACTGAACCAAATTCCCAACGCACTCTTTTAAAACCCCTTTACTAGAAAAGAAAGATTGATTGGATCACCTCCGTTTCAATTTAGTTTCTCTTTAAGAACGACTCTAGGTCATACTTACCATCTACTAGCCCTTGGTTCAGTATTTATAAGTCATACTTAGACTCCAGCAAATATAAATTTAAAACACCCATGATCGCCCGCCGGCGTTGTCATCATACAACCGCTGACGGGTGCCATCAAGTTTTTGGCGCCGCTGCCGGAGAGACTAACTGTCCGATACAGAGGCCCAACCAATCCTGTTTTCTAGTATACCCTTAGGATAAAACCTTATAAAAAAACAAATTATTTTCTTTATTGTCTGTTTTTAGTTAGTGTATAATCTGTTCCCCTAGATCTACACCGCTTTTTAACTTTCTTGATCCAGAACTTATAATACGCACTATTCAACGAGAAAAGAAGCAATATGCAATTAGACAAGTAATGGCTGATCACGTCACTCTCGCTGACAACAGTAAGCCCTCCATTGAAGGAAGAGGAGGCCCAATTCTTTACCCAGAAACCCCAGGACAATCATTCGAGCTTAAGCACCACATCATCCAACTAATCCAAAACCACTGTCAATTCCATGGATTACCAAGTGATGATCCAAACTCTCACCTCGACAAGTTCATATCTCTTTCAAACTCCTACAAACAAAATGGAGTTAGCCAAGATACAATCCGCTTGTATCTCTTCCCTTATTCGCTCACACATCACGCGCAAACATGGTTTGAAGGTTTAGAAACCGGCTCTATCCCTTCATGGACGGTAATGGCGACAAAGTTTCTAACAAGTACTTTCCGCCCTCTAAACAAACCAAACTTTGGAATGACATCATGAACTTCCACCAAGCTTTTGACGAGTCATTATACACCGCATGGGAATGATTTAAAGGAGCACTGAAGAAATGCCCTAATCACCGACTCGACAAATTTGCACAATTGTGTACTGTAACATGCCGCAAATTTAAACGCGATTACGTACACTAAACATTTGCATTTTAGGCTAATTCCCTAACTTTGAGTGAATTCACAACTACTTTTAGAGGTAAGTCTAGCAAAGCCCAACTAGTTATTATGCGTAGTATTACATTTCATAATTAGTGGAAATTATGTAAAGAACGATTTCAACAACGCGACAAAATATACGACTGTTGGTGAATAAAATTAATTAATAATATGAAATTATTAATTAACATTAACGTTTATTAATTATTATGTTGATAATATTTACAAAGCCTTTTGTGTCAATTAATGTTTATTCCGTAAACTGAAACGACTTAAACCATACAAGTAAAACTAAAATAAAACAAAGTTATAATTTTATAACTCAACTAAATTATTTCCATTAAATATCTAGAGTAAAAATATATTCGAATACGTATTTAAAAGCTTACCAATTTAAAACATTCTAATATTTAACGATCGGATAAACGAACACGGGTTAAATACCACCAATTTGGGGCAAAAATCTCCTCCCTTTGTCCCCAAAAATCTGCCAAACACCACCCCCCACCCAACCCCATTTTCACCTCATTTTCATCTAACACCAAACACACACATACTTCTAAACTCGCTCAAAACCCTCTCTCAAGCACCACCAAAAATCACCAAATCATCATCATTTTCTTTGTATTTTCGGACCAACAACAACAACAAAACTCATCATCAACTTCATCTTCAAGATTCAAGCTCAAGAACACCATTATCATCACCATCTTCATCCACTTACCTAACTATCGGATTTCACTCGATTCGGTATGAAAAATCATTTTTCTTTCACTTTTCCTTTGTTATTATAGTATACAAACATGTTACAAGTCATTATATGAAAGATCTAAACGTTTTTAGGTTGAAAATTAAGATTTTTCGTCGAACAGCGTGTTGTGTCGCACGGGACCGAAAACAGTAGTGCGACACAAGCTTTTGTGTCGCAGTACCATTTTTTTGTCGCATTATGCGACACAACGCCTTGTGTCGCATAAATTATCCTATGTCGCATACTTGCGACACAATTACTTATGTCGCAGCATTTGCGACACAAATGCCTATGTCGCAGGTAATTGCGGATGTCGCAGGAATGCGACACAAACCCTTGTGTCGCAGAACCTTTTAGCGACACAAATGCGTTTTCACTACAGCTCGACCCTAGCCAGGGGCTCTGCCCCTTGGACCCCGCCAGGGGTTGCCACCTCTTGGACCCCGTTACCAGGGGCGCTGCCCCCGGACCCCCGTATACAATTTCATACCTTATGAAACACCATAAAACAATAAATTACACCGTGAAACGTTTCACAAAATATCACCAACGTCTCGTGTCGAACTTACAAAATAAACAAGGATCTTTCATGAATAAACGAGTAACATGGTTAAACTGTTAGCCAATAGCTTATATGATTATTCCTACGTTTAGGATGTTAGTGACCTACTTGGATTTAGGCTTTGCTAGCGCTCGCAACTTTACTTAGCTCAACAGGTGAGTTCACAGCCTCACTTTTAACTATTTTACTGCTTTCAACTTGGGGTGAGAAACATAGTCAACTGCTTTATTGATTGTTATAACTGCTTTTACTTACATGATTGTATACTTGTTTTACTCGAACGATTAGAGTACTGTAAACTGTTGAACTCTTATACAAAACTGGTATTTATGAAATAACATTTTCATACTATAAACTTGTTAAACTTGTTTGGTAAACCGGAGAACGACCGGTACTTTTATGTAAACGCTGGAGAACAACCAGCAACGTATTTTAGTGCCAGAGAACGACTGGCCAAGTGGACGGGAGAACTACCCGTGCGTATTTGGATGGGAGAACGACCCATGCGTCTTTTGACCGGAGAACGACCGGTACTGTGTTTCGCTGGAGAACGACCAGCAATATTTATTGCCAGAGAACGACTGGCCGAGTTTGGACGGGAGAACGACCCGTGCGTCTTTTGACCGGAGAATGACCGGTACTGATTTGGAAACGCTGGAGAACGACCAGCAACGTATTGTAAACTGTACTTTGGGTAACATCCCACGCAAATGGTATTTTGGGTAACATCCCACGTAAACTGTACTTTGGGTAACATCCCACGCGAACTGTATTTTGGTTAACATCCCAACCGAACTATACTTGGATAACATTCCACAAAACGTTTACTTAACTAATATGGAAATAACTATTCGTGAACGTATTGGTTTTAACAACTGTTCTTACAAACTTGATTCAACTATTGCAAACATAAAACCTGTGAATTCACTCAACCTCGTTGTTGACTTTACTATGTTTTCAGGGAATTAGCTGCATGTAAGAACCTCCAGCATACATGGAACATAGGCGACCCACGAAGGAATAGGATGCCAACTTTTGACAACTGGATTTCTTTTATATGACTAAGCTGTTTAGTCATATTTACGAAATCTACTTTTGTAACTTAATTACTTTTCAACTTACGGTTCGATGAATCGTAAACTTTGTAACTATTACTTTTGGCATCTTAATATATTATGTTCTGTTGTAATCATAAGCTCTGATACGTATGCATGTACCGTGTATTGTGGCACTCCCCATACTTACTAAATGCTTATGCTAAACTCAATCAACAAATTTTGGGGGTGTTACATGTACCTTCTATAATGGTTTAGACCCTAACCACCGAACCACCCTCGACACTACCGCACAAGGATGCTTTATGACGAAGACAGACGAAGAAGGATGGGACCTTATAGAAAATATGACTATGCATCACCATGATTGGAACTCTGGAGATCACTCAACATCTTCACCACCTCTCGCTGCATCAAATCCAATTCCAGTCGAAGCAATTAAGGTATTAACAGAGAAGATGGACACACTTGTCAAACAGTTCGGAGAACTTAAAAAGCAACAGCACCAAGTACAGCAAGTGCAAGCCTGTCAAAACTGCACCAACTCGCAACCACCCGGTGAATATCAAGTTGAATATAAAGAGACAGACGATACCGTTTACTATGCTCAATATCCCGCTCGACCACAAAATTTTCCACCCGGTTTCAACCAAAACAACAACCAACCTAGAGGACCTTCATTCCCACAAAGAAACAACCAACCTTTCCAACCCCGATACCCACCTTACCCACAACAACAACAACATGCCTACAACCAACCCCTCGCACTTCCTGGACCCACTTCCGACACAAACCAAACCACTGAACAACCCAACAAGACAAATGCCCTAGCTTCGAGTTCAGAAGACGCCTTTACCCAGTTCATGCAAGGCCAACACATACTCAACCAAAAGACATCCGCTAGGCAAGACCAAGCCGATCTCTTCATGAGAAATCAATTAGCCGTACTGAAGAATTTGGAAGCTCAAATTGGACAATTGGCACAACGTCTTGAGAACAGAGGTTAAGACACCAGCTGTGGAAGCCGATTCACAACCCACATGTTGAGGAGGCAAAGCAAGTTACCACCACCAAGGAAGCAGCCACTCTACCACCGGCTGCTGTCCCAGTAAAGGAAGAACCAGAGGTTAAGACACCAGCTGTGGAAACCACCCCGACCATGAACAAGGAGGTTAGAATCCCTTACCCCACTAGACTTAAGTTCCAACCTAAGAAATTATCATCTTTTAAGTTAGACGGGAAATTCCTCGATACTATGTCTAGAGTTCCCGGTCGTAATAAATACATCAGAAAATTGCTATCCACTAAGGATAAACTGCCCGGAGTAAACAACATTCTTCTAAGTCCTGAAAGCTCAGCCCTACTTAAAAATAGCCTTCCCGAAAAACTAGGAGACACCGGTAGATTTACACTCCCTTGTTCTATTTACCAATCCGGAGATATAAGCGCCTTAGATGACCTAGGAGCTAGCATTAACCTCATGCCCTACTCACTGTTTAAGAGGCTAGAACTTGAAAACTTGAAACCCACTAAGATGACTGTCCAGCTAGCTGACCAATCCGTTAGATACCCAAAAGGAATAGCTGAAATGTCTTAATTCAAGTTAACAAATTCTTCTTTCCTACGGATTTCGTGGTAATGGACATCCACGAGGACATAAACATCCCGATTATCCTTGGAAGACCATTCATGAACACAGCCCGAGCAGTGATCGATGTGTATAACCACACGATTGTCCTACGCTCACATGGTGAAAGCATCACTTACAAGATCGACCAACCAAAATGCAAACCAGAACAAGAAGAATGTTATGCTATATCAACATGCAGAATTACCTAAAGTGATGAATCAGAGCCCGAAGAAGAACAACCTTTCACCCGATCGTCAGCCTTCATCTCTGACATTGAAACTGACCCTAAAGATGAAGAGGAGTATCAACCTGCAGAGGAAGACGTGGAATCTGAAGAAGAACCTAGAGAAGAAGAAGAAGAGGAAGATCCCGCCGAGGAAGAAGAAGAACCTGATGAAGAGGAAGAGGAAATGGACGAAGAGACTGAAAAAGAAAGATTTGAAGAAATGGAGGAAGATGAAGATCAGATTGATTCACCCCAAATGGATGAAGTAAAAAGGATACAGTGCTCCGAAGATTACTCTTCATCAGAAGAATCCCTTGATTATGAAACCCTCCGTCAAGAACTAAAGTTCACTCATATCAGAAGAATGGGAAACATTCTTGACTCTTATCTCGACCCGTCAAAACCTTTCACCCGAACCCGACTCCAAGATATAGATACGTTTGAAGAAGAACTCCGATATTCGAAGCACCCAGACCTATATGCTACACTCTATCAAAGAATTGCTGCATATAAGGCAAGGCAAAAGTGTGGCTTTTATGAAGGAAACCTTCAGGACACAACTACGGAAGTTAGGACCTTGGAACTTGACAGTTCCCAACCTTTCAATAACGCCCCCTCAGATGAAGAATTCCACCAATTCCCAGACTCATGTGACAAGGATTCCGCATATAATAGCGAATGTGACGACGGATATGTCAACATTTCCTGCGATGAACGCTCTATTTCCCCTGCTCCAGCAAATTCTCCCATCACCACAACGGAGATGTTGCGAATCCCCCTCATAGATACCCACCAAGAAATGATCGATTTGATTGATGAAAATGATGATGTGCGCATCATCATAGAGGCTATCAAAGAGTCAACAAATGACAACACCACTGCACAGAGACACCTGATAAGGGATATCGAACAAGAATACAATTCATACCTCGCCAATTATGGAGAACCAGAACCCCGCGCTCTTCGAAGATATATTCAAGAATTCTCCGATTCCCTTCATGCACAAATCACCAGAGAAGCTCAACAGCCAGAAAGACACCACTATCTGATGGGAGAAGTCGAGTTCTACAACAACCAAAGGCAAATATACCAAAAAGTGTATTGTGCCTTGGCCGGATCTGCTTTTCCCTACTCATCGAGTTAGAAGACTATACTTGCATCAATGAGAACCAATCTTGAAAGAGCTACTGGAAACCTACAAAATTATGCCAACATCATAATGGTGGGAGATCTTAGAACCCTTCTAGATCTCATCGAAACTGGAGAACATCTCACAGCCTCGGAAAACTACAGGATCGTCATTCACTCCACCATTGGTCATCACGTTGAACTGATAATTGATGAGCTTAACGAGTCAGCATATGAAGAAGAAGCTCGTGAGGTACCAAGATTCATTCCACACATGTCGCAAATCAACCTAGCAACCTATTTGACGACTCGACTGCGCGGAATGTACCAAGAAGAAGACGTAGAACTTGACGTTTACCGAAATGGATATCGCGAAATATTCAGCAAGCTAATCTACATCTTCACAGACTCGGATTTTCCCTTCAACCGTGAACAACATCAAATCATCATACAAGTATGCCAAGCAACAAGATCCTTTGGAGGAGATCCTTTGGAGGAGATCCTTTGGCTAGTGACTTTGAAGAAGTAAGAAATGAGTTTATGGCTTTAATCGCCTCGATAGGTCAAAACCACCCCAGCGTGAGGTGTCCAAACTTACACCTGCACCAGAATTGACCCTAACAGATCAGTTACACGGTCAGTTAGATACATCAACTACGGGATGGCAATCCTCGACAGATTGGCCACTAACCACTTCAAAAGCTTCAGAATGGAATCCACCAACCCACCAACTCTTATTGACGACATGATAGAGCAATTCCTCCAATACTTTCCTCCAAGATACGTCCTACCTAGAATCCACAGTGACCACTCCAGCACTAGGGATGCATCCAACATCATCTGAAGAAGAAAGGACTAAGTCGAGCTCTCGACTTTAAAAGAGCGCTTCTCGGGAGGCAACCCGTGTTTTTAAATTTCTGCAAATTTTACTTTCCAAAAAGTGATAAAATCTCCGACTATCTTTCACACACGGATCATACATGCCCCAGCCTGCAAGAAAGTATCAACACCCAAAGAATTGTATATCCGACGTGTTCACACCTACGAGACCAATCACAAGAAGACTTGATCAAGAATGCACCTATGAAGACGAAGTCCAGCAGATGCAAGCAAAGGAATACTGCAACTACCGGGGAGTACTTCTACACCGTCTCTTTCACTCGTTATAAATATACCATATCCACTATGCTTATCACTAAGTGTGGGATTCAAACCCAACACACACCGCTAAAAGAATATGTCTTAGATGTTTCAACTCCTAAGTGTGGGATTTTCACCCCGGACATAGCTTAGAATAACATCGAGGACGATGTTCCTTTAAGTGGGGGATAGCAGTAGTTGCACTACTGTGAAATGGATAATGGTATATGCTTGATTTAAATTCGTTGCTCCTTAGACCGTGCTTCTCCAAAAAGTAACTCGAAAATTTTAAAAAAAATTCAAAATTGAGTTAAAAATATGTTGAAAATGAAAATTTTAGACGAAGAATGATTTACTTTGGGGAAGAAGGACAAATAAAATACAAATTCTTTTGAAAAATTAGTTTAGTAATCCCATAAAGAGCATCGCATAACTAGGCACACAATAAACTAACTTTCGATTCGTGAGGTATCTTGAGCTATATAAAGAGCATTCACTTTTAATGCTTCACTTTTTTGATTCTTGAGTGTGCCGATGTATGCGTTTAGAATCAGAACTTGCTCCTGTTATTCATTTCAAATCCGGATTGGTGAGTAAAGAGGAGATCGAATCACTTCATTCTTAAACCCATCCATATACCCATAAATAAAAACGTTATCCCTACCTTCTCAAAAGCATCCCTCAAACTTCATAGTAAGTCCCAAAGATGAAAGAAAGAAGCTACAAGGATATGACGTCAAAGAAGAAAACCCAATAAAGAAAATTCGAAGAAAAGAAAATCAATTGGAGAAAAAAACTCCTTCTGCAAACACCAAAAGAAAAGGGCGTCAATCCTCCCAAAAATTCCAACTTCACCAAAAAGAAACCAATGAAAAACCAACAAAACCCCCCTCTCACATCACCAACACTTCACCCCAGAAACCCTACATCACTTTCCTTAGAATGATTGTGGCTAGATCGACTTCGCGCTCACTAAAAAGGTAACGATTTGATCCTCGATCAAGCCTATGATGATACACAATACATGACTGGCGTTTAGAGTGATTGAGAATACTAGAATAGAAAACACTAAACACTTTGAGTGATTGGAGTGACCACCTTGAGAGGATCTCCTAGTCATGTATCCAAGATCAAAGATCAAAAACATGCTCCCAAAGATTACAACCTTGTTTTTCAAAGAACAAATTCATTTTTTCCAAAACCCCCGTAGTAAAAAGTTCCGCCTTAAAATATTTCATTATCTGCTCATCTTTAACCATGTTGAAATTCGAGTTTGCTTGAGGACAAGCAAAGTTCTAAGTGTGGGATACATGATATCGCGTAAAAAGTCACGTTTTTACTACCGATATCTCTCTAATTCTGGAACGATTCTTGGCATATTGAACTCAAATATGGTTCAAATCAGTAATATTATGCTGAGATGGTCAAAACAAGGTTGCACGATAAAAATCAAGCAAAACGGACGAAAAACAAAGATTCCACGAACGTTTGAAGATTCAAGGCATCAAAACAAGATTTAAAGACTAATGTACCCATCATCAACATCCATCTTATCCAAGATATTCGTTTTCAAAATACGAGTCTAACAGAAGGAGAATCAACAAAAACGGATAAAGAATGAAGATTCTACGCCCGTCGGAAGATTCAAATGATTCGTACGCAATATCTGGAGATAGGAAACTCATCTCGGGGATTTCTTTATATCAAAATCTTCATTTTTGAATTACGAATCAAACGCAAAAAGAATCGACATAAACGGACGCATAACGAAGAAAATACGCACAAACTAAGAAACGAGATAAAAGACAGCGAACCGGGGCGGGTGGCAGCCGCCAGCCAGCCACCAGCCGCTTCCGGCCAGCTGGTGGGTGGCGCCTTCCGCCTGTCTCTCATCCCATTTCCGCTTTTTGGTCCTTGCGTGTACCCGGTGCCACACCTTTACGCGATTGTACGTACCCGGTGCCACACCTTTACGCGATTGTAGGTACCTGGTGCACCACCTTTTCCACCTTTTGCTAAAGTGCTCCTCAAGTTGCTAACGTGAGCCGAATTTCACCTATGAATAGGAGGCATGAGGCTTCATTTCAACACACACCATATGCATTAGTCATATTACTTTCTTACTTTCTCATTCTATTTTCTTACTTCAAAATTAGTATTAGGCAAGTTAAGAAGCTTGTTTAGGGTAGAACGAAAGCAAGAAACATCTTGTAATCTTTGATGTACGCTTGGAGTACGCTTATTAATTCAAGTCTATTCCTTCTTGCATTCTAATCCGAGTTCTTTCTTTCCTATTCTATCTTAATTAAATATGTATGCTATAATTATGCTAGAATTAGTTTGTGCCATGATTAACGAGTAGATTACTATTGTATTTGTTGTGATGTAGTTAGCATATATAATTATGGGATGACTTTAAATACATCGTGAAATAATATGACGGCCCCTATTCAACTGCTTACTTGGTATAGTGCTGGAAATGCTTTTAAGCAAAGTACAAACGTATGGAAGCCGATAAATGACCGAAGGTAGTTGTATTATGGATCGACGTTATAAAAATGGAAACTTTATGAACGGACTTATCATGTGATCTTAAACCTAAAACTTACATTCACCTTTCGATTAACAAACGTGATTGTAACCTTGTAAAGAGGAGTCGCGAACCTTAATATTTGGTCAATAATTATCTGCGTCAAAACTATGGTTTAATTGTAACGTCATGCAAGCTTCATAAAATGCAATATGATTACGTGGAATTACCATGAGTATAGTACACTTCCAATCACAATATAATTATCATGTAAACATCACGAAGCAATTAAATTCACAACGGAAACATCGGTAAACGATTAAATACATTGTGAACTACCATAGCATGACATGGTCTGGGTTTAACTTTCTGCAAAAAGCCGTCAGCATTTTAATTAGATTAGTTAGTTTAGATTAGATTAGAGTAGGTAGTCTATAGGATAAATAACCATTTACGAAAACCTAGGGATTTTATAATTTTATCAAAAAAGGCAAGTTTAAAATCCAATCTAAAATGATACTCTTTCCTAACCTGTGAAACCCTAAAGTAAGGTATGCAAGAAACCTAAACATTTTCCCTCGCTTATCACTCTTAAGTTTTACTAATAGGAATTGGTTAATAAGTCTGAACATAAACCCTAAGTTTGTTGTTTATAAGACTCATAATCTTTATGGTATTAAGAACGGTTAGACGTGTTATGGATTTGCTACTCTATTCCTTCGTCCATGAGCAAATGTGTTCAATAATATGGGCCACTGACTCCCTCACAGGAGAGTGTGAAGAGTTGAGCATCGTCTGTCTGACCAGAATCATGACACCTTAGTTCCTCGTGACATATTAGTTGATAACCGACTAATAGGGAATCTATTGGTTATACCATAAGTTATTGAATCCTGCAAACAATTCTAATTTAGTTAATCATTTTCCCGTGAAAGTCATCATCCCATATTATTAGCTAATGAACTCACAACAAATACTACTTTCCATTATCTGATTTATTATTACATTTTATTCGCTTTATTTACTTTACTTAGTTAACTGAACCAAATTCCCAACGCACTCTTTTAAAACCCCTTTACTAGAAAAGAAAGATTGATTGGATCACCTCCGTTTCAATTCAGTTTCTCTTTAAGAATGACTCTAGGTCATACTTACCATCTACTAGCCCTTGGTTCAGTATTAGTAAGTCATACTTAGACCCCAACAAATATAAATTTAAAACACCCACGATCGCCCGCTGGCATTGTCATCATATAGCCTCTGACGGGTGCCATCACCCGCAAACCTACAAAAGATATTATAGATACATACAAGTGGATTTGTATAATTTATTGAATATATATGGATATATAATGGTTAATTTGAACAATATATAAAAAAACTATACATATATAAACTAAAAAATATAGTTTTCATGTTTCAAATAGCAAACTTATCATCAAATAAATTGATAGTTAGCGAATTATTAGTCCGCATATCTTAAATTTTAATAATTTAAGTTGTTTAAAATTATGATCCATTGATTAGAAAATGTGTTAAATCATTTTTATACATTATAATTATAATAAATCTTTTTATATTTTGATAAAATATTTATATTATTTAAAACCCGCATGTTACCCGCAACCTACGGGTATCCGCGGGTCACAGGTACGGGTGTAAAAATAAACCCATTAGAGGGTATTCGCAGGTTTGCGGGTTAAAAATGTAACATCCAAGAATTTCTAAGAATGTAATAATTAATGATTTATATATTCAATATAGATGACATGCTAAAATATAAAGTAACTAAGTCTTAGGACTTAATTATGTCTAGCTTGGATGGAAAATGTGAATAAATTGCCTACTTGGGGATGAAATGAAAAGTTATGAAAGTTCGAGATCTAAAGTGCATAAATGAGAAACTTGCATAATTAAATAAAATATAATATTTAAACCTAAATCCCCATAATTCTGGAAGAAAATGTCGATCAAGATGAAAGGGAAAGACGGAGATTTCTAGGGTTTTATTCAAAGACGAAATCGTTATCCGACCACAATACGAAAGTTGTTCAAAATCACGAGGTCCTTAACATACTAAAATATGGGCATCAGAAGATGATTAATGGATGAATAATTATAGGTAAACATCTCTATAATTTCATTTTTAATATTCTTGATGATTCGGTAATAAAAAGATGAATTGTTAGTTGATTAGACGATTTGGTTATGTTCCAGAATTCAGTTGTGTTTCTAAAATCATATAAAATTGAAAATATATACGATTGATATGAAAATTGGTACCGAAGTAGAACTGTATATTTTCTACCACTTTGTAGTTTTAAGTTTTTACTGATTTTGAATTTAAATTGGTCAAAATGATCATTTTATAAATCTGGATAGATTGATGAAGAATCTGTGATATAGTTATGTAAATATTCATGTAAAATAGAGTTTGACTCTAAAAGGTCTGATTTTCTCTGGAGCATTATAGATTGATGTGTGGTTGAGTGACCTATAAATTATTGTAAAATATTAAAAATATTAATGAGTGGAAACAAGACAATTTTGTTGGGTAACCGGAGATGGGCAAAACTGAATGACTAATCGATTGTTGTTGGTTTACGAAAGAATGGAAGATTAGTTTTGATAGCTCTAAATTAGTAGTTAAACCTTATTTGATCATTGGATAATATTAGGGATGGTAATGGGAGAGAAAAGACCCACGACCCGTGGGTACCCGCCAATCACGGGTGGGTAAACCTGTGAAAATTTTACCCATGGGTGGGTTATGGGTATGAACTTCTATCCGTTGGTGGGTTGTGGGCGGGTGATGGGTATGGACTTATACCCGCGGGTAAACCCGACCCGCGAACCTACAAAACACATTATAGATACTTACAAGTGGATTTGTATAATTTATTGCATATATATGTATATATAATAGTTAATTTGAACAATATATAATATAACTATTCATATAAAGATTAAAAAGTATAGTTTTCATTTTTCTAATAGCAAACTTATCATATGATCAAGAAAAAATTATCCAATAAATAGATAGTTATCGAACTATTAGTCCACATGTCTTAAATTTTTAAAATTAAATTCGTTTAAAATTACTATCCATTTATTTGTATATGTTTTAAAATATTTTTACACGTTAAAATTATATAAAATCTTTTGATATTTTGATAAAATATTTATATTATTTAAAACCCGCGGGTTACCCGCGACCCACGGGTACCCGCGCGTCGCAGGTATAGGTGTAAAAATAAACCCGCTAGCGGGTATTCGCGAGTTCACGGGTAAAAAAAATCCGTCACGGGTGGGTGATGGGTTTGACATATCCGTATCCACGACCCGCGGGTGCCATCCCTAGATAATATAAGTTTATGGTTTAGGCTTGAATGGGGTCTAGTTGGAATGAAAATTGGTCAAAATTTTTGTAAGTAAATTGTTTGGTTGTCTCTTGTATTGTACTCTAAGTTTGTGTAATTACTAATATAGGTTGAGAAGGGTTGTTTGGGGTGTTTAGCTGCGTTGGAGTACTTGCTTAACAAGGTAAGATAATGTTTGTGAAAAGCGAGTGCACAATCAAAACCTATACACTTTTTATTAATATGTAAGTATTTTATATATTGATGATTTAATTAACAAATTTAACCAAGTCAATGCACTCGGGTTACTTGGGGATTTATTTATTATTGCATGCGGGATGGGTTGTTCATGGGTACTTAATAATACCCTATTGTTGTTTGTAGTTGCATGCTAATGACGAGTTTGGTTATGTCGGCCTATTTTTTTGATGTTGTCGTGAATATGTTGATTGATGTTGCCTATAGTTAGTACCCATAAAGATGTATTGCATATAGTCAATCGTTGTAGTTAGTGAATTCTTTAAAAGTAAAAGTAACATCCCATACCGCCTTCCGCGGGTTAGGGCCTGATACCGTCTAGGACAGTGTATGCGGCAGTTTAGATGTAGACAGCCTTACCCCTACCCTAAGGTAAAGAGGTTGCTTCCAGTTCTACCTAAAGGTAGAAAGGACCTCTAGCCTTTTTGCAGGGGATGGGATTCGAACACCTGACCTCTAGTTCAGAGGCAAGGGACTTAGCCACTAATCCAACCCTGCTGCTTAGTTAGTGAATTCCTTATTTTCAATATATATGCAATCCTAGTGACGAGTTAGTTATGACATCTCAAGTTGTTTCTTACTAATGACCTTGTTGTTGATTTTGTGTTGCGCTATCGATTTATGTTGCTATGATGATACTGCTATTTGTCATTGTCTAGTTATAATTGTTGTGGTTATTTTTTGTGGTTATGCATAATTACTCATGCTATGCTAGTTACTACGATTAGATATGTATGCACAATGACGAGTTAGAATATGCTGATTTATTGATGTCGAGGTTATTGTTGTTACTTGTGGAGTTGTATGCTATTGCATGTGGGTCGAATTGATGATGGGTAGTCCGTTAATACCTCGTTGTTGTTCGTATTTGCATGATTTGGGGATGGGTTTGTGTATGATGGTTTGTTGATGGTGATATTGTTGTTGGCATGTTGAATTGTGATGGTTTGTTAATGTTGATATTGTTGTTGTTGATGTTGATATTGTTGATGCCATGTTGATTATGTGTTGCGTTGAGTTAGTACACTAGTACCTTTGAGTGAAGCTTAGGACATATGCACGATGTAGGGGCCCTAAATGTGACGATTATGATGAGAGAAAGATGAATTAATTTAATAACTTAAATTACATGAGTTCGTAAAGATATCTCGAATGATGGTCTGAAAGGGTCTCATAGTGGCTTACCGTGAGGGGGTCATGCAAGCGACGACGATGGGCGAATGATAAATTCTAGACACATTCATTTGCCAATGATGATTAGGGTGATCGTATGGTGACTTAGTTACTCCCACCCACCGGAGGAGCGATACTCGGAGGTTAGCTACCTACGTATAGTATCAACTCGCGGAGTGCGGTATATTTATGATATCTCATTCCTTAACGACACCAGTGGATTGTATTTCCCGTACCTTCCACTATGTTGGGACTAGTAGGTTTCCCTCACTTAATCCTCTAAGAATCCAAGTTCATCCATTTGGTTCTTGGTCGATTGTGGACTAACCCTACCCAAATTGATGGAAATGACGATAAGACGATAAGATGATGAGACGATAAGATGAGTGTTGAATGATGAGTTCATAGGCATGACTTTATGACTTTTACTTAAGTTCTTGCTATGCTATTTGTTCGTATTGTTGATTAGTTAGTTACTAATGACGTAATGTTGCCATTTGTGTGTATTGATGATTCGTCTTGATTTGTTGATTATTTTTAATATGTAATGATAGTATTATAGTAATACTTTAGTTATTGATGTTTTTCATGCTTTATATTGTTATATATGCATAACTAGTGTTGAATAATTGAGATAACGACATTTTGATGATTAAGGGTTTTAATCAGTGTTTTATATACTAACCCATTATGCTTACTCAGCTTTAAAAGATGACACCTATTTTCTACTTTTGGATTGTGCATTCGCAGGTTAGGAAACTAGGAGTTGATGATGAGCGTGGCGGGTAGTTGGGATGAATATGATATAAGCCTTAGTTCGTTAATGAGACGTATAGTAGGTTGATCTACTCAGACATTAACTATGGGTTTCATTTATTACTATGTTTTAATGTGACGAAGTAGCACCATAAACGTTTTAACTAAACAGTGTTTTGGTATAATTTAATATGTTTGGGACATTTTCTGCATTACTCTGTGATGTAACTACAAGTTTTTGAAAACCCATATTTTGAAATTTAAGGTGTTACAAGTTGGTATCAGAGCATTAATTTAAGTGAACTAGGTACTAAGATAGGTTCCTAGACTTAAACCTTAGATGCTGAATGACGAAATAAAAGTTGGCGAGTTTGATTTAGAGACTCTTACATCCTACGATTAATGAGATGGGGTGAGAGTGAGGTAGTTTAGTTTTGGCCTCTAATTGTTGTTTGTGTACTTTCTAATTAACAAGCTTATGAACTACTCAGTAGAGAATTTGACTTGTTATCATGTTATGTGACTATGTGTTATCCGTGCTAAGATATAGAGGAGTAAAGATGTAGTGTGAAAATTAATAGGTATCATAATGATATTAGATACCAAATAAATATGAATGTGAAAAGATGATTGATGAGTAATAATGTGGCTAATATACATTAATAACTTACCATTTCAAATGGTATAACTATATAATAAAAAACAAGAATGGAATGACACATAAATATATCATGAGCACAATCAGTTTGTGACTATAATTGTAATTGTAATAAAGTAATATAATAAAATATATGATAAGAAGAGATTATGATTGTAAAAAATTGTGTAATTAAAAGAAGCAAGTTATCCCCAATAGAAAGTTACCTAATTAAATGATGTGTTCAATACACGATGGAAGATACTATATGGTAGTGAGTACATCAATGTGAGGTATATTGAGAATATGGTGGCCAACGTATTATGAATATACCATGACATTTGTGGGTCACATGACCTTATTAGTATCGATCGATGCGTGGACATGTCTAAGACGATGAGTTTAAAAGATGAAAAAGTAAGTTTATTAGTTGTAAATGACTTATTTTTTGATTATTGGTACAAATATAATAAAAAATAAGATGGTTTATAAATGGACAATAAGAAAGTTAAATGAGATATACGTGTATTCCCATGATTGTTGCGTTTTACCTTAAAGTAAAACTCAAGTCTCATTAAGATGATGTTATGTGGGTACACTTAATTCTCACTAAGCACTAAAGTTTGAAAAAGAAGTATAGTAGAAAGATGAATTCAAAGAAAGATAACAGATGAACAATAGTTCAAACGGTAAAGGGTTGTGTTACACTCACAAAACGCATTTAACTTATAAGATCGCAATAAATTTTGTACAACGTGTAAGGTCATTCCTTGCAAAGTGTAATTATTCCTAGTTAGTAGTAACTACATTTTGTGCGGTAATCTAATTGAAGTTATTTAAGAGCTCAAATAAGATTCATATGGAAGACTTTAAATAAGAATAATGAGTTGAAAATAAAGAGTTACGATTAAAGTAAGACGTTAACAACAAGACATGAAGTTATGATGAGTTTAAAATCAAGAAGAATCTAGCGAAGAAAACACTTTGACGGTAACTTAGAGGGGTTGTAATGAGCAGTTAAATTGAAAGTTCAAGAGAATAAAATTTGAATAAATGATATATTGACGTGATCACATGTGTCGATATAACTAAGAATTTCTATGAATTTAATAATTAATGATTTATATAATCATTATAGATGACATGTTAAAATATAAAGTAACTAAGTCTTAGGGCTTATATGTCTAGCTTGGATAGAAAATGTGAATAAATTACCTACTTAGGATGAAATGCAAAGTTATGAAAGTTCGAGGGCTAAAGTGCATAAATGAGAAACTTGCATAATTAAATATAATATTTAACCCTAAATCCCCGTAATTCTGTAAGAAAAGGCCGATCAAGAGGAAAGGAAAAGAGGGAGATTTATAGGATTTTATTCAAAGACGATATCGTTGTCCGATCACAATACGAAATTTGTTCAAAATCGTGAGGTCATTAACATACTAAAATATGGGCATCAGAAGATGATTAATGGATGAATAATTATAGGTAATCATCTCTATAATTTCATTTTTAATATTCTTGATGATTTGGTAATAAAAAGATGAATTGTTAGTTGATTAGACGATTTGGTTATATTCCAGAATTCAGTTGTGTTTCTAAAATCATATACAAATCAAAAATATGTCCGATTGATATGAAAATTGGTAACTAGGTAGAACTTTATGTTTTTTACAATTTTGTAGTTTTAAGTTTTTGCTGATTTTGACTGTAAATGGGTCAAAATGGTTGTTTTATAAATCTGGGCAGATTGATGACGAAACTGTGATATAGTTATGTAAATATTCATGTAAAATAGAGTTTGACTCTAAAAGGTCTGACTTTCTGGAGCATTATAGATTGATGTGTGTTCGAGTGACCTATAAATTATTGTAAAATATTAATGTGTGGAAACGGGATAATTTTGTTGGGTAACTGGCACTAGTACAAATTTTGGCTTTGGTCACACCAGAAAAGTGTGACGAAAACCATATGGTCATACTTATTTTTTCAGCGTGTGTGTGACTAAAAGTCCTGTGACCAAAGGGGTACATACGGTCACATTATATAGTTAGTGGCCGTATCCATTTAAAAAGAGTAACTAAAACCATAAAATTTGTGACCATATGCTCTTTAAAATCAAGTGAAAGTGTATTTTGTGTGACTATTGTCCATCTAATGGCCACTTAAATTGTATGTTTGTGTGGCTATTTGTAACATTTAGTCACACAATGAGTGTTTTATTTTTGAGATTTGGTTACATAAATTTTAGCCAAAAGTGACCAAAAGTGTTAATAAGTGTGACCATATGCTCTTTAAAGTCAGGTAAAATTGTATTTTGTGTGACCATATGCTCTACAATGTCAAGTAAACTTGTATTTTATGTGATTATTGTCCATCCAATGGCCACTTTATTTTTATGTTTGTGTGACATTTTGTATCGTTTAATCACACAATGAGTGATTTATTCTAGGATTTGGTCACATAAATTTAAGCCAAAAGTGGCCGTAGGTCATAATAAGTGTGACCATATGCTCTGTAATGTCAAGTAAAGTTGTATTTTGTGTGACTATTGTCCATCCAATGGCCACTTTATTTTTATGTTTGTGTGGCGTTTTGTAACATTTAGTCACACAGCGAGTGTTTTCTTTTGAGTTTTGATCACATAAAATTAAGCCAAAAGTGACCATAGGTGTTAATAAGTGTGACCATATGCTCTGTAATGTCAAGTAAACTTGTAATTTGAGTGACTATTGTCCATCCAATGGCCACTTTATTTTTATGTTTGTGTGACGTTTTGTATCATTTAGTCACACAACGAGTGTTTTCTTTTGGGATTTGGTCATATAAAATTAAGCCAAAAGTGGCCGTAGGTGTTAATAAGTGTGACCATATGCTCTATAATGTTAAGTGAATTTGTATTTTGTGCGACTATTATCCATCCAATAGCCACTTTATTTTTATGTTTGTGTGGCGTTTTGTATCATTTAGTCACACAACGAGTGTTTTCTTTTGGGATTTGGTCATATAAAATTAAGCCAAAAGTGGCCGTAGGTGTTAATAAGTGTGACCATATGCTCTATAATGTTAAGTGAATTTGTATTTTGTGCGACTATTGTCCATCCAATGGCCACTTTATTTTTATGTTTGTGTGGCTATTTGTAACATTTAGTCACACAACTAGTGTTTTATTTTGGGATTTGGTCACATAAAATTAAGCCAAAAGTGGCCATAGGTGATAATAAGTGTGACTATTGTTCATCCAATGGCCACTTGAATTGTATGTTTGTGTAGCGTTTTGCAACATTTAGTCACACAACGAAGTAATCAAACAGTGGCCACAAAGTGTGACCATATTATGTGAGTGCAACTTTTAGTCACATATAAGAAATCAATAATTTGTGTAACAGTTTTGTAACACCCCCAAATTTAATGATTCGCGGAAGCATACTTTGGGTGTTACTAATCAATAATCAAAGCACACAGATATATAGCAAACGACTCTATATGCGCCGTTTTAACAAAATATATTAATATTAAAAGGTTTACAACAGTTTGAACTCATACATAGCTCGTGTTCGTAATATGAGAGATTTAAGTACATAATTAGTTATACAAAATCTAATAATGCAATGAAATCTCTGAAGTTTGCATGAAGACTCGAGCTAAGATGCATCCTGATGGGCAGTCCAAATCTACTGCTGAGTACCTGTGATACATGCTAAAATGGGTCAGCTAACGCTGGTGAGCTCACAGGTTTGAGTATCAAATAATATTCTATGAACCGCAAGATTTAAGTATTGCTATGCATCCAGCAAATAAAGTTATGGATAATGTATACAACCATGAGCGCATAGTCTGAGCTTAACTCGAGGGTCGGGTCCCATATAGAGAATTCCGAGCGAGGTGCCTCCACGAGTGCCTAATCTACACTCGTCTTCCCAAATATTAGTACGTCCATTTACCCGGTTAGTGCTTGCTAATCCGGACGAGGAGGGTCAATCCTATATGGTACCATATACTAATATTCACGCTACTTTCGTATTACCAGACTATACTGAGGAGGACTTTGGTTTGATTAGTTGAAAACAACTCATGTGGTATATGGAAATAGGTACTCGCGTTCATGTGTTAAAAACAGAGCAATGTATCACACCCCTAGTAAAACAGTAAAAAGAGGGGCCATGAGACTCACCTGAGCCTGGAGAGTTTATCTAAATAAACTGAGATTGATTAGCCAAGAATCGAAGTCCAAAGACTTGTAACCTGAGGGTGTCCACGACACGCGATGGTTATAAACATATGAAGGCATCTCATAAGACTATCTTGTAGTTGTTTGTCCAACTAGAATGTCCAAATGATTACAATTTGGTTGATTGTTTAAGTATTTGAAAATGTGTACGGCCCGTTGGTGATTGTTGGTAATAATAATATTATTATCATTCTAGAAAAACGTGTTCCAAAGTGTTTTAGAAGTCATGTCGTATTCGTGTTTGATGTTATACAAGTTTAACACTTTGTGTGAAAGTTTAGATGTAACACTGTTACTCGTGACCCCAGGGTAAGGGCGAAGCCCGTTAATGACGGGGGTCCGGGGGCAGCTGTAAGGCACCACATTTTTTTTTTTTTTTTTTAAATCGGAAGCGCAAACATATTTATTATATACAATAGATGACATAAAGTCATCTACAAAAAAATCATTATACAATTCATAAGTATTAGATGATAATTTACAAACTAGTAAAATGTATCGGGACAATATATATATCAAAATAATATCAGAGTAGCTATGGTCAACCACTTCCAAGCACTCCTTGCCCAGTCCCATTCTAGTCAAAACCTGCAAGGAGTAAACAACGGGATTAGCACGAAGCTAAGTGAATAAACCTGTTTCAACCAGTTTGACTTAGCTCGACATAATTAATTATCAACAATTAACACATAGACTCAACATCACCAAGAGGATCGGTGGTCCTTGTGGCGCCTTCAGACCGCGGTGGCCCACCAAGCAACACTTATAATCACTGCAGGCCATTACAGTGATTTACCGATAACTGTTTGCTACCTTTAACCAACATAAGTTCCATTCACAACACATGTTCACAATTCCTATGTTGGTTAACCTGTAGCATCCCAGTCCAACAATTGTTGACCTCCGATACCCCAACTTACTCACAGCAGTATATATATATATATATATATATATATATATATATATATATATATATATATCACAAAGCAATCAACATTAAACACTAATATGCTTAATCTGTTGTAACTAATACGTCACAACCAAATCACACTGAAGTCCCAAGTTAATTCACCTGTTAACTTTGCTCCAACCACTCAGCTGACTAAATCACTGAGTCTTCGAGTTATCTGTCAATACAATAAAACACTTAAGTTAATAACTCAATTCAACTTATCTACTCACTAAATACAAGTACATATATATTTATGCATACATACAAAAGCACAACAATATTCACATTGATTTTGTCGCAGTTTTAGTACCATACCCGATTGGCTCAATACCTTAGCCGTTCAGCTAAAGACTTTTTACCCGATCGGCTCACCTTGACCCGATCGGCTACACTACTAAATTTTGAAACCTTCGTTCCAACACCAAGTTCTGTTACCATTTTACACTAAACTAGCCGTTCATCTAACTTTACCCGTTCGGCTCATTGATCATACCCGATCGGCTCACCAAGTATAGCCGATCGGCTATGAAGCTCAAACACAGAACCTGCACGAGCTTGATTCTATTTCCTGCACGAGCCCTAACTCGAAATTCTTACTAACACAGCTTCAAACTTAAGTTTTTAACCATTTTACTACTATAATTAAGTCATATAACATTAGCACTTCAACAAGAACAACTTCAATTTCTAGGTTTATAGCAATTTATACAATAGCCTAACTTAACTTAATTCAAGCTTTATATATATAATTAAAGCATTCAAACACTTACAATTTTGAAATAAGAGGAAGATGATGATATGAACTAAAGTCTCTGATCAATCAACAACTTGAATCTTGCAATTTAAGTTTGATTCTTCAAATTTGTGCATAAGGTTTCATAAGGTTGTAAAGGAAATGAAAATCACAGTGAAGAAGATGAAGTCGGGTTATACCCACTTTCATTACTATATCATAGTATAATTATATACCCGTTCTAACTCTATTGTCTGGAACCTAAATACCAATTGCGAAAAAAAGTATTTTATTTTACTGTGACCTATAACTATTTAAAATAGTTAATATTTTACTAGTCACAATAAATCTTTTAACCAAACTTTCTAAGTTATAATCCAAAACATATAAAACACAATATATGTAAATATAACAAATAATAATATGAAAGTAAAGGAAATTACCTAATTACCCTCAGGTCACGAAATGAGTGTTACAAATCTTCCCTCATTAGGAAGATTTCGTCCCCGAAATCTCGCTAGTCACAAATAAATGAGGGTATCGTGAGCGCATGCTCAACTCAGTCTCCCAAGTAAGGTTTTCCCCCAAACTATGTTTCCATTTAACTAAAACCATCGGTATTTCTTTATTACGTAACTTAGTCACTTTTCTATCAATTAATTCAATAGGCTCCTCGACTAATTTTTGACTAAAATCTACTCTAAGGTCTTGTAATGGAAGAATTTGAGATTGATCCTCCACATTACATTTCCTCAAATAACAAACATTAAAAGTGTCATGAATACCCGATAATTCAGAAGGAAGATCTAAGGTGACTGTTTGATCATTAACTACCTGTCTGATTCTAAATGGACCAATATACCTTGGGGCCAATTTTCCACGTTTTCCAAATCTAATTACACCTTTCCACGGGGAAACTTTCAGATAAACTAACTCGCCCTCAACAAAAGTAACAGGTCGACGACGTGGATCAGCATACTGTCTCTGTCTATCTCTGGCGGCTTTCAGTTTTTCTCGAGCTATAGCAACCTTATCAGCAGTAATCTGTACAATATCAGGACCATCAAATTGCTTTTCTCCAGCCTCTAACCAGCAAGTAGGCGTTCTGCAGCGACGCCCATATAACATCTCATACGGTGGCATGCCAATACTAGAATGATATGAGTTATTATAAGCAAATTCTATCAAAGGCAAGTGAGAATCTCACAAACCACCATACTCTAACACACAAGCTCGCAACATATCTTCCAGAGTCTGAATGGTACGCTCTGTCTGACCATCTGTCTGGGGATGATAAGTTGTACTGAGATTAATTCTGGTACCCAATTCTCGCTGTAAACTCTGCCAAAACCCAGAAATAAACCTGGAATCCCTGTCTGACACAATAGATAACGGAATTCCATGTCTCGAAACTATCTCATGAATATACAACTGGGCCAACCGAGTCAAAGAAGCAGTCTCACTGGTAGCCAGAAAATGAGCACTTTTGGTCAATCTGTCAACAATTACCCAAATCATATCGTTACCTTTCTGCATTCGGGGAAGTTTGGTGACAAAATCCATAGTAATATGCTCCCATTTCCACTCGGGAATATCCAGCTGTCTCAATGAACCATATGGTTTCTGATGCTCTGCTTTCACCTGAGAACATATATGACAAGTTTCTACAACACGTGCAACATCAGTTTTCATTGTAGGCCACCAATATAAAGGTTTCAGGTCGTTATACATTTTTGTACTTCCGGGATGAATAGACAATCTAGATTTATGAGCCTCTGACAATATCAAATCTCGAAGTCCCCCAATCAATGGAACCCAAACTCGAGACTGAAGGGTTTTCAAACCCCGAGAATCATCAACTAACAATTCCTTTCGTTTCAGCATAATCTCAGATTTCAAATTAACATCTAATAAGGCTTCCAATTGGGCAGCTTTTAATTGAGAAATCAAATCAGAAGAAATCTCTAAACGCATAAAACATACCTGATTTGAAGATGACTTTCGGCTCAGTGCGTCTGCTACCACATTAGCTTTACCCGGGTGATATCGGATTTCACAATCATAGTCCTTAATTAACTCCAACCAACGCCTTTGTCGCATATTTAAATCTTTCTGTGTAAACATATACTGTAAACTCTTATGGTCAGTACAAATCACACATTTAGTACCGTATAAATAGTGCCTCCAAATCTTCAATGCAAATACAACAGCTGCAAGTTCTAAATCATGCGTAGGGTAATTCTTTTCATGAGTTTTTAACTGGCGAGAAGCATAAGCAATTACCTGATCCCTTTGCATCAAAACACATCCCAATCAAGCATAAGAGGCATCACAGTAAACGATAAAATCATCAGAACCATCTGGCAGAGCTAAAACTGGGGCCTGACATAATAACTGTCTCAAAGTCTGAAAAGCTATTTCTTGTTGATCATCCCATTGAAATCTAACATCCTTACGTGTTAATTTGGTCAACGGGCTAGCAATCTTAGAAAAGTCTTTAATAAACTTTCTGTAATAACCCGCCAATCCCAGAAAACTTTTAATTTCAGAAGGAGATTTAGGTGTATTCCAATTCATCACTGCCTCAACTTTAGACGGATCTACTTTTATCCCGTCATTACAAATAATATGTCCCAAAAACTGCACGTCCCGCAACCAGAATTCACATTTTGAAAATTTAGCATACAAATGTTCCCTTTTTAAAGTTTCCAACACAAGTCTCAAATGATGTTCATGTTCAGACTCAGACTTTGAATAAATCAGAATATCATCAATAAACACAATCACAAATTTATCGAGAAAAGGACGACATACCCGATTCATCAAATCCATAAACACGGCAGGAGCATTAGTTAATCCAAACGGCATAACTAAGAACTCATAATGACCATACCTGGTACGAAAAGCAGTCTTAGGAATATCTTCTTCGCGAACTCGTACCTGGTGATAATCTGATCTCAAATCAATCTTAGAAAAATAAGAAGATCCCTGCAGCTGATCAAATAACTCATCAATTCTGGGTAAAGGATACTTATTCTTTACAGTTCTTTTATTCAATTCCCTGTAATCAATACACATTCGAAGGGTACTGTCTTTCTTTTTCACAAATAAAACAGGAGCACCCCAGGGAGAAGAACTAGGCCTGACAAAACCCTTATCTACAATTCTTGAATCTGAGTCATCATTTCACGAATTTCAGAAGGTGCTAATCTGTAAGGAGACTTAGCTACAGGAGAGGAACCAGGAATCAAATCAATCTGATACTCAACTTCCCTAACAGGAGGTAAACCAGGCAACTCATCAGGGAAAACTTCCGGGTATTCAGAAACCACTCGGACATCAAACACTGTTTTCTTTTCTAGCTTGGTATTCACAACATAGGCCAAATAGAACTCACATCCTTTAGCTAAAGATTTTCTAGCTTTCATTACTGAAATTAAAGGAATACTGCCTTTTTCCCGTTCTCCGCGAGCCAATACATATGACTTATCGGAAATTGGGATTTTTATCAACTTTTTGTGACACTCAATATTGGCTTTGTTTTGACTTAGCCAATTCATACCCAATACCACATCAAAACTAGGAATAGGTAATAGAAGAAATGAGACAGGAAAATCATGACCTTCTATTGTAATATTATCACCAGTTACCGAAGTGGTAACAGGAACCAATTTGCCATTTGCTATTTCTACCTCAATAGGGTTCACAATCAACGAGGGAGTCAACTTTAACTTTTCACAGAAATTTACAGATATAAATGAACAGTTGGCTCCAGAATCAAAAAGAACACGTGCTGGTACAGAATTAACAAGAAAAGTACCCGTAATGACGTCATCAGTGACGACAGCTTCATCAACCGTCATCTGAAATGCACGGCTAGCAGTTGGTGGCGGATTTTTCCGCTTTTGGCTCGAAGAAGAGGAACCACCACCCATACCCGATCCCTGTCTCCTGACCTCAGGACAATCACCAGCTCTATGACCCTCCTTATGACAATTCCAGCAAACCGGATTAGGATAAGTACAATCTTTAACTAAATGTCCCAATATCCCACATTTAACGCATCTCAATGTCTGAATAGTACAAGGCCCTGTATGTTTAGACTTGCATCTAGTACAATAAGAACTATCAGAGGTAAAACCACCAAAACCAATCTTCCTACTAGATTGTGCACTCTGCCACTTCTGCTTCCCTCGGCACGAAGAATCACTTTGTGGCCTTTGTTGAAACTTTTCTTTATTCTGTTGTCGTTTAGCCTGAATATCACTATCTACAGAACGTGCCAAATCATAAGCCTGGGGAAGTGTACCTGCTAGTCTCACTGTGGTACGGTACTCAGGAGGTAAAGTCTTCGCAAAACGGTCAATCTTATTTCTATCAGTTGGAACCCACTGCTGCACAAATCTCAACTTCTCAGAAAACTGTCTAATAAGCTCATCAATGGACATCTGGTCAGTCTTCTGTAAATCAAGAAATTCCTGTCTAACACGTTCAAGGTTAAATTCTGAGCAATATTGCTTACAAACCTCATCATGAAAATCTGCCCATCTAATAGTACTAAGCTGTTGTGGAGTCAACGGTGCAGTGATAGAATCCCACCATGACATAGCCTGACCCTTTAGCAACTGTACTGCATACTGTACCTTATCCTCTTCCTCACAATGACAAGCATCAAGTTTTCTCTCAACATCCCTTAACCAGTCTAGGGTAACAATGGGATTAGAACTCCCAGAGTAAGGAGAAGGATTACTGGACATAAATGTCTTCAGAGAACAACCTTTCTTTTGCTGCTGCAACTGTGAAAATGCGGGTATCTGAAAACCAGAAGATCCAAAAGCAGAAAATGGAACAGAAGTCTGAAATCCATAACTCTGAGATTGCTGCTGAGGAATATATGGAACAGATGTAGGAATTCGAAAAGTAGATGTAATAGGTGGAGCAGTACTCTCAATATGCTGATAACCAGAAGTCTGACGTTGAGAATAATCAGTCAACTGCCTTTGCTGTTCTAATACCTGAGCCTCTAATCGCATAATATACTCCTGATCTGTTTCCCCACCAACCGAATGAGAAGTACCTTGATTATCTGGATGCGCATCTGTCTCTGAAGCCTGATTATGGGTAGGGTCTGGTTGCTCGTTCTCAGCCATTCCTGTAATCACAACACATCTCACCGTTTGTTAATTGTTAGTACTAATATACTAACCACTCACAATTTCATAACTAATCCCCATAACTTGAAATGTTGACCATTACCACTGGGTTTGGGATTGAACACATTACCATTGCTCAATTCGCCCAAACCTATGCTCTGATACCAATTTGTAAGGCACCACTTTTTTTTTTTTTTTTTTTTTTTTAAATCGGAAGCGCAAACATATTTATTATATACAATAGATGACATAAAGTCATCTACAAAAAAATCATTATACAATTCATAAGTATTATATGATAATTTACAAACTAGTAAAATGTATCGGGACAATATATATATCAAAATAATATCAGAGTAGCTATGGTCAACCACTTCCAAGCACTCCTTGCCCAGTCCCATTCTAGTCAAAACCTGCAAGGAGTAAACAACGGGATTAGCACGAAGCTAAGTGAATAAACCTGTTTCAACCAGTTTGACTTAGCTCGACATAATTAATTATCAACAATTAACACATAGACTCAACATCACCAAGAGGATCGGTGGTCCTTGTAGCGCCCTCAGACCGCGGTGGCCCACCAAGCAACACTTATAATCACTGCAGGCCATTACAGTGATTTACCGATAACTGTTTGCTACCTTTAACCAACATAAGTTCCATTCACAACACATGTTCACAATTTCTATGTTGGTTAACCTGTAGCATCCCATTCCAACAATTGTTGACCTCCGATACCCCAACTTACTCACAGCAGTATATATATATATATATATATATCACAAAGCAATCAACATTAAACACTAATATGCTTAATCTGTTGTAACTAATACGTCACAACCAAATCACACTGAAGTCCCAAGTTAATTCACCTGTTAACTTTGCTCCAACCACTCAGCTGACTAAATCACTGAGTCTTCGAGTTATCTGTCAATACAATAAAACACTTAAGTTAATAACTCAATTCAACTTATCTACTCACTAAATACAAGTACATATATATTTATGCATACATACAAAAGCACAACAATATTCACATTGATTTTGTCGCAGTTTTAGTACCATACCCGATTGGCTCAATACCTTAGCCGTTCGGCTAAAGACTTTTTACCCGATCGGCTCACCTTGACCCGATCGGCTACACTACTAAATTTTGAAACCTTCGTTCCAACACCAAGTTCTGTTACCATTTTACACTAAACTAGCCGTTCATCTAACTTTACCCGTTCGGCTCATTGATCATACCCGATCGGCTCACCAAGTATAGCCGATCGGCTATGAAGCTCAAACACAGAACCTGCACGAGCTTGATTCTATTTCCTGCACGAGCCCTAACTCGAAATTCTTACTAACACAGCTTCAAACTTAAGTTTTTAACCATTTTACTACTATAATTAAGTCATATAACATTAGCACTTCAACAAGAACAACTTCAATTTCTAGGTTTATAGCAATTTATACAATAGCCTAACTTAACTTAATTCAAGCTTTATATATATAATTAAAGCATTCAAACACTTACAATTTTGAAATAAGAGGAAGATGATGATATGAACTAAAGTCTCTGATCAATCAACAACTTGAATCTTGCAATTTAAGTTTGATTCTTCAAATTTGTGCATAAGGTTTCATAAGGTTGTAAAGGAAATGAAAATCACAGTGAAGAAGATGAAGTCGGGTTATACCCACTTTCATTACTATATCATAGTATAATTATATACCCGTTCTAACTCTATTGTCTGGAACCTAAATACCAATTGCGAGAAAAAGTATTTTATTTTACTGTGACCTATAACTATTTAAAATAGTTAATATTTTACTAGTCACAATAAATCTTTTAACCAAACTTTCTAAGTTATAATCCAAAACATATAAAACACAATATATGTAAATATAACAAATAATAATATGAAAGTAAAGGAAATTACCTAATTACCCTCAGGTCACGAAATGGGTGTTACAGCAGCGCCCCTGGTAGCGGGGTCCAAGGGGCGGCAGCCCCTGGCGGGGTCCAAGGGGCAGAGCCCCTGGCTGGGGTCAAGCTGACAGGTCAGCTTGGAAAATTTTTATTTCTACTATATTGCTTTGGTGAAAAACGCACCTGGACTTGAATTTGGGTGAAATGGGGCATCAAATTTGGGTCTCAAAACTTAGTGTAAAATTAGTTTAAAACCTTCTGTTTATGCGTCACTTATAGCGTCACTTCGGGGCTTAGTAAATCTGAGCATATGCGTCACTTAAGGGAAGTGACGCATGGTAGGGCGTCACTAAGGTAAGTGACGGGTGTAAGTGTCGGGTAGGCGTCACTTAAAGGAGTGACGCATACTTGGGCGTCACTAAAGCAGTGTCGGGTATTTAGTGACGGTAAGGGTCCTAGGCGTCACTAGCAAGTGACGGTTGAAGTGTCGGGAAAAGGGGCTTTATGCGGCACTTAGGCAAAATTAGGGTTTCATGCGTCACTTAAGTGACGCATGAAGTGACGCAATACTGGTCGTCTTTGCGACACTTACGACTGTTTTACGGATTTTTGAGCCAAAACGAGTTTTCCGGCCATATCTTGGCCTGATTCTTTTACCCAACCCTTATAAGGACATTCTAAGCTTATATAAACAACTACTTGCTAAAAATACTCGAAAATCTAAAGGTTTCGGGATTTGTCGGAAAATTACAATTTGTCGAAATGAAATTCCGAAAAGAAGGAAACGTAGATCGTTGCTTCGTGGTTATTTTCTTCCAAACGAGCTTCGAGATTGGAGGTCGTCTTGTGGCGTTATTTCGAGAAGTAAGATGATGGAGTGATGGTGGGTGTTTGTTGTTTTAGAGAGAAAAGAGAGGAAGAGAGAGAAGAGTAAAGTGGAAATGGGGTGGGGAGGTGGTGACCTCACCCCTTTTGGCAGCTTTTTTGTGGGGCCCACCCCATGTGGGTGTGTCCCAAACTTGTTCCTCGCGTTTGCGCTCCGTGCGGTGTTCGTTTTCCCGATCGTTTAACCGTTTAAATAATTATTTCGCGCGTTATACACCCGTTTTAAGGCACGGATAATTACCCAATAGTTTTACTTAAAATATTTTACCAATTACTTTAATAATTGAGTTATAAAGTATAACTTAACATCGTTTGCGCGTTTAACATTCTAATCGCGTAGGCTTTTAATTGTACGATACGAAACATGTATGAATTATCATCTAAATACTATTTTAGATATAATAGCGTTATTAAATAATGTTATCTTATTTAATAATTTTGTTTACCAACGTCCGTATAAAACTGAATCGAATTACATTCGATTTAAATTGCGTGCGATTTAATCAAATCGCAAAAATTGTATATATTCATCAATATAAAATCCGATACATTAATTAGCCTAACACAGAACTAATTACATGTATTAACAGTTGATTAGGCACTAATCACTAGTCCTAATTTGGCGGGTGTTACAAGTTTGAATTATATATCACCACAAATTAATATTGTAATATACATAATTGCATGAACCTAAACTAAAATTGAAACGTTTTACATAATAATAACCGAAAGTAATTGCTTAAATATCAAAAGAAACTAATTATACATCACATTTTTTAGGACTTTTGACTCTTGAATAATTTGGTCCTCACTTGCTTTGCATATTTTTTTTGATACTTCTGGTACAGTTTTGTTATCATCTTCCACCTTTTGTCTAAAAGTTTGTGGTGTTACCTGTACAAGACAAAAGCCGCATACATATCAAACATTAAATTAAATATGAAGAATTATATATATGTAGGTTGATAAAAACGTGTATTATGTACCTCCTCATCAAAAACCACTTAATACTTAGGCCATGCATAAAATCCACCTACTGTATCCTTAGCTTTTTTGAAACCATTGTTTGCAACGTCCAGTATACAAGCTGCATCCACTAACACTTTATCAACGGACATGCTGAAGAAGTCTTTATGGTATCATGTCATACTGAAAAAAACAAGAATTAAATGAAGTCTTAGCATTTATATAATCACATTAGTGTGTATCTGTTGATAAACTGAATTAAAAAAATATATTTTAATAGAATCTTACCTTTGGTTCCCGATCAGCTGCTTTGGGTCATCTATATTAATCCTCTATATGGAATCATATATGGGTTCCCAAGATTGTGGAATGTTTCAAGCCCTCCCATAGCAAATGGCCCTAGTACATTTACTTCCATGGCAGATAAACTCAGATGCAAAACAATCAGAAAATAAAAGCAAGTACCCTGAAAAAATGTTAATGAAAAACTAAGTCGAAAGTACTACACGTCTATAGACTATAACAATTTCATTCTCAACCCTTGTAGATAAGTTTCATGAATGCCGAATCAAAATTACTAAAAGCATAATTTTGCATTTCTTTATCACTATAACTAGAAAATCTATAGGGCTGTGCGATGCAGCCCAGACCACAACAAGTTTACCCACATTAAAACGATATACATAAATGACATTTTCTTAATTTATTTGATAGAAACATATGTTTACATCTCCAAACTTAGGTATCAAATGAACACATTAAGTATGTTGTTCATAGCCAAACTCCATTAAGGTGACATGATGATACACATCGATATCAACTAAAAGAAAGGATTGTCTTACTAAAATGTTTCCCCCTGAGCCAATTTTTGCTAGACGCCCACAAAGCAAGCAAACTGATCTCCTATAGTAGAAAGCAGCTATTTGTTGCATCAGATGTTCTAAAAGAAAACATTTCTACCGATGTTCCCTGCAACTTCTTGATTCCTGCTACACAAAACACGGTTTTTCTCATTAAAGCCATGTTATAACAAGGAAACTAATACTTACATATAGTAATATGAATCACACAAAAGCAACAATATTAGAGCGTTAGTTCGTGTCTTGAATTTCTCCAAAAAAAATGGACCAGTAAGGAATAAATTAAAAGCAGTACCAACGAATAAAGGTAAGACCGCAGAATGAAGTCATAGGAAAGCAATATTTCAATTTAATTCAGATAATATTGGAAAGAAACGTGAACACCCAAAGCAATACATATATTGCTCTATTAAAAAATACACTCTAGACAGCAAAAAAGGGTCACTTGAAGACACTTTTTTTTCTTTACTTTCATAAGCGATTATAACAATTTACCACCGTAAACTGTAATATATTACACACATTTTTATGAATTTAAGAGAATAAGGGGATTGCTGTTTATCAACTTACCCATTTTTATGATTTTCTACTATCAAAATCAACACATGATGAAGATAGGCACAAACTTATCCCTTAATTAAATTCACCAAGAAAACAACATAATTTGATTAATGAGGCTTCCATTATATAACTTCCCACGGGCCTATCTTTTTTTTCTATCAATCAAAATTCCTAAACACAATGTTAAATAAACAATTCAAGACATGATATAAGCTGTAAATTAAACAAGAAACGAACCTTGGTCATCGATTTGGGCGGAAGTTCGGCATCAACATCATTCTTCTGCATTTAAACCCTAGCATAGAAATGAAAAGTTAAGTGATGGTTTTTGAATTGTAAATACAGTAATTATGTTTACAGCCTGTTGGAATTTAGGGAATCTGAATTGTTGTGTAGGCTAGAAATATGAAGATGATTGCAGGAATTAGCAGTACGGAAGAAGAATTGGGTTTTTTTTGTGATTATATCAATAATTTGTTTGATACAAATTGAGAGAATGTTCCAGAGGTAGTGCGGCGGTTTTTGGTTAAAATGAAAGAGATGAAACGGTTTTTACGAAGGGGGTTGATTTTGACACACGCAATTTTGATGGGTTACGCATGTAAAATCACAAAAAGATAAAATCATCTACACTATGCTCTCTGTGTACCAAGTGATAATGCCTGTGGCATTATCATTGACCTTTTAGGGATAATGAAAGGATTTTAGGCGGGTTATGCTTTACTTTGTAAATTAAAATCCCGCCTAAGTATTTTAAGAAAAGAGACCAGTTGCCTAGTTAGAAAAAGGTTTCTATACAATTTTAATATTATGTAATGAATAGTTTTAATTGACAATGTATTTTACATAATATTAGACATTTATTTTTATTAATATTATTTCATATGCATGTCACTACATTTAATTAGACAATTAGTATTGATGATAGTGGCATACTATTGCCTAATATCATGTATTCCATTATTAAACTTAGGATAATGTTATATATTCCAGGATGATGAATTAATTTTATCCTAAGTTTAATAGTGGCATAATACCAATATCACATATTCCATCATTAAACTTATGATAATATCATATTTATATATATACCAAAATGATGAATTAGTTTTATCCTAAGTTTAATAGTAGCATATGTGATATTGGTAATGTCGTATATCATGTATTCCATTATTAAACTTAGGATAATGTCATATATTCCAGGATGATGAATTAATTTTATCCTAAGTTTAATAATAGCATATGTGATATTGGTAATGTCATATATCATGTATTACCTTATTAAACTTATGCTAATGTCCTATATTCCAAAATGATGATTTAATTATTTCCTAATTTTAATAGTGACATATGTGATATTGGTGATGTCGTATATGATGTATTCGATCATTAAACTTAGGATAATGTCATATGTTCCAAAATGATGAATTAATTTTATCCTAAATTTAATATTGGTATATGTGATATTGGTGATGTCGTATATAATGTATTCCATCATAAAACTTAGGATAATGTCCTATGTTCCAAAATGGTGAATTAATTTTATCCTAAATTTAATAGTGGCATATGTGATATTGGTAATGTCGTATATTATGTATTACATTATTAAACTTATGCTAATGTCCTATATTCTAGGATGATAAATTAATTTTATTCTAAGTTTAATAATGACATATGTGATATTGGTAATGTCGTATATCATGTATTCCATCATTAAACTTATGCTAATGTCCTATATTCTAAAATGATGAATTAATTATTTCCTAATTTTAATGGTGGCATATGTGATATGGGTGATGTCGTATATGATGTATTCCATTATTAAACTTAGGATAATGTCCTATGTTCCAGGATGATGAATTAATTTTATCCTAAGTTTAATAATGGCATATGTGATATTGGTAATGTCGTATATCATGTATTATTATATTAAACTTATGCTAATGTCCTATATTCCAAAATAATGAATTAATTATTTTTCAAGTTTAATGGTGGCATATGTGATATTGGTGATGTTGTATATGATGTATTCCGTTATTAAACTTAGGATAATGTCATATGTTCCAAAATGATGAATTAATTTTAACCTAAATTTAATAGTGGCATATGTGATATTGGTAATGTCGTGTATCATGTATTACATTATTAAACTTAGGATAATGTCATATATTACAGGATAATAAATTAATTTTATCCTAAGTTTAATAATGGCATATGTGATAATGGTGATGTCATATATCATATATTCTACTATTAAACTTATGCTAATGTCCTATATTCAAAAGTGATGAATTAATTATATTCTAAGTTTAATAGTGACATATGTGATATTGGTGATGTCGTATATGATATACTTTTAATGACGTTTTGCAATAGTCACGAGCATTTTGTTAATTGATTATTGTAGCTATTTTTTTACGAGGTAATGAAATAAAATTTTGAAGTTTCATAAACAAGATATGTAACATTTGTAAAAGATCATTTAGAGATATTTTTTACGATCTTAATCACTAAAATCTAATCCAAATTGAAACATTAGTAAAACTTGAGTCACTAATTAATGAAATGGATGATTTTTTTGAACTATGTTCCATTTTTTAAAAATAAAATAAAAGCTAATAAAACAAATAAATTTACAACCTAACTTGTATGAACATCGTACACAAAAGTTTGATTTCCATGAAAATATTGAAAATCCTCCAATTCCCTCCTTGCCTGAAATACACAGCCAACCAAATTCTTCAAAACTCCATCCCAATTTTCAAAAGGATATGTGGTTCCCGCTGTGAGATCTCCCTCGTTTACCTCTATATACTTTTTTTTGGCTCGACTGCTGTAATCTCTCCCTTTATTTTATCTTTGCCAATCAACAACACTTGGACGACAGGATCAAAAGTTTGGTTGCCTCAGTTGTCTCCCTTCATTCCATCACTGCTAATCAAAGACTTGCGTTATTTTCAGGTTTAGGAATTTTCTTTCTTATCGAATCATTTAGATCAATCAAAAGGTGTTTATTGTAAGCCCTAATTTGGGATGATATATTAATTTTATTGTGAATACGTATAATCATATATGCATGATTTCAAAATTGCTTGTTGATGATGTTGTTGTTATACAATTGTTAAATTTATTTATAATTTGTGATTGATATAAAAATCTTCCTTGTACTATAGTTGTATTGTATGTCGTGATGCTTGTATTATTACCTAAGAAGTTGTTGGTGACTTTTTTATTATAGATACTGTGTGCTAATGAAGCACAATCTAGAACATTGAGTCACATTAAATTCCACGGTATGCTACTTTACCATGAGATGATTGATTAATTAGGAAGAAGGCAACGAGTTGAGTGTCTAATCGTATTTATTGACTTACTAAAGCACTTGGTCGTCTCTTTTGTTTATTTTAGTTCTTATAAAAGAGTAAACTCCTAAACTCATCTTTCTGGACATACAATTGCATTTATCTATTGTATAATATCTTTCCTTTGTTTCCTTTTAGGAGTTAAAGTGGCTCGTTTAGAATTGCAATTTAATCATCATGGCATTAGTTAATAGATTTCAACTCTAGCTATATCTCCCTTATTCATCCTGGATATTCACATTATAGTCGAATAATCCTTAGGATTATCATTATGTCCCTTTCATAACATACATATGTTACTATATATGTTTCTTATTAGTATGTCATTCGTCCGATTAGATGTTTATATATCTTAGTAGCTATCTCTTAACAGTTGTTATCTTTTGTTATTCTACAGGAGGTTGCCTCAATAGATTGGCCCTAGTTAATAGGTACAAAACTTTGGTCTCTTCAAACATTGCATCACGAGATTGGTCCAAGTTACAAGGTACAAAACATTGATCCCTTCTAAAGTTGTTTCAAATTTCAATCATTCAAGTTAGTTATGATCAGAAGATTAGTTGGAGCCCGAAGTATAAGGGTAACTAACGAAACCTTTGATGGATGTCTAATGTGTCCTAATGCTAATTATATAACACCCCCTAATTATGCGTTTCCTTAGTTCTTCATGCTAATGTTAAAGACTAATTCTAATCTTACATTGATTGTATGCAATTTGGGATCAAAGTGTAAACCCATTGTAATGCATTGAATATATCTACGAAACACTGATACAACACATCTTTGCATTTTTTATAAACTTTTTTCGATAACGTTGCTGATTGATTAACTGTTTGCACATGGATTTGTTATTTCTGCAGGCCTCCTACAAAAAAGTGACCGGGTCTGATAGAATCTACTCGGAACTTGACAACGGTGACTTTTATTTTCCGAGGGACTAGAGAGGATATTCAAACTGGGTTTTCATGGATATATCCATGTGCATCTTGCTGAGGTATATTTTCAACATTGATAGAAAAAAACCAAACATGTATTACAAGCTTCTCATCTAGTAGAGCCGTACTCTTCATTCTTTTGCTGTTATATATGATTATGCTATTCTTTTCCTTAAAATTGTGAACAAAACTTTATTTATGGTTAGTATACTGATAGTATAGGAACTTATTCAATTGTCTAATTGACTCATACTTATGCAGACATGGCTAACCCCAGTTCTTGCTTGTACCGGTAAGCAAAGTCACTTATCTCATGACAATGGCCGATAGAAGAGAGATGAACGATTCATGCTTCCCAATGTGTTGCGACTAAAATTAATACCAATTAACATTGTATAGTGTATAAATTATATCTGTATTATCATACTTATTGATGATCAATAAATCTTTTTAGTAGTAATAGATAGATTTTTTGTTGTTGTAATTTTGTGCATTTATTGCTCATATAGATAGATTTTGCTCTAAATAATAGTCACATGAATATTTCACAATATGAATGTTGTAAATATATTGGTCACATATAATCACCTAAAATGTTGTCATAAACATCATTTAGATACACATTTGTGATATGATGTGGCTTTTATAAAGCCATTTAGTCAAATGATCGTGTTAGAAATTAACGTGACTATAAACATTAGCTTTTGGCAATCTAACACACACTAAACTTTAGACACATATAATAAGTTATGTGATCATATGTACTGGATTTTGGTTACACTGAAATCATGTGTGACACACTCGACTATATGATTTAGTCACATAAACTATTACTTTATGTGACCATATGGTGACATATGATTTAGACATACAAACTAACACTCAATGTGACTAATATAATACACAATGATAATCGTTGTTACCCATTTTGGCTCTAAAGAATAGTCACATAAATATTTCACAACGTGACTGTTGTAAAAACATTTGTCACATATAATCACCTAAAATATGGCCATAAACATCATTTTAGCTACACATTTGTGAAATGGTGTGGCTATTATAAAGCCATATAGTCACATGAACATGCTACAAATTAATGTGACTATACATATTAGCTTTTGACATTATAAAACACACTACACTTTAGACACACATAATAAGTTATATGACCATATGTACCTGCTTTTGGCTACACTACAATCATATGTGACAAACTTGACTACATGATTTAGCCACATAAACAATCACTTCATGTGACCATATAGTGGCATATGATTTAGACACACAAACTAACAGTCAATGTGACTAATATAATACATAATGATAATCATTGTTGCCCATTTTGGCTCTAAAGAATAGCCACATGAATATTTCACAACGTGACTGTTGTGAATATATTCGTCACATATAATCACCTAAAATGTGGCCATAAACATCATTTTAGCTACATATTTGTGAAATGGTGTGGCTATTATAAAGCCATATAGTCACTTGATCGTGCTACAAATTAATGTGACTATACGGATTAGCTTTTCACACTTTAACACACACTGCACTTTAGACACACATACTAATTTATGTAACCATATGTACCTAATTTTGGCTACACTGAAATCATGTGTGACAAAATCGACATCATGATTTAGTCACATCAACAATTACTTCAAGTGTCCATATAGTGGCATTTGGTCACAGTGTTCAAGTGTGTGACTATATAGTGACCATATGTACCTGTTTTTGGCTACACTGAAATTATGTGTGACAAACTCGACTTCATGATTTAGTCACATAAACAATAACTTCATGTGACCATATAGTAGCATTTGGTCACATTGTTCAAGTGTGTGACCATATAGTGGCATTTGCTCACAGTATTCAAGTGTGTGACCATATAGTGACCATATGTACCTGTTTTTGGCTACACTGAAATTATGTATGACAAACTCGACTTCATGATTTAGTCACATAAACAATAACTTCATGTGACCATATAGTGGCATTTGGTCACACTTTTCAAGTGTGTGGCGCAGTTTTATCACATTTTATGTGTATAACGTGACTAATGCTTCGAACTTACCCTTCATTTGTCACGCGTTCCAAATTCATATGTGACTAAATAATCATCAAAAAATAGCAGTTCCCTTTAGCCACATAAATGTTCGATGGTGTGGCAAATACATTTCAGAATGGTCACATGATTGGAGTGCATGTGTGACCAACTAATGACGTGAATTTAATTTTGGTATCTTCAGTCACATAAATATTCTAATGTGTGACGATTTTGATTTCGAGCATGTGTGACCAAAGCCCATTTTTGGCGTAGTGTGGAGATAGGCAAAACTAAATTACTAATCGATTGTTGTTGGTTTGGTTAAATAATGATAAGATGATCAAAGTATGAAAAAAATGGAAGATTAGTTTTGATAGTTCTAAATCAGTATTTAAACCTTATTTGATCATTGGATAATATAATTTATGGTTTGGGCTTGAATGGGGGTCGAGTTGGAATGAAAATTGGTCAAAAACATGTAAGTAAATTGTTCGGTTGTGTCTTGTATTGTACTCTAAGTTTGTGTAATTACTAATATAGGTTGAGAAGGGTAGTTTGGCGTGTTTAGCTGCATTGGAGTACTTGCTTAACAGGGTTAGTCCCATCGTCGTATTTGCATGATTTGTGGAAGGGGTTGTATATGATGGTTTGTTGATGTTGATATTGTTGTTGTCATGTTGAATTGTAATGGTTTGTTGATGTTGATATTGTTGATGCCATATTGATTATGTGTTGCTTTGAGTTAGTACATTAGTACCTTTGTGTGAAGCTTAGGGCACATGCACGATGTAGGAGACCTAAATGTGACGATTATGATGAGAAGATGATGAATTAATTTAATAACTTAAATTACATGAGTTCGTAAAGATATCTCGAATGATGGCCCGAAAGGGTCTGATAGTGGCTTACAGTGAGGGGGCCACATAAGCGACAATGATGGACGAATGATAAATTCTAGACATATTCATTTTCCAGTGATGATTAGGGTGATCGTAGGGTGACTTAGTTACTCCAACCCACCGAAGGAGAGATACACGGAGTTTAGCTACCTATGTATAGTATCGACTCGTGAAATGTGGTATCTTTATGATATCTCAATCCCTAACGATGCCAGTGGATTGTATTTCCCGTACTTTCCACTATGTCGGGATTAGCAGGTTTCCCCCACTTAATCATCTGGGAATCCAAGTTCATCCATTTGGTTCTTGGTTAATTGTGGACTAACCCTACCCAAATTGACAGAAATGATGATAAGACGATAAGATGATGAGACGATAAGATGAGTGTTTAACGATGAGTTCGTAGGCACGGCTTTAGGACTTTTACTTAAGTTCTTGCTATGCTATTTGTTCGTATTGTTGATTAGTTAGTTACTAATGATGTAATATTGCCATTTGTGTGTATTGATGATTCATCTTGATTTGTTGATTATTGTTCACATGTAATGATAGTATTATAGTAATACTTTAGTTAATGATGTTTTCCATTCTTTATATTGTTATATATGCATAACTAGTGTTGAATAATTGAGATAACGTGTGACACCCGGTCAAAAAGTACAATGTTTGCGCCCAATTTAAACTTTAAAATAAGTACTTTGTACGCATCTAAAATTAAACTATTCAAAATTATATATGTATCTATATATATATATAACACAAATCAAGGAACGAGTCCACGAGCCCGAGCCCACAAGTGGGTCGGCCTAGACCCGTGGACCCAACCCAACCCCCTTTTATTCACACTTCTTCCCCACTTTCTCATTTTAATTCACAAAACACATACACATCTCTATCTATCTCTCTTTCTCTCTCTCAAATCGCAGCCCCAAAATCACCCAAAACATCATAAAAAAACGCACCATTTCACGGAGTGGATTCAAGAAGAAACAATCACCATCTCGAGCTCTCCATCTTCATCTTTTTCGTTTTCATTTTTGTGGTATCAGACTTCTAAACTCTTTTAAATTACTTGTAAAGCTTTTATTTACATGCTAGAATGTTTACACAACAAGATTATGTCCAAAAACCGACTTAAAAATGCATTTTTAAAGTTAAGAGTACGATCCGTTCATCGTGCGAATTGAGATCCCAGTTCACAGTTCATCCTGCGAAGCGAACCGAAACTTCAACTCGTGAAGCCAAATTGCGAACCGAGCTGACTTGCGAGTTGACTTGCGAGCCAAACTTTGTCCTGCGAACCCAACTCAGTTCGCAGCCCATCTTGTCTTGCGAGCCCAATCTCAGTTCACATCGCGAACTTAGTTATTTTACCAAAGCAATGTTGTATAAAAAACTCAGTTCGCATCACCACCATTTCAGTCCGCGGCCAACCTTAGTCGACTTTTCCGAATTTAAATTTCAGATGCGTTTTTCACCAAAGCAATGTAGTAGAAATAAAAATTTTTCAAGCTGACCTGGCAGCTCGACCCCAGCCAGGGGCTCCATCTCTTGGACCCCGCCAGGGGTTGCCACCCCTTGGACCCCGCTACCAGGGGTGCTGCCCCCGGACCCCAGTCACCAACGAATCATACACTGTTACATACTTCAAATATTGACTTACACAATTATAATCTCGCGTGTTTAGGACACTAGGAGATTACAGTTTGGGACAATCAGTACATTTTAAGATGACTAGCTCTCACAGGTGAGTTCATAGCCCCACTCTTTCAACTGTTTTACTGTTTTTGGGGTGAGAAGCATGCACAATTACTGTTTTCGAATTATATTGATAAATTTTATAATTCACACTTAACTATATTACTATTACGTAATACAAATCGTGTAATAATTAGGGATTACACTCATTATATTGTTGTAGAACAATATCACTGCTTAACCTAGATAGGTTACAATTGTACACTATCGTATCATTGAAAAACAGTTATCATTACATAACTTGATTAAGTCATACATTGGTCATATTGTCGTGGGACAACACTATTGAATATACTTGAACTAGTTAGACAACGCCTAGACCTTTTTACGGGATTAGTTTTCCTCTTAGGAACTAAGACTGCCTATACACTCCATGATTACTAGAATGGATTTGTAGTTAAGTGAATATTTCCCAGAGACCTCAATATACTTGCTAGGCTGGAGGCTAGGAGTATACTTATGCGCTCCGGGTGATCGGTTTTAGGAATCACTTCCTTCGTTGCGAACCTACCGCTTGGCAGCGATCAGTGGGTTTTAAAATTTATGTTTGCGGGGTTTAAGTATACTAAAGCTATGGGTGAGTACACCGATAGGTATGACCTAGGTTTGTTCTTGAAACTACAACGGGCATAGAATCTAGGCTTTTTGATTATCTTTTGTAAGCTGGTTGATGAACGCTAAAATGTACTAGATTATAGTGTTAATTACCCCTTTGTTCAATAGATTTTTTTATGTATTTATTTTAATACAATACTTATTTTGTTCATATTTGCATATAGGAGTTTATTGAAGCTTGAATTGGAAATGAAGCAGGAAACGAGCTTATGTTGAAGAAAAAAAGTTAAAAACTTGAAGCTTGAAGAAGAGAAGTCGAAATGATGAAAAGTAGGATTTTGACATCCATACGGCGTATGGAAAATCCATACGGCGTATGGATTGAGTGAGCCGGGCTGTCAGTTACGCGGGCTTGGACCGTGGGCTTTTTGCATCCATACGGCGTATGGAAATTCCATACGGCGTATGGATTAATTTGACAGAATGTGAGAAAACCCTCATTTCACTTCATTTTTAGGGTTATCACCCTAGTTTTCTCTCCAGCCGATTTTCAATCATTTCAACCTCATTCCAGGAGCATTTTAACTGATTAAAAGCTTAGAGAATCAAAGGTTTTCGTTGGTTCATTCATTCTTGATGTGTAAAATCTAGTTATAAAATAAACAAAGAAATAATGACACTTAGCTATTACACAACTAAGGTAAGTATACCCTATCGTGTATAGTACAACTACAGTAAGTCCAAGTTCGTTCCACAGGGATTATGTATTTAAGAATTATAATTTAAATGCAATCAATTTAAACAAGTAAGTTTTGTGTGACCGAATTGTCACTTTGCTTAACAACTAATTTAATTAAACTAAGTGGACTCAGGAAGAGTCAAAATTGATTTGTTTAACTTTCAGATAATAAAAATGATACTTGGATTATTTTACTAATGACTTCACAGTATATAGTTAAAACTAGTTTATTTACGTATTAAATGTAAATCTTATTAAGCTAGGATTACTGTCCACTTCTCCTACACCTTAAGCCCATTTTACTAATTATAATTTAATCTAGTGAAAGACATTCACCAAAATTACTAACTTACACATTTTAGTTTAATCGTCTAATTTATTCCTTATCTGCATCCGCAATCAAAGTTCAATTATTCATAGACAAACAATTGATAATGAATACCTAAGTGACAAACATTCGCTATAATCACTTATCCATTCACCAAATAAATTAGAACTATTAATTAAACATGAATACGTAAGGTTCTCGATTAAACGCAATTTAATTCAATATAAACATCACATGATTACACCCCTAATCATTAGCTAATTCATCCAAGCAAGTGTTAGGGTATTTAGCTACTCATATTCAAGCAATAACAATCAAAAGAAATAGTTGAAATCAAAGAAAACATGATTTAAATAAATAAATAATGCAAACCGAGATACTACAATGAGTAGAATCCTTCAAAAAACCCTAAAATATTCGTAACCCAAATTTTAATATGTGAAAAAGTATCTTCCAATTCGTAGGTAGAAGGCTGCTATTAAAATAGCTGCGGGTCAAGATCCATACGGTGTATGGATTAAAGATCCGCCGTATGGATTGTTTTTGCTTTTTCCGTACGCAATCCATCCACCACCATTCACATTTAATCTTGGGCCAATTCTTTGACTTGGACTTCATCTGTTGACCGTATTACACTCTTTTGACTTGACCCACTTGCTTTTGATCTGCTTCCTCGTAAAGCCTTTCTACAAATAAGACATCAATAATCATTTATCATTATTATTTTATTAACTTTATTATTATTATAAGTACTAATTACGTAAGTATTATGATTATTTATTTAATGTTATTATTAATCCTAAATAATTAGTTGGTACAACTCGTAAACTTTAATAAATATTCAATCTAATTATCTTTCGTGCAAACCCATTTAAATCTTCAAACCAAATTATTTGCGTAACTTTCTTCATTTCTTGAACATTTTCTTAACTCAACTCATTTATATACTCATTTACAAATATCAACCAAATCAGTATCTATTATTAAATAAATGCAATATAAATATATTAAAAAATAGTAAATATCATTAATATAAATATAACATTATTCAATGTTATCAAATTATCCCCACACTTAACTTCTACTTGTCCTCAAGTAGACTAAAACTAAACTACTAAATATAACTACACATCACTAATCCAACTATGATTACTTATAAGCATAAAACTAATATTTAAAAATTAAAATACCCAAAATAAAAATCCGTTTCCAGTTTTAAAATTTAAACAATTTAATTAACATGGATAACTATTTTGTACAATAAGATAATAAATTCCTTTGTTATTATTCACGTAATATATAGCTCATCAGCGATTACTAATATTATTGTTAGTATGTATATTACATATGATCCCCACCTATGATATACCCCTAAAATTTAGTCATGCACTTTACTTTATCATTAAAATAAGTATACGAAAATCATTTTTAAGAATCAAACCAGCGGTGACAGGTCTATACCTTAGTATAACAAAGCGACATAGTTTGATTAATTTAGGAATCTTAATTTTAAAGATTTTATATTTCTTTTGCTTATTTTTAAGAATACTAATATGAGATCAGGTCTGTACTTACGCACAACAGAGGAAACAATTAGTAAACCCCCAAATGTTTCCATATAAATATTAAAAATATAAAATAATGCATGCTAAATCTAGGAATTAAGACTTTTTGTCATACATCATAGTGTTTATCACATAGTAATATACAAGTTTAAATTTAGCTTCTTAAAATTCAGAAACTTTCATATAGATTGTCTATCAGTACATCATGTAATGAAACTATACATCATTTATTATTACTTTAAAATTATATGTACAAAAACTTTAAATCCATGTTAAAGTTTAAACTTTAAAAATAAAACAAACTTTTAATAAAACTATTTTAATTAATAAATACTTAGTGTCAAAACTTAAAATAAATCATTTTAAAGAATAGTGATTTTTTTTCCAACAAGATCTAAGGACAAGTAAACTTCTTTTCGACCCCCATCCCCACACTTAAGTTGTACAATGTCCCCATTGTACTAAACATAATAAAATCACAGTGAAAATGAGAGAAAAGAAGTAGAACAGTAAAACTCCACTTAAGTTGTACAATGTCCCCATTGTACAAGTCCAATAGCATGCGCGTACGAGTCCGTGTCAGCCAGCATCATCACACAAGACAAAACCAAAGGAAAACATAACATATAAAACAATTAAATACATAGTTCAAAAATAAAAATAAATCCTAACTCACTTTCGTAGGAATCAAGATTGCATTTAGCATATGCAATAAGCCTTTAAACCCCTCGGTATCCCGAGTGGACGAGTTATAGTCTCGTGAGGGTTTCCAGTGAACACACCCACAAAGTTCAAACCCCTAAATTTATCAGTTCTTAGGGTAAATCACGAGTGCCTCCCACTCTTTTTCAACATCTTTCTCGTGGTACAACTTCAATCGGTGTCCATTCACAATAAACGACCCACCATCCGTCTTAAATAACTCAACATAACCCGATGGATAACCATGTTTTACCGTATAAGGACCGGTCCAATGAGGTTTAAGCTTCGGTTGTTTTAACTTAAATCTAGACTGAAATAAAAGTACCTTATCTCCAGCTTTAACTCTTTCCTCATTTATAACTTTCTATCATGCCAAACCTTAGTTCTCTCATTATACAAATGCGAGTTCTCATATGCTTGCAATCTCAATTCATCTAACTCGTGTAATGCAAGAACCTCTTCTCACCCGCTTCAACCAAATCCAGATTACAATTCTTTAATGCCCAATAAGCTTTATGTTCAACTTCTACCGGCAAATGACACGTCTTACCATAAAGCAACCGGTAAGGTGTTGTCCCAATCGGTGTTTTGTAGGCGGTTCTAAATGCCCACAAAGCATCATCCAACTTTTTCGCCCAAATAGCTCGGTTTTCTTTAACCGTCTTCTCAAGTATTCTCTTCAAAGCTCTATTAGTATTTTCCACTTGACCACTCGTTTGTGGGTGGTAAGAAGTAGAAAATCGATGATTAACCCCATATTTCTTCAAAACCTTCTCTAATTGTTGATTTGCGAAATGGCTCCCACGGTCACTGTAACACCCGCCAAATTAGGGCTAGTCATTTGGTCCTAATCATTTTGTAATACGTGTAATTAGTGCGATATTAGGCTAATTAATGTATCAATATATATATATTATTGAATATATAAAAGTATTCGATTTGATTAAATCGTACAAGTTTCAAATCGAATGCAATCCGATTCAATTAATACGGACGTTGGTGAACAATTTTATTAAATAATATAACATGATTTAGTAACTCTATTTTATCCAAAATATTATTTAGATAATATTTCGATTCAAATTCGTATCGTACAAACAACAAGTACGCGATTAAAATGATAAACTCGCAAACAAAACGAAACAAGTCAAGTTATATTTTATAACTCAATTATTAAGTATTTGATGAAATACTTCAATTAAAATATCGAATAAATATTCGTATTTCAAAACCTATAATTAAATGTACGAAAAATTATTTAAACGACCGGGAAAATGAACACCGCACGAAGCACAAACACGTAAGAAACAAAAACTTGGTGAAGCCCATACGGTGGACCCCACCAAGCCGGCCCAAAGGAGAAAGAAAGGGGGAAAACCCCACCTCCTTTTCTCATTTTCATCATCATCATCCTCTCACTTCTCTCTCTTTCTTCCATTTTCTTTCAAAATCACCACCACCCTACAACCATCTAAATCCACCAAAAACCACCACTAAACGACCTTAAATCTCGGAGTGTATCTGGAGAAAAAGAACCACCGCGTCACGATCTACGTTTCCATCCTTTCGAAATTCTTCAGCGCAAAGTGTGTAAGTTCCCGACAAATCCCGAAACACTCCGATTTCCATTATTTTCACTAGTTTGTTGTTTGTAATAGCTTGAAATGTCCATCTAAGGGTTGGGAAGAAGAATTGGACCAAACGAAAACCGGAAAACTCATTTTTAGCTCAAAATCCATCGAACAGACATATGTGTCGCATAGGCCAGACCAGTATAGCATCACTTCGTGCGTCACTTAAGTGCTGCATTAAGTGACGCATAAAACCCTAAATTTGCGTAACTTGCCTAAGTGCCGAATTGTCGCACCCCCAAAATCGGTAATTATTGTTAACGAGTATTTAGCGGAAGCATTAGATCGAATGGGGGCGCAGACGTAATTGTAGGACAATCATGCATATCAGAGCATGAGGTTATCGCAGAACATACATATATTAAGATGCCAAAGTTATAAGTTTACAAAAGCTTACGATTCATAGAATTGTATAAGTAGAGAAGTATTTAAAGTTATACAAAATAGGATTTCGTAAATATGACCAAAACATATTTAGTTATACAAAAGAAATCCTAGATCTTCAAAAGCGGCATCTTAAATTCACCGTGGGTCGCCTAGTATCCAAAATGCATGCGGCTTACATAAGCAGCTAATTCCCTAAAAAACATAGTAAAATGTCAACAATAATGTTGAGTGAATTCACAGGTTTTATATCGTTTACTATAGTAAGTTTGTTTTGTAAATCGTAATTCGTTGGAAAAGTCATCCAATAATTTCGCTGTTCTATATTAGTTGTTAAAAATAGTAGTCAGGTTTTGACTAAAACATTTTCGTAATGTAAACCTATTAAAATCGTATACGTGTGGAAAAATGCTCCAGTGTATAAATAGTTCTTATATATCGTTTTGTTGGGGGTTTCCCAAAGTATAGTTAGATATTTGTTGGGGGTTTCCCAAGGTGTATAGTTCAATAATCGTTGGGGGTTTCCCAAAAGTATAGTTCGTTAATCGTTTTCGTATAACCAACAATTCCATAAAGTTTAACATTCGTGGGAGAGCATGGACGGGAATCCCTCGAAGGTTAGCTAGACCTTACGAGTTAAAGCACTACCTAATTCCATAATCAAAAAACGACCAATAAATAGTTGTTGCCTCTAGGACTAATTGAATATATGCTCCGCTCTTTGTTGAAGGGACATCACTCCGATAGTACTATCCGTATATTCTGTGTCTAGTGTCATCTAGCTAATGGTTATGGTCTGTAGCCACGAGGACTTCATGCACTACAGAGTTGTAAAACTAGATACGTACCAAGATGCGTGGTCATGTTCCCAAAAGTTATAAGTCAAAGTCATTACGTAAGCAGTTCAAGTTTCATAATCGATTAGTTTGTAATAGCAATAATACATTCCTAACAATTCGTACAAAAACTAAAAGCAGTTATAAATTGTTGTTACGTATAGTAGTTAAAAACAGTTCTATGTTTTCCACCCCAATTTGAAAAGCAGTAAAACAAGTAAAAGTGGGGCTGTGAACTCACCTCGTGAGCTCGGTATGTGCGAGTGCTAGCAAAGCCTAAGCCCAAGTGTACTGTAGTCGGTAATCTCTTAACGCCCTAAACGTGTGAGATAAGTGTGTAAATAGTTGGTACACTGCCAAAACATGTCACTTGTTCACTCGATGAAAGATCGTTTGGTGTTTGTAGTTTGTACATTATGTTGGTGATGGTTTTGTAATAATAATTCTGTAGATTATTATCATTATGTTCATATTGTGGTATACTTTGTAAAAGTATACGTATATAGAGTGTGCAAGTTATATCGTGTGTATATATATAGTTATTTGTTGTATATATGTATATAGTTTACGTTTGAGTAAATATATATATGGTTTTCATTTTCATTTTAAGAGTAATTATAAAAGTATCATTTTTCGTAAATGTTACAAATCTTGTTTTTGTTCGAGTTCCATATTAGAATACTTAAAACATTTGTTTCGAGCCAAAATCCAACGTATTATATTTTGGTTCACGTTTTTCGTACCGAGGCTAGTTTTCGGTTGACTTGGTCAAACATGTTCGGTTCCGACCCAAAACTTTTAGGAACACCTTAAATATGTTTATAGTGCTCGAAAAAATTTCCGTTGCGTTTTATAATTGACTCGAAAATGTCGTTATTTAAAATTTGCCAAAACAGCCCCGATTAGGTGTTTTCGAGATTTTTCGCTTATTTCGGGGCTCGTTTTCGTGAGTTAAAATTCATCGAACGAATCCGAAAATTTTACACACAATGTTCCCACATATATCACCTACTTCCAGTATTGTTTTCGTGATTTTTAGATGTCTATATTTACCACAATAAATTCGCAAACATCAAGTGATCTAAAACCCGGCTACATGTGACCTTCCCATACAAATCGAGCCATAACTAATTTTCTGGGCATTTCTAGACAAAATGTTCAACATGAAAGTTGTTCCTAATGCAATTTCCAAGCTTTTCCAAGTTGTCTCATGTCCTAATTCCACCCACACGATTTTATATAATTCCTTGAAGTAAACTGAAAATTTGGACAGATTTGAACATCTTTAACAACCTTAAGTTTTGGTAAGTTTTTAGTAGGTTTAATCTAGTGATCTTTCATATTGTGAACAATAACATGTTTATAAACAACAAGCATGAAAGATTAGTGGTAGATGGGTAAGCCTTACAAGCTTTTATAGATGAAGAATGAAGAGGATGAAGTGAATGATCTTTTGAACCTAGCTCCTCCTTTTTCCTTGCTAGTAGATGTTGAAGATGATGGTGATGTTAAAGTGGTTGTTGTTGCTGTGAGTTTTGAAGAAGGAAAGGAAGAAAAAGAGTGAGTGGTAAAGTTGGTGAGTGATTGAGATGAAAATAAAATAAGTTTTGTGTGTTTAGGTGTATAAGATCAAAAAAACAAAACAATGAGGTATGGGGTATGGGGGGGACGGTTTGGGAAGTCAAAAAAGGGTATGGGTTGGTTTAAATTCTTGTCCCCAAATTATTGTATAATACGCCGTGCCCATTTACCCGATCGTTAAATATTTGAATGTATTTTATTCGGTTTAGTTTATTTACGTTATACTGCGATAAAATATTTCGAAGTATTATTACAAATACTTAATATTAAGTTTCAAAAATAATATTTTTGACTAGTTTGGATGACGGGTTTATTTTATATCACCAACGTACATATTGTTTTCGTCGGACTCGCTCCAAATGTCGCGCACGTAATTATTAATAATTACAAATAAAGTAATAATTAACGTATTAAATTGTTGGGCTTTGCTAGACTTATCTCATTAAAATAGTTTGTGAATTCACTAGTCATGGAATTAGGCTTAATAATGCATGTGTTTAACGTCTGTAATTGTATCCAAAATTACGGGGTGTCACATTCTCCCCCTGTTAGAAAAATCTTGTCCCGAGATTTAAGTCATGTCAAAGCGTCTAACGCGGGTGCTTCTAACGAGATGTGATGTCATCATTGTATCGCTTTAGGTTGTCGTAAAGGTTCTAATATCTTAAGTATACTCGAAGTATAGTCCTTATATGTTCAGCAGTAGTATGCATTCTGTAGGTGTTATGTTCAAGAAGTCATTTGAATTATAAAATGTTAAAGTGAAGTAGTAGTTTACTAGAGCGTACCAATGTTAGCGTAGGGGTCTGGTTGAGCCTCTTGTTCTCCAATGAAGTAAGCGCGTCCGCGAGCACTCTGGTTGTTGGCGTTCTGATTGTTGTTATTTTGGGCGTTACGGTTGTTGTTATTGTTGTTGCGGTTGTTGTTGTTGTGATTTTTGAGCCTTGGGCACTGGTTTCGGTAGTGATTCGGGTCACCACACTCGAAATACCCACTGTTTTGGCGTACAGCATTGGCTTGATTGGGAGGGTTGGTCCTGTAGAATTGTGTTCGATGTCCCCACTGTTCACAGTTACCACAGAGGGTACATTCTCCACCATGATGCCTTCCACATTTCTCACATAGTGGTTTGTTTCCCAGATAGGGTCTTGGTCCAGTCGTGGTAGTAGCAACGTACACTATGGAGTTCCCCAAATGCTTCTTGCTTGGTTGATCCTGCCGATCGTTTTCACCACTGTTCCACTTGCGTTTCTCCTTTCCAGAGTTATCAGCATCAGTTTTGTTCGGTGTATCTTTTCCTGTCACAGCTGCCTTTATCAGAGTTCCCATCCTAACTGCATCATCTGTCAAACTTTGTGCTAGATCTACAGCGCTTCTGAAGGTAGTTGGCTTGGAAGACATTACCAGACTTCGGATTTGTGGTGCTAATCCCCAGTTGTATCGCTCGATGAATTTGTATTCAGGTGTCACCATGTGAGGGACTAGTCGTGCGAGTTCCTGAAACCTCATCGTATAACCAGTGATGTCAAAACCTATCATCTTGATGTCCCAGAGCTCTGTCTCAATCTTCTGGAGCTCACTGCGGGGACATAATTCTTCTATTATCATCCTTTTCAAATCTTCCCACGAGATGGCGTAAGCATTCGTTCGGCCGAAGGTTTGAACTTGAGCATTCCACCAGGTCAATGCTTTGTCAGCTAGTGTGCATGTGGCATACTTTACCATGCATTCGGGTGCACAGTCGCTGATGTCAAGCACTGACTCCATCTTCTCGATCCAGTGGACAATGCTAATAGCTCCATCGGTTCCATTGAAGGTACTAGGGTTGCAAGATAGAAAAGTTTTGTATGAACACCCTCGTTGGGTATTCACATGTGTCTCACCGTTGACAGGGGTTGTTCCGCTGTTGTTTACCACAATATCATGAAGGCGACTTGCCTCATACTGGGCAATAGCTTCAGCTACTCGTCGTTCGATGATTTGTTCAGTGGTTTCCTCAACAGGAGGTGTGGTTGCTCGTTGACTGTTTCGGGTCTTCCTTTGTTTTGGTGGCATGATTGCATTCTGCGATGAATAAGATGCAGAAATTAATGCCACTGTAAAGAATGTGAAGAATGAAGTTTCGCATACTTCTGTTATCGAGCAATAAGAAGAAATAACGATATCACCATCACGTATCTTATGACTATGAAGCGCCCATACGTACTTAATATGGTATAACCACGTTGGCCAGGCGTCATTATACGATGCTAAATACATATGTCTTTTCATCATCATTCAATACGATCAGGTTCACATGAATTCAAGGTAAGAATGAACGATTTGAGCATAGTATGGTTCCAAGAGTACAAAGTATAATCAACCATACCATAGAACAATTGAAGTAAGTGTACGATAATATCGGTCAGCTGGTTCACATATATCGATGTGTTAGTGTTATAATGTATCAAGTTAGACGTATGTAAGTGTATGTGTATGCATGAGTGTCCTAGCCACGGCTATAGTCTAGGTCTCTAAGGTCTTAGGTCACTTAAAGACTTCTAGTTCGCTATAACCAATGGCTCTGATACCAAACTGTCGCACCCCCAAAATCGGTAATTATTGTTAACGAGTATTTAGCGGAAGCATTAGATCGAATGGGGGCGCAATGGGGGTGCAGACGTAATTGTAGGACAATCATGCATATCAGAGCATGAGGTTATCGCAGAACCTACATATATTAAGATGCCAAAGTTATAAGTTTACAAAAGCTTACGATTCATAGAATCGTATAAGTAGAGAAGTATTTAAAGTTATACAAAATAGGATTTCGTAAATATGACCAAAACATATTTAGTTATACAAAAGAAATCCTAGATCTTCAAAAGTGGCATCTTAAATTCACCGTGGGTCGCCTAGTATCCAAAATGCATGTGGCTTACATGAGCAGCTAATTCCCTGAAAAACATAGTAAAATATCAACAATAATGTTGAGTGAATTCACAGGTTTTATATCGTTTACTATAGTAAGTTTGTTTTGTAAATCGTAATTCGTTGGAAAAGTCATCCAATAATTTCGCTGTTCTATATTAGTTGTTAAAAATAGTAGTCAGGTTTTGACTAAAACATTTTCGTAATGTAAACCTATTAAAATCGTATACGTGTGGAAAAATGCTCCAGTGTATAAATAGTTCTTATATATCGTTTTGTTGGGGGTTTCCCAAAGTATAGTTAGATATTCGTTGGGGGTTTCCCAAGGTGTATAGTTCAATAATCGTTGGGGGTTTCCCAAAAGTATAGTTCGTTAATCGTTTTCGTATAACCAACAATTCCATAAAGTTTAACATTCGTGGGAGAGCATGGACGGGAATCCCTCGAAGGTTAGCTAGACCTTACGAGTTAAAGCACTACCTAATTCCATAATCAAAAAACGACCAATAAATAGTTGTTGCCTCTAGGACTAATTGAATATATGCTCCGCTCTTTGTTGAAGGGACATCACTCCGATAGTACTATCCGTATATTCTGTGTCTAGTGTCATCTAGCTAATGGTTATGGTCTGTAGCCACGAGGACTTCATGCACTACAGAGTTGTAAAACTAGATACGTACCAAGATGCGTGGTCATGTTCCCAAAAGTTATAAGTCAAAGTCATTACGTAAGCAGTTCAAGTTTCATAATCGATTAGTTTGTAATAGCAATAATACATTCCTAACAATTCGTACAAAAACTAAAAGCAGTTATAAATTGTTGTTACGTATAGTAGTTAAAAACAGTTCTATGTTTTCCACCCCAATTTGAAAAGCAGTAAAACAAGTAAAAGTGGGGCTGTGAACTCACCTCGTGAGCTCGGTATGTGCGAGTGCTAGCAAAGCCTAAGCCCAAGTGTACTGTAGTCGGTAATCTCTTAACGCCCTAAACGTGTGAGATAAGTGTGTAAATAGTTGGTACACTGCCAAAACATGTCACTTGTTCACTCGATGAAAGATCGTTGGTGTTTGTAGTTTGTACATTTTGTTGGTGATGGTTTTGTAATAATAATTCTGTAGATTATTATCGTTATGTTCATATTGTGGTATACTTTGTAAAAGTATACGTATATAGAGTGTGCAAGTTATATCGTGTGTATATATATAGTTATTTGTTGTATATATGTATATAGTTTACGTTTGAGTAAATATATATATGGTTTTCATTTTCATTTTAAGAGTAATTATAAAAGTATCATTTTTCGTAAATGTTACAAATCTTGTTTTTGTTCGAGTTCCATATTAGAATACTTAAAACATTTGTTTCGAGCCAAAATCCAACGTATTATATTTTGGTTCACGTTTTTCGTACCGAGGCTAGTTTTCGGTTGACTTGGTCAAACATGTTCGGTTCCGACCCAAAACTTTTAGGAACACCTTAAATATGTTTATAGTGCTCGAAAAAATTTCCGTTGCGTTTTATAATTGACTCGAAAATGTCGTTATTTAAAATTTGCCAAAACAGCCCCGATTAGGTGTTTTCGAGATTTTTCGCTTATTTCGGGGCTCGTTTTCGTGAGTTAAAATTCATCGAACGAATCCGAAAATTTTACACACAATGTTCCCACATATATCACCTACTTCCAGTATTGTTTTCGTGATTTTTAGATGTCTATATTTACCACAATAAATTCGCAAACATCAAGTGATCTAAAACCCGGCTACATGTGACCTTCCCATACAAATCGATCCATAACTAATTTTCTGAGCATTTCTAGACAAAATGTTCAACACGAAAGTTGTTCCTAATGCAATTTCCAAGCTTTCCCAAGTTGTCTCATGTCCTAATTCCACCCACACGATTTTATATAATTCCTTGAAGTAAACTGAAAATTTGGACAGATTTGAACATCTTTAACAACCTTAAGTTTTGGTAAGTTTTTAGTAGGTTTAATCTAGTGATCTTTCATATTATGAACAATAACATGTTTATAAACAACAAGCATGAAAGATTAGTGGTAGATGGGTAAGCCTTACAAGCTTTTATAGATGAAGAATGAAGAGGATGAAGTGAGTGATCTTTTGAACCTAGTTCCTCCTTTTTCCTTGCTAGTAGATGTTGAAGATGATGGTGATGTTAAAGTGGTTGTTGTTGCCGTGAGTTTTGAAGAAGGAACGGAAGAAAAAGAGTGAGTGGTAAAGTTGGTGAGTGATTGAGATGAAAATGAAATAAGTTTTGTGTGTTTAGGTGTATAAGATCAAAAAAAAAAAAAAAAACAATGAGGTATGGGGTATGGGGGGGACGGTTTGGGAAGTCAAAAAAGGGTATGGGTTGGTTTAAATTCTTGTCCCCAAATTATTGTATAATACCCCGTGCCCATTTACCCGATCGTTAAATATTTGAACGTATTTTATTCGGTTTAGTTTATTTACGTTATGCTGCGATAAAATATTTCGAAGTATTATTACAAATACTTAATATTAAGTTTCAAAAATAATATTTTTGACTAGTTTGGATGACGGGTTTATTTTATATCACCAACGTACATATTGTTTTCGTCGGACTTGCTCCAAATGTCGCGCACGTAATTATTAATAATTAAAAATAAAGTAATACTTAACGTATTAAATTGTTGGGCTTTGCTAGACTTATCTCATTAAAATAGTTTGTGAATTCACTAGTCATGGAATTAGGCTTAATAATGCATGTGTTTAACGTTTGTAATTGTATCCAAAATTACGGGGTGTCACACGAATAAAACCCTTTTTCCCGACACTTACATCCGTCACTTGTCCAGTGACGCCTAACACTACTAGCGACACTTCTATCGTCACTTGCCTAAGTGACGCCTATAACCTAAATCTGATTTGTACCGTCAGTTGCCTAGTGAGGCTTAACACCTTTACCCGACACTCACACCCGACACTTGCTTAAGTGTCGCATCTCATGCGTCACTTCCTCAAGTGATGCTAGTACCCCATAATTTCTCATTTTTTGCGTCACTTCCTGAGTGTCGCATAGACCCTAAGTGTCGCTATAAGTGTCGCATGAAACAGAACCAAGAAAACACATATTTTTACTAAGTGTCGAGACCTAAAATTTTACCACTTGATTTCACCCAAACTCAAGTTCAGATGCGTTTTTCACCAAAGCAATATAGTAGAAATAAAAATTTTTTGAGCTAACTTGGCACCTCGACCCTAACCAGGGACCAGCCCCTTGGACCCCGCCAGGGGTTGCCATCCCTGGGACCCCGCTAACCAGGGGCGCTGCCCCTGGACCCCCGTCACCTAAAGTTTGTAAATACTTTTTAAGTATAACACTTCGACATAATAATAATATTATTGCAAATAATCACCAACGGGCTGTACACGTTTTCAAAACTCAAACTTATCAATCAAATCAAATCATTGGACATTACTAGTTGGATGAACAACTAGCATAGGTTATCTTTTAAGATACCTACTTATTTTATTTAACCTTGCGCGTTATAAGCGCCCGACAAGTTACAGTCTTCGGACACCACGTATTATTACATCATATTGCTTCGTTGCAAACCTCCAGACTTAGGTGAGTCTCATAGCCCTGACTTTTTACTGTTTTTACTCCCGGGGTGGGAATACATGCTCTAACGGTTTAACACATGAACACGAGTACAAAACTCGCTATATTCTGCATGAGCTATTTTGTAATCACTTTTAAGTCCTCTACGATCATAGTTCTGGTAATACTTTATGTAGCGCGAATGTTAGTGTATGGTACCATATAGGACTGACCATCCTCGTCCTGGTCAGCAAGCACTGACTGGTTAAACGGACGCATTAACTTTTGTTCATACGAGTGTGGATTAGACACTCGCTCAGAGGCACCCACGATCAGTCACTTTATTGTGATCCTGACACCCACGTTAAGCGCACACTATGACCTCATGGCAGACATATACATCATTTGATTCATTTCAAAAGGTTATCATTAAATCTTGTGGTTCAGACTTACATAATTATTATGCAAACCTGTGAGCTCACCAGCGTCAGCTGACCTTTTTAGCATGTGTTCTCAGGTACCCAATAGCAGTAGGACATAGCTCGAGTCAGCATACACATCAGGAGATTATTTTGCATTACTACATTTTGTAACTAAGTTATGCCGATTAATCTCTAAACATTGTAATTACTGGGCTTTTGTAAACATTTATACATTGTAAAACCTTATATTATCAATGTATCTGTAAAACGACGCATATAGAGTCATTCATTATGTGCATTGTGTGTTTTGATTATTGATTAGTAGCACCCCAAAGCTTGCTTCTGCTAAACAGTAAATTTGGGGGTGTTACAGTCACTAATCAAAGCTTTAGGGATTCAAACTGACAAAACATACTTTTCAGAAAATCAATCACAACCCGGGCATCATTCTTTGATAAAGCCCTTGCCTCCGCCCATTTGGACACATAATCCACCGCAACCAGTATATGTACTCACATTTATGAGATGGTGGAAACGGACCTATAAAGTCTATGCCCCATATGTCAAATACCTCACAAACTTGGATGCTTTGTTGAGGCATTTCATATGTTTTGTAGATGTTGCTTGTACGTTGGCATGCATCACAAGTCTGACAAAGTGTTTGTGCCTCCTTAAATATGGTGGGCCAATAGAAACCCGCATCAAATACCTTTTTACCCGTAACCGAAGGTCCATAGTGCCCACCGGTTGGTCCATGGTGGCACTCATCCAAAATTCTTCTCGTTTCAGCTCCATAAACACATCTACGAATCATCCCATCAGCACAAACCCGAAATAGATATGGGTCCTCCCAGAAGTATTACTTCATGTCTGAGAAAAACTTGCTTTTCTGCTGATGAGTCATTCCTTTCCTCAGAACACCTGCAACCAAATAATTTGTAAAGTCCGCGTACCAAGGTGCTTCATCCTCATTCTCCACATCGTCACCAACCTGCAAAAGAAATTCCTCGGGAAAGGAATCATCAATGTCAGTATCGCCTGGCTTGTCTAGGTTTGGATTTTCCAACCTTGACAAGTGACCGACAGCAAGGTTCTCGGCCCCCTTTTTATCTTTTATCTCAATGTCAAATTCTTGCAATAAAAGAATCCAACGAATGAGACGTGGTTTGGCCTCCTGTTTTCTAAACAAATACTTAAGGTCCGAGTGGTCAGTGAACACAACAGTTTTTGATAATACCAAATAAGGCCTAAACTTATCAAAAGCAAACACAACAGCTAAAAGCTCTTTTTCAGTGGTGGTATAATTTTGTTGAGCTCCATTAAGTGTTTTACTAGCAAAGTAGATTGACCAAAAATGATTACCCTCTCGCTGTCCTAAAACTGCACCTAAGGCAAAGTCACTAGCATCACACATTAACTCGAATGGTTGTGACCAATCGGGCGAAACCATAATGGGTGCATTAGTCAAACGATCCTTTAAAGTCTCAAATGCCTTAACACACTCATCATCAAACACAAAGGTGACATCTTTCTCAAGCAATTTAGTCATGGGTCTAGTGATCTTAGAAAAGTCTTTGATAAACCTACGATAAAAACCCGCATGACCCAAGAAACTTCTAACCCCTTTAACATTTGCTGGTGGAGGTAACGTGGCGATGACATCAATCTTCACCTTGTCAACCTCAATCCCCACACTTGACACTTTGTGGCCCAAAACAATACCCTCCTTAACCATAAAGTGGCACTTTTCCCAATTAAGAACTAAATGTGTCTTCTCACATCTTTCAAGCATCTTGTCTAAGTTAGACAAGCATGATTCGAATGAATTCCCAAAAACAGAAAAATCATCCATGAAAACCTCCATGGAAGTCTCAATCATGTCCTGAAAGATAGCAATCATACACCTTTGAAAGGTGGTTGGGGCATTACAAAGCCCGAAAGGCATTCTCCTATATGCATAAGTGCCAAAAGGACATGTGAAAGTCGTTTTGTCTTGATCTTTAGGGTCTATAGGGATTTGGAAGTATCCTCAAAACCCGTCAAGTAAACAAAAGAACTCGTTTCCGGCTAGTCTCTCTAACATTTGGTCAATAAAAGGTAAAGGGAAATGGTCTTTTCGGGTAGCATCATTAAGTCTCCTATAATCAATACAAACACGCCACCCCGTAACAGTCCTGGTGGGAACCAATTCATTTCATTCATTCATCATAACAGTCATTCCCCCCTTTTTGGGCACGCAATGGACTGGGCTAACCCAAGGGCTATCAGAAATGGGGTAAATTATACCCGCATCAAGCAATTTGACTACCTCCTTCTTAACGACATCCTTCATATTTGGGTTAAGCCTCTGTTGTCTTTGAACAATGGGTTTTGCCTCATCTAAAGATTTATTTTTTGTTTACAAAATGATGGGCTTATCCCAGGTATGTCGGATGTACGCCAAGCAAAGGCGCCCTTGTGAGCTTTCAACACCTCAAGTAACATGCATTTTTCAGAATTAACAAGTTTAGAGGAAATTAGAACCGGTAATAGATTTTCCTCCTCCAGAAATGCATACTCCAAATGACTTGGGAGTGTTTTCAATTCCATGTCTCTCGGTGGATCCTCCAACGAAGTCTTGATCCTCAACCGATCATCATCCTTAAGCTCTTCAAAACCCTCATCCACTAGTTGCTCTTCCACATCATCATCATCAGCTTCCATAGTTGCAAGCAACTCCTCCTCAGTCATCCGTTCCTCTACTGACTCCACAAGCTCAACTAGTTCATCTTCCAATCCGAGTAATTTTTGCAATTCCTCATCCATTGCTTCATCTATAACATCAATACTGAAACAGGTATCGTCAGTAGAATAAGGATGCTTCATGGCTTTATCAACCGTGAAAGCAATCCTCTCCTGGCCCACTCCTAAGGTCAACTGCTTATTTTTAACATGAATAATTGCATCAGCAGTATGTAAAAATGGACTTCCTAGAATAAGTTGGACTTTGCTATCTTCCTCCATTTCGAGGATCACAAAATCCACAAGAAAAGTAAATTTACCAACCTCTATCAACATGTTCTCTACAATCCCTACCGGATATTGGAATGATCTATCGGCCAGTCTTATACTCATTTGTGTGGGCTTAAGGGATCCTAAAGACAATTTCGCATAAAGGGAGTAAGGCATTAAGTTTATACTAGCCCCTAAATCGGCTAGGGCATCACAAGTCATAAACTTCCCTAAAGTACATGAAATAATAAAACTCCCCGGGTCACCCAATTTGGGTGGAATCTGATTCTAAACGATAGCATAGCACTCATCATTCAGAAATGTAGCCGATGCCTCCGATAGCTTATCCTTGTTGCTCACCAAGTCTTTGATAAACTTGGCATAATTCGGCATCCCGGCTAAAACATCAACCAAGGGCACATTGATCTGAATGCCCTTGATCATATCAACAAACTTCCCGTACTGGGCCGCTATCTTCTCCTTCCTCAAACGTTGAGGATAGGGGATCTTATTTTATAAGCCTTTACCACCGGTCGTGTAACCGAAGGTATAGGTGAAACCGGAATAGATGTGGGTTGTGCGGCCTCCTGTTCTTCTTCTTCTTCTTCAACCTCCAGCTCATCAGTATCCTGCAAAATAGAGTTAGAAACCTTGGCCTTTTTGGCCGGAAGAGGCGGTAGCTCTTTTCCGCTACGAGTGCTAATGGCATTTGCATGCTCATTACGGGCAGGTGGTGGCTGATATGGCTTTGGGCCACTGCTAGAAGATGTTTGTCTCGGGTTCTGTTGGGAGTTACTCGGCAGACCACCGGCTGGTTTACTACTTTGTCTCTCAGACAACCGATCCATTTTCCTTTCCAAATCTTGAATCGATGCCTACTGATTTTTCTGACTTTGCTCCATACTTAACCTAAGATTTGTCATCTGAGTTTTCAACCTCTCAGTACAAGTATCATGTTTGGAAATAAATTCCTTCATCATCTTTTCCATTGGTGACTCTGTGGCTTCCTGTGGCTGAACTGATGGTGCCACACTGTCTCTTTGGTATTGGTTATGATAATTCTGACCCTGTCGAGAGAATCTGTTGCCTTGATAATTACCCTGATTTCGATTCTGATAACCACCTCGCTAATAATTATTTCCACTGTGATAGTTACTTTGCTGCATGTAGTTAACATCTTCATCCGCTATCATCATAGGTCATCTTTGGTGGCATGATTACCACCACAGTTACCACAACCCTCACGAAGCTCCTTTATTTCTCCCTTGAGAGTCTTGAACTGATCATCAAACTTGGTAGACATAGCTTTAAGCTCTTTCATCATTTCAGAAGTGTCAGAATTGTTACCACTTCCACTTCCTTCAGCAAAAGCAACGGTTTTTCGGGCTGGTTTACCCTTATTATCCTTTGCCCAATTCAGACTTTGGAGAACCCGATCTTCTAGTACCTTCCATGCCTCATTTGGAGTCTTATACATAAACAATCCTCCTCCAGAAGCATCAAGAACAGAGGCCGATGGAATATCAAGACCATTGTAAAAGAGTTCAATGATTTCGGCTTTTGATAAACCATGGCCGTGACAGTTTCTCAACAACTCTTTCATCCTTGACCACGCTTCCACAAAAGTCTCACCCTCGAGTTGCTTAAATGCTCGGATCTCGTTCAACAACCTTTCCGCTAAAGCTGGAGGAAAATATCGGTTAACAAAAGCCTCCCTCATTTGGTCCCAAGTTTGGATGGTTCGAGCTCTTGGTACCAAATTTTTGCTTCCCCGCATAAAGACTTGGGGAAAGTCCTTAGTCTGACGGATTCTTCCGTGTTTTCACCATACTTAAAATATTCCCCTATTTCCAAGAAATCATTAATATGCTTGTGCGGATCGGCCCGCACTCTTCCATCGAATATTACCCTATTTCCAAGTAATCATTTGCTGAGTATCTTTGAGCATCAGCAAATGATTACCCTTTAATGAAAAATTATTATTGATTGGTGGCTTTCGAATTGTTGATGTCGGTGTAGGAGCAACGGTCCTAGTCCGATTAAACATGGTTGTGTCATTCTTGTCAGCCATTGGTTCTTCCTTTTCCTTTTCCGAATGAACTTTCTTTTCGTACTTTGATTCAAGCTCTTCTTCAAAAACTTCCTCAATGATTACAGTTTCAGAAGTATCCCCGGTTTCCGTTTTAGTGTAACTTGAATCCGCCGGCTTATTCTTTGATTTCTTCTTCCGTTGCTTCTTGGTGGTTTACTCTGGATCGGAGAAAGGACTTAGGAGTTCGTTACCCGAATTCCTAGTGTTCATCCACTATCTGATCAAACCTGCAAAAACAGAGAAAATAAAACCGTAAAATGCACCGGCGCCAAAAACTTGATGTGTAAAATCTAGTTATAAAATAAACAAAGAAAATTTGACACTTAGCTATTACACAACTGAGGTAAGTATACCCTATCGTGTATATTATATCTACAGTAAGTCCAAGTTCATTTCACAGGGATTATGTATTTAAGAATTATAATTTAAATGCAATCAATTTAAACAAGTAATTAAATGGGGGTTTTGTGTGACCGAATTGTCACTTTGCTTAACAACTAATTTAATTAAACTAAGTGGACTCAGGAAGAATCAAAATTGATTTGTTTAACTTTCAGATAATAAAAAAGAAACTTACTTGGATTATTTTACTAATGACTTTAGGGTATATAGTTAAAACTAGTTTATTTGCGTATTAAATGTAAATCTTATTAAGCTAGGATTAGTGTCCACTTCTCCTACATCTTAAGTCCAATTTACTAATTACAATTTAATCTAGTGAAAGACATTCGTCAAAATCAATAACTTACACATTTTAGTTTAACCGTCTAATTTATTCCTTATCTGCATCCGCAATCAAAGTTCAATTATTTATAGACAAACAATTGATAATGAATACCTAAGTGACAAACATTCGCTATAATCACTTATCCATTCACCAAATAAATTAGAACTATTAATTAAACCTGAATACGTAAGGTTCTAGATTAAATACAATTTAATTCAATATAAACATCAAATTATTACACCCCTAATCATTAGCTAATTCATCCAAGCATGTGTTAGGGTATTTAGCTACTCATATTCAAGCAATAACAATCAAAAGTAATGTCGAAATCAAAGAAAACATGATTTAAATTAATAAATAATGCAAACCGAGATACTACAATGATTGTTGATGAATGCGCGTGACCGATTAGCTTTAGACAATGAAAAATCTTCAAAAATGAGTAGAATGCTTCAAAAAACCATAAAATATTCGTAACCCAAATTATAATATGTGAAAAAGTATCTTCGAATTCGTAGGTAGAAGGCTGCTATTAAAATAGCTGCGGGTCAAGATCCATATGGCGTATGGATTAAAGATCCGCCGTACGGATTGTTTTTGCTTTTTCCGTACGCAGTCCATCCACCACCATTCACATTTGATCTTGGGCCAATTCTTTGACTTGGACTTCATCTGTTGACCGTATTACACTCTTTTGACTTAGCCCACTTGCTTTTGATCTGCTTCCTTGTGAAGCCTTTCTACAAACAGGACATCAATAATCATTTATCATTATTATTTTATTAACTTTATTATTATTATAAGTACTAACTACATAAGTATTATGATTAATTATTTCTGTTATTATTAATCCTAAATAATTAGTTGGTACAACTCGTAAACTTTAATAAGTATTCAATCTAATTATCTTTCGCGCAAACCCATTTAAATCTTCAAACCAAATTATTTGCATAACTTTCTTCATTTCTTGAACATTTTCTTAACTCAACTCATTTATATACTCATTTACAATATCAACCAAATCAGCATCTATTATTAAATAGATGCAATATAAATATAATAAAAATAGTAAATATCATTAATATAAATATAACATTATTCAATGTTATCAATTCTTTCGGTTTCTCAGTTTGAAAACACTTTTCTTTTTCATTTAAATTATGATTTCGATTTCATTTTCAATTCTGAGTTTCTGTAAAGTTATGAGTGGCTAAACTATTTATGTATTTGCTTAGATGATGACACTTAGATGATGGTTTGATTATTGATTTGCGAAAGATTGTGGATTTTATGAATGTTTATGTGTTTATTCGATAATCCTTGATTATTAATTGGTTATTTGTGATTACCTAGTATGGTTTATTATTTAATTGAGCTTGATTTCCTTTTGAATAGTAAATTATTGATAATTAATGGTTGCGGTTGATGATTATTGATAGATAAATTGAGTTTGATAGACTAGGATGAATAATTGGTAATAACCTTTAATGAGCAAGATAGTTTTAATTAACTATAGACTTTGTTGATTCAAGTTATAAGGATAAATCACATAAACGACGTAGGTTTAATTTAGAACACAATTCGGTGGGCAACGTTAGTTGAATAAATTGCGTGTTAAAAACAACCTTGTGTCTTTCTCAATTGTGTTAGATTAACTTACCTCAGAAAGAAAGTTGTCTTATTTATCATGTCGCAATAAAATCCATTGTTTGAGCAAATCAATAAAGTGATAACCGGAATCTAAGGAAAGTAATCTAAGTGAATGCATTTCTTTCATCATTTGAATTAAGTGTTTTTATTTGATTAATTGTTTTATAAAGTATTCCTCTTTATTATTTAATTTAAAGTTCTAATTACATTTCATAATTTTTAGTCAATTGTTCTAACGGAACTAAAACGTCCCCTCATTTACTGTTTTCATTATACAACAATTTCCATTTATTCATAATTGACATCCGTTCCTAGTGTTTGAATCGGATTTACCATACTATACTATTATACGATTAGGTATTCTTGCCTGAGTTGTGTATAGTTAGTAAGGTTCCTTCCATTTCTTAAAATTTAACCTCGTTTATACGACATCAAGTTTTTGGCGCCGCTACCGGGGAGCGGTTTGATTCAATTAAATAATTGGGAACTTGTTTAATTTGTATAGTTGTTTTGTTTATGATTTACTGGTTGATAGTTTTTTCTTTGCTTTTGTCTAGAGGGTAGGAGTTTGATTTTAGATTAATTTGCTCTGTTTGGGATACCATAGTAGCCTGTTCTACTTACTAGATAAATTTATTGCAGGAAGTATATGACCCCTTATACCACGTTAGCTTTTAATTACGAATTAGATTTCGAGAGCGAATACGGAGAGTACCGCGCTAGACCACCAACCGAATACCCCAGCGATCAATCGAAACAAGATCTCGAAATGGTAGACGATATTGCCAACATGACCATCGAGGAGTATTCGAGCAGAAGACGCACCGACCTTGGTCCAGGAGTAGTGAGACCCGCAATTGCGCGTGAAGTGGAGTTCGAAATCAAGGGACAATTCCTCAAGGAACTTAGAGAGAACCCTTTTCAAGGAGAGGACAAAGAAGATGCTAACGAGAACATCGAGAAAATCCTGGAGATCTCCGATATGTTCAATGTACCCAACGTTACACGCGATCAAGTCATGCTCCGAGTATTCCCAATAACACTCAAGGGAACTGCCAAGAGATGGATCGCGAATGAACCAGCTGGATTGATGGCACCCGAAAGCGTCGGTTTCATTGATGGTAACTAATCGGGCGCCAACAGGGGTTTTAAAATTTATAAATAGCGAGGCTTAAATTATATGTGTAACACCCGCTAATTTAGGACTTTATTTAGTGCCTAACTACTTGTAATTACATACACGTTATATGATTTGTTTAAATCATACACACTTGAATTGGACGAGGTCCGACACTATTTACTATGGACGTTGGTGACAAACTGTTAAAAATAATGTGGATTTATCCAAACAAACATTATTTACTTTAATATATTTTCTTTAATATATTACACGATTATACATTTTATTAAAAGGTAACTTTACGCAACGAAAATACGTGAAACGCGCCCGACAAGCAAAATAATCTCAGGTTATATTTCTATAACTCAAAACTAAGTATTTTGATACAATACGTCAAGCTATAATATCGGGTTTTAAATCGTTAGTTAAATACGCGTAACAAACGTTTAACGCCTAAATAAACGTCGAAACGAACGGGTAAATGAACACCGCACGGGAAGGCCAACTTGGGGGAAAGATTTAAACACCCATCTAGTGGGTGGGACCCATGAAATCTGCAGAGAAATGGGAGCCATGCCCCATTCCTTTGCTTGTGAATAGCACCAAACACACCCTCCCTCACCCTTTCACCCCACACTTCCATCACTTTAACTCAACTCTCTCCATTTCTCTCTCCCTCTCCTCTCTTCCACGAAATTTCTGTCACCACCACAAACCACCACCAGCCACCATCGACCACAACCTCATTCTTGAAGGAAATACGAAGCCGAAGACACCAAAACGATCACCGACGCGCGTACATCACTCCTACCGTCTCCGTTTCTTCATACACCATTGTGAGTCTTCAAAACTCTAGTGTTTTACTTATAATATGTATATTATCATGTTATGTTGCTTATTCAACTTGTTAATGTCTAAATAAGTAATCAAAACGCAATTTAAATCTCGAAACTATGAGCTTATGTTCCTGTCCAGATTCGGTTTCCACTTCCATGAATTTTATAAAAATCATTACAACACCAAAATGGACGTTTCTTAATCCTAAAATGTAGTACAAGAAGTTATATTTCTAACAAAATTAGTCTCGTGACTTTTTGACTAGGTTTGCTACTCGAAAACATTTTTCTCCGGTAACATAGGTTTACTGTTCCGGCGAGCAGTAAAAACCTCCTACTTCTCTAGACCATATTTCGAGCTCTAAACCTCAAAAACGTGTGAGACCTCTTGGGAAATCTTGGTAATTTTGTTATATACAAAAAGTTCTTCTTTGGCTCATTCCATAAATACACCCATTTCTCCAGAAAATTAGATTTGTGAGAAGTGGTCTAATCTCGGATTAAACTGAACACTGACATTTTGTGAATTTTTATAAAATATCAAACCACCTCCAAAAGTCATAAAAAAATTACAGGAAGTATACATTGTCGCATATGTGAATTTTTATAACATATGTGGGAACTTTGTGTAAAAATTTCAGAACGATTAGATAACGTTTACTATTTTAGATAAAAATCACAAAGAATCCGTGAATACATTGTCGGATGAACAGTACTCCGTGAATCACATTGTCGGATGAACAGTAACTTCGTGAATCTATTGACGGATGAACAGAAAAAATTGAATTTCGTTGACTGTCGGACTGAGGGTTGACTCTCAGACTTTAGGGTGAGACTCGGATGCATAATTTCGGATTTTGATAACACTCGAAATCAAACCAAAACCCGTTCGACCTAGTAAACGAAAACGAATACTTAAACGAAATCAGAAAGACTTCAAACCTACGGCAATACCATCATCATTGTCGCATGAATAGTATTCCGTGAATACTATTGTCGTATGAACAAAACTCCGTGAATATATTGTCGTACGAATAGTGGTCCGAGAATGCGATTGTCGCATGATCATCCGTGAATCGCAATCTATACTCATTGTCGCATAAAAACTAACACTTGTACTTGAAAGAATCCCGACAATCCTTATTGTCGCATAAACAAGAATCCGACAATCCATATTGTCGCATGAACAAGAATCCGACAATCCATATTGTCGCATGAACAAGAATCCGACAATCCTTATTGTCGCATAAAACAGAAATTTGAAAAATACTCTTATACTAAATATTGAATACATACAACAACTATACTTTATGCGACACTACACTTACATGATACACATATACTTTTGGAAATATACGCTACAACTTGAACACATACGAGATTACACCCGAAACTACATATGAGATTACACTCACACTTAGAACGGGATTACACCCACATTACTATGAGCTTACACTCGCACGGACTTACATCCGAACGACGGTTACACGTCACGTTACAAATAACCAACTATTGTATATGCTTTACCAGATATACAAGCACAATGAATTACATAATAATAATATTTGAATTATTATTACACCTCCGTCACCAACGGGCCACACTTAATTACAAAATGGTTATAAACGTACAAACAAATACTTGGACATTTCCTAGTTGAGTGGACAACTAGCATGGGTGATCCTTCGTGACACCAACTTACTTACTTACTTACGACCTTGTGCGTTTCGGACGCCAGAAGGTTGCAGGGTTCGGAGAACCACACTACGGAATTACATCCGGCACATACTTACGGACTTACATCCGCTATACTTGTTTGCTAGACTCAGGTGAGTCTTACATCCCCATTTTTACTGTTTTCTACTTGGGGTGAGATATTTGCTACCGTTTTACGTATGAACACAAGTACTGAACTGCTACACACTACTTTTACAAACATTACATGAGTTACTTTTTATCCACTGAAATCCTCCGATCATAAGTTGTTAGTTATGGACTTAAGCGCGATTACTAGTAAATGGATCCATTTGGGACTGACAATCCCTGCCTGGGGTAGTAGCGCTACCACGGATTACACCGTAGAAACAGGCATATTAGTACTTGTTACATATGAGTGTCCGGATAGCACTCACGGGGGTACGTGATGCTGTACTTGACTGTACCATTCACACTACACTATTAAGCTTCAGCTTGTGAGCTCATGGTAATTGTGTTGACCTACTGATTTACTGAGTTACTGATTTACTTACTATGCTCGAGGGCATTACTGGTACTTTACTTGTGGTTCATAAAGGATTACTATACTAAACCTGTGAGATTCACCAACCTTTTTGGTTGACACTTTTTAGCATTTATCTCAGGTACATTACAGAAGTAGGACTGCACCACACTCAGGACTAATAGCTCGAGTCGCATGCATACAAACTTGTGAAGATTCTTTTGCAATACTTTTTGTATATCAGTTATGTATTAGAATCTCTAGGAAATCCATTTCGAACTCGAAGCTTGTTATTATGATTCAACAATGTAATACTTTTGTACTATTGTACGACGTTGCATATAGATGTCGTTTGCTTTACTTTGGTGCTTGATTATTGATTAGTAACACCCAAAGCTTGCTTCCGTGCAATAGTAAATTTGGGGGTGTTACAGATTGGTATCAGAGCCTAAGGTTATAGCGAACTAGGTTGCATTAGTAGGCCTAGACTATGATTGTTAGGCTGTAAATCCTTATTAGGTATGACTAGTTCAGGGATTACATCATACGACTTTAATTTAACATAGCCTGATCAACTATGTACAATTAAATGAAGATGATGTGAAATCTGAAAGGGGTTATATTGAACAGGAATACACTAGTTGACTCTGACTACGAGAGAAACGGGACTTATACTTGTTTGTGCTAGACACTCTAGGCTATTGTATGATATATGTATATGTGTATATGATAGGCCTCACTATGAGAGAAAGGGGTTTGTTAATCTTATTAAAATAAAAGAAATTGATTACAAACTAAGAGCACAAGGATGATCGGTTATGTGATTATCTAAGAATTTGACTAAGTATTGGTGAATGTGTTTGAGAGTAATTGAGAGCAGAGTATGAGTGGTTTTGCAGGTGTAAATAATGATTATCCATCCTCCTAATCGATCATCCAGGCCTCATTTAAATACTAGAAATGTATAACAATATTTCCGAGATCTCAGGGATCCTCCGATGAAGGGTGAAGACCACCAACGTCTCTCTTGACTTTATTTTACACGTGCAGTGGACTCCGTCTTCACATAATCATATCAAAGCTTCTTCACATAATCCGGAGCATATCCCATTAACGCGTTTTATCCATGACCTGGTCAATACTCAAAAAAAAATAAACATGTTATACAGCACATGATCCAGAATTAATACAGATCCGGGATCCTGAGCTATGCATACTCCATAATAAATATAGGATCCTTGCTTAGCTATCTCACTTGTCCATGATCCTGCATAATTACGTTAGATAAATGTATCCTGAATAGGATCCTGCAGAATAAATAATAAGGATACTTCCAGGATCCCTAACTATAACTGTGATCCTGAAAGCATAGTCATTAAATATCATTATCCTGGGATACGAATATAAAACATAATACTTTTCATACTCGCGTGATGATACTATGGTGATAGTAAGGATCCTGCAATATTAGTTAAAAATCTACCCACAACAATTGCCCCTGAAGTTATAACGCATTTCAGGATCCTGAAACGTTATAACTTCTTAAGCTTACCGCTTAAATCGTGTTAGGTAAGATATTTTTGCGCACATCAAAAATCGCGTCGGAGTATTAATCATTTCTGATAGTTATTGGTATCTTATCACGTCAAACTGTTACCATATTTTCAAACGAATCCTTCTCTCTCTCATCCTCCTTCCTCGCTGATCTTTGTATAAAACCATTCCTTAATCTCGTTACAAAAGACTATCATAATAATCAGAGCAATCGTAAGAAGACTCAACCATGTCAGGTAAATTCCTCCTTTTTCTGCTCATAACTCTTCTCTTCATACTCTTAATCTCTTTTTAATTTTTCAGTGCATTTTACCTTGCTGACATTGATTCGGATATTCCACCTCAAAAAGAAATGATCAAGATTGGTGACTCAAGTTTCAAGCCTTTCTTGACACATTTTCTCTCAAAAAAGAGGAAAGTCGATGAGTTATATGATCTCGAGACTCCCACTTCCAACCTCTTGATGGTAAGGCTCTTTTGTTTTTAATCTCTGCTAGGTGAATATTCTAAAACCCTTTTAATAGGCTGCAGATATCTTGATCGACAAATACTCAGAGAGAGCAGAAACGATCGAGAATCTAATTGCTTCCCAAAAGAAGATTACTCTAAAATTGGAGAAAGCCAAAAGAAAAATTGAAGTTCTCAAGACCATGCTTCCCAAAAAATCCGATCATGCTGACGAAGAAGGATCAGACACAAGGAATACCCTTCTGGAAGAGGTGAAGAGGGATGCTACCATTGCTGTGTTGGAATCTAAAATTCACATGGCTACAGAAGCCGCTGAAAATGGCCTGGATGCTAGTCTGTGGGACGTCAAAGGGTGGAAAAACAAGTTGTCAAAAATGAAAGATGATCACGCCCCAAAGCCGTTTTTCATAGGTTTGGGAGGATCCAAAGCTCCCAAAAAGATAACAACTAAAGCATGCACAGTAAGGATCCTCGATACATCGGTCAGGGGTGAAACGTCTAATCCCAAAGATGACGACGTTATCGCGGTAGCGGATGATGCAGTTGATAGTGAGGAATCCATGGGTGAGGATGGCATACGACTAGCCGGAGCCCTGACTTTTTATTTTGATGCTTATTTATTTCCTAAGGGTCGTGATTGTAATTGAACAATTATGTGGGGTGAGGCTGACCTGGCATGGTCAGCCATGGTGGTGTTGAGTGTGGTTTATGTAGGCCACAAGATAATTTTATTTTTTGCATCTTTTGAACTCCAATCTTCGGATTGCATAATCCTTTGATCTTTTGATGTGAATAATATTAAGATATTATCTATGCCTTGTGTCTTCAGGATACTAAGGAGATTCCCTTAGTATACATATATCTGCTTGATATTTGCTTAGAAACAGGATCCTGAGGAGATTCCCTCAGGATACATTCAGGATAATGAGAAGATTCTCTCAATATCCATTCTGCAGTTATAGGTTTCAAGGATCCTTAAACGGATCTAAGATAATCTTGAGTTTAGGATCCTAAGATTTTAGGATCCTAAAATATTTTGTTGATAGCGATAAATCCCAATATATATTTCCTGTTAACATGAAAATACCAACAATTCACAAATTGATTGTGAAAACAATTTCATTTAACTTCGAAAAATGTTTATGATTTTCAAAAATACATTTTATGACATTCAAGTCAAAATAATTTTGATAATTTTGAAAACATTGGAGCTAACCAATGAAAACTTTTAATAATGTGAAAACATTATAATCTTTAGATAGTTTAAACAAACCATAAGAGTGACATGTAAATGTCAATTCATTGGGTAATGTGAAAACATTACAAACCGTTTGATTCTTGGGCTAAGCTATTTGAGACATGAAAATGTCTAACCAATTAGGTAATGTGAAAACATTACAAACTTTAGAGTGATGTGAAAACGACACAAACCTTAGAGTGACGTGAAAATGACACAAACCTTTGGTCGATACGTTTAGTGCACATCAGTATCGACAATTGTTAGTGCTTGATCTATAGGCCAATGGAAATGAAGTTGTCGGGTACCAGAGGCATCACCGATTCCCTAACCGTGGCACTATAATCAAACATCGTGTGCAACTGGCGGGGCGTATAAACCCTAGAGGTGTTTATCCATTTGGAAACCTTTAAACCTTAGAGGATCGCTGGGATCCTTAACAGAGGAGAGGTAGCTAGCCTCTAATCTTTGATCCATGATCCTCAAATGCATGAACTACAACACATACAATATCTTGGGTAAAGGTGGGTGTTAGTTTGTCTAACACCCCTCTGATGCTTAAGTCAATACATTATTCAATAATGATAATAATTATGAAAAACTTTTATGCATATATAATTATAATACATACATACGTATTAAAGTATAATAAAATTAATGAAAAGTTAAGGATCACAGAAGTACCTTTTTATGTTGAATATAAATATTCAACTTACACATGATAGAGCTTCAAATGAATAGCATTCCAGGATCTTGGAAGTAAGTCTCCATCCATATTAGCCAACCAGTATGCCCGCTTTCCAGCATCTGAATCTATTAAATATGGACCTTCCCACTTTGGTGCTAGCTTTCCTTCCGCAGGATTCTTAGTATTTTGAAATACTTTCCTTAATACCAAATCTCCTACTTGAAACCTTCTTATCCTAACATTCTTGTTATAGGATCTTGAAATCCTCTGTTGGTATGCGGCAATCCTGAATTTAGCACGATCCCTTAATTCATCCACAGTATCCAGATCCTGAAACAATGCTTCTTTGTTTGTTTCCAAAGTCTGTATCTGGGATCTTGCCGTTGGGATTACCATTTCTGTTGGGATCATAGCCTCGGATCCAAACACCAAAGCAAAAGGGGTTTGTTTAGTCGCCTCCTTTTCTGTAGTCCTATCAGCCCACAAAACAAAAGGCAATTCTTAAGCCCATCTTCCTTTCTTAGCATCCAGCCTCTTCTTAAGATTGTTGATTATGATCTTGTGGCTGGATTCTACTTGACCATTAGCCTGAGGATGAACTGGTGTTGAAGTTATCATCTTTATTCCCCAACTTTCACAAAACTTAGTTTTTCTTTTTCCAATAAACTGAGATCCATTATCACATACTATTTCTGCTGGGATCCCAAATCTAGTGAGGATATTTCTCTTGATGAATGATATCACATCCTTTTCTTTTACTTGAACAAATGCCTCGGTTTCTATCCATTTGGAAAAATAATCTGTCATTGCTAACATAAAGACCTTTCCACCAGGAGCTGTAGGTAATTTTCCCACAATATCCATTCCCCACTTCATAAATGGCCATGGTGAGATAATCGGATGCATCGGTTCTGCTGGTTGATGATGGATGTTTCCATGTCTTTGACAGGCATTGCATTTGCGAGTAAAATCCATGGAATCCTTCTTCATAGTAGGCCAAAAGTATCCTGTCCTTAAAGTTTTTGAAAATAATGCTCTGCCCCCAGAATGATTTCCATAGTCTCCTTCATGTATATCTTTAAGTACTGCTTGTGCTTCAGGATCCTCAAGGCATTGCAATAATGGTCCTGCAAGTGATTTTCTATATAATATAACATTTTCAATAGTAAAATGGGATACCTTTAATCTGAAAGCTTTAAGATTGTTTTCATCCTTAGGGATCACATCGTGTTGTATATATTCCATGATCGGCTGCATCCATGATCCTGACTTGCCCCCAGAACCTGATGCATTCGAATTATCTCCAGACTGATGATCCTCAACATCACATACTTGTTCTTCATTATTATTCTTATCAGCAATAGCAGGTGTTGTAATATGTATAATTGATATCTTTACATCTGGTGATTTCTTTAAGCTTGATCCCAAGTTAGCCAGAGCATCTACTTCAGTATTATCCTCACGTGGTTACCTATTGAATGTCGAAGATCTCGAAGCTACCTGCAAGATCCTTAACAATCTCCAAATACAAAGCTAATCTATCTACTTTTATAGTATATGTCCCATTATAATGATTCGCAATTAACAATGAATCAACATACATATTTAAATGCTTTATACCAATATCCTTAGCAAACTGTAATCCTGTAATTAATGCTTCATATTCTGCCTCATTATTTGTAGCTTGAAATTCACATCTTATAGCTTGAGGCATAATATCACCTTGAGGTGATTTTAATACAATTCCTAAACCAGTTCCTTTTATATTAGAAGCACCGTCAGTATATAGTGTCCACTTTTCACTTATTTGATTTAATTCATGCACTTCTAAATCTACTTCATTTTACAGGTCACTAGTAAAATCAGCAATAAAATCCGCTAAGGCTTGTGATTTAATTGCATTCCTAGGTTCGTAAATCAAATTATAAGCACTCAACTTTACAGACCATTTAGCTAGGCGTCCTGACATTTATGGTTTTCTTAATACATTTTAAATAGGATAATTAGTTTTTACATGAATCGGATGTGTCTCAAAATAATGCCTAAGTTTGGTAGACGCCATAACTAACGCAAGTATAAGTTTTTCGAGATGAGAATACCTGGTTTCAGCATCTAGTAGGCTTTTACTTACATAGTAGACTGGATGTTCTTGTCCTTCATGATCCTTCACGAGTACCGCACTTACACCACTTCTGGACACCGAAAGGTACAGGAATAGCGGCTCACCATCCTCAGTCTTCATCAATAAGGGAACTGATGATAAATAATTCTTCAATTCTTGAAATGCAGCCTCGTTTTTTTCTTCCCATTCGAACTTTTTGTTTTTCTTCAGGATATCGTAGAATTCCTTGCATCTATCTGAGGATCTTGAAATGAAACGATTCAAAGCCGCTATTCTCCCCGTCAATCTTTGTATATCCTTAGGGCTTGATGGGGATTTTAAGTCTAGAATAGCTTTAATCTGCTCTGGACTAGCTTCTATCCCTCTCTTGGTCACCATGTATCCTAGAAATTTTCCTGCACCCACTCCAAAGTGGCATTTCGTAGGATTAAGCTTCATGTTGTATTGATCCAGGATGTCGAAGGCCACCTTAAGATCCTGAAGATGATCCTCAGTTTTCTTTGACTTTACTACCATATCATCGATATATACCTCCATTGTGCTACCCAATTGGTCTTTGAACATCATATTGACCAGCCTTTGATATGTCGCACCTGCATTTTTAAGACCAAAAGGCATCGCAATATAACAATATATACCTGTGGGAGTTATGAAAGCTGTGTCTTCCTGATCTGATGGTTCCATCTGAATATGTTGAAATCCCGATGAAGCATCCATGAAGGTTAGGATCTCATGTCCAGCTGTAGCATCTACCATTGAATCTATATGAGGCAATGGAAAAGGATCCTTGGGGCAAGCTTTGTTGAGATCCGTATAATCCACACACACTCTCCATTTCCCATTCTTCTTTTGTACCACCACCACATTTGCCAACCATTTTGGGAACTTTACTTCCCTTATCATGCCAGTAGCAAGTAGTCTTTCAACATCTGCCTGAATAATAGCATTTCTTTCCGGCGCAAATTTTCTTCTCTTTTGTTGAATTGGCCTGAAACTGTTATCAATTCCAAGTTTATGAGTTATAATATCCTTAGATATACCTGTCATGTCTTCTGGTTTCCAGGCAAAAGTTGATTTTCTTTCATTCAAGAACTTCATCAGATCCTGTTCAAGATCCTCTGTGATCCCCGAGCCTATACGCACCTTTTCTTCAGGATCCTTTGAGTCCAGCGGCATTTCTTTGACGTATTGTTCCTTTGTATCTAAGACATCCCATACCTTATTCTTTAATTGCTATTCTGACGGTGGCTTGGCAGTAGACTTCATTGATGTCGTATAACAATCCTTTGCTTCCTGTTGATCACTGCTTATCTTGACCACCCCCCATGGAGTTGGTAGTTTGACGCATTGATGATACGTCGATGGTACTGCTTTCATATCGTGCAACCATGGTCTTCCCAAGATAATGTTATAGCTTGACAAACAATCCATAACACAAAATTTTTGAATGGTATTTAACCCTTCAATATAAATCGGCAGCTTGATATCACCGACCGTATTTTTTGCTTCTCCACTGAATCCTACCAAAACAGTGGATCTGGAAGTGATCTCTGATTCTGGGATTCCTATTCTTATTAAGGTCTCCAAACGTATGATGTTAACAGAGCTTCCTCCATCGATCAGGATCCTGCGCACAAAATGATTGGCAACATAGAGAGTAATGACCAAACCATCATGATGAGGATCCTGAACATCTTCCAAATCATCTTCATCAAATGCTATAACTTTCTCATCCTTTTTCATGGAAGTCCTTGTCGGCCTATATTGCTTTTCTGATTTGGATTCTTTGGCGTGCCTTTTTGCTGCAGAATAAGAAGTATCACATATGTCAGAGCCACCAGAAATAAAATTGATTACCTTGGCATCTGAAGGTGGGGATCCTGTGATTATCCTGAGCTTGAGGATCTTGAACTCTATCGTGATTCTTCCCGTGATCCTTCGTTTTTCCAATTAGATCCTTCAAGTATCCTTTGTTGAGCAGGTGCCTGATCTCTTTCCTGAGAGCTATGCAATTTTCAGTTATATGACCAAAATCCTCATGGTATGCACACCACTTAGATTTATCCTTCCAAACATAAGGTTTATCATTCTTCTTTGGCCATCTTGCTTTATCTCCAAGATCCTGCATGGCACACAAGATACCAGTTGTATCTACAGAAAAATTATAATTAGTTACTTTAGGATACTCTTCATCATCCTTATCAATAGTGTTCACACGACGATCCTTATTTCTGGTATAAGGTTTGCTTCTATTTAATCTGGATGAAGATGAATTTGATTTCCTGTTAGGCCTATCATATGCTGATTGAGTGTCCACCCTCTTCTGTATCATCGCATCTTCTTCCAGCCTGATAAATCTTAGAGCTCTATTTCTGACTTCGTCAAGATTCCTGCAAGGATTCATAACAAGGTCTTCATAGAATGGGGAATCCCTTTTGATTCCCATCTTGAAGTCTTGTACAATAGTTGGCAAATCCAAATTGGGTATATTCAAGGATTCTCTCCCGAATCTCCCTACAAAATCTCGAAGAGACTCATTAGCCCTTTGAACAACTCTGTATAAATCAGTTGTTATTTTTTCAAACGTTCTACTGCAAGAGAATTGGTTATTAAATAAATTAACTAGATGAGCAAATGGAGTAAGGGGGAACGTTTAACAGCCATTTTAGTGCGGATCCTGTGAGAGTAGAGCCGAAGCCCTTGCATAAACAGGCTTCTTTAAGATCAGAAGGAACTGGAATGATCTCCATTCTTTCCCTGTATTGCGTGATATGCTCCTCGGGATCCGTTGTTCCATCATATAACTTCATATTTGGTGTTTGAAATCTTTTCGGGATCTCAGCATCACAAATAGGTGGCGCAAATCTCGAGATCCTATAGGCTGTTGGAGCAACTTCAGGAATCGGTTGCACAACTCCAGGGACATTCGATATCATAACCTTCAGCTTTTGTATTTCCCTTGCCATCATAGGGATAACCCCAGGATCCTGAAAATTGTTAGTCCCAACAGTATTATTAGAAATATAATTACTATACATGTTACCACTGTCAGGAGTCCTATATGAGGATCCTGGATTAGGTTGTTGACTCCTTGACGTAGAAACTCCTGTAGCAAATATTGGATCTGGGATCCTAGTGCTCCCTTGCATAGATACGAAATCTCCTTGATGTTCCGTAATTGGAGGAGTGCCAAAATCAAGGATCCTGCTTCGGATAGGGGTAGTGACTTGAGTAGCAGGAGTTCTGTCTCTTGCTCTCAAATTCTCCATATCCTTCCTTAGGATTTCATTGCTTCTCTCCATTCGTTGAAGCTGCTCCTTAACCTGCGTGAACATAGACACAATATCCCGGTTAGCAATTATAACGGGGTCTGGATCCAAAAAGAATCCGCCCCTGTAGAAGTAGATCCAGCCATCGGTAGCCTAGTATAGACATTTTGTGGTTGTTGTTGAGATGATGTGAGAGGTGGAGCAGGAGGAAGAGTAGTTCTTGCAGATGATGATGTTGGCACAGTGGATGATGTAGATCATCCTTGGCTTGACATTCTTAACAGAAATTTTTGAAAAAGATGACTCAACAAGGATTTTAATAAGAGTTTGATTAAGCAAAACACCACTTGCCCCATTGTGGGCGCCAAATTGTTTTGGTCAAAAATTACACTAAGCAATTAAGTGATCAAATTTAGAAATGTGAGGTTGGGTGCTATAAATTACTTTCAAGATAATTAAGATTTTACACGATTATCTATATGAGTAAACGATAATTTTAAATAGAAAGTTATGTTTCGAATTCTTTGATCCGTGGATCCTTGTTGAAAATGTGTTTAATGGTAAAAACAAGTGTTTGTAAATAGGATTACTCCAAAAGTTTAAGTAAAATGCAAAGTATTTTCAAGATAATGCAAGTTATACAATCAACAGACTAGTAACATGCAAATTATACGATGAAAAATATAAAATGAATGCAATCGACACAAGGATATACGAGGAAAGCCCTTGATCAAGGTTGATCGCCAGCACAAAATCTCAGAAAGGATCAAATGATCCTTGCCTTTGTTAATCTTATTAAAATAAAAGAAATCGATTACAAACTAAGAGCACAAGGATGATCGGCTATGTGATTATCTAAGAATTTGACTAAGTATTGGTGAATGTGTTTGAGAGTAATAGAGAGCAGAGTATGAGTGTTTTTGCAGGTGTAAATAATGATTATCCGTCCTCCTAATCGATCATCCAGGCCTCATTTAAATACTAGAAACGTATAACAATATTTCTGAGATCTCAGGGATCTTCCGATGAAGGGTGAAGACCACCAACGTCTCTCTTGACTTTATTTTACACGTGCAGTGGACTCCGTCAATACTCAAGAAAAACAAACGTGTTATACAGCACATGATCCTGAATTAATACAGATCCAGGATCCTGAGCTATGCATACTCCATAATAAATATAGGATCCTTGCTTAGCTATCTCACTTGTCCATGATCCTGCATAATTACGTTAGATAAATGTATCCTGAATAGGATCCCACAGAATAAATAATAAGGATACTTCCAGGATCCCTAACTATAACTGTGATCCTGAAAGCAGAGTCATAAAATATCATTATCCTGGGATACGAATATAAAACATAAATACTTTTCATACATGCGTGATGATACTATGGTGATAGTAAGGATCCTGCAGTATTAGTTAAAAATCTACCCACAACACCTACCAACTAAATTTCCCATTGGTATGTCACTAGGAACTAGGTTATCATGATTCTGATCCGAGCGATATGCCAACTTCCAATACCTATCTGGTTAAGAGATAAGCAACCTATTTTGGTTTTATACCGAGGTGCATGAATCAGTGGCGTATCATCTCATAGGTCCGACCGTTCTTAACCCCTAAGATAGTTCACTATTCTATTAGCATGCAGATTAATAACTTTGTATGTTTAGATCGCCGATTTTATAAGACCTAGAGGTTTAAGTATCCTAAGTCACTTGGACTTTCACTTTCATTCCTAAGTCTTATTTATAATTAATTAGATTCTGGTTTCTTCGACTTATGACTTAAATCTCTCCTTTTCAAACAGTTATATATCCATGGATTATTCGTAGTTTATTAAAAACGTGTTTCATATGCAGACCATGCCTTTCAGTAATTAGACCGTGTACTTTACCTGGTAGTTTCACGGCTTCTTACGTCCAACATGCGGTCAAGAGTAATTGACAGTGAAAATGACACTCTAGACTAATTAAAAGTAAAGCAATGCGGAAATGTAAACCTTATATATACAACGAGTGGTTTCATTGTGTCTTACTTATTGCATGTAATGGGTACAGATAACTACTTACCATAATTAAGGTTGATCAGGTCCTAATTACTAGGTTGCAGTCACGTGGATAACCAGAAAGGGTACTCCATAGATTAAACTTAAGTTCATAAGGTCTTAACAATACAAGGGTTATTAATTCCTATTTTGTCTGAACATATTTTACGAACATTACTTTATAATGTATTGACTTTCGTAGGATATACCAGTTAGTTATGAAGTTGTATTATCCTTTTGGAATTTCAACTATTAAACCAGAGCTGATTCCAGTGATATGACTACCTTCGGTCATTTATGACTTCGATACATTTGTACTTTGCTCGAAAGCATTTCCAGTACTATATCGAATAAACAGTCGAATAGGGGCCATCATATCACTTTGCGATTGTCGTGCACTAATTATATAATTTCATCCCTACTTATAATTATCCACATCATCAACAATCACAATAATAAACTACTCGCAATTCACGGCAACAAATAAATCACATACCAAGTAATAATACATATTTAAAATACGAAATAAAACAAGTATGATAAAGGTTTAGATATCACCCGGAAATAAATGCGTAGCAGTGTATTATTATGATTGACAACTCTTTCACACGTACAAAAGTTTATCTCCGAATCCCTATCGTTCGTTCTAGCTCCTATATTAATCCGTAGATTAATTACAATAATTCTAGAATGAGAAAAACTATAAAATACAAGAGAATTGAGATTTGTGAGGAGTGTATATGAGAGTGTAAGAGTCTGTGTGAGTGTCTTGAAATGAATCATGGATGCTCCTATTTATAGGAGAAAATGGGTGCATCTTAGTAACTTGGGGCACATGCTAGCAAAAGGTGGTAAAGTTGCTAGCACATGTACCCTAAAGTGCGTAAAGGTCTAGCACGTGTACCCTGAAGTTGCGGAAAAGGTCTAGCACGTGTATCCTGCGAGTACGGGCGAGGACAGAAAAGCGCACGGGGGACGGGGGGTGGCCAGCTGGCACCGCCACGATGGTGGACGGCGGCGGCAGCCTGGTGGCCGACGGCGGCTGCCACCTGCCCGCCCCGGTTCGTCGTCTTTCGCCTCGTTACTCGATTCGTTGTTGAGACATAGTTTGTGACAACAGATCTAGCCTGAAAATAGGACTGGTGTAATTGTTATCACGTTTGTATATTGGTTTAGATTTGTAAATGAATATTTGTTTTGTTATTAATATTCGTTAAATATATTAGTACATTAAAGTGTTAAACGAATATCGAAAATGAAATAAACATTTATAGCGAGTCGAGATCTCAAGTTGCAAGGCATTGCGATGCGAGATGAGATCTGAGCTCGCAGAATGCAAATATTGGCAACGAGCCGAGATGAACTGGGCTTGGGCCTTTTGCGAGTCGAAGTCAACTCGCAGGCCCAGCGACTGCGAGTTGAACTAGAATATAAAAACTCGATTCGTTTAACCTAATAAGAACTTTTGCCATTTTCATTTTTGCAACCTGCGAATTCAATCCAGAGAATAACCTAAAGACTAACGGCTAGGCTTTGACGGTTTATAGTAAAAGCTAAGTATTAGTTAACCTAAACGCAAACTTATTCGTTGTTATAGTAAGATAACGTGTATTGAGGAATTCCGCGCCTTAATACTATAGATAACGAAGTTATCGATCCAAAAACTAGGGACTTACAATTGGTATCAGAGCGTTCAGGCTAAATACGAGTAAGTTCGAGGTTTTTCGGGTTAATCGCGTGTGATTTAGGGTTGTTTTGACGTGCATTAGTGTGTAAAAACAATCAAAACCACTCTCTGGACGTTTTTAGGATAGTTTACAGTCTAAATCTACTGATTTTAACGTAAAAATTACCTAAAACTTTTGTTTTCGGGTTTTTCAGCTGTTTCGGGAACTAAGATTAGGGTTTCAGCATTGTCTGCGAACCGAGTTGAACTTGCGATCCGAACTGAGTTTTGCGAGTCAAACCAAATCTTTTGCGAACCAAGATCACTTGTGAATTGACATTACTGTGATCCGAACTGAGATTTGCGAATCAAGATTTGCGAGTCAAGCTGAGATTGCTAGTTGAATTGAGTTCCTGCGAATTGAGTTTTTCTGAATTCGCAAATACAGTTTGACTTTTAAACTTCACGATGTCTGACCTTAGCAAAATGATTGAGATGGAACACGAGATTGGCAAATCTAATGTTCCACCTAAACTGTTAAGAGTTGAGGATTATTATAGCTGGAGGGATAGATTTGAATCTTACCGTAGATTCCATGATCTATCTATCTGGATGTGTATCAAGAATGGATACACGACACCTACACAAACTGTTGAAAATGCTATTGTGGTTCTCACTTATCAACAGATGAGTGAAGCACAAGGCTCATTCTTCAATCAAGATGAGTCTTCCTAAGGAACTCAATCATCAACTGAAGTCCTTCCAAACTGCTAGAACTTTAGGGACAACTCCAGAGAAGAGGTGTGAAGGTAGTCCACAAGTTAAAGCAGGCAAGAGGAATCTCCTGAAAAAGCAGTTTACCGTGTTGAAAGCTTTGAAAGGAGAAGATCTTGATGCCTATACCACAAGGTACTACCATTTGCTGAGTGAGCTAGATGACCATGAGATTGTAACTACTGAGACTGAGAAAACCGACAAGTTTATTGAGGGTTTACCGTCTAAGTGGGAAATGCATGGCATAATGCTTAAAGACAATGATGAGAGGTATGCAACTATGACCTTAGAGCAGGCTATTGATAAGCTCAGAGGTTATGATTTCACCAAGAAGACTAGAGATACTGATTCTGATCAGGCTCAGGATCCAGGACTATACCATGGAAAATCTACTATCTCTGCTGCTTCCTCAAGCTCGACCACTGCTTTGTTTGTTGGTAATGCTGATGGAAAGGGTGAAATGATTATTGATGAATTATGTCTCGTTACATCATCTGGTAGTGAAGCAAAGGGAAAACCAACTGAGAAGTTACCCCAGGAGCATCAAAAGATGCATATGAGTGTAAAATCTTCTAAACAACAATTATCTATTCTTGCTTCCTTTGTAGCTTCGTATGAAAACTACATGCAGGGTAAAATCAATGATCCAATTATGTTTGATGAAGATTATGATCACATAGACCCTGATTATCTTGAAGAAATAGAACTTCAGGATCAACTTGCTATGTTGTCAAGAAGAGTAAAGAATTTCTTGAAGAAAAACTGGTAGAAAGGTAGTTGGCAATCGGTCAGGGTTTGATAAGACCAAGATCAAGTGTTTTAAGTGTCAGGGTTATGGACACTTTGCTCGAGAATGCCAAAGACCTAAGGTAGAAGCTGGCAGTGGAAAACAAGGTTCGGGAAGCACTCTTGCTTCCAAAGCCTTGGTTGTGAAACAGTTGGATGGCTCTTATGAATGGAAAGCTCACTCTGAGGAAGCTTTCATGGCTGACATTGATGAGTCTACATCCTATATGCCTACTAATGCAGAGTGTGATGTAAAGGTGCCTGAGGTTGAAGTGAAAGCAAGTGATGAAGACATGCTCTATATGGATTCAACTGAAAATATGAATCCTGAAGACTTTGTAGCATGCATGGCTGAAATTCAAACAGACGGAAAAGGGTATGTATTGATATTCTTACTCTTGATGATGTTTGTTACTTAGTTACTGATTTGCAGTCACAGGTTAGTGTTTTAACTGTAGTAAACAAAAACCTGTCTTCTTAAGTTAGCATATTGACTGAATCTAATAAGACTGTTAGATCTGAACTTGAACTAGCTAAGATTGATGTGCGTAGGTTAAGTGACGATAAACAGGACTTAAAAGATAAAATTAAGTCTGATGCTTCTGATAGGATTGCACTTAAAGATACCATTAATGAAAAAGCTGTTATCATAGATGATCTCTATATAAATCTAAAAGACTTAAATCAGAAAATTGCTAATAAGGAGAAAGAGTTAGCTGATTGTAAGTTAAAGCTAGTTGAGAAAAACTGAAAGATAGAAAATTACAGAACCACTGAGATGGATAAGATGCTTGATGCTCAACGAAGTGTAAAGGATAAGTCTGGATTAGGTTACAATGAGATACCTCCTCCTTTTAATTCAAATTACACTAGGCTTCCATAAGACACTGAGATGACTGAAGCATGTTCTGTAGAACCAGTAACTAAACCTGAACAGTCAGAGGCACAGATCAATGTTGTTAAGAATTCTTCATCTGATGATAGTAAGAAAATTCCTCACACTAAAGTAAAGTTTGTATCGGGTGGAGTAATTAATGATACTAAGACTGATGAAGTGATTAATAAAGAACATGTTATTGATCCTTTAGTGCCTAAGACGTCGACTGCGAATGCAAAAGTTGGTAACTCACGGAAACAGATGTCCAGCTTCAAATGTCACCAAAAAGGACATGTGACTTCTTGTTGTCCAAATAAGAAGTTGGAAGCATTACATAAGTTAGTGAATACTGAAAAGACACCGACCACTTCTAGTTCAATTGTAGACAGGCTAGGCTCCAAACCGGGATTAGGCAGCAAACCTGTAAACATTCTGAAGAGAGATGGTAATCATAGTGTCTCTCCACCTAAACCTAAAAGGCCTTATACTCTGAATGAAAATACTTTCAATAATCCAAGAGATAAGACATCTTCGAGGTTTAGGACCCCAAGTAGAAACCATAGTCAGTTTGAAAATTGTTCTACTTCAAGTGCACAAGGAACTAAGTTTGTGCCTAGGAGGTTTTCTACTCACTCTCCTCATAGGCCTAAGACTACAGATCATCAACAATCTCAAACTTCTGTGAAAGTTACCAAGACTCCCAATGGGAATAGTTATGGTTACTTTAAGGAGGTTCATATTGTAAATGATCAGGGACAAACCAAGACCGTAATGGCTTGGGTCCCTCTTGAAAACTAATTATGTACAATTTGTCATGTGTAGGAGCAGACTGTGAACAAGGATAGCTGGTGGTATGTAGACTGTGACACCCCGCAAATTTAAACGTGATTATAAACGTTAAACATTTGCATTATTAGGCTAATTCCCTACTTGAGTGAATTCACAACTACTTTTAGAGGTAAGTCTAGCAAAGCCCGGCTAGTTAATACGCGTAGTATTTAACGTTTCGTAATTTATTGTAGTTACGTACCAAACATTTGGAACAAACTCGATAGATATACATACAACCATTGGTGAACGAAATTATTTAATAACATTATTATTTACTAAATATTATGCCGATAATATTTAACACGTATTTTGTAACATATAAAACTTACAGTACGCGACAAAAACACGCAATTCGCGCCCAACGAATGAAATAGTTACAAGTTATATTTTTATAACTCAAAACAAAGTATTTTGATAAAATACTTCGATTGAAAATATTGAGAATTGTATCTAAAACGAAAACGCATTCAAATAACGTTACGCGACTAATTATACGTTTAAACGAACAGGTAAACAGACACCATATGAAACGTAACTTTGGGGAATAAGATTTAACACACCCATACCCATGGGACCCACCCAAATCTGCAGAAAATGCAGCCCAAGTATGGGCTCCCATACTTGTTGATTTCTTTTACATACATACTACACACCATACCTTCCATTTCCACTTCCATCCTCCACTTTTCTCTCATTTCTCTCTCTAACCTTCTCTCCTCTCTCTAGAAACGACCAAGGGTCAGTCACCACATCCCTCACTCCACCACAAGTCCACCATATCACCACCATAGTGCCGCCACGATCCGCCACGCCGGAATTCAAGAAAACGCATAAAAACGAGCATTCGACTTCTTTCTTCCTTCTCCTCTTCATTTCTTTGTAAGGAACTCTTTATTCTTCATTAATTATACTTGGAACATATATATTTACATGTTAGTATGTTTACTCAACTATAAAATGTCCAAAATATAAAACAAAACGCGTTTTAAAACTCCAAATATATAATTTTGTTTCCTGTCCAGATTCTGTTTCCACTTCCACGAATTTTATAAAAATCATTAAAACACCAAAATGGACGTTTCTTAAGCCTAAAATGTAGTACAAGAAGTTATCTTTCCAAAAAAATTAGTCTTGTGACTTTTTGACTCTGTTTGCTACTCGAAAACATTTTTCTCCGGTGACATAGGTAGACTGTTCCGGCAGACAGGAATTTTCAGTAACTTCTCGGGACTATATCTCGAGTTCTAGACCTCAAAAACGTGTGAGACCACTTGGAAAATCTTGATAAATTTGTTATCTACAAAAAGTCCTTTGGCTCATTCCAGAAATGCACCCATTTCTCTAGAAAATTAGATTAGTGAGAAGTGGTTTAATCACGGATTAAACTGAACACTGACACTTTGTGAATTTTTATAAAATATCAAACGACCTCCAAAAGTCATAAAAAAATTACAAGAAGTACATAACATATGTGGGAACTATGTGTAAAAATTTCAGAATGATACGATAAATTTTACTATTTTAGATAAAAATCACAAATAATCCGTGAATACATTATCGGATGAACAGTACTCCGTGAATTATACTCACGCATGAATAGTAATTTTGACTTTTCTTGACTCACGCATGAACAGTAACTTTGACTTTCATTAACTTCGGCTAAAACATACACTTTCGGAAAAATAAACGTAAACTTAATTATACTCTCGCATACACTTTTATAAGTGTACAAAACAATGAAACACTTAATAATAATACTTGAAATTATTATTACAAAAACTCACCAACGTTCTGTATACAATTTTAAAACACGAACAAACAACTAAACCATTTGGACATATCTAGTTGAGAGAACACTAGCATGGATGGTCAACTAAGACATCCACTTACTCATACTTATAAATTTCATACGTTTAGGGCGTTAGGAGATTTCGGATTAGACTTGGACTTTAGGCTTTGCTAGCTCTTGCACTATTACTTAACTCAACAGGTGAGTTCACAGCCCCTACTTTTACTGTTTTAACTGCTTTTGAACAGGGGTGGAAAACATAGTCAAACGTTTGAAATATATGATTGTATACTGATTTACTTGAACAATTAGAGTACATTGAACTGTTAAACTGTTACACAAACTGACGTTTATGAATAAACGTATTAAACTTGTTTTGGAAACGCTGGAGAACGACCAGCAACGCTTCTACGAAATTGACTAGGTAACTAATGGGTCCTTCTGACATGGACCAGATCCTACTGACATGGATCAAGGGACACTGACACTCCCTACTATTTGAACCCTACTGACATGGGTACTAGATCCTACTAACATGGATCCATTATACTTATTGAACATGGGACACTGACACTCCCTACTATTTGAACCCTACTGACATGGGTACTAGATCCTTCTGACATGGATCCGTTATACTTGTAGAACAGGGGACACTGACACTCCCCACTAGGTGAACCCTACTGACATGGGTACTCGATCCTACTGACATGGATCCGTTAACAACTATTAGGATACTGACATTCCTACGAACAACCATTAAGATACTTACATTCCTACAAATACTAATAGGATACCGCTTTCCTACGAAACTTAAACTAGGTTTTGGGTAACATCCCACGTAACTACATCTTTGGGCTACATCCCACTAAACGTACACATTGGATAACACTCCACGAAAATTTATTGGATCGTGATGACGATAACGAATTGTGAACGCTTTGAAACAACCAACTATCATTGTAAACATAAAACCTGTGAATTCACTCAACCTCGTTGTTGACTTTTACTATGTTTTTCAGGGAATTAGCTGCATGTAAGACGACCTGCTCACATGGAACATAGGTGACCCATGAAGGAATAGGATGCCAACTTTTGACATATGGATTTCTTTTGTATAACTAAAGTGATTTTAGTGATATTTACGAAATCTACTTTTGTAAACTTAATACTTTTAACTTGTATGATTCGAGGAATCGTAAACTTTGCAACTAATACTTTGGCATCTTAATATATTTATTCTATTGTAATCATATGCTCTGATACGTATGCATGTACTGTATATTGTGGCACTCCCCATACTTAACTAAATGCTTCCGCTAAATTAAATCAACGAATTTTGGGGGTGTTACAGATTGGTATCAGAGCCATTGGTTATAGCGAACTAGATTTCTTAGGTGACTTAGAGACCTTCGAGACCTAGACTATAGCCTTAGCTAGAATGCACATGCATATACACATTTGCATACGTCTAACTATCGATACGACATGTCGACACGCGCGATCCATCTATTGGACCATACCACATCAGATTTCGTTCGTTGACACTCTAATCTCATGTGAACCTGATCGTATTAAGTGGTTGATGAAAAGATGTATGTATTTAGCATCATATAATGACGCCTGACCAACGTGATTATATCATACTAAGTACATATGGGCGTTTCATAGTCACAAGATACGTGATGGGGATCTTGTCAATCATTTTTAGTGTTCTATAACTAAACACATGTGAAACATTATTCTTCACACCCTTTTCATTGGCGTTGACTTCTGCATTTTTATCGCAGAACGTCATCATGCCACCTAAACGAAGAAATACCTGAAACAGTCGCCGAGCGCCTACACCTCCTGTCGTCGAAACTACCGAACAGATCATCGAACGACGTGTGGCTGAAGCAATTGCCCAGTATGAGGCAAGCCGCAATTGTGATAATGTGGTGCACAACAGTAGAACCACTCCCGTCAACAGCGAAACTCCTGCGAATACCCAACAGGGGTGTTCTTACAAAACTTTTCAGGTCTGCAAACCGAGCACCTTCACCGGGACTGAAGGAGCCATCGACCTAGTCCACTGGATCGAGAAGATGGAATCGGTCCTCGACATCAGCGACTGCACTACCAACAACGTGGAGAAATATGCCACCTGTACTCTAGCTGACAAAGCGTTAACCTGGTGGAACGCTCAGGTCCAGATTATTGGACGCTCAGCCGCTTACTCCATGACCTGGGAGACTCTGAAACAGATGATGATGGAGGAGTTTTGCTCTCCCAACGAGATCCAGAAACTCGAGACTGAACTCTGGAACATTCAGATGACTGGCGCTGACATTACCGGTTACACAACTAGGTTCCAGGAACTTGCACGCCTGGTACCCCACATGGTGACTCCTGAAAAGGAACGCATCAAATGATACATCAGGGGTTTGGCCCCATAGATCAGAGGCATGGTGATGTCCTCCAAACCAACTACCTTTAGGAGCTCCGTTGACCTGGCTCAGAGCTTGACTGATGATGCAGTCTTAATCGGAACCCTGAAAGCTACTACGGGGAAAGCTGAACCTACCCGTACTGATGCGGGCGACTCTGGAAACAACAAGCGGAAATGGAACAACGAGGGCAATGACCGTCAGGTGCAACATAACAGGAACCCGGGGAACACCCGAGCATACATTGCCACCACCGCAACTGGACCCAAACCCTATCTTGGCAACAAACCGAAATGTGACAAGTGTGGAAAGCACCATGCAGGCGAATGCGCCTTTTGCCGAGACTGTAGGAACTGGGGTCACTTGGCCCAAAAATGTAAAACCAACCCTCCCGCTCGAACGAACAATGGGTGCTTTGAGTGTGGCGAAACCGGGCACTACCGAAACCAATGCCCGCAACTTAACAACAACCGCAACAATCAGAACAACAACAACAACCGAAATGCTAACGTTCCCAACGCGCCTGGACGCGCATACATCCTTCGTGCACGGGATGCGCCAGAGGATCCCTACGCCAACATTGGTACGTTTTAACAAACTATTATGCTTAAATGTTACACTCTTTGAATGTCGATTCAAACCTAACGCTTGGTAAACTTTGACCGCTTATCGAACACACCACTTATAAGACTATACCGCAAGTATACATGAACAGTTAGAACTTTATGGCAACTTAGAGTGTCACGCAAACAATTATTATTATTAACGACGTGACTTTTCAGAAAACATACGCGACTGGCGTTCCGACTTGATTTTTAAATCTCGGGACGAGATTTCTCTAACATGGGGAGAATGTGACACCCCGCAAATTTAAACGCGATTATAAACGTTAAACATTTGCATTATTAGGCTAATTCCCTACTTGAGTGAATTCACAACTACTTTTAGAGGTAAGTCTAGCAAAGCCCGGCTAGTTAATACGCGTAGTATTTAACGTTTCGTAATTTATTGTAATTACGTACCAAACATTTGGAACAAACTCGATAGATATACATACAACCGTTGGTGAATGAAATTATTTAATAACATTATTATTTACTAAATATTATGCCGATAATATTTAACACGTATTTTGTAACATATAAAACTTACAGTACGCGACAAAAACACGCAATTCGCACCCAACGAATGAAATAGTTACAAGTTATATTTTTATAACTCAAAACAAAGTATTTTGATAAAATACTTCGATTGAAAATATTGAGAATTGTATCGAAAATGAAAACGCATTCAAATAACGTTACGCGACTAATTATACGTTTAAACGAACGGGTAAACAGACACCATATGAAACGTAACTTTGGGGAACAAGATTTAACACACCCATACCTATGAGACCCACCCAAATCTGCAGAAAATGCAGCCCAAGTATGGGCTCCCATACTTGTTGATTTCTTTTACGTACATACTACACACCATAACTTCTATGCTCCACTTTTCTCTCATTTCTCTCTCTAACCTTCTCTCCTCTCTCTAGAAACGACCAGAGGTCAGTCACCACACCCCTCACTCCACCACAAGTCCACCATATCACCACCATAGTGCCGCCACGATCCGCCACGCCGGAATTCAAGAAAACGCATAAAAACGAGCATTCGACTTCTTTCTTCCTTCTCCTCTTCATTTCTTTGTAAGGAACTCTTTATTCTTCATTAATTATACTTGGAACATATATATTTACATGTTAGTATGTTTACTCAACTATAAAATGTCCAAAATATAAAACGAAACGCGTTTTAAAACTCCAAATATATAATTTTGTTTCCTGTCCAGATTCTGTTTCCACTTCCACGAATTTTATAAAAATCATTAAAACACCAAAATGGATGTTTCTTAAGCCTAATATGTAGTACAAGAAGTTATCTTTCCAAAAAAATTAGTCTTGTGACTTTTTGACTCCGTTTGCTACTCGAAAACATTTTTCTCCGGTGACATAGGTTTACTGTTCCGGTCGACAGGAATTTTCAGTAACTTCTCGGGACTATATCTCGAGTTCTAGACCTCAAAAACGTGTGAGACCACTTGGAAAATCTTGTTAAATTTGTTATCTACAAAAAGTCCTTTGGCTCATTCCAGAAATGCACCCATTTCTCTAGAAAATTAGATTAGTGAGAAGTGGTCTAATCTCGGATTAAACTGAACACTGACACTTTGTGAATTTTTATAAAATATCAAACGACCTCCAAAAATCATAAACAAATTAAAGGAAGTACGTAACATATGTGGGAACTTTGTGTAAAAATTTCAGAACGATAAGATAAAGTTTACTATTTTAGATAAAAATCACAAATAATCCGTGAATACATTGTCGGATGAACAGTACTCCGTGAATTATACTCACGCATGAACAGTAATTTTGACTTTTGTTGACTCACGCATGAACAGTAACTTTGACTTGTTGACTCATGCATGAACAGTAACTTTGACTTTCATTAACTTTGGCTAAAACATACACTTTCGGAAAAATAAACGTAAACTTAATTATACTCTCGCATACACTTTTATAAGTGTACAAAACAATGAAACACTTAATAATAATACTTGAAATTATTATTACAAAAACTCACCAACGTTCAGTATACAATTTTAAAACACGAACAAACAACTAAACCATTTGGACATATCTAGTTGAGAGAACACTAGCATGGATGGTCAACTAAGACATCCACTTACTCATACTTATAAATTTCATACGTTTAGGGCGTTAGGAGATTTTGGATTAGACTTGAACTTTAGGCTTTGCTAGCTCTCGCACTATTACTTAACTCAACAGGTGAGTTCACAGCCCCTACTTTTACTGTTTTAACTGCTTTTGAACAGGGGTGGAAAACATAGTCAAACGTTTGAAATACATGATTGTATACTGATTTACTCGAACAATTAGAGTACATTGAACTGTTAAACTATTACACAAACTGACGTTTATGAATAAACGTTTTCATACTACAAACACTGTAAACGTATTAAACTTGTTTTGGAAACGCTGGAGAACGACCAGCAACGCTTCTACGAAATTGACTAGGTAACTAATGGGTCCTTCTGACATGGACCAGATCCTACTGACATGGATCAAGGGACACTGACACTCCCTACTATTTGAACCCTACTGACATGGGTACTAGATCCTACTGACATGGATCCATTATACTTATTGAACATGGGACACTGACACTCCCTACTATTTGAACCCTACTGACATGGGTACTAGATCCTTCTGACATGGATCCATTATACTTGTAGAACAGGGGACACTGACACTCCCCACTAGGTGAACCCTACTGACATGGGTACTCGATCCTACTGACATGGATCCGTTAACAACTATTAGGATACTGACATTCCTACGAACAACCATTAAGATACTTACATTCCTACAAATACTAATAGGATACCGCTTTCCTACGAAACTTAAACTAGGTTTTCGGTAACATCCCACGTAACTACATCTTTGGGCTACATCCCACTAAACGTACACATTGGATAACACTCCACGAAACTTTATTGGATCGTGATGACGATAATGAATTGTGAACGCTTTAAAACAACCAACTATCATTGTAAACATAAAACCTGTGAATTCACTCAACCTCGTTGTTGACTTTTACTATGTTTTCAGGGAATTAGCTGCATGTAAGACGACCTGCACACATGGAACATAGGCGACCCATGAAGGAATAGGATGCCAACTTTTGACAACTGGATTTCTTTTGTATAACTAAAGTGATTTAGTGATATTTACGAAATCTACTTTTGTAAACTTAATACTTTTAACTTGTACGATTCGAGGAATCATAAACTTTGCAACTAATACTTTGGCATCTTAATATATTTGTTCTGTTGTAATCATATGCTCTGATACGTATGCATGTACTGTATATTGTGGCACTCCCCATACTTAACTAAATGCTTCTGCTAAATTAAATCAACGAATTTTGGGGGTGTTACATAGACAGTGGATGATTAAGGCACATGACAAGAGAACGAAGGCTACTGAAGGACTTCAAAGAAGGTTTCAAGCAAAAGTTAATTTGGCAGGAGATAAATGAGGAGTAATTACTGGGAAAGGAAAAGTTTCAAATGGAACTTTGACTCTAGAGGATGTGAATTATTTTGAAGAACTAACTCATAACCTAGTGAGTGTTTCCCAAGTCTGCGATAAAGGTCATCCAGTTCATTTTAATGAAAAGGAGGCTTTAGTTCTGAAGCCATGCTTCACAATTCCTGAAGAATGGATATTGATGAGGGCACTAAGGAAGAAGGACATCTATGCTATAAACACGGGTGTTTCTAACTCTTCAATGGTGTCAACATGTTTAGTATCCAAGGCTTCAGAAGCAGACGCACTTTTATGGCATAGGAGAATGGCACATCTGAACTTTCGAAAAATGAACTACATAACCAAGAATGGATTAGTTCTAGGTATACCACAGAAACGTTTCAAGTCTGAAGACAAGTGTGTTCCTTACCTAAAAGGAAAGCATCATAAGAAACCACACAGGTCTAAGATTGAAAACTCAATCTCCTCACCATTTGAAGTGCTACACATGGACCTCTTTGGCCCTATAAGCAAGAGAAGTCTAGGTGGCAAGTAGTATTGTTTAGTTATCACAGATGATTACTCTAGATTCTCATGGGTATTCTTTTTGGGATCTAAGGATGAAACTCCTAGAATTTTAATGGAGTTCTTAGATCTAGTAGAGAATGTCTATAAAATGAGAGTAAAGCGTATTCGTAGTGATAACGGAATGGAATTCAAGAACTCAACGTTGAATATCTATTGCTTAAGAAAAGGGATACAACATCAATTCAGTGCACCGTATGAACCTCAACAGAACGGTGTTGCTGAAAGGAAAAATCGAACGTTGATTGAAGCTGCTAGAACAATGCTTGCAGATTCAAAGCTTCCAGTCATCTTTTGGGCAGAAGCGGTGAATACAGCATGTCATGTTCTAAATAGGGTTCTTACGTTCAAAAAGCGTAACAAGACTTGTTACGAATTATTGAACAATAAGAAACCTAATCTGAAGGGATTTGAACCCTTTGGAGTTGCATGTACGATATTGAAAACAGAAAATCAAGCTAAATTTGGCGAAAAGGCTGACGAAGGATTTTTCCTAGGTTATGTGCCCAATTCGCCTAATAAAAGAGTTTTCAATAAAGTCACGGGACGACTGGAAATAGCTTATAACATTGAAGTTACGAGCTATGTACCTGCTGTACATAAGGGATTAGATTGGCAATTTGACTATTCATATCTCTTTCAGTCATTTAAAGTTCCCATAAGTGACTTTGTCAGTGATTCAGAGATATCTGAGCACTTATTGTATGAAGAGTCAGACAATGGTCCTTCTCCAATATCGAGTGTTTCAAAAACTGGAATCAGGACAAATGATGACTCAAATGAAGCTTCTTCAAGTGGGTCACAACAACCTTCAAAGGATAAATATCAAGAAACAGAAGATACTGATGATGATCTTCAAACAAAGTTTGATGATGTTCTTACTCCTTTGAAACACTTAAGGTTATCTTCAGCTGGTTCAGAAGATATGCCTTCATTAGAAGAGATTGGTACTAACTTAGGAGATGAGTTAATAGTTGACCCTATACCAGTTACTAGAACGAGTAAGAATCATCCCGTTGAAAACATCATCGGTGACATTAATACTTCTGTTCAAACTAGGACTCAATCTAAAGCTAGTACATCTGAAGATTTAGAAAGCTTGTATACTGCTATGAAAGTGTAACACCCGCTAATTTAGGACTTTGATTAGTGCCTAAACTACTTGTAATTACGTGCATTTAGTATTATTTTAATCTAAATATACCTAACCTTTTGTGTAATTACATTCACGTTCATACGATTTGTTTAAATCGTACACTCATGAACCGGACGAGGTCCGACACCGTTTAACATGGACGTTGGTGACAAACTATTAAAAATAATGTGGAATTATCCAAACAAATATTATTTACCCTAATATATTGTGAGAATATATTACACGTATTAAATATCGTATAAAACACTCGGTACGCGACGAAAACGCGCGAAACGCACCCGACACGCAAAGATAAACTCGATTTATATTTTTATAACTCAAAACTAAGTATTTTAATAAAATACTTCAAGTAAAAATATCGCGATTACACGCGTACAATTATAACGTTTAAAAACGTTTTACGGTTAATTAAAACGTAAAACGAACGGGTAAAAGGGCACCGCACACAACACAAATTTGAGGAAACAAAATTTAACAAACCCACACCCATCTAGTGGGCCCCACCCACTAAAATCTGCAGCCATGGGGGAGGGGCATGGCAAGCCATACCCATCTTGTGTACTTCTTTGACCTTATGAACACCAAACCATCACCATACCTCAAATTAATTACCCACACTCTACCATTCTCTCATTTCCTTACTCAAACCTTTCTCTCCCACACCCTCATCCACGAATTCCAGGCCACCACCACACACCACCATCATCCACCACTGACCACCACCCCACTCTTAAAGGAAAAACGAAGCCGAAGACACCAAAACGACCGCCTACGCGTGTACATCACTCCTACCGTCTCCGTTTCTTCATACACCCTTGTGAGACTTCAAAACTCTTGTATTTTACTTATAACATATGTATTAACATGTTATGTTGCTTACTTAACAAAGAAATGTCCAAATCATCTACCAAAACACATTTTTGAAACACATATATACATACTACTTTCTGTCCAGAAAAACCATCTCACCAAAACGTTAATATCTTGAGATATAGAAAGAGTTAGACAACGAAACACCTACCAAAATTTGCGTATGGAAGAGCTCTACAAAAAGTTCTTCTTTGACCAATCCCAGAAATGCCCTCATTTCCGGATATAACTCAATCTTTGAACATATGTCTGTTTAGGACCAAGTCTGACCACACCTTGAAACTATTTTTGTTTTAAATAGTAAATGAACATACAAAAATACCATAAAGTGCAGAAATGAACTAGACATATATAAGAACTTGTTTGATTTTTGGTTAGGTATAAATCGGAATAGAAATGCTCCAAATTGAAAGGTCTATCGAGTTAAAAATCTGGAAAATGAAATATAGAGACTGGGTTGAAATTATTTAAAAACCGACAATAAGCTAATTGTCGCATAAAAATCCGTGAATCACAATCTATACTCATTGTCGTATAAGCGCTAAACATACTTGAAAGTATTCCGTCAATCCTTATTGACGCATGAACAGTACTCCGTGAATCACCATTGTCGCAGGAACAAAATCCGTGAATATCATTAACGCATAAACAAAGTCCGTGTATTACTATTCTCGCATGAACAGTGTCCGTGATTTCCCATTTTCACGTAAAAACTAACACTTATACTTAAAAGAAATTCCGTGAAATGCAATTGTCGTATAAATAGTACTCTGTGAATTGCTATTGTCGCATGAACAACATTCCGTGAATATCATTATCGCATGAACGAAATCCGTGAATATTATTGTCGCATGAACAGTGTCCGTAAATGGCATTGTCGGGTTACATATTGTCGCACGAAATGGAAACTTTAAAAAACTTTTTATACTAAGTATTGAATACATAAAACACTACACTTACGAGATATACAAGTACAATTACAACATAATAATAATACTTGAATTATTATTACACCTCCGTCACCAACGGGCCATACTTATTTACAAAATGATCACAAACGTACAAACAAATACTTGGACATAACTAGTTGAGTGGACAACTAGCATGAATGATCTTTTGAGACATTCACTTATACATACAACCTTATATGCTTAGGGCATTAGAAGGTTGCGGGTTTGCGGAACCTACGGATTACTACTGCTTTCAGACTTTACGTTTATTAAGTTAAACGCTTGCTTGCTTGACTCAGGTGAGTCTTACGGCCCCACTTTTACTATTTTTATACTTTGGGGGAGATACTTAGCAACTGTTTTACGTATGAACACAATGTACTGAACTGATTTATCTACTTTTTACATACATTGCATGAGTTACTTTTATCCACTGAAAGCCTCCTATCGTAAGTTGTTAGTTATGGACTTAAGCGCGATTACTAGTAAATGGATCCATTTGGGACTGACAATCCCTGCCTGGGGTGGTAGCGCCACCACGTACTGATTTACACGTAGAAACGGGCATATTAGTATTTGTTACATATGAGTGTGCGGATAGCACTCACGGGGGTACGTGATATATTCACACTACACGGTTAAGCTTCAACTTATGAGCTCATGGCAACTGTGCGTACGTACTGATTTACTTACTTTGTTTGATAGCAACGCTGGTACATACTTGTGGTTCATAAACGATTACTTTATTACTAAACCTGTGAGATTCACCAACCTTTTTGGTTGACCTTTTTAGCTTTGTATCTCAGGTACACAAATGGAGTAGGATTACCCCAGGACTGATAGCTCGAGTCGCATGCATACAAACTTGTGGAGATTCTTTTGCATTACTTTTTGTATATCAGTTATGTATTAGAATCTCTAGGAAATCATTTTCTAACTCGAAGCTTGTATTATGATTCAACAATGTAATACTTTTGTACTATTGTACGACATTGCATATAAATGTCGTTTGCTTTACTTTGGTGCTTGATTATTGATTAGTAACACCCAAAGCTTGCTTCCGCGCAACAAGTAAATTTGGAGGTGTTACAGAAAGAGACAGGGATTCCTAATCAATGTCGAAAAACCCCTCTGGTCTCGGCTGTGGTCGTATGGTTTGAGTTGTGTGAAGTTATCAAGTGAAAACCCTAAAATCGGACTTAAATGGCTGAAAAAGTAATCCATACGGCGTATGGATGTCCATACGGTGTATGGATGTAAAAGCCCATAAATCCAGCCCGCGATAATAGGTTTCAGCCCAGTTTTCAATCCATATGGCGTATGGATGTCCATACGGAGTATGGATGAATTTTCCCAAAAATATGGTCCAAATGAAAGTTGTAGCTTTATCTGTTAGCTAAATTCTCCAAGTTGAATCACCCCAATCGGAGTTCGTATGAAGAAGTTATGGCCAAAATACTAACAGCATATCCGAAAACTCAGCTTTTACACTTTTCTTCATTTTCAGCTCATCTTTCATTCTTTTTCCGATTCGAGCTTCATTTACACTTCAATCCAATCCTCTCATGTCTATCTTCACTCGTTTAGCAACTTTTCTTCACGATTTAGCTCGTTTTCCGTTCCTTTTCGATCTAATCTCCATTTAAACTCCTAAATGCAAATATGAACGAAATAAGTATCTTATTCACATAAAATGCATAAGAAATCTATTGAACGAAGGGGTAATTAGTACTATAATTTAGTACATTTTGGCGTTTATCAAATATCCCCCACTTGAATCCTACTTGTCCTCAAGTAGACTATATATTTAAAACTTATAAACGACAAAATTTAATAGGCAGACACTGACACAAAGGGACTTACATACAAGCTAGCATTTCGCAAACCAATTTTTTAACTTAAAAATAATTCAACATTAAGATTTAGCTATCAAGAAACTCTTCTAGGAAACCCAATTTTCTCATTCATTATTATTATGCATACAAGATGGTTCACAATGATTACCGATATTGTTGTCCACCTAAACAATCTATATTTCAGAAATTGAGCTTATATTATTATTATTCTAGCAGCTTTACCCTTGATTCCCAATAGCAAAATACTCTCATACATATAACCTGCTAATATTACACATATTATGGATATCCAATTAAAATAATCATTTTTCAGGTCAAGACATTGGTGACAGGTCTGTGCCTCAACACAACTGAGCGACATAACTTGACCTTGGTTTAGCAAAATAACTTTTAGTCAAACCATTGGTGGCAAGTCTGTACCTTAGTACAACAAAGCGACATAATTTGACTACATTCTAAAATCATGAGTTGTTAAACTCTTTTGCTCTTTTTCATTAGATATACTGACGGAGACCAGGTCTGTACTTCCGTACAACAGACGAAACAACACCCAGTATATCCCCAAATGATATTAATTAAATTCCAAAATTATGGCGTATCGCACGCTATCATATATAAGAATTAAGACTAAAGTCATACATTGCTAAAGTTCCTCTCGGAATATCGCCAACTTTTTGCATTAATTTTACTTAATAGCTCAACAACTTATATATAGATTGCCTATCGATACATCACATGATGAACTATCTAATATCTTAAAATTTAAGTTCAAATTATGCTTTGAATTTCCCAGATTTGTTACAAGATTTTTTAAACTTACAGAGAATACATTTTTTAAAATAAAAATTTGGGCTGAAAAATGACTAACATAGAAGTACAACAAAGCCACCATACCAACACTTGCATGAAAGTAACTAATTTAGTAAAAACTTAATTAAATTTAGTAAACCCTAGTGTGAACCAAGAGTATAGTGGTAAGTACACTCACTTGCATGAAAGTAACTAATCACCACCTTTGCATGAAATACAACATAATAATTAAATAAATACTTATATTGAATTATTTAAAAACTTAATTAAATTATAAATAAAAGTATGATTTTAATTATAAATTTATTTAATTAAACTAATTTAATTAATTAAAAAATTTAATCACCAACTAATCACCTCCATTCTCCACCAATCACAAACCAAAATCATTCCTCTCCCCCCCCCCCCCCCCCCCCCCCCTCTCCTCACTCACTTCTCTATTTAAACAACTCAAACACAACCCTTTCCCACTTTTCACCCACACACTCATTTCTCTCTTCTAAACACTCTCTTCTTCCTCCTTTTCTCCCCAAAAATTCAGCCACCATACCAACACCATAACCACCACAAAGCACCACCCAAAAACCCTAAATCCACTCAAAAACAACCTACTTTTTCTTAGATTCATTGGTAAGAAGATACACAATTTTCTCTTCTTTACTTCCTTCAATTTTTATACACTAATCATCACCCATAGATGAAGAATACAAAAACTTGTATAAATACATATAAATCTACATCTAATATCTTGTTTTATACATATGTAAGAACTTTATGTATGGCTATGCCTACACTTACATATGTATGTATGCATTTTACATTTCATTTTTGTTATAATCTTATGTATGGCTATGCCTACAATTGTATATGTATTCATGCATTTCATTTTTCATTTTATTATAATCTTATGTATGGCTATGCCTACATGCATCTCTTTTACTCATCTCCATCTCCATTTTCTTTTAATTTGAAATATTGAAAAGTATGGCTAAGCCTACAAAATAACTTGATGTTTGTAGATTTTCACTTGCACATGTTCATGTGTTAAAAAGAGGTGATAATCCATGATCAAACCTATGTCAAGTCTTAAAAGATGTAAAATATACCTATACTTATCTATAAATCTTTCAAAGATCTCATGCATGTAAAAGTAATCAAAATCTATGGAAAAATGATGGCAAATGTATGTGGGAAAAAGGACTAAAACAATGATTTGGTACCTAGGTGTTAGGATAGTAGTCTATGACTCAAAATCCTAACCCATACACATTACATGCAATCTGTCCAGATTTCTATATCTCACTTTGTGAGGTCATAAATCCGTGTATACTTAACAAAATACCACCATTTTACTATTGAAATGTATTAGCTTTCATACTCAAGTGGTCTCACTCAAAAATATGGAGTATTCGACCTCCAAACAGCCCATACGAAACTATTGCGCATGTTGTGGCAAATTCGTATACCTCACTTTACAAGATCATAACTCCATGAATACTTAAATAAAGACTACCATTTTGTTACTGATTTTTAATGTTATAAAGCTCATCTAACAAGATTATGTTCAAATATAAGTTTAAAATACGTTTCTATAAATTTATACACAAGAACACACAATCTGTCTAGAAAAACACAGGTTACTAAAATGCTCATAACTTGAATTCTATGAAGAGTTAGAAGATGCATTTTTTTTTTGAAATTTGCGTATTGAAAAGATCTACAACTTTCATGTTTTAAACGTTTTCCAGAAATGCACACATTTTTCTCTACAAGCCGATTTAAGGGTCTGGTCTGGAAGTTTCTGGAAATAAGTTGGATTTTTACTAAGAATTACTTAAAAGGGTGTAAATGCACCCGTCAATGGTTGAATAAAACGTGACACTTAAACTAAAACTATGGGTGATGAAACTTTACAAAAATTAGAATTAATATATATATATATATACTATATGACTAAACTTAAGCATTTTATGTGATCTAGGACGCATAAACCCCACCGAGACCCAAACAAGTACTTGCAACTTTCCGCTCTCTCACTAAGGTGAGTCTCATGGCCCCTACTTCTTTTTAAATGCTTTGACATTGTTTTTGGGGTGAGAATACATGTTCTTTTCTTTGTGGATACAAACTAAACTGTTACGTATTGCATGAGTTGACACTATCCATTATGTAGGCCTTTATCATGAATTATTAGTTAAGGACTTAAACGTGAATGTCATGAATAGATCTATTTGGGTTGACGCCCCCATCTGGGTTGGTAGCGCCAACATGACAATAAGTCAAACGGGTGCATTTTCATTTGAGAACTACTAGTGTTTGGATAGGACACTTGCGAGGCACTAAATGTTAAGGTTTCAATTCATGAGCTTATGGCAATAGTAATACAATTTTTACTATATTGTTGAATGGCAATATAACTTGAAATCTCGTGATCCACGGTAATGTTTTACAGCTATTAAAACCTATGAGCTCACCAACTTTATGTTGACCCATTTTTACCTGTTATTCTCAGGTAATTAAGATGCTTGGTAGTTGTGACGCTGGCATATCCCTTTTGAAGTTAGGAACTACATTTACATGGACGAACATTGCTTTTGATCTTAAATTCTTAAACCCCTAACTATTTTGTAACTTATGGGAATTGTTTGTAAACTTTTTAAGACAAATGTCCTAAGTCTGTAAGACAATTTAAAATTTTATGAAGTATGTTTAAAACGACTCATGTAGTGGTCGTTCATTGTAATTCTTGTGTTGTGATCTCATGATAGTCGCACCTCGCAACCTTCCGCCGAGGCGGGGTGTGACAGATTGGTATCAGAGACAAAGGTTATAGTAAACTAGGTTGCATTAGTGGGCCTAGACTATAGCCATGACTAGAATAAGGACTTTTAGGTGTACTTGCTAATTATTAAATCCATACATCCTTGCCTACTTACCGAATGTGGTTCCATGCATGCTTATTACATGTTAATTGATAAGTTAGTACATACATGTTAAATAATTAGTTATTTTATATTCTCCTTATTTATATACTATTATCTTATATGACTGAGTATGTCGAACCCTAATAGCCCTTTCCACATCGTGTCCGATGACGACCCCGAGATTTCACCATTCCCCATCACCTCACCTAAGTCACCCTCATTCATGCCTGTGTCCGCTACCCGAGTTGAGAAGACCGGTTCCTCCAATGAGACTGAGCCATTTGAGGATGAGACCGAGCCAATGGAGGAAGAGTCCGAGCATACTGAGGACAAGTCCGATTCCGAAGAATCCCATCCCTCCCCTGTCATACCTACTGAGACTGCCCCTGCTCCCCCTACCCAACCAAAACCAGCCTCTTCACTCCGATCATTCCGCCCCGGGGGACCACGATTGATGCGTACCCCTCGGATAACCGTGTTCCCACCTTTGACTGAGACATTCTCCATCCCCCCTACTGAGACCCCCTCCATTCCTCCTACCGAGACTACCAACACCATTACTAGGCGAGTGCGATCCCGCAAATGGACTTGGATGGAGGAGCAGATTCAGTCTTGGAGAAAAGAAGAAGGGATACCCGAGACACTGGAGGTTGGGGAGTCCTCCACCACTACACCCATACCCTCTCTCACTTTGGAGCCTGTACATCACACTATCCCCGTTGTGGTAGCACGTTTGGTTGATCAGGAGATGAGACTTAATCAGTTGGAGTACGACCAGGATGAGTCACATTCCGGTAAAGTGGAACTCTTATAGGCACAAGTTTCTGAAGTTGAGAGAAGGATCAGTAACATGGACTACTCGGTTTACTATGCTGATGACGACATCAAGATGCTTCGAGAGGAAGTCACTGAGTTACACCGACGGGTGGAGCACAGGGAGAGGCGTGCTGAGTTAGCGAAGGAGTGCGCGATTAGGACAGAGCAGCGTATGTTCGAGATGGATCAGAGTTTGGGACGTGTTAGTGCACTTTTGGGCCATTTTCACGGATAGTTTCATTTCGATTCTAACCTACTATGGCGGGTTGTGCCTAGAGGATAAATTTATGGATTTGCTTGTATTTTTCCCGATGTTTCATTCCCGGCCTGTTTTTGTGAACAATGAATCAAGTATTTTGACTAAGTTTATGCTCTTGTTGGGTTATTAATCTTACTATCTTGTGACTTTGGTTGTGTGGTTTGTACTTATTTATTCCTTACACGCATGATAAAGTTCTATCTTGTATAATATCTCATTGTCTTGTTGTGCTTTGTAATTTCAAGAAACATGCCACCCAAGAGAACACCCATGATGAGTAATGCAGCTATCGAGCGACTTGTAGCACAAAGAGTAGCTGAGGCAATCGCCACCCAAAGGACTGAGAGGAACGATGGAAACGAAAGAACCGGTAGAAGGAATGAAACCGAAGGAGGTTCGGGGAACGTAACCCGAGAATGCACCTATAAGGACTTTTCGAATTGCAAACCCCATCACTTCAATGGAACCGAAGGAGCTGTCGGTTTGGTTCGGTGGTTTGAGAAGCTAGAGTCAGTTTTCCGTATTAGCAACTGCAAGGAAGATTGTAAGGTTATGTATGCAACATGCACCCTTCAAGATGGTGCGTTATCATGGTGGAATTCATACGCCCATTCGGTTTGATGCTGCTTATCAGATTTCTTGGGAAGATCTTAAGAAAATGATGACGGAAGAGTACTGTCCTCGGAACGAACTGCAGAAGTTGGAGGTAGAGTTTTGGAATCTGGTTGTCATTGGGGCTGATGTAGCTAGTTATACAAGGAGGTTCCATGAATTGGCACTTCTTTGCCCATCTTTGGTCACTCCCGAGTACAAGAGGATTGAACGTTATATCTGGGGACTTCCCTCCCAAATTCAAGGAAATGTAACTTCATCCAAGCCCAATACGATCCACGATGCCGTTTGCATGGCACACAGTTTAATGGATCAAATTGTACGACGTGGGGCAATGGAAAGGGGAAATGTTGATAAGAATTCTGATGGTAAAAGGAAATGGGAGGAAAGTTCTAGGGGAAACACCAGCCAACAACAAAATAAGAAGACCGAGATAGTTAGGGCTTATGCTGCAGGGCCAGATGCTAAGAAAGGTTACGCTGGAAACAAACCATATTGTAAGCGTTGCAACCTTCACCACAAAGGTCCCTGTAGCAACGCATATGGGAGATGTAAGAAGCCTGGCCATCAAGCCAAGGATTGTCGGAGCCCTGCACCTGTCGCCAACACTAACACTCCAAACACATGCTACGGGTGCGGGAGTACTGGACACTTTAAAAAGGATTGTCCGAAGCTGAAAAATCAGAATAACAATGCGGCGCACAGCAGGGCATTCGTGATCAATACCAATGAAGCACGCCAAGATCCCAACCTAGTCACGGGTACGTTTCTCCTAAATGACAAGGTTGTTTTAGTCTTATTTGATACAGGTGCTGATGAGAGTTTCGTGTCTAACGAGTTTAGCCCCTTACTTGATATCACCCCAACTGCCTTAGACACTAAATACACGGTAGAGTTAGCTAACGGTAAATTAATTGAAGCTGATAGTATAATTCGAAACTGTTCCCTAAACTTCGAAAGTGAAATCTTTCCCATAAATTTGATACACCTCAAAATAGGAAGCTTTGACGTCATCGTTGGCATGGATTGGCTGTCCAAGAATCGTGATGAAATAGTATGTTATGATAGGATTGTCCGCATCCCCCTCTCTAGCGGAGCAACTTTAATAATACAAGGAGAAAAGAGTGGAACGAGATTGAACATCATATCGTGCATGAAAACACAGAAGTACCTAAGAAAAGGGTACCACGCAATCTTAGCTCACGTTGTAGAGGAGAAACCGGAAGAGAGATGACTCGAGGATGTCCCTACTGTGCGGATTTTCCCGAAGTTTTCCCTGAAGACTTGCCTGGACTACCACCAGCCCGGCAAGTGGAATTTCATATCAACTTGGTGCCTAGTGCTGCACCCGTTGCCCGAGCACCATATCGATTAGCCCCTTCCGAAATGCAAGAGTTGTCAAGTCAACTACAAGAGCTTTTAGATAAAGGGTTTATCCGGCCGAGTTCCTCACCTTGGGGAGCTCCCGTCTTATTTGTGAAAAAGAAAGATGGATCCTTAAGGATGTGCATCGATTACCGGGAATTGAATAAACTAACCGTGAAGAACCGTTATCCACTCCCTAGAATTGATGACTTATTCGATCAGCTTCAAGGCTCGAGTTTTTACTCAAAAATTGACGTACGATCGGGGTATCATCAGTTGAGAGTCGGAGAAGAAAGCATTCCGAAGACAACATTTAGAACTCGGTATGGTCACTACGAGTTCCAAGTAATGACGTTCGGCCTCACTAACGCACCGGCAGTATTCATGGATCTCATGAACCGCGTGTGTAAACCGTACTTAGATAAGTTCGTCATTGTATTCATCGATGACATTTTGATCTATTCAAAGAACAAAAAGGACCATGAACAGCATTTGAGATCAATCTTGGAGTTGCTTAAAAAGGAGGAGTTGTATGCTAAGTTCTCAAAGTGTGAGTTTTGGTTACGAAGAGTTCAATTCCTAGGACATGTTATTGATAGTCAAGGAATACATGTCGACCCTGCCAAGATTGAGGCTATCAAAAATTGGGAGACGCCTGGAACCTCAACGGAAGTACGGCAATTCTTAGGTCTTGCTGGTTACTATAGACGATTCATCGAAAACTTTTCTAAAATAGCCAAACCCTTGACACTGTTAACTCAGAAAACAGCAAAGTATAATTGGAGTGATGAGCAGGAGGAAGCCTTCCAATTGTTGAAGCAAAAACTCTGTAGCGCACCAGTATTATCATTGCCGGAGGGAACCGAAAATTTTGTAGTCTTTTGCGACGCATCACGATAAGGGCTAGGATGTGTGTTAATGCAAAAGGAGAAGGTCATAGCTTATGCTTCTCGTCAACTTAAGGTGCATGAGAAAAACTACACAACCCATGACCTGGAATTGGGAGCAGTGGTGTTTGCACTCAAGATTTGGAGGCATTACCTCTATGGTACAAAGTGTACCGTGTTTACAGATCATAAAAGCCTTTAGCACATTTTCGATCAAAAGGATCTGAACATGAGACAGCGTAGGTGGGTTGAATTGCTCAGTGATTACGATTGCGAAATTCGTTATCACCCGGGCAAGGCAAATGTTGTAGCTAATGCTTTGAGCAGAAAAGAACGGATGAAACCACTACAAGTTAGGGCTTTAGGTATGACCATTCATACGAACCTTACCTCTCAAATTTGTGATGATCAACTCGAGGCAATCAAGGAGGAGAATGTAAAGGGTGAATCTCTACGCGGTATGGATAAGCAATTTGAGGTTAAGTCCGATGGAATCCGATATTATATAAATCGCATATGGATACCAAGTTTTGGTAACTTGAGGAAGTTGGTAATGGACAAGGCACATAAATCTAGGTATTCCATCCATCCGGGTGCTGACAAGATGTACCATGGGCTTAAGGACTTGTATTGGTGGCCTAACATGAAGGCTGAGGTGGCCACCTATGTTAGTAAATGCTTGACGTGTGCCAAGGTAAAGGTCGAGTATCAGAAACCATCAGGTCTATTGCAACAACCCGAAATACCCCAATGGAAGTGGGAGCAAATAACAATGGACTTTATTACTAAGCTTCCTAAGACAGCAAATGGTTGTGATACGATTTGGGTAATTGTTGATCGCCTGACAAAGTCCGCCCACTTTCTAGCAATCAAGGAGACTGACACAATGGAAAGATTGACTAGGATTTACTTGAAAGAGGTGGTGACAAGGCACGGGGTACCCATCTCGATTATCTCTGATCGAGATAGCCGTTTCACCTCTAGATTTTGGCAATTACTCCAAAAAGCTCAAGGTACTCGCTTGGATATGAGTACCGCATACCACCCTCAGACAGATGGCCAAAGCGAAAGGACAATTCAAACCCTAGAAGATATGTTACGCGCATGTGTTATCGACTTTGGACGTGGCTGGGAGAACCACCTGCCACTATGCGAGTTCTCTTACAACAACAGTTATCACACCAGCATCAAGGCCGCCCCATTCGAAGCACTTTATGGACGAATGTGTCGATCGCCTGTATGTTGGACTGAGGTGGGAGATAGTTAACTCCTTGGTCCAGAGATTATACACAAAACGACCGAGAAGATTGTGCAAATCCAAAACAGACTGAAGGCAGCCCGTGACCGCCAAAAGAGTTATGCAGATACGAGGCGCAAACTGCTAGAATTTCAAATTGGGGATAGAGTCATGTTGAAAGTGTCGCCTTGGAAAGGCGTAGTCCGTTTTGGGAAACGAGGAAAGCTAAACCCCAGATATGTCGGACCATTCGAGATACTGGAGAGAATTGGTCCAGTTGCATACAAACTTAAGTTGCCTCAAGAACTCTGTAATGTACATGACACGTTTCATGTGTCAAATCTGAAAAAGTGTTTATCAGACGAATCCCTTATCATACCAGTCGGAGAAGTACAAATCGATGAGAAATTGCATTTTGTCGAAGAACCAATCGAGATCATGAACCGAGAAATAAAGACCTTGAAGCGGAGTCGTATACCCATTGTAAAGGTTAGGTGGAATTCGAAACGAGGTCCGGAATTCACCTGGGAGCGCGAGGATCAAATCCGTCGCAAGTATCCCCACTTATTCTCAAACCCTGCACCACCCGAGGTCACGAACTAAATTTCAGGACGAAATTCTTTTAACAGGGGGAGAATATGACAACCGGCAAAAATTTATGATTCAACTCCGCTCAGGTAATAAACTTAGAGAAATTTTTTTTTTTTAGTTAAACAATAATTTTAGTGAATTAACGCCTATAATTAAATAAAATTGAATTTAGGCGCCTTATCGTTATAACCTGACACTAAACAAGCGTTTATCCGTATCTACATACAATGTGACAAAATTGTTTACGTTTAGGTTTATTAATTTAGTAAACCCTAGTGTGAACCAAGAGTATAGTGGTAAGTACACTCACTTGCATGAAAGTAACTAATCACCACCTTTGCATGAAATACAACATAATAATTAAATAAATACTTATATTGAATTATTTAAAAACTTAATTAAATTATAAATAAAAGTATGATTTTAATTATAAATTTATTTAATTAAACTAATTTAATTAATTAAAAAATTTAATCACCAACTAATCACCTCCATTCTCCACCAATCACAAACCAAAACCATTCCTCTCCCCCCCCCATGGCCGGCCCTCCCCCCCCCCCCCCCCCCCTCTCCTCACTCACTTCTCTATTTAAACAACTCAAACACAACCCTTTCCCACTTTTCACCCACACACTCATTTCTCTCTTCTAAACACTCTCTTCTTCCTCCTTTTCTCCCCAAAAATTCAGCCACCATACCAACACCATAACCACCACAAAGCACCACCCAAAAACCCTAAATCCACTCAAAAACAACCTACTTTTTCTTAGATTCATTGGTAAGAAGATACACAATTTTCTCTTCTTTACTTCCTTCAATTTTTATACACTAATCATCACCCATAGATGAAGAATACAAAAACTTGTATAAATACATATAAATCTACATCTAATATCTTGTTTTATACATATGTAAGAACTTTATGTATGGCTATGCCTACACTTACATATGTATGTATGCATTTTACATTTCATTTTTGTTATAATCTTATGTATGGCTATGCCTACAATTGTATATGTATTCATGCATTTCATTTTTCATTTTATTATAATCTTATGTATGGCTATGCCTACATGCATCTCTTTTACTCATCTCCATCTCCATTTTCTTTTAATTTGAAATATTGAAAAGTATGGCTAAGCCTACAAAATAACTTGATGTTTGTAGATTTTCACTTGCACATGTTCATGTGTTAAAAAGAGGTGATAATCCATGATCAAACCTATGTCAAGTCTTAAAAGATGTAAAATATACCTATACTTATCTATAAATCTTTCAAAGATCTCATGCATGTAAAAGTAATCAAAATCTATGGAAAAATGATGGCAAATGTATGTGGGAAAAAGGACTAAAACAATGATTTGGTACCTAGGTGTTAGGATAGTAGTCTATGACTCAAAATCCTAACCCATACACATTACATGCAATCTGTCCAGATTTCTATATCTCACTTTGTGAGGTCATAAATCCGTGTATACTTAACAAAATACCACCATTTTACTATTGAAATGTATTAGCTTTCATACTCAAGTGGTCTCACTCAAAAATATGGAGTATTCGACCTCCAAACAGCCCATACGAAACTATTGCGCATGTTGTGGCAAATTCGTATACCTCACTTTACAAGATCATAACTCCATGAATACTTAAATAAAGACTACCATTTTGTTACTGATTTTTAATGTTATAAAGCTCATCTAACAAGATTATGTTCAAATATAAGTTTAAAATACGTTTCTATAAATTTATACATAAGAACACACAATCTGTCTAGAAAAACACAGGTTACTAAAATGCTCATAACTTGAATTCTATGAAGAGTTAGAAGATGCATTTTTTTTTTTGAAATTTGCGTATTGAAAAGATCTACAACTTTCATGTTTTAAACGTTTTCCAGAAATGCACACATTTTTCTCTACAAGCCGATTTAAGGGTCTGGTCTGGAAGTTTCTGGAAATAAGTTGGATTTTTACTAAGAATTACTTAAAAGGGTGTAAATGCACCCGTCAATGGTTGAATAAAACGTGACACTTAAACTAAAACTATGGGTGATGAAACTTTACAAAAATTAGAATTAATATATATATATACTATATGACTAAACTTAAGCATTTTATGTGATCTAGGACGCATAAACCCCACCGAGACCCAAACAAGTACTTGCAACTTTCCGCTCTCTCACTAAGGTGAGTCTCATGGCCCCTACTTCTTTTTAAATGCTTTGACATTGTTTTTGGGGTGAGAATACATGTTCTTTTCTTTGTGGACACAAACTAAACTGTTACGTATTGCATGAGTTGACACTATCCATTATGTAGGCATTTATCATGAATTGTTAGTTAAGGACTTAAACGTGAATGTCATGAATAGATCTATTTGGGTTGACGCCCCCATCCGGGTTGGTAGCGCCAACATGACTATAAGTCAAACGGGTGCATTGTCATTTGAGAACTACTAGTGTTTGGATAGGACACTTGCGAGGCACTAAATGTTAAGGTTTCAATTCATGAGCTTATGGCAATAGTAATACAATTTTTACTATATTGTTGAATGGCAATATAACTTGAAATCTCGTGATCCACGGTAATGTTTTACAACTATTAAAACCTATGAGCTCACCAACTTTATGTTGACCCATTTTTACATGTTATTCTCAGGTAATTAAGATGCTTGGTAGTTGTGACGCTGGCATATCCCTTTTGAAGTTAGGAACTACATTTGCATGGACGAACATTGCTTTTGATCTTAAATTCTTAAACCCCTAACTATTTTGTAACTTATGGGAATTGTTTGTAAACTTTTTAAGACAAATGTTCTAAGTCTGTAAGACAATTTAAAATTTTATGAAGTATGTTTAAAACGACTCATGTAGTGGTCATTCATTGTAATTCTTGTGTTGTGATCTCATGATAGTCGCACCTCGCAACCTTCCGCCGAGGCAGGGTGTGACAAAATCTATTGAACGAAGGGGTAATTAGTACTATAATTTAGTACATTTTGGCGTTTATCATCATTCGTCATTGAAATGTCGGTACGACTGCTCGGATGTCCAGTATTCTCTTTCATATGTGCTCTAATGGATCCTAACATCTCCCATTGTGTTGAGGTGAATGGGATGTTAGATCTTTTAAGGGCATTCTAGATCCTAGCGTAACTCCGTTTCTGTTGTTGACAGAATTGCAGTTCAGCAGGGGAAAGAACCAGCATGTTGGCTACGCCGCTTATTCCTCCTACTACTTTGTCAAATCTTTGGATCAATTCTTCGACCACTTTGTGATCTATGATGGTTTGCGGTTGGTATCTTGTGCGTTTTGAATATTCCTCCAGTGTTTCCCTTCTCGTAGGATGGTTGTGGTTATTTCCCGCCATTTCTTCAGTGGTAAACGGATTAATTGGCGGTATGCTTCTTTTGTTTTCTTTTTCCATTTTTCTCATCCCAATTTCTTCCATCGTTGATTTTTTCACCGATGGAGATGCGTGTTTCATCTCTTGTACTATTCGTCAGAGGTCAATCGGGAAATATGGCATGATTGCCATTTCTGTGCTAGAGTTCCTTTCAGTTGTTGGCTTTGCAGTTTCTTTGTCCTCCGCGGTCTTGTTCATGGAGATCATGTACATATCGGCTTGCTCTCCACGGTTTGGGTTGTTGATATGGAAAGTGATGGTTTATCCCTGAGACTTCAAGCTGATGGTTTGTGCGAAGACGTTGATGATTGCCTTGGTCGTATTCATGAAAGGTCTTACTAGTATGATTGGGATGTGTACGTCTTCTTGCATATCCATTACTACAAAATCTGCTGGGTAAAGAAATTTGTCAATCCTAACTAAAACATTTTCAGCTATTCCCCTAGGGTATTTGACCGAGTGGTCAGCAAGCTGTATAGTCATTTCGGTAGGTTGAAGATTTTCTAACTCAAGCCTCTTGAAAAGCGAGTGTGGCATAAGATTGAAACTAACTCCTAAGTCGGAAAGAGAACAGATGATGCCTGAATTGTAGATAGAATAGGGGAGAGTAAAGCGTCCGGTGTCTCCGAGTTTTTTTGGAATGGTATTTTTCAAGATAGCTGAACATTCCTCGTTCAGCGGGACATTGGGTACTTCGGGTACCTTATCCTTGGTTGTAAGAAGCCTTCTGAAGTACTTTTTAGAAGGAACTTTAGATACGGTATCTAGGAATTTTCTATCAAGCTTAAAAGACTTAAGCTTGTCGGGTCGTTGTTTAAGATGAGTCGGAAATGGAATGTTTACTTTCCTATTTGGTGTAGACTCTAAATCCATTTTCGATGGGACAATAGGTGGTTCCTTCACCGGAGAAGAAATCGTAGGTGGGCTATGTGCTACCTGAGAGTCTTGAATATGAGAAGCCTCCTTATGGCAACTAGTTGGACTATTCTGTGGTTTAGCACTAATATGTTGTACTAATTGTCCTAATTGGGATTCGAAAGCTTTTAACAAAGTCAGCTGATCTCTTAAGATGAGATCAGCATGGTCTTGTCTAGCCGAGATTCCTTAAAAGACTTGTATCAGGGTGTCGTCAAAACTAGAGGTCTGTGAGGAAGAGGGTTCAGAAGGTTGAGGTTGGTGAGTTGGTGGGTTATTCCTAAGTGGATTAAAGGAAAGATTAGTATTGGGCGGAGTTAGATGAGAGTGAGGAATTTGGGCTGAGTGGTTCAAAGTAGCATAATTAAGGCAGGTTTGAACTTGACAGACTTGTGGTTGTTGACTTTTCAATTCCTTAATCTCCTTGGTTAGGTCTGCCACTTGCTGAGTGAGAGTTTTGATAGCTTCATTTACGAGTGTAGTAGGTGAATTCACTGGTGAGGGGTGATTTTCACTGTTCCAGTCATGGTTGTGTATTGTCATGTTCTCAATAAGACTCCAAGCGTCATCGGCCGTATAGTTCATAAAACTGCCTTGAGAGGCGGTATCAAGTAAAGGATGATGATGTGGTAAGAGACCATTATAGAAAATGCGCAAATGGTCTTAGTGCTCAAATCGATGATTTGGACATTTCTTAAGCAATCCCTTAAAGCGTTCCCATGCATCGTAGATTGATTCATCATGTACTTGACGGAAGTTTATGATGTTGGACCTAAACGTGGCTTGTTGTGATGGGGGGAAATATTTGGCCAAAAATTTGGTTGCTAATTCTACCCAAGAGGTTATAGAGTTAATCACTAATCCCTCAAACCAGGTTTTTGCATTGAGAGTGAGTGAATAGGGAAATAGGTATAGATAGATTATGTCCTGATTAACCCCAATTGGCTTAAAGGAGTTGGATAAGGAAATGAATTTGTCAAGGTGGGAGTTTGGATCATCATTTGGTAGGCCACGGAATTGACAAAGGTTTTCGACTAACTGAACAATATAGGGCTTTAATTCGAATGATCCTCTACCAATTTCCAGATAAACAATTGGTCCTCCTCGACCTTTAATCAAAGGTTTAGAGTTTTCAGCAAGAGTGATACATGCAGCTGTCATAGTCTTGTTGGCAGGTGGATGACTAGTTGAATGGATAGGGGTGGTCATTTCTAGAAGTGGTAAAAGGAAGGAAAAATAAAGAAAGATGTAGGGGTTTAAAAAATCCTAAAGGTTCACTAGTAAGTAAGTTCGTCTTAACGCCTAAGGATCGTACAGTTGGTACCCCGGCAGAGGCGCCAAAAACTTGATGCGTCACCAGCGGTCGGTAAGGATTTTACCCTTGTCGTTGCACCGGCTTATGGTGACGGGCATCAGTGGGTGTTTTAAATTTGTAATTGCGGGGCCTACGTTTTCCCTAACAATGCTAATCCTAAGGGTGAGCAAGTGGTAAGTATGACCTAGAGTCGTTCTTCAAACCGACTGAATTGAAACTAAGGCGTGGCAGATGGGGGCTTTCAAACTAGTGAAGAGTTTATGAAATAGTGGGGGAGTTTTGGTTTTTCTATTAACTAACTTAGGCAAGTATATAAATAAAAGCGAAAATAAAAGATAAAGCAGATAAATAAAGATAGTGTTTGCTGAGACTTCGTTAATTAAGTTATGGGATGATGTTTGGAGAAACTATTTTGAAAGATATTAGTTAATTATCATTCTTGAATACTTGTATGTAAACACTAGATTCCCTACTAATTAAAGTTCCATTAGCATGTCACACCGGGAGCTAGGTTATGGTAACATTTTAAAGTATTTAGAATAGTAAGCAAAATCTTAATCATGGTATAATAATACTTTCATATGAATGGGAACAAAAATCTAAAGGTACTAGACAAAACTGAATCATATAACGATTCCTTGTCATCCTAACAGATTCGTATATTTAAAAAGTTCATTTACGACTTTAAACTAGCCCTTGCTTAAGACTACCCAATAATCCCCTAATTATCCACAACGTTCCTCACTTAAAGTGGTTCCGCCACTTCAAACCTTGGCCATGTCTTGTCCTACGATAATCCCCCATGTAGCCTTGCGGTTCCATAGTTTCATACCTTTGACAAATTATATTGACATAGATGACTGACTACCTTTTAATTGGACGTCGTTAAAAAGGTGTTGTAATCACGTTTATTGGTGGAAAGGCGATTAGATTAATTTGAAGTTTAAAAGTCTATTTAGAAAGGTTAATTAAACTAGGTTTCTCATTTTATATGTTAGTCCGTAATATAACTACCTTCGGTCGTTACTCAACTTCCACATTTGTACTCCACCTTGAAGTGTTTCCAGTACTATATCGAATAACATTCGAGGGGCCATCATATTACTTCGTAATATTGTACTGTTTCGTAATATGACTACCTTCGGTCGTTCCTCGACTTCCATACATTTGTACTCCACCTTTAAGTGTTTCCAGTACTATATCGAGTAACAGTCGATTAGGGGCCATCATATTACTTTACGATAATTAAGACCGTTTATATTTTACCACTATGATGATCCTAAGACAACAATCAAACAAGAACATGCAATAAGACAATCAAAGCAATACTACCGATCTTTAATATTTAATTAATCATCCCATAATTAATTAACTACATCGCAAGCAAACACAATAAGTATACTACTCTCTAATCATGGCAATAACTAAATCTAGCATAATCAATATAAACGTAATTAATTAAGATAGATAAGGATTAGAAAGCACCAGGATTAAATGCGGGAGAAAGTAGACTTGAATTAATTGACACCGGGTACACGCAAGGACAATCGGGTACACCGGGTACAATCGGGTACAATCGCGTAAAGGTGTGGCACCGGGTACACGCAAGGACCAAAAAGAGGAAATGGGACAGGGGGGAGGTGGCCGGCGGCGCCACCATGGTGGCTAGCGGCAATGTGGTGGTGGCCGGCGGCGGCTGGCTGCCTGCCACCCGCCCCGGTTCGCCGTCTTTTGCTGCGTTTCTTAATCCGTACGTATTTCTTCGTTATGCGTCCGTTTATATTGATTCTTTTTGCGTTGGATTCGTAATTCAAAAACGAAGATTTTGATATAAAGAAATCCCCGAGATGAGTTTCCTATCTCCGGATATTTTGTACGAATCATTTGAATCTTTCGGCGGGTGTAGAATCTTCATTCTTTATCCGTTTTTGTTGATTCTTCTTCTGTTAGACTCGTATTTTGAAAACGAGTATCTTGGATAAGATGGATGTTGATGATGGGTACTTTAGTCTTCAAATCTTGTTTTGATGCCTTGAATCTTCAAACGTGCGTGGAATCTTTGTTTTTCATCCGTTTTGCTTGAATTTATCATGCAGCCTTATTTTGACCTTCTTGGCAAATTCTCATTGATTTGAGTGTTATTTTAGTCCAAATGCCAAGAATCGTTCTAGAATGAGAGAGATATCAGTAGTAAAAACGTGACTTTTTACGCGATATCAAGGATGCAATCAAAATAGGAAATCTACAACCGGAGGATGTCAATTCTTAGGAGGTAGATTAGTATCCTAGTAGTGCAAGAAGCAAAGCTCGGTAGCCATTTCTACATGTGAAGCTGAGTATGTTGCAGCTGGCATCTATTGTTCTCAAGTCCTTTGGATCCAACAGCAATTGCGGGATTATGGGTTAAACATAACCAATACTCCTATGATGATTGATAATGAATCAACAATGTCGATCACCAATAATCCGGTGAAGCACAACAAAACTAAGCACATTGATATTAGACATCATTTTATTAGGGATTGTGCTGAGTGGAATTTGATAAAGTTAGTTAAGGTTCCGTCATTGGATAACTTAGCAGACTTATACACGAAGGCGTTCGACAGAGCTCGATTTGAGACGTTGGTTCAACTTAACGGAATGAGAAATCCAGAGTGATTAGTCTTCCAAGGTTAATTTTGTAATAGTTAGTAGTACTTTTTATGTTTTTATTAAAAAAAAAAGGAAGGTGGGCGTATGGCATTCATTTGCTTGTTACCTAAGGGGAATCGCCTCCAATAAAAGAACAAAAGCAGTTCTTTTAGAAAATTGTTTAAGTTTTTATCTGCAAAAACTATGGGAGATGATAGTACATTAGGAGAATAAGCTTCACAATAATAAGCTTAAGTCCTAAGTATGATGTGTTAGTAGGTTCAGTTAAAGCTACATTAGAACTACAGCGGTTCTTTCAGGTATGTATTTATATTTATTTGATTATACACCTATATCCGCAAGTTATAATTTGCATGTTTTAAATGACTATATAGCTTCATTATATGATGTACTGTTAGGAAAATTATATAAACATCTCTAAGCATTTAAGAAAATTTTAATATACTTGATTGTTATCTAGTGTTTCTATTATATGGTGTATGACATAAGTCTTAATTGTTGACTGATAGCACTCACATACACTGGTATTATAAAGCTGTAATATGACAAATAGTAACAATATGGGTATTAACTTAATTACTGATGACTTTGTTGTACTGAGTACAGACCTGAAGCCTTTAACTAAATTGATATTCTCAAATGTATTTTTGATATTGCGTAAAAAGTCACGTTTTTACTACCGATATCTCTCTCATTCTGGAACGATTCTTGGCATATTGAACTCAAATACGGTTCAAATCAATGATATTTTGCTCAGATGGTCAAAACAAGGTTGCATGATAAAAATCAAGCAAAACGGATGAAAAACGAAGATTCCACGCACAATTGAAGATTCAAGGCATCAAAACAAGACTTAGAGATAAAGTGCCCACCACTGAGATTTCTCTTATCCAAGATGTTCATTTTCAAAATACGAATCCAACAGAAGAAGAATCGGCAAAAATGGATGAAGAATGAATATTCTACGCACGCCGGAAGATTCAAATGATTCGTACGACACATCTAAAGTTCAGAGACATATTTTTGGGATTTCTTTTCATCAAAGTCTTCATTTTTGAAAAACAAATCCAACAAAAAAATAATCGTCGCAAACGGATGCATAACGAAGAAAACACGCATGAATCAAGAAACGGAGCAAAAGACGGCGAACCGGGGCGGCAGGCTGCCAGCCTCCGCCGGCCACCAGCCAGCCGCCGCCGACCACCAGGGTGGTGGCACTGGCCACCTGCCCCCCATCCCAATCCGCTTTTTGGTCCTTTCGTGTACCCGGTGCCACACCTTTACGCGATTGTACGTACCCGGTGCCACACCTTTGCGCAATTGTACGTACCTGGTGTACCACCTTTTTCACCTTTTGCTAAAGTGCTCCTCAAGATGCTAACATGAGCCGGATTTTACCTATAAATAGGAGGCATGAGGCTTCATTTCAACACACACCTTTCGCACACCATTCTTAGAACAATATACTTCTCTTAAGATATTGCTTCTATTTTCTTTCTATTTTCTTACTAAAAATTAGTTTTAAGCTAGTTTAGGAGCTTGTTTAGAATAGAAAGAAAGTACGGAACGCATTGTAAATCTTCGGTGTAAGCTGGGAATTGTGTCAATTAATTCAAGTCTACTTTCTCCCGCATTTAATCCTGGTGCTTTCTAATCCTTATCTATCTTAATTAATTACGTTTATATTGATTATGCTAGATTTAGTTCTTGCCATGATTAGAGAGTAATATACTTGTTGTGTGATGCGTGTGAAAGCGCGTCTTGTTTTATAATTTAGAAATGGAAATACCTAATAAATACTTTTCACACAACCAGACAAGAATACCTGATCGAATGTAAGTATAGACTTGGTAAGACCGAGTCGAACACAAGGAACACAAAACACGGTGGTTTATTATTAAAATAGAAAATGCTAATTATCCTAGAAAACAGTAAACAGGGGGAAAGTTTTAGTTTCGTGCGAACATTTAACTTTTCGAACTCAAATATATACAATTTTTATTTATTTTTATCACTCTTTTAACCACTTTGTCCCAACTATATTTAAGTACAATTAACTTTTATACAAAAATTACTTTATTTACTCTATTTTAACTCATTTTCGTTCCTTTTCTAATTTAAGCTCCATTTCTACCTATTTTGTAAAATGAACGAAATACATATATTTTATTAAATAATTGTACCAAAAGTATACAAAACTAGAGAATATTGGTATATAAATATAGTACTATTTGATGTTATCATTGTGTTTGCTTGCGATGTAGTTAATTAATTATGGGATGATTTATAATTAAATATTAAAGATCGGTAGTATTGCTTTGATCGTCTTATTGCATGTTCTTGTTTGATTGTTGTCTTAGGATCATCATAGTGGTAAAATATAAACAATCTTAATTATCGTAAAGTAATATGATGGCCCCTATTCGACTGTTACTCGATATAGTACTGGAAACACTTCAAGGTGGAGTACAAATGTATGAAAGTCGAGGAACAACCGAAGGTAGTCATATTACGAAACGGTACAATATTACGAAGTAATATGATGGCCCCTATTCGACTGTTATTCGATATAGTACTGGAAACACTTCAAGGTGGAGTACAAATGTATGGAAGTCGAGTAACGACCGAAGGTAGTTATATTACGGACTAACATATAAAATGAGAAACCTAGTTTAATTAACCTTTCTAAATAGACTTTTAAACTTCAAATTAATCTAATCGCCTTTCAACCAATAAACGTGATTACAACACCTTTTTAACGACGTCCAATTAAAAGGTTGTCAGTCATCTATGTCAATATAATTTGTCAAAGGTATGAAACTATGGAACCGCAAGGCTACATGGGGGATTATCGTAGGACAAGACATGGCCAAGGTTTGAAGCGGCAGAACCACTTTAAGTGAGGAACGCTGTGGATAATTAGGGGATTTATTGGGTAGTCTTAAGCAAGGGCTAGTTTAAAGTCATAAATGAACTTTTTAAACATACGAATCTGTTAGGATGACGAGGAATCGTTATATGATTCAGTTATGTATAGTACCTTAAGATTTTGTTCCCGTTCATATGGAAGTATTATTAAACCATAAATTAGATTTTGTTTATTATTCTAAATACTTTGTGATGTTACCATAACCTAGCTCCCGGTGTGACATGCTAATAGAATTTTAATTAGTAGGGAATCTAGTGTTTACATACAAGTATTCAAGAATGATAATTAACTAATATCTTTCAAAATAGTTTCTCCAAACATCATCCCATAACTTAATTAACGAAGTCTCAGCAAACACTATCTTTATTTATCTGCTTTATCTTTTATTTTCGCTTTTATTTATATACTTGCCTAAGTTAGTTAATAGAAAAACCAAAACTCCCCCACTATTTCATAAACCCTTCACTAGTTTGAAAGCCCTCATCTGCCACGCCTTAGTTTCAATTCAGCCGGTTTGAAGAACGACTCTAGGTCATACCTACCACTTGCTCACCCTTAGGATTAGCATTGTTAGGGAAAACTTAGGCCCCGCAATTACAAATTTAAGACACCCACTGATGCCCGTCGCTAGTAGCCGGTGCCACGACAAGGGTAAAATCCTTACCGACCGCTGGTGACGCATCAAGTTTTTGGCACCGCTGCCAGGGAACCAACTGTACGATCCTTAGGCGTTTAGACGAACTTACTTACTAGTGAACCTTTATGATTTCTTAAACCCCTATGTTTTTCTTTTTTTTTTCCTTCCTTTTTTACCACTTTTAGAAATGACCACCCCTATCCATTCAACTAGTCAACCACCTGCCAACAAGACGATGACAGCTGCACGTATCACTCTCGCTGAAGACTGTAAACCTTTGATTGAAGGTCGAGGAGGACCAATTGTCTATCCGGAAATTGGTAGAGGATCACTCGAAATAAAGCCCCATATTGGTCAGTTAGTCCAAAACCTCTGTCAATCCCATGGCCTATCAAATGATGATCCCAACTCACACCTTGACAAATTCATTTCCTTATCCAACTCCTTTAAGCCGAGTGGGGTTAATCTGAACATAGTCTATCTATACCTTTTTCCCTATTCACCCACTCTCAATGCAAAAACCTGGTTTGAGGGACTAGAAATCAACTCTATAACCTCTTGGGTAGAATTAGGAACCAAATTTTGGCCAAATATTTTCCTCCATCAAAATAAGCCACGTTTAGGACCAACATCATAAACTTACGTCAAGTGCATGATGAATCAATCTACGATGCATGGGAACGCTTTTAGAAATTGCTTAAGAAATTTCCAAATCATCGTTTTGAGCGCTCAGACCAGTTGCGCATTTTCTACAATGGTCTCTTCCCACATCACCGTCCTTTACTTAATACCGCCTCTCAAGGTAGTTTCATAGACTGTACGACAAATGAAGCTTAGAGCCTTATTGAGAAAATGACCGTACACAACCATGACTGGAACAGTGAAAATCACCCCTTAATAGTGAATTCACCTACTACAATCTGGAATGAAGCTATCAAAACTCTCGCTCAGCAAGTGGAAGAACTAACCAAAGAGATCAAGGAATTGAAAACTCAACCACAACAAGTCTGTCAAGTTCAAACCTGCCTTAATTGTGAGTGCCCTAATCGTTGGACCTAAGTGATGATCAACAGCAATTGAAAGGCGGAAACAATCAACTGGACAAATCACTAATAAACGCAAACCGAAACGATTAAATTAAACAAAGTAAACGAGTTTATTAGCTTGAATAACGTAATGGAACTGATTACAGGTGAGTTTAGTCGACAAATGGTGCTAGGGTTTCGTCAACCCTAGCCAAAAACCCGTAGGTTCTATTTATACTAAAATTCTGGCCGACATGCGTCACTTGTGGAAGTGTCGCATGTGGCCGCTTTCATGCGTCACTTACCTAAGTGTCGCTATGCGTCACTTAGGCAAGTGTCGCATAAACTAAAACTTAAGTGTCGCATAATACAAAATATGTATTTCTATTATATGACTAACGACACTTTTACAACTCAATAGACCAACTGACAGACAAACTAGTATGCATCAACAAACTCCCCCGTGTCTTCAGCTTGGTCTTCAAAATCTTCAAAACTTTACTCAGCACCACCCTTCTGGGAATGTTCCTCCAGCATGTATTCCCACCTTCAAACAAATCTCGACCACCCTTGTAAACTTTGAAGCTTCCTCTAAATCAACTTGATTGTACTGAAGTTTATTCTTGTAGAGAGCTTTCAAATCTTTCTTCGTCAGATTTATTAGGCTGATTGGATCAAAAACTCGAACAGACTTTCCCACAAACTCCTTAACTGGCCATTCTCCCCATATATCCTGTGTTTGTACCACAATAGTCTTTGTAGAATATTCAATTACAGCTTCTTGAGTGACAGAGTCAAACCACCAATACTTTAAATCTCGTAAGAAATCCAGTGCTAACTCTTGTAGGGGAACAGTCTTGAGACTAGCAGCTGGTGGATAATGATATTTCACAATCGGTTGTTGAGTTCTCAAATCAATCTTCTTCTTGTATGAATACCGAACTCCCAGCTCTGGTCTAATCCACATATATTTATTGCTATAGATTTTCTTTCTCAAAATTCTCTGAAAAAGAACTCCTCGAGTATCTTCAGAGTGATTGACAATATTTAACTGAGCAAGATGATTCAGTTCAACCTTTGGCAATGTGCTGATATGATTGAATCTAGGCTTGAAGTATTGCACGCCATCACTTCTCTTGATCAAAATAAGAAAGTTATCAACATCAAATTTCCAGCTTCTGATCAAACCAGTCAATTCACCTTTAACAAGATAATTTTTACAAGTCTTCAACTCAGGTGCAATTGATTTGTATACCACTTATGGTTTTGAAGTTCCAGAAGATGTAGACACAGGTGCTGATTCATCAGTAGATTGTTCCATTGCAGGTTCTGCCTCATCCTCAGAAGAATCTGTCTCAATAACCGGAGCATCAAAGTTATATGCTTGAGCAGGTTGTCGTAACACTGGCTTCGGTTCACGTTCAGGCACCGGTTCTTGATTTGGATTATCCATATATTCCTCATCCGACCCTGGAACCTCTGCATCCATTTCTATATCATCGGGATCAAAAGATCTATCAACTTCATCAAATTGATTAACCAAACTCTGCAGATATGTCAGATTGACATTTGAATAATCAGCTGCAATCGGAGTCGGTTGTCCTGGAACATCAACAAAGTAGTCTAAAGCAATATTTTCATTTATATCTGAAGATTGTACATTTTCTGGTTCAGGGGGAGGAGTTACATTTGTTTCTAACTCCCTGGGAATATCCTCCCCCGAAACAATTGTGACAGACTCCAACTCTAAAACCCTAGACGACATATTCGACACCTGAAGCTGGAGATTATCAACCTCGGCAGCTCTGAGCTCCAAATCCTTTATCTGGGAAGCCTTAGCTGCAATTATAGCTTGTTGGTCATCAAATCGTTTCGACAAAAGCTTCATCTAAGCAAGTATCATCTGAATCGATGGCATGTCAGACGGTGGTGGAGGTTGTGGTCGCTGAGAAGTAGGTTCCTCAATAACAACAGTAGTCCGCTGGCGTTTTCGAAGAGGTAAATCTGCATACGAAGGAGAAGACCCAGCAGGACGTTTCCCTGGATTCCTCGGGACGTGGACCCTGCCAGCAGAAATCCATCTCAAGATACGCTTAAAGCGTCAAGGATCATCCAGTTGAATCCCATCCAGAGCAGTTTGTGGGGGCACGTCACCCTCAGAATCGGGTGGAGTGGGCCCACCATCATCAGAATCATCATCAACCCGGTCAACACGATCAATATCTGTCACACCCCGCTAAAGCGGAAACACAAGATGTAACAGCACAATGGTTCCACAGCACAAGGCTCCACTAATGACTTCAACATTCATAAGGGTAATCGTAGCTTCATTTTCCCAACTACTGATTGTTTCCTGAAAAGCATGTAAAAATGAGGGTCAACCATAAAGATAGTTGGTGAGTTCACAGGTTTTAGAATAAGTGAGAATGCCGTTTAAAAGTATTCAAAATCACATTTGAAAGATTTACGTTGCTACGTAAATAGTTGCTTAGTGTATAAATGCGAAAGTCATCTAGAAGTTATCAAAACCACGTTTGAAAGATTTACGTTGTTATGTAACTAGTTGTTTATACGCGAATTAGAATTCATTTAAGAACGACATGTATAGCTTGAGTCCACAACCAAACCTACTGGCCCGAGAACAACGCCCCAAAGACATGTCCTATCGCGAACATTTAAAGTTGGTGGTATGCACTCACATGCACGAGAGAGTGGGAAGGTGGCCTCCTTCCATATAGTACTATCCATATCAACCATCGGCTCAATAATGAGTTAATAGGTTGTGTAAGAGAAAAACCGGGGACTTTAGATGCGATAGAGTCACAAGCATACAATAAGAGCGTATAAATAGTATATGTACACATAGAAACATTTTTAGCACAAGAGATAGCATGTGTACATATCCAGAACAGTTTTTAATATCAAAGTAGTAAATGTTCAATCATGAGCAGTTTCGTAATCGGATTCAATAAGAACAGCTTTGCAGTAAGATATAGTTTGTGTACACGTTCAAGAAAGGTTGTACTAGTGCACAAGTTCAAGGGCAGTTTCAATAAACAAGATAAGTTTCGTAGTAAAATATGGACTGTGTACCTCTTTCAAGAACAGTTTTACTAAGCGTACACATAAAAGAACAGTTTAGAAAACAAGTAGTCATGCTTTTCACCCCAAAAAGTTTAAGAAAACAGTAGAAAAATGGGGTTGTGCATACTCACCTGAGTTTAGCAAGCAAATATAGCAATTAGCAAGTATGTGTGTTCCAAATGCAACCTTCTAGCACCCTAAATGCATAAGGTCGGGTGTAAGTGGGAGTTAATGTTTACTTATGCTAATTGTTCACTCAACTAGTATGCCCATATATATTTTGTTTTAGAAAATGTGTGTGACCCGTTGGTGAAAGTTTGTAATAATAATTCTCAAAGACATTATTATTATATACGGTTCATTATACACTTTGCAATAGTATATGTCGCGTGTGTTTAAGTTGTCCTCGTTTGTAGTTATTGTTGTTACGCGAATTGGATACTAAGTGAAATTAGAATTTCAATCTTTGGTCCAAAAGTTCTAAGTGTCATTTTTCGTTCGGGTTATATTTACAAGTCTCGTTTTTGATCTAAGTTTATTAATAAGTCACCCAAATCCATTTTTGTTTACAATTCTTTCCAAAACTAGTAAGTTTCCAAAAATGGCAAGTTTGAGGTTTTCGAAACCGAGTCTTGTATTTGTTGACTTGGTCAAACCTACTCGGTTTGACCCGAGACTTTTACCAAACCCTTAAATATTTTCAAATGTCATAAAAACTCAGTCCTTTCACTTTTCGTAGGTCAACAAGTGCCGATTTTTATGTTATACCCTAAACAGTCCACACATTACATTTTCCAGATTTTACATCCACTTGTCGGATTTTTATAAAAATCTATAATTCGAAATAGAATATGAGAAAAATCACAGGTGATCCCCAAGATATTATCAAGTTCCAGTAATTTGTGTACTACTTTTAGAAAGGTATAAGTATTTTATTAAATTTCTTTTTCCTCTGTGGTCCAGAAACTGACCAATCTGAAAGCATACATGAAGATTACATTTATAAGCAAAATCTACAAAGAATCAATAAAAGTGGTCTTCATGAAAGTTGTAGACAATGAAATTTTTAAGATTTGAGCGGTAGTTTCAGGTCATTTGGAGTTGTGTAGCTCAAGATATGGTCAAAACCATATGAACAAAGTTTCTGACTTTTCAGAGCAGATTGTATATGTGTTTTTATATGAATTATTAAAAATAGTAAATGAGCTCAAAAAGATATGAGGTTTGTGGGATTTGAAAACTAACATCTTGAAATTGATTATAGACTATATAAAAGTCCATTTTCATGAAGAATTGATTTTTCTAAAATTCGTGGAAGTGGACCAAACTTTCTGGACAGAAAGTATTCCTTACTTTTTGTTGATTTCATGTTAAGAGAAATAGTTTTTGAGTAGTGTTTTATTATAATACTTGTTGAGTGAACCTTATTACATGTTTATAAGCATAAATAGATGTAAGAAAAGTTCTCACAATGATGTTTTGAAGAAAGGAGGACAGAAATGAGATGAGATGTTCTTGAGCTCTTGAAATCTTGAAAAATCTTGAGAAATGGATGAAGATTTGTGTGGTGGTTGTATGGTGGTTTGTGGTGGAGCTTGTGGTGGTTTTTGGTGATTTGAGGTCTGAGTTTTCTCAGAGTATTAGAGAGAGGAAGTGAGTTTAGAGAGAGGTTAGAGAGTTTGTGAAAAAATGTGAATGTGGAATGATCTTGCATGAGGTTTGAATGGAGGTGTACGTAAAAGTAAAATGCATGGAATTTGAATGGGGGAAGAGGGGTGGTGGTGGACAGTTTGGGGGCCCCACAAGAAGGGTGTGGGTGTTTAAATTTTGATATTTAGACTGTGTTTACATACAGTGTTCGTTTGCCCGTTATTTTCGTTATTCGGTTAAATCGCGTAATGTTATTTTGAGTCGTTTAAATTAACGATATAATTTGGATGATTTTTCATTGTATGTATTATTAAAATATTTTATATTTAGTTGTCAAAATATTTATTGACTTTCGTTTAGTTGCAGAATTCGATTCGTGCATTTTTACTGCGTTTGAGACGTTTTAATTAAAACGTCTAGGTTTTTCGTGTATTATTTTATAAAAAAATAATAATATATGATAAATAACTTCTAAAAATAGTTTTAAGTTATTTTTAGAAATGTTTTCACCAACGTTCGTGTTAAGTCGGGTACCGTCCGATTGAATTTACTTGTCGAGTCACTGAAATTTCGGTTTTCGATTCGATAAAGATTTTGTGAAGACATAAAGATGTAGATTTTTCTTTGTTTAGTTTGGCACTTAGTACCAACTTTAGGAAGTCTAGAGGAATTTAAGATTCACTAAGCAATCTCCTAGACGTTCTACGACTTTAGTAAGCCTACGGAGTCATAACCTAGAATTTTCACTGGGATTTAAAGAATATTGTAAGCGTAGTTTAAGATTCGAGTGCGGTAATGACATGAGATTTTAACGATTGTCACAGTCTCCCCCAATTAGAAGAATTTCGTCCCGAAATTCCACTGGTGGCACTGTCTAGATTCAACTAGTGAATGGATGAGGGTATTTTCGTTTCATGAAATCCTCACATTCCTATGTGAACTCAGGTCTATGTTTAGAATTCCAGTGAGCCTTAACTAAGGAAATTTTGTCACGTCTCAAGTGTTGGCACCTTTATCAAGGATTTCTGTGGGTTCCTCGGTAAAATGAAATCAATCATCGATTCGAATCCATTCTAAGGTCAAGATCTAAGAGTTGTCGACTAGACACTCCTTAAGGTTTGAGACATGAAATACTTCATGAATGCCACTCAACTCTTGGGCAGTTCTAGTTTTTATGGTCCAATGTAGCGTGGGCTTAACTTGCCTTTCATGCCAAAGCGTACAAGTTCTTTCCAAGGTGATACTCTCAGGAACACTCTTTAACCCATTTGGAATTCAAGGGGCTTTTTGCGATTGTAAGCGTAGCTTTTATGTCTACCTTGGGTTGTCTTGTGTCGTTCTCTTATGGTTGTGATTTAGTCCATAGTTTCCTGAAAGATGTCTGGCCTCGTCAAGTGCTTCTCACTGACTTTGTGCCGACTTAACGGTGATTGGCATTTCTGTCCATACAAGGCCTCAAATGATGCACACTAGATGCTAGTGTGGTAACTGTTATTGTAAGAGAACTCTATCAGGGGTAAGTGTACATCCCAACTTCCTCCGAAGTCTAGTACACAGTCTTGCATCATATGTTCTAAGGTTTAAATTGTTCGCTCACTTGTCCGTTTGTTTGAGGGTGATAAGCAGTACTCAGATTTAGTTAGGTATCCAACGCCTTCTGCATTGATAGCCAAATTCGTGGTGTAAAATGACAATCTCTATAAGAGATAATTGACATGGGCACTCCGTAACGCGGCATAATTTCTTCAATATAGATTTGAGCAAGTCTCTCCATTAGGTAATTCTCTCGGATAGGTAGAAAACGCACAGATTTTGTCGGATAGGTAGAAAACGCACAGATTTTGTCGGTAGGTCGACAATAACTCAAATGGAGTTGTGACCCTTGGAAGTTCGAGGTGACTTAGTGACGAAGTCTATTGCTATCTATTCCCATTTCCATTGGGGTATTTCGGGTTGTTGTAATAACCCTGACGGCTTTCTGTACTTAACTTCGCAGTCATAGTCGTTAAGTAATTCGACCCATCGGCGCTGTCTCATGTTTTGGTCTTTTTGGTCGAAGATGTGTTGGAGACTTTTGTGGTCGGTGAAAATAGTATCCTTTGTACCGTACAAGTAGCGTCTCTAGAGTTTAAGCTCGAAAATAATGACTCCTAACTCTAAGTCATGAGTTGTATAGTTCTTTTCGTGGATTATCAGTTGTCGAGAGGTGTAGACGATGACTTTATTCCGTTGCATCAACACGCAACCAAGTCTTTGGTGTGAGGCATCGCAGTACCTACTAAATCATCGTTGCCTTCGGGTAAGGACAAGATTGGTGCACTGCGGAGTTTTTGTTTCAACAGTTGGAAATCTGACTCTTGTTTGTCAATCCAATCGAATTTCTTCTCTTTGTGAGTCAGTGAGGTTAAAGGTTGGTCTATTTTGGGGAAATTCTCAATGAATTATCGATAATATCCAACAGACCTAAGAATTGTCGTACCTCAGTTGGAGTAGTAGGTGCTTTCAAGCACTTGAGTGCCTCGATCTTGGCTGGATCAACATGTATCCCTTGACTGTCAATGACGTGCCCTAGGAACTATACTGTTCACATCCAGAACTCACACTTAGAGAATTTGGTGTATAACTCCTTGTGCTTGAGTAATTCCAAGATAGTTTCTAGGTGTTGGCCATGTTCAGTTTCGTTGTGAGAGTAGATTAAGGTGTCGACGAAAAACACAATAACAAATTTGTCTAGATATGGCTTTCACACCCGATTTATATTTCCATGAATATTGCCGGTACGTTGGCTTAGTCGAATGGCATCACTTGGAATTCGTAATGCCCGTAGCGAGTTCTAAAGGTTGTTTTAGGAATGTCAGAGTCTCGAATTCGTAGTTGATGATAACCAGACCGTAGATCTATCTTTGAGTAAAATCTCGACCCTTGAAGTTGGTCCAGCAAGTCATTGATTCTTGGAAGTGGGTATCGATTCTTAATGGTTAGTTTGTTCAGTCGTCGGTAATCGATACACATTCGAAAAGATCCATCTTTCTTTTTCACGAATAGGTACGGAGCTACCCAGGGTGAGGAACTTGGTCGTATAAATCCCTTGTCCAGGGGTTTTTGTAATTGGGTGGACACTCCTGCAACTCGGAAGAGGCTAATCTGTATCTGGCTCGTGCCATGGGTGCTGCGTCGGGCACAGGGTTGATTTGGAATTTGATTTGTCTAGGCGGGTAAAGGCCAGGCAAGTCTTCGGGGAAAGATTTCTGGAAAATTCTGCATGAAGGGGTACGTCCTTAAGTCGCTTCTCCACCGACTTCTATTCGGTCACGAGTGCAAAGATTGCCTGGTACTCTTTTCTTAGGTACTTTCGGGTTTTCATGAAGGAAACAATGTTCAAGCTCAGTTAACCGGTCTCTCCCTGTAGGATCAAACTTCCACCGGTAACGAGGGGAATATGAATGAGTTTCTCAAAACAGATGATTTCGGCATGATTCTTGGATAACCAATCCATGCCTACTATGATATTGATGCTTCCGATTTTGACGGGTATGAAGTCTATGGGAAAAAGTTCTTTGCAAGTATGTCTTGTATTAAAAATTAGTTGTAATCAAATCGTTGATTTAAAAGTAGACATAACAATGTCTAAGTCATGTTTAAAAGCAGTTAAATTCATGATCGTTTCGTTGTTCAAATCGTAGTCAAAATGTTACAGAGGAGTCGTTTACAAAGTCGTCTAATCGTTACTAAGTAGTTGTTGAAACAGTTGGTAAACTTATTTGTAAATCTGTTGTTGTAGGTATAAATAGTGATAAAACCTTAATCAAATGATATGTTTTGTATAAATGAGTTTATACACCTATGGATTTTGAAAGTTTAATAGAACATTTCATGTAGGGGTTTATGTTGTAAAATCTTGTTGAAAATTTTACGATGAAATCTGTTTGAAATCGCATGGGCCATTGAAAGGTGCAAGTCAATCAAAATACGTTGAAAACTCTTGACAGCACTTTGAAACTTTGTTTAGTAATAGAATTAGAAAATTAGAAGTTGTGTAAAAATTCAGGGTAAATGTCAGAGGTAACTCGTTGAAAGCTAGAAATAATACGTTGAGGTTAACCGAAGCACAAGATTAATAGATTACATGATTGGCGTTTACAAAATATGCCGGGCACTGTTACCTCCGGATGAATTACGAAAATCTTATACTAAATGTGACGGGGTTCTTATATATCCCTAGAGATAGAAGGTTTTAATATAACATGACGTAGGCACGTCCTTCTACTTTTATTTTATTCCAGATTCAGGTCTTCGTCTGACGAGTAGTCTTCCATAGTGGAGCTTTCCATTTTCTTCGAGATAAAGTTTTATTAAGACGGTGAATTTAATAACACGAGGGTTTAGTGAGTATCGTAGGTTCAAAAGGTAGTCATAACAATGACCGAGTGGGGTTCTCAAAGTAGTCGATTAGGACTATGTCATTGTTTCGAAGTAAACAAATGTTTGATAAAGATTGTTTGGTAAATATAGTTGGTAATCCCGTAGTTGCAATTTCCCCTTGAAGTAGTGATTAAAATGACCAGATCATTGTCGAAATAGTTTATGTTCGGAGTGGTTGAGGTCGCAAACAAAGTTATGGACAAGTTGTTGGAATCCATCCAATTGTTGGAAAACGTTTCCCGTATGTAGGTGTTGTGGTTGACTAATTTCACCGGCAGACCTCTGTACAATGACGGATCTTAGTGGGTGGAGTATCAGTAGTAGTAGTAGTTAGTGAAAGGTCTAGTTCGTGATGGTCTATCGGTCCTTCTAGTTGTGTATAACACACACAATCAATTTGGTCTACGATAAGCGGGGAAAAAGAGCATGGAACAGAAAAGGTAAATGTAAAGCGCCTAGGTGATGAATTCTCTTTAGATTCTAGTTCTATACGTGTTCCCGAATGATTAGGTTGGGAGTGGGAGGAAGAGGGTGAAGCGGGTGTCACTTGTTTCAGTGGCGAATCCTTAGGTGGATTCTCCTCAAGTGAGTCCTCTTCGAATATGTCGTTGCCCAATGCGGTTGGGCGAGCGGGTACCATGAAAGTCTCCACAGTAGTAAGTAAGGCTATATATATATATATATATATATATATATATCTATATCTATATATATATATATATCTATATATTTATATATCTATATACACATAAAAACCTCACACATAAGCACGTATAAGGGATAATCCCGTTTCTATCATAGGTCTACGTCTGCTAAGGCATTCCCGTTCACTATGGCTATTTCAGGTCTCACATCGCTTCGCCTTTAATTGTATATAGTTGAACAGGCTATTCTAAATTAAATTCAAATGACGCAATTGCTGAACCAGTCATACCTAATAACGAATACTACCCTAACGGTTATAGTCTAGGTCACTAATGCAATCCTAGTTCCCTATAACCTTAGGCTCTGATACCAAATTTGTCACACCCCGCTAAAGCGGAAACACGAGATGTAACAGCACAATGGTTCCACAGCACAAGGCTCCACTAATGACTTCAACATTCATAAGGGTAATCGTAGCTTCATTTTCCCAACTACTGATTGTTTCCTGAAAAGCATGTAAAAATGAGGGTCAACTATAAAGATAGTTGGTGAGTTCACAGGTTTTAGAATAAGTGAGAATGCCATTTAAAAGTATTCAAAATCACATTTGAAAGATTTACGTTGCTACGTAAATAGTTGCTTAGTGTATAAATGCGAAAGTCATCTAGAAGTTATCAAAACCACGTTTGAAAGATTTACGTTGCTATGTAACTAGTTGTTTATACGCGAATTAGAATTCATTTAAGAACGACATGTATAGCTTGAGTCCACAACCAAACCTACTGGCCCGAGAACAACACCCCAAAGACATGTCCTATCGCGAACATTTAAAGTTGGTGGTATGCACTCACATGCACGAGAGAGTGGGAAGGTGGCCTCCTTCCAAATAGTACTATCCATATCAACCATCGGCTCAATAATGAGTTAATAGGTTGTGTAAGAGAAAAACCGGGGACTTTAGATGCGATAGAGTCACAAGCATACAATAAGAGCGTATAAATAATATATGTACACATAGAAACATTTTTAGCACAAGAGATAGCATGTGTACATATCCAGAACAGTTTTTAATATCAAAGTAGTAAATGTTCAATCATGAGCAGTTTCGTAATCGGATTCAATAAGAACAGCTTTGCAGTAAGATATAGTTTGTGTACACGTTCAAGAAAGGTTGTACTAGTGCACAAGTTCAAGGGCAGTTTCAATAAACAAGATAAGTTTCGTAGTAAAATATGGACTGTGTACCTCTTTCAAGAACAGTTTTACTAAGCGTACACATTAAAGAACAGTTTAGAAAACAAGTAGTCATGCTTTTCACCCCAAAAAGTTTATGAAAACAGTAGAAAAATGGGGCTGTGAATACTCACCTGAGTTTAGCAAGCAAATATTGCAATTAGCAAGTATGTGTGTTCCAAATACAACCTTCTAGCACCCTAAACGCATAAGGTCGGGTGTAAGTGGGAGTTAATGTTTACTTATGCTAATTGTTCACTCAACTAGTATGTCCATATATATTTTGTTTTAGAAAACGTGTGTGACCCGTTGGTGAAAGTTTGTAATAATAATTCTCAAAGACATTATTATTATATACGGTTCATTATACACTTTGCAATAGTATATGTCGCGTGTGTTTAAGTTGTCCTCGTTTGTAGTTATTGTTGTTACGCGAATTGGATACTAAGTGAAATTAGAATTTCAATCTTTGGTCCAAAAGTTCTAAGTGTCATTTTTCGTTCGGGTTATATTTACAAGTCTCGTTTTTGATCTAAGTTTATTAATAAGTCACCCAAATCCATTTTTGTTTACAATTCTTTCCAAAACTAGTAAGTTTCCAAAAATGGCAAGTTTGAGGTTTTCGAAACCGAGTCTTGTATTTGTTGACTTGGTCAAACCTACTCGGTTTGACCCGAGACTTTTACCAAACCCTTAAATATTTTCAAATGTCATAAAAACTCAGTCCTTTCACTTTTCGTAGGTCAACAAGTGCCGATTTTTATGTTATACCCTAAACAGTCCACACATTACATTTTCCAGATTTTACATCCACTTGTCGGATTTTTATAAAAATCTATAATTCGAAATAGAATATGAGAAAAATCACAGGTGATCCCCAAGATATTATCAAGTTCCAGTAATTTGTGTACTACTTTTAGAAAGGTATAAGTATTTTATTAAATTTCTTTTTCCTCTGTGGTCCAGAAACTGACCAATCTGAAAGCATGCATGAAGATTACATTTATAAGCAAAATCTACAAAGAATCAATAAAAGTGGTCTTCATGAAAGTTGTAGACAATGAAATTTTTAAGATTTGAGCGGTAGTTTCAGGTCATTTGGAGTTGTGTAGCTCAAGATATGGTCAAAACCATATGAACAAAGTTTCTGACTTTTCAGAGCAGATTGTATATGTGTTTTTATATGAATTATTAAAAATAGTAAACGAACTCAAAAAGATATGAGGTTTGTGGGATTTGAAAACTAACATCTTGAAATTGATTATAGACTATATAAACGTCCATTTTGATGAAGAATTGATTTTTCTAAAATTCATGGAAGTGGACCAAACTTTCTGGACAGAAAGTATTCCTTACTTTTTGTTGATTTCATGTTAAGAGAAATAGTTTTTGAGTAGTGTTTTATTATAATACTTGTTGAGTGAACCTTATTACATGTTTATAAGAATAAATAGATGTAAGAAAAGTTCTCACAATGATGTTTTGAAGAAAGGAGGACAGAAATGAGATGAGATGTTCTTGAGCTCTTGAAATCTTGAAAAATCTTGAGAAATGGATGAAGATTTGTGTGGTGGTTGTATGGTGGTTTGTGGTGGAGCTTGTGGTGGTTTTTGGTGATTTGAGGTCTGAGTTTTCTCAGAGTATTAGAGAGAGGAAGTGAGTTTAGAGAGAGGTTAGAGAGTTTGTGAAAAAATGTGAATGTGAAATGATTTTGCATGAGGTTTGAATGGAGGTGTACGTAAAAGTAAAATGCATGGAATTTGAATGGGGGAAGAGGGGTGGTGGTGGACGGTTTGGGGGCCCCACAAGAAGGGTGTGGGTGTTTAAATTCTGATTTTTAGACTGTGTTTACGTACAGTGTTCGTTTGCCCGTTATTTTCGTTATTCGGTTAAATCGCGTAACGTTATTTTGAGTCGTTTAAATTAACGATATAATTTGGATGATTTTTCATTGTAATTATTATTAAAATATTTTATATTTAGTTGTCAAAATATTTATTGACTTTCGTTTAGTTGCAGAATTCGATTCGTGCATTTTTACTGCGTTTGAGACGTTTTAATTAAAACGTCTAGGTTTTTCGTGTATTATTTTATAAAAAAATAATAATATATGATAAATAACTTCTAAAAATAGTTTTAAGTTATTTTTAGAAATGTTTTCACCAACGTTCGTGTTAAGTCGGGTACCGTCCGATTGAATTTACTTGTCGAGTCACTGAAATTTCGGTTTTACGATTCGATAAAGATTTTGTGAAGACATAAAGAGGTAGATTTTTCTTTGTTTAGTTTGGCACTTAGTACCAAATTTAGGAAGTCTAGAGGAATTTAAGATTCACTAAGCAATCTCCTAGACGTTCTACGACTTTAGTAAGCCTACGGAGTCATAACCTAGAATTTTCACTAGGATTTAAAGAATATTGTAAGCGTAGTTTAAGATTCGAGTGCGGTAATGACATGAGATTTTAACGATTGTCACAATATCATCTAAATCCTGAGCTATCTCAGTGTCAACCAGGTCATCCTCATTGACCGGAGGAATCACATCATCCTCAAAACCATCATTGAGCGGCGCAACATAGTTCTCATTGACTATGTGCCCGAAGAGTTCACGGTCAGCCAAAATTTGCTCACCCTTTGGCGCGAGTTTGCAGTCATTGAAGACTCGAAGAAGCATAGGCGTCGGCACCAAGAGGGATCGCTGATCTGGGGCAATCTCAAGATTCAATTCATTTAATAATAGTTGCACAAACCTTGGATATTGCAGCCATTTATCCTTACCAGCTCGGATATTCTCAACCATGTTGCCAAAAATGTAACCGCTGAAGTTGTACGGCTTGTTGTAGATTAGGGCCAACATGAGAGATAACGTCAAATGACTAGCAGTGTCGTATCCTCCCTTCCTTAGAGATAAACAAACAATCACTATATGACAAAAATACCTCCAAACCCTGCAGAGATATTGCTTGCGAAAATCAGAAAGCTGATTCGCCGGATAACCCAGGCGCTGAAGTCCCCCATAGATAAACGTTGTTGGGAACATAGTCGGCATCGTAGCATTGTCATCAAACTGGAGAACCCGTCGAATGGAGTTCTCGGTGATCTCGATCTCTTCACCAAACATCTTTGAAACAATCCTCGGGACATCACCCTGAGTCCGTATGAACGCATGATCGTAAAACTCTTCAACTTGATTCATATAAACCGGAGTAGAAGCAGTAATAGCGTAATGAACCCTCGAACGGCGGAGGAAGTCGATCATTGGCCGAAAAGGAGCTGAATTGGCGTGTGTTGACTCCAAGAATGCCGTGATATTGTGACGGGTGTTGGTGCGGCGGTAATAGTTTTGTAAGTCAGCCATCTGTAAGCTAAAATACAAAACAAAAATAACAACAAACGTTATAGAATTAGCACGAACACACATAACCTAAAAAATGAAATTCTGATTTAGGCGTCACTTATGGTAAGTGACGCATAGCCACTACCGACACTTAGAAAGTGTCGCAGAAAACAGTGCTCAAAATCAGAAATGAAGTATAGCGTCACTTATGGTAAGTGATGCTATCATGCATCACTGGTGTAAGTGACGTTGCCATATCATGAGTCATTGTATACGACACTTAAGAAGTGTCAGGTCAATAGCATGCGGCATTTAACAGAGTGATGGTATCCTAAGTGAGTCACTTAGGAAGTGACGGTATAAGTGACGTTATAGACAAATGCGTCACTAAGTCAGTCACTTAAAAGAGTGACGCATAAGTGGGCGTCACTAAGATGAGTGACGGACTAACAGATAATACAAGTACATGTGTCACTAAGAGAGTCACTTCAGAAGTGACGCAATAATAAGCGTCACTGATGAAGTGACGGTATGGGTTCTAAATTACCAAATAGCGTCACTTGAGATAAGTGACGCATGAAGTGACGCAACGATGAAGATCATCGTGTCACTGTTCATACCCAGAAATCTAAATTGGCGGTTTTGAAAATCGAAGTTATTACAACGTTCGCATGATAAAAACGATTGAAACACACCTTTTAATAACTTAAAACATTAACAGATCAAGCCCCAAATCTAATGATTTCAAAGAAACCCAAAATCCGTAACCCTAATTCGAAATTTAAACATGAATACAGAAAGAGAAAGGTTAAAATTAGTACCAAACGAGTCGTGTGAATGAGGGGAACAAGAATATGACACTTGAATGCGCAATCAAGCTCGAGAAATCACGAACAGATCAAGGAAAATCGCACAGAGTAAGTGACGCAGGGACACAGCAAGTGACGGTATGTCAGAGAGAGTGACGCTATGTGATTTTGAAAAGTGGTGAGGTTGAGTGTCGTTCGAAAGGGTATTTATAGAAAAACCCTAGTATGCGTCACTCAACCCGGCACTTATAGCGTAGCTTACCCCGACACTTACAGCGTCACTAATGTAAGTGACGCAATATCGTATGCGTCACTGGGAGCGTCACTTATGAAAGTGACGCAACAGGTCACTTTTAGTGAAAAGTTTGCGATTTTATCGATTTTGGCGTTGTGATTTCGGTACTCAAATTTGAAAAGGTAACTGTAACTTGGATAAAATCTAAAAGTAAACTGACCTATAGAAAATACAAGAACACATAAAAGAGAGCAAATTTACAAATAGAAAATTAACACATTCTTTTGGTGACAGAGTTGATATAACCTGGTTAGGGATCATATCGGAGTAACATGCATTTATTAGGAACAGTAAGCGTTATTTCGATCATCAGTATATTTGTCCACTTTAAATTTACTTGACATGCTAAGAACACTTTTTATAAAAATTATTTCAAAACGATTATTAGTATAATTGTCCACTGTAAACATGTTACACGCACATCTAGGAGCTAATTTTATTATTATTCGCATGTACATTTCGCTGTGGTCCCCACCATAGATATACATCTTAACTTAAGACATAGACCATATTTCCATTGACAGAGAGAATATAAGAAAATCAAATTTAAGAATCAAGTCAGCGGTGACAGGTCTGTACTTATGTACAACAGAGTGACATAGCTTGATTCAGGTTTAAGCAAAACCAGACTTGGTCAAACCATTTTGGCGACCTTGAAAGGTATCTTAAGTTTAAAGACTGTGCAAGTACTTTGACTTGTGTTTGCTTAATTTTTAAGTATATATTAACAGAAACCAGGTCTATACTGACGTATAACAGAGGAACTGTCAATATATACCCTTAACTGATATCAAATAAACGTCTTTCAATGAAAGCATGTCTAGTATAAGTAAGAAATTAAGACTTTTGTCATACATCTAATGATGTTGTACCACTTGAAATAGACAATTAACTATTAGGCTTCTTAAGAGAGCTCAAAGAGTTTTGCATAACATGCCTACTAATATATCGTATGATGAAGACAATGTTTATAAAAACTGTTTTCAACAAGTCAGATAAATCTACCGACACATCCAAGATAAACCTTAAAATTCCATTTGATGCATGTCACCCGATGTACTATCATATCCCAAGTTGTTTACAGACACAACTTCAACGTCTATTTTAAAATGTAGCAACGGTGCATTTCTTTAATACTAAAATGTAGCACCAGTTGTGAGTGCCCTAATCGTTGGACCTAAGTGATGATCAACAACAATTGAAAGGCGGAAACAATCAATTGCACAAATCACTAATAAACGCAAACCGAAACGATTAAATTAAACAAAGTAAACGAGTTTATTAGCTTGAATAACGTAATGGAACTGATTACAGGTGAGTTTAGTCGACAAATGGTGCTAGGGTTTCGTCAACCCTAGCCAAAAACCCGTAGGTTCTATTTATACTAAAATTCTGGCCGACATGCGTCACTTGTGGAAGTGTCGCATGTGGCCGCCTTCATGCGTTACTTACCTAAGTGTCGCTATGCGTCACTTAGGCAAGTGTCGCCTAAACTAAAACTTAAGTGTCGCATAATACAAAATCTATATTTCTATTATATGACTAACGACACTTTTACAACTCAATAGACCAACTGACAGACAAACTAGTATGCATCAACATTAATTGTGCTAATTTGAACCACTCAGCCCAAATTCTTCACTCTCATCTAACTCCAACCAATACTAACCCTTCCTTTAACCCACTTAGGAATAGCCCACCAACTCACCAACCTCAACCTTCTGAACCCTCTTCCTCACAGACCTCTAGTTTTGACGACACCCTGATATAAGTCATTCAAGGAATCTCGGCTAGACAAGACCAGGCTGATCTCATCTTAAGAGATCAACTGAATTTGTTAAAAGATTTCGAATCCCAATTAGGACAATTAGCATGGCGTGTTAACGCTAAACCTTGGGATAGTCCAACTAGTTGCCATAAGGAGGCTTCTCATATTCTAGACTCTCAGGTAGCAGATAGCCCACCCTTGATTTCTTCTCCGGTGAAGGAACCACCTATTGTCCCATCGATAATGGATTTAGAGTCACGAAATAGGAAAGTAAACATTCCATTTCCGGCTCATCTTAAACAACGACCCGACAAGCTTAAGTCTTTTAAGCTTGATAGGAAATTCCTAGATACCGTATCTGAAGTTCATTCCAAAAAGTACTTCAGAAAGCTTCTTACAACGAAGGATAAGGTACCCGAAGTACCCAATGTCCCGCGGAACGAGGAATGTTCAGCTATCTTGAAAAATACCATTCCAGAAAAACTCAGAGACACCGGACGTTTTACTCTCCCCTGTTCTATCTACAATTCAGGCATCATCTGTTCTCTTGCCGATTTAGGAGCTAGTGTCAATCTTATGCCATACTCGCTTTTCAAGAGGCTTGAGTTAGAAAATCTCCAACCTACCGAAATGACCATACAGTTTGCTGACCACTCGGTTAAATACCCTAGGGGAATAGCTGAAAATGTTTTAGTTAGGATTGACAAATTTCTTTACCCAGCAGATTTTGTAGTAATGGATATGCAGGAAGACGTACACATCCCAATCATACTAGGAAGACCTTTCATGAATACGCCAAGGCAATCATCAACATCTTCGCACAAACCATCAGCTTGCAGTCTCAGGGAGAAACCATCACTTTCCATATCGACAATCCTAACACTGGAGACCAACCCAATATGTACATGATCTCCATAAACAAGACCACAAAGGACAAAGAAACTGCAAGGTCAACAAGTGAAAGTAAATCTAGTAAGGAACTAGCAATCATGCCATATTTTCCGATTGACCTTCGACGAATAGGACAAGAGATGAAAAATGCATCTCCATCGGTGAAAAACTCAACGATGGAAGAAATTGGGATGAGAAAGATGGAAAAAGAAAACAAAAGCAGCATACCGCCAATTAATCAGTTTACCACTGAAGAAGTGGCGGGAAGTAACCACAACCATCCTACGAGAAGAGAAACACCGGAGGAATATTCCAAACGCACAAGATACCAACCGAAAACCATCATAGATCACAAAGTGCTCGAAGAATTGATCCAAAGATTTGACAAAGTAGTAGGAGGAATAAGTGGCGTAGTCAACATGCTGGCTCTTTCCCCTGCTGAACTGCAATTCTGTCAACAACGGAAATGGACTTACACTAGGATCTACGATGCCCTTAAAAGATCTAACATCCCATTCACCTCAACGCAATGGGAGATGTTAGGATCCATTAGAGCGCATATGAAAGAGACTACTGGACATCCGAGTAGTCGTGCCGATATTTTGATGATGAATGACCTCACATCATTGCTTGACTTGCTAAATAGAGAAGATGACCTTAGTTTCAAAGAAAGCGGATATATGGTTATCAACTCCACTATTGAAAAACAAGTTGAGTTATTGATTGAAGAACTTAGTGATCTCGTTTGGGAACACTCAAGGCGCGAATGACCTTTTAGGGTCACACATGAATCACCACTTGATATCGCTACTTTTGTTATGATCCATCTACGGGAGATTCAACAACGGAAAAGTAACTCCAGAATGAAGTTCATATTCCACTCAGGATGCAAGGAGATACTTCATCAGCTTACTCTAGTTTTCTCAGAATCCGACTTTCCATTCAACAACCATCAGCACCGGCAAATAGAGGACCTATGCACATCCATCAGAAGATTCAACGGAGACCCCAAGACCGAGAATTATGAAGACATAAAACTGCAGTTCTTGGCGTTTGTATGCTCTCTCTGGCAAAACCCACCGCCAAGAGAGGTTGCTAAGACAGACACAACCACCATGACCGACACTAGTAGGACTGTCACTAAAGCAGTCGATTACATCACCTTTGGACTTCACGGCCTTGCGAGGACAACTTCAGAGCATCTTCAGAACTACAAGGCAGAATCAAGAGATAGTCCATTTGAATTAATTACGAAAATATTCAATCATTTCATGAGAATCTATCCACCTCGATACACTTTTCTGCAACCTAGGGCCCATAACATCAACACAGTGAATCCCATGGATGCTTCCATCTCCATCTAGCTAGGAGAGAAGAAGTCGAGCTCTCGAATTTAAAAGAGTGCTTCTCGGGAGGCAACCCGTGTTTACATTTCTGCAATTTTACATTCCAAGAAGTGATGAAGTCTCCGACTATCTTTCACACTTGGATATACGAAGAAGACCGACGCATCAAGTTTTTGGCGCCGCATCAAACTTCAAGTTTTTGGCACCGGAATTAAGAAAAGTATATCCAATGTGTTCACACCTACGAGACAAATCACAAAAGACTTGAAGAAATCAGAGCACACAACAGCAACGAAGGGACTCTACGGAAAAGTCGGCAATCATGTGCTTCGGAGCACTCCTCATCATCACCAACAAGCCACATATATAAATGGGGAGTACTTCTGTTCTAATCTCTTTCTTTCGTTTATAAATATACCATATCCACTATGCTTATCACTAGTGTGGGATTCAAACCCAACACACACTGCTGAAAGAATACGTCTTAGATGTTTCAATTCTTAAGTGTGGGAATTTACCCTAGTCAGAGCTTAGAATAACATCGAGGACGATGTTCCTTTAAGTGTGGGATAGCAGTAGTTACACTACTGTAAAATGGATAATGGTATATGCTTGATTCTAAGCTCGTTGCTCTTTAGACCATCCTTCTCCAATAAGAAAACAAAAATTTTCAAAAATTGAGTTAAAAATATGTTGAAAATGAAAAGTTTTAGACAAAGAATAATTTACTTTGGAGAATAAGGATAAATAAAATACAAATTCCTTTGGAAAATTAGTTTAGTAATCCCATGAAGAGCATCGCATGACTAGGCACACAACAAACCAACTTTCGATTCGTGAGGTACCTTGAGCCATATAAAGCATTCACTTTTAATGCTTCACTTCTTCGATTCTTGAGTATGCCGATGTATGCGTTTAGAATCAAAACTTGCTCCTGTTATGCATTTCGAATCCGAATTGGTGAACGAAAAGGAGATCGAATCACATAATTTTTAAACCCATCCGTACACCCAAAAATAAATACGTTATCCCTACCCTCTCAAAAGCATCCCTCAAACTTCATATAAAGTCCAAAGATGAAAGAAGAGAAGCTACAAGGATATGACGTCGAAAAAAAAACAAAAGAAAAGAATTCGAAGAAAAGAAAGTCAATTGGAGAAAAAGACTCCTCCCAAAAAAAATGCAAGAAAAAGGCGTCAATCCTTCCAAAAATTACAACTTTCCTCTTCACCAAAAAGAAACCTGATGTGTAAAATCGAGTTATAAAATAAACTAATAAATACTTACACTGAACTATTACACAACTAAGGTAAGTATACCCTATCGTGTATAGTATAGCTACAGTAAGTACTGATTCGTTCCTCAGAGACTATGTAATCGAGAACTTTAAGTTAAATGCAGTTAACTTGGTACAGAAAAGACTTGGGTTTTTGTGTGACTGAATTGTCACCTTACTTAACAACTAAATTAATCTAACTAAGCAAATGGACTCAGGAAGAGTCAGGATGATTTGTTTAACTTTTTCCAAATACTAGAAACTACACTTGTTTGGATTAATTTGCTAATGACTTCGGGGTATTCAATTAGAACAAATTAAATACAATTCATGTCCATCTCAATTAAGTTAGATTTAACATTCGCTATAACCTAAACTTTGATCTCAATTTATCATGTTACAATTCAATCTATGAAACATTCGCCATGATCATTTACTTACAAATTTAAGTCTAATTATCTGAATTATAATTTTTCTGCGTTCGCAATCAAATTCAATCATTCATTGACAAACAATTGATAATAAACATATGAATGATAAACATCCGCTATAATCATTCATTAGTTCACCACATAATTCAGACTTAAGATTGAAACCCTAATTCGTAAGAAAGTCGATCAAACGTAACTTGATTGAACATGAATATCAGAAGTTAATACCCCTAATCATTAATCCTTTCATCCAAACAAGTGTTTATAGAATTAGCCACTCATAATTACCACAGAAAATTCAATATAAATAATTGAAATCAAAGCTAACATGATTATATATAATAAAGATGAAAGACGAATGATTACAATGATTACGAGATGATCCGTAGTAACCGAAATGATTAGCACAATGAAAGATCTTCAATAGTGATGAAAAGCTTCAAAAGTTTAAGATAATTTTCGTCTCCAGTGTTTTCTGGAATGGGAGTTATATTTTTCATCAAAGGAAAACGTATTTTAAATCTTTCAAATTGCTGCAAAACCGCTCACAAACGCGATCCCGGTCATGGAACGCGATCCTGAAATCTCAGTTTTCTTCATATGAACGCGATCCTGGATAGTTGAGACGGATCGCGTTACTTGCCTTGGGAAGATTCTGTAACGGAATTGCACATTGAAACGCGATCCAGTAAAGGAGTCTGGATCGCGTTGCTATGCTTTGGAAAACCTGACATTGATTTACACTATGTAACGCGATCCTGGGTCTCTGTCTGGATCGCGTTGATAGTTGAGATTTTGGCTCCAGCAACGACTTTGACTTTTCAGCTCCAAATCAACATCAAGTTATTACCAATCTTTCAAACTTCAACTCGTTAACCTGGAAATCCAAATTATACTAACTAAGTACCGAAAGTTCTAAAAGTTAGCTAAAAACAAACCTAAAAACAATGATATCGCGTTAGATATATATGTACAAAATGAGCGATATCAAACATCCCCACACTTGAGCTTTGCTTGTCCTCAAGCAAATCATTTTCTACCAGATTTAAACCATTACATCCCTCTTGCATTTTCAGAAATAGAGATCAAGTTTTGCAAAATAATAATAACAATTATCACCTAAGCGATTATGTTAGCAACATATATATAATTACCAAAACTTGAGATGATAATTTGCCAAGCCCGAAATGCACGACTTAGCACCTCACAATAGGATAAGTGTATCAATCACTCACTCTCAACCTATAAACTACAAGGTAAAGGAATGAATAATATAACACTCAATTAAGCCAAGTCGTGATGCGATGTTACCATAGGCTTGCAAAAGGATCAAATCTCCACCGTCTTGGCATGAGCACCAAGTGAAATCTCAGAAAAGGTATTTTAATCATGTTGTGTATAAAGTATGGGTGAAAGTGGAATAGGTAAGTTAGACTCAAGCAATTGGTGTAAAGTAATAGTCAAAACCCATGAGAAGGTGAAGGAAATGTTGCCTAATTGTTTCTTAATGTGACAGTAATAAAATTCAGGATTCTCATGCTAAATCAATTAGAATTATTCTTCATGCACAACTTATATTCACAATTCTCAACTTGCAATTCTCATTGATTTACATTTACAATTGGATTGATTAACTGCATGCTACGACTTTCTATGAATCCTGTGTAGCGAACTTTCGGACCAACCATCCTAGAACACCCCTCGGGAACTACTTGTTCAGGAATTCAAAGGCCGTTTATTTGACTACAATTAACCAAACCTTAACTTAAGCTTTAACAGTTAACTTCCACAACTTTCACTGCTTTCAACTTCATTTACTTAAACTTCAACATTCAGTACCTTCAGTTGATTACAACTTCAGATCATAGAATTTAACATTAGAATCCCTATTAAAACGATTTAAGTCACATTTTTCACAAAAATCCATTAAAAATTCAAATTAGACAACATTTTGAAAAAATAAGTGATCTGGGAATTGACTACACAAAAATAGGATATATGATGTAGTGATCATGAATGTATGTGGAAGTGTCTACGGCTTTCTTAGCACTAAAAGTGAGTGCTAACGACCTGGGTGGACTGGATAATAATGGGTGTAACAGAAAATTAGATCCCAAACAACTAAGATTCCTTGGCCGATTATTGAGATTAGTACTAATCAAATAAATGATCTATACGGTCCCGATAATTGGCTAGAAAGTCAAAATTGCTGGGATTAAGCTCCAAACCTAAGAATACCTCCTCATCATACGATCTCACCTATATCACATTTTTGTGATCTCACAGCGGCCTCGAGATGCATCACTAGGGCAAGTTCTAGAACAAACTACACTCACCGGCACACTCATAGCAACTAACAATATAAACACTAAAAATAAGTGCTTTTCTCAATAAGGCTCTAAATATCTCACAATTTTCAATGGGGCTACAAGTATGCTAGTCATGCAATTCACCCAATAAGGTTGCTCATATGACACATCTCTAAAAATTTTACATGCAAGAGGGATAATCAAGCTAGATAAGCCAACTGAATGAGTAGGACCTCCTACTGTCGAAGTTTTGTGTTAGACTTACCAACTTGACTTGTACTTCATTTGCTAAAATTTATCTATGAATTTATGAAGCAACTAAACTTATAAGGACAAACAAATTCCAAGTGAATTTAACCTCCCCACACTTAAGTTGTGCATTGTCCCCAATGCAACAAAACGAAAATATGTAATATACATGAATGCGGGAAGAAAAAGGAAACAAGTACTTCCCGGGGAATGTTGCAGAAAAATGATGAATATGCCATGCGTGTTTTGTCGCTGAACTTACTGCCAGCATATGCAAATGGTTCCAATTCCGCACAGCACTCTAACAAAATAACCATAAAAACTGGGCATAACTTATAAATCAACTGGGTAGAATGAGATGGCATTGTACAAACCGTACCTAAATGCCACTCATGTAGAAGTTTATGCCAAAATCCTAGATATCAACATACAAAGTCTTAAACGACCATAAAGAGGAAAATAGTTCAAAACAGAAAATAAATGTTCAAAGATAACACAACATGATCCAATGGAAATTAATCCCCAAATAGCCAATGTCCCGATGACCCATGCTGAGTATGCTCTTGAACTTCTCCGCGTTGGTGCCTCTCGAGCGCCTCAAGTGCAGCTTGCCGGTCATAATCAGGAACGGGGTTAACAGCTCCTGGCGCACCCCACCGTGGGAATTGGTAGTAAGGGGTGGGAAAAACATCTTCCTCATCAGAATAGATGCACTGCGTGTTATGCCTTTGCCAATCATTAAAATATCGCTGCACACCCCATTCATATCTAGATTCCTCCCGAAAATTCTCTTCTTGAATCTGAAAGTTATCAAACCGATTAACAAAGCCTTGGAACCAAACAGGTGTATCCTGACGTTGTGATCCCGTACCCTCATGTGGAACATCTTCCATTTCTTCATCAAAAACAGCTCGTTGTCTTTCTTGCTGCGGTGGTGGTTGTGACGATGTACCATCACGAAGACTTTTCTTTGTCGGTCTCCAAGGGATGAACTTTTTCCTTTCTTGCGAAACTGCCCTGGTGGCTGAGAACATCTCAATGGATAAAGGTAACGAATTGTCTTCCACTATAGTCAAAGGGTTCTTTTTTGCCTTCAATCGCACATCAAAGTGGTTAGCAATTAAAGTTACATAATGGCCGCCAGCAAGCTTGGAGGAATCCTTTCTTCCCTTCCCATAAGTCGCCAGGAATTCCGCCACACAATATGGTATAGAAACCCGAATTCTTTTGTTGATTCTAGTCAAGTACCACATATCTGGAGCTGTTACCTTCTCTGTATTTTTCCCTCTACAAGCAATAGAATGAGCAATAAATTTTTGGATTAAGCGATGCTCCATGTCTCAGAGATTGCTAGAAGCGTTGTTCCCCGATGAATCGTATGGGGCGTCACTTAATTCACGCCACATAGTTTCCAAGGGTACCGCGGATTCATCCAACCATTCTCCCCTAAAAATGTAATCTTCAAAATAGGGTGCTTCAAGCACATCAGCATCATATATATCCAAACACTCAGCAACATCCATCAAACTCATTTCCCGATCTTCACCCCCTAGTCGGAACGACAACAATGGATTTCTCACAGATTTTATCCTATGTATTTATACCGTTGAGAAGAACTCTAAACACAACTCTGCATAAATTGGCTCTTTAATAGCAAACAATCTTTCCCAATCTTGCACATCATAAGTGTTACCTGACCATCGACATTTAACCGATTGAGTGAGGGTGTGTCGCAATGATGTTGCTAGCCCCGCTTCTTCCAATGGCTGCCAATTTATTACTCTCGGATGTACAATATCTTTACCTCTTAAAGCCAACAAATTTTCAGTGTACATCGCAAACTTCCCCCCACAATTTTTCTTTGTAAACTGCAAATATGGGTGTAATCTCTCCGGATCCAAAAGATATCCTAGCGATAAAGTCTGTGCTTTTCCTTTTCCTTTAGAACTAGACCCTTGTTATTTGTCGTTACTTCGACCTCTCTGAAACATCAAATACACAAAACAAAATATGTGTAACACCCCCAAATTTTACTGATGCGCGGAAGCAAGCTTTGGGTGTTACTAATCAATAATCACAGCACAAAGGAAAAGTAAACGACATCTATATGCAAACATTATACATTAATACTCAAAGTATTACATTAGTTGTAATTAAAGTACAAGCTCGGAGTTCAAAATATGTTTTCCTAGAGATTCTATTACATAACCCTTATAGCAAAATAATGCGACAGAATCTCCAAATTTGTATGCATGTGACTCGAGCTATAGTTTCCCCCTCAGGGTGAGCAGTCCTACTGCTGTGGTGTACCTGAGATATAAAGCTAAAACAGGTCAACCAAAATGGTTGGTGAATCTCACAGGTTTGTAAGTAATAACAGTTTTGAACACAAGGTTTTATCATCAGTAGTGTCCGAAGGCGTAAAATCGTGCCTTTGCCATCCTGCAAAGCAAGTAAGTTTACCATTGCCATGAGGCTCATAATCGAAGCTTAACCCGTAAGTAATGTGTTTTCCCCCGAGACATGCCCGAACGGAGCAAGCTGAGTAACGAATTAGTAGTCGCCCGGACCGCGGGTGGGGAGGGTCATTTCCCTAATGGATCCATTAACTATTGTTCGCGCTTAAGTACCATAACTAACGATATATGATGGAGGGACTTCCCCAAATAAATGGTGAGAAAACTCATGCAATTCTGTTTGGTAAATATGTAATTCAGTACTTGTGTTCATAAAAGCAAGCAATATATCTCACCCCAATAGTAAAACAGTAAAAAGTGGGGCTGTAAGACTCACCTGAGTCGAGCCAGCAAGTGTTTAATTCAATAAACGCGGTGTAGTAGTCCGTAGGTTCCCTGAACCCACAACCCTCTAATGCCCTAAGCATATAAGGTTGTGTAAGTAGATGTCTCGTAAGACCATCCATGCTAGTGTTCATTCCACTAGTTATGTCCAAACACTTTGATTTGTTTGCATGTTCTGTCTATAGTTTGGAAACGTGTACGGCCCGTTGGTGATACGTTTAGTTTTAGTTGTAAATTTTCCGTAAGGTTTTGTTATGGTCACACATATGTTTTGAAGAACAATGTGTGCGACAATACTTATATATATATATGTCCGCGATTATCTAATTGACGATACCATGTGACAATAAGGTTTACTTATGTTTATTCATCCGACAATGGCTAAATACTCCGTCAATTACATATACGACATTAATAAGATTATCCGAGAATTAAGTTATCCGACAATTAAGTTTTTATCCGACAATAGTGTTTCACGGAGTACTATACATGTGACAATAGGTGTGATTCACGGATGATTGTTCATACGATAATGATATTCACGCATTTCTTATCCGACAATGTGGTATTCACGGAATGCTTTATTCACGGACAGAATGTCAAGGTTTTTGGTCTGATTTGAAGTAATTATTCGATTAAGTAAAACTTAACAATAATTCATGGAATTTTTATATAATGTTCCCTTATGTCTTAGCTTTCCAAAACATATTTTTACGTTCAAAATGGTCAAACGACACTCGATATATAATTTTTGAAAGGGTCGAGGGTCAAATTGTTACTTTCAGTGACATGTATTCAATTAAAAATTCATAACTTAAATTCTACCAAACTTCACAGAATGTGTGAGTAGGGGTTTTAAAGGTAACAAGATTATCTAACTTTTCCATGTGGTTTCATCGATTTTTGATGGGTATAACTCGAGATATACCATTTTCAAGTTGACCAGAATTTCTGGTCAGATAGTACAGACCTGCTATTGTACTTTATTTGACTTATTAAAAATAGAAAACGACTGAGTTTGATCGTAAGGCTTACATATTTGTAAAGTAGAATCAAAATACTTCAATTTAGAGCTAAGAAACGTTAGATTTCATCAAGTTTTGGTTCGGTTATGACCGATCCAAGTCGATCTAAATTATTATCCAGTGGGTAAAACTTTTATCCAGGGGTTAATAGCATGTTCTTCACGATTTTAGTATGATTTGGACATAATCAAGCTGAAACAAAGTACTAGCATTTAGTTTAACATCATCCAAGGAGAATCAACGAAATTTTAGAGGATACTTACAAGGGAAGTCGAGTTTTGAGTCGAAATGGGGCAGAAATGTTGCTGCTGTGCGCTGTTCTGGTACTTCCTTGCAATTCCGGTGAAAGAGGGTGGTGGAGGGTGGTGGTGGTGGCTAGATTTACTCGGGAGAGGTGTGGAAAGGTGGTGGGAGGTGTGGCTGATCGAACTTTCAGAGAGAGATGGGTGTAGTTGCAGATTTTGTGGGTGTAAAATGGGATGTGTCAAGGGGTTTAGGTGCCCATATGTGTAGGTCACAAGGGTTGGGTTTTGGGCTTGGCCTTTGGGCCGTGGGTCTTCTAGGCCTGACTTGGGCCGTTGCCTGGGTCCATTCCATCATGGGTTGGGCTCGGGTCTTGTCCCTCAAGATCGGGTTACGTTTGTTTGTCGGTTAGACGTTAAATCGCGAGGTTTAAAAGTTAATAATTAACGTTTGATTTTTCGTGTATATTCTTGATATGTAAATGGTATTTGGGATGATTAAGTATTTTTAGAATACTTTCCTTAAGTATCTAAGACATATTTTGGATCTCATTCAGGTGTTGGACTCGATTTGCGTATTTTCTCGCGTAGGTCATGTTTTATATTACACGTAGAATGTTTTCGCGTATGTTATTATTAATAATAATAATACCAAGTAAATAATGACTATTTTATCTTTAAAATAGGTTTACAAGTCATACGAAGAAGGGGTCACCAACAGCCGGAGTTTCGGAAATCCATCCGAGAAAATCGCGTAATATCAATTTATTACGTACAGGTGTATATCCAATATACGTTTTATTACAAGTAACTTAGTTCTATTACACACTAATTACGAGTAATTACACACAATATTAGGGTATATTAATACGCCTAAGTACGAGTTGTTACAATATGTTTCCAGGAATGTTAGCGTTAGCATAAATCGCAGTTAGTCATTGAGGCACAAAATGAGCAAGTAATGTCTAAACTATATCTCCTAACAAGCACGGCATATAGGCCAAACAAAACTTGTACATTGACCACAATTGATCATAACATTTGGATCCCACAAGTAATAATCGAGTTTTCTATACACACACCCTAACTACTCTATGGAACATGCAAACCGCCAAAATATAACATGTAGTCTAATTTCAAACAAAGTCATGGAAACGGATAACACAATTCAAAGCCAAACAAGCCTTTTAATCAAGATTACATGAAATGTACACAAGATACCATCATCTCCATCAAATAAACCAAATTCACAAGTTTCATAACTCTACTATCAAACATATACTTGAAAATTGCATAATAATCACACAATAATAACAAGTAATGCATTACAATCAAAAGTCAATGAAAACAAAGTCAAACGTTGACCCAGAAAGTCAACTTCATCTTCTTCCCCAAATGTCATAACCCTAGTTCACAATCTACTCACAAATTGAAATTAATCAACAAATGAGCATTAAAACACATAATATGTAAAGGTTCATGCAAACTAGCACCAAATACCATCAATTATTCCCCCAATTCGGATTACCCACTAACTAGCATAAACCCTAATTTGGAAACATCACAATCTAGCAATGTAAACACAAATTAATGGAGTACACAAGTTAGAAACAACAATGTAGCATGAAAATGAAGAAAAACAAGTAATCATAACATCCTGTTGAGTCACTGATCTTCAAACTCAAGATGGTCACTGATCTCAAGGATTAAGGGGGACACTAAGACAATGTCTACAAGCAGATTGTTGAAGTCAGTAGTCGCTGATAAGCGAAGTCACTGATGGTGTCTTACTCTCTCAAGTCTCTGACCCACTTAATGAAAATCTCTCTAAAGAAGAAATGATTCAAGTCAAGCTCCTGTTGCTGATGTTTTATGTTCGCTGATCTTCTCTCACTCTGAGTTTCTGAAGGACAATTATGCTCAACTCTGAGTGTCACTGATCAATATCAGCGAGAGCATTACTCTCTGTACATGAAGCATGATCCAAGTTGAAGATAGTGTTGCTGAAGGTTTTCTTGTCGCTGATTGTATCTTAGACCAGTAGAGGAAGAGTTTATAAAGATCAAAGACTCAACTATGTGTGTCGCTGATACTCATCTATCAGCGAGAGTCTCCAAGTCTTATCGAGTTCTCTCTTCTGCTGAATAAAAGAAGTCACTGAAGATTAGCTGTTCAAGTCATTCTTTAGAGCATGTTAGCTCGCATCGAGAATGAGGAGAATTGATATATCTATCAGTGACTGCAGCATTAAATGCCGCATTAAATAAGAAGTCAACATTCGGCGTTACTACGACGCAGCACGTGTTCCTCGAAACTTGAAAAGAGTAACGTGGAAGCTTTTGATTGATCTATGGTACAAGGTGATATTTCCCAAGACAGAATGTCGTGCCATGATATATCACATCTCAACTACCTCTCCAATCAAGCAGCGACACGTGTCTATCAGATCCGGAAATCAAGGATTTCAGCATCTATAAATAGCGTAGTATGTTGTACTTCATTTTGTGTCGATTACTTGTATTGTCACTTGTTTGTCAGTGACTAGTTTGTCTAAAATACAAGTAACACTAGCAAGTGAATTAGTAGCGTGTTTTTCCACTACTAGTTTACTTCAGCGAGTGAGCAAGTTAGCGTGTTTGTCCACTACTGCTCATCTCCTTTGTAATAGTTGTATTGTTTGATTTAGATTAGCTTTGGCTAATCTATTCCGCAATCAACAAGAGATAAATTTTATCAATCAAAGAATTTATCTTTCAGCTACATTTGTATCAGCAACTGAACTGTTTATCTTATATACATACCTGTGTTCATATTGTTGTTACTTTAATACGGTTAAAAACTTGTTAAACAAAGATAACACATTATAACAGAAAAGAAAAGTTTTTAATTGTATTCAACCCCCCCTTCTACAATTAACTCACTGTTAATGATTCACAATCACTAACATAATAGTGATTAGGGACTCACAATTGGTATCAGAGCAGAGTTGGTTTAAAATATAATTTAACCAGATCTGCAATGGAATCCGTTAAATACAGTTGTGTTGATTCTGAGTACCAGAAGGGAAATGGCTCCACTACAAAACCTCCAGCTTTTGACCCATCAAGAATTGAAACCTGGATGTCCAGGATGATGATGTTCTTAAACCTTGTTGATGATCGTCTTTGCTCTATAATAACTGACGGTCCTCACACTCCTACTGTCATTATTCCTGCTGTTGCAGCCACTGCAACCACTCCTGCACTACCAGAAATGGTTATGCCAAAAAGGGAGGAACAATGGACAGATGAGGACAGGCGCATGGTCAGACTGGATAAACAAGCTAAAATATACATAAGCATGTCACTTCCTGATGAAGTGTTTGAGTCCATTAGATTGTGCAGTACAGCGAAACACATGTGGGACACTCTTAGAAATATCTATATTGGAACCCCCGACATAATTCGCTGTAGAGAAGTAAATCTGACTCGTCAGTATGAACTGTTTGCCATGGAACCCAATGAGTCACTGGCCTCCACCTATACTAGATATCAAGCTTTAATAAATAAAATGGAAAAGGCTAATATAGGAAAAGACCAAAGATTTGTTGTTGAAAAATTTCTAGAACTGCTGCCTAGAAAAGTTTGGGGAACCATTGCAACATGTACTCGACAACGTAATGATTATACTTCTCTCAATCTAACTCAAATTTATGGTATATTGTTAAACTGGGAACAATCTGAAAAACAGGCTGATCAAAGTGAGCATATTTGTGCTGCTCTAGGCAGTCAAAAGATTTCTAATGCCCTTGTAGCTGAGCTAGAAGAGATTGATCAAAAGCAGAAAGTTAAGATCACCCAGTTGAGTTCAAAGTCACTGATTGCAGATGAGGAAGGTTGTGCTGCTGACAGTCAGTCTGAAGTCAGCTATGAAGAAGGACTAGAGAAGCTGGAAAGAGATATGGCCATGATGGTTGCAAATTTCAGAAAGAACACAAGGTTTAACAAATTTGCTGGTGCACCATCAAGTGACATCTCAAAGTCAAAAGGTGACTGCTACAAATGTGGCAAACCTGGTCACTTTGCAGCTGACTGTAGATCCAAAGCTGTCAATCCTCTCCCTGATCAAAGGCCCAGCTTCAAAAATGACAAGTATAACAAGTACAAGTCAAAATACAAGAAGCTGAAAGCTATGTCCAAAGTTGGCAAAAAGAAGGGAAAAGGATTCGTCGCCGAAGAAGGATCCTTCAGCGACTCTGACTCAACCTCATCATCTGATGAAGAAGAAGCTATGATTTATTTAGATAGAGATTACTGCTTGATGGCTGATGATGCTGACTTCCATGAAAACATCAAAGAAGTAGCTAAGAAATGTTCAGCATCCGGCTGGGATCCAGAGACTCTCTACAAGGTACATTGTTTTAAATCAGCTTCAGTGACTGAAAAGGAGAATATCTTTGAAACTTTGATAGTTGATCTATCAAATGCTCATGATATTCAGAAAAGGCAAGAATGCATGATCAATGACTTAACATCTAAACTTAAACTTCAAGAAGAAAATTTGTTGAAAATGAAAGATCTAAAACTTGAACTTGATGCACAAATACATGCAAATCAAATGTGCATTCAAGAGAAAATAAGTTTTGAAACCAAATGTTCTCAACTCAATGAAGTTATAAAGTCATGGTGCAAATCTGCATTAAATGTAAATCAGTGTGTCAATAATCAAATTCCAAAACAAGTAAGAGCTATTTTGGGAGGTGATTTTTACACAGCTGCTTCTCTGGCTGATGCCACAAACATTGATCAAATATTCAAGCCTGATCAATCCTTTTCAAACTTCGTTTTTGAACCAATGTCAGTCCTCAGCGAGCCTAAACCAAATCACTTTGTTAAAAGCTCGCTGGTCACTGACAACTGTGATATAGCTGCAAGTATTGATGAACTGAAAGACTTGAGCATAAATGAGTCAACAACTAATCCAGTTTCCACCAGTATTACTGCTATCAATCAAAAGTCATTCAGCAACCTCACTTCTGACACTTCAGTGACTGATGATCTTGTCATCAGTAACTTGGAGTCAAAGAAACAAACTAAAACAGTAAGTCTGAATTCTTTTAAATCTCAATCAAATAAGCATTTTGAGCAAAAGAAGTCTAAAGCCACAAATAAAAAATGCTATAAGTGTGGAAGTAGGCAACATGTGTCAACAGATTGTTCATCTGTACAAGCTTGTGTCCAACCAATCACCAGCAATGAATCAAATGTCTTGCTGGTCAGTGGAAGCCATGTTCAAGGCTTGTCCACCATGAACCCATCTCAGGATGGGTTCATAAATTGAACTAATAGTTTATTCCTGATGTAGGGCATTCTTAGAGAAACAATCTGGTATCTGGACAGTGGGTGTTCCAGACATATGACCGGATGTAAGTCCCTGCTCAGCGACTACCAGGATGAAAGAGGTCCTGATGTAGTTTTTGGTGATAACAACATTGGTAAGACCAGAGGGTATGGGGTCTTGAAGGACTGAAGCATAATTTATTAAGCATCAGTCAGTTCTGCGATGCCAAGAATAAAGTGCTATTTGATCATGAAGCTGGAGTTGTTTACAACAAAAATGGAAGTGCTGTCCTGGGTGCTCAAAGGAAAGGAAATACATATGTAGTCAATATGGACTCAGCACAATTAGGAACATGTTTTTATTCCAGAACCGTTTCAGAAGAAAAATGGTTATGGCATAAGCGACTTTCTCACCTGAACTTCAAAGCCATCAGCAAGCTCAGCAAGTATGGCTTGGTAAATGGTCTTCCAAAGCTTACTTTTGACAAAGACAAGCTTTGTTCAGCGTGCGAAAAGGGAAAGCATCACAGCTCTTCTTTTAAAAGCAAACAAACATCTTCAGTGACAGAATGTTTTCAACTGATGCATATGGATCTATTTGGTCCAGTGAGTTCTCCCAGTCTTGGTGGTAAAAGGTATTGCTTGGTAATTGTGGATGAATATTCCAGATATACTTGGGTATTCTTCCTCAAAGCCAAAAGTGATGCAACACAGGAAATTATATCCTTCATCAAAAAGATGGAAAACTTAAATGATTGTTCAGTTAAACATTTAAGAAGTGATAATGGCACTGAATTCAGAAATATTGACCTTGAAAGTTTCTGTGATTCAAAAGGTATTTCTCAAAACTTCTCTGCACCAAGAACACCTCAACAAAATGGTGTTGCTGAGAGGAGAAATAGAACCTTGATTGAATCAGCAAGGTCAATGCTCATAGATGTTGGTCTTAAGACCCACTTCTGGGCTGAAGCAGTTAACACTGCCTGCTACACTCAGAATAGGTCTCTGACTGTCAAGAGACATGATAAGACAGCCTATGAGGTGTTAAGAGGGAGAAAACCTGACATAAGTTTTCTTCATGTTTTTGGCAGTACCTGCTATGTCTTAAACAAAAGAGATCACTTAGGAAAGTTTGATCCCAAAGCTGATGAAGGTATATTTGTTGGTTACTCAATCATTTCAAAAGCTTTCAGAGTTTATAATAAAAGAAGGGAATGTATTGAAGAATCAATGGATGTTACCTTTGATGAATCTTATGATGAATCACTCACTGATCCAAAAGATTATGAAAACCTTATTTTTAACACAATCAGTGATGACAAGCATGAGGTTCATCCATCAGATTCTGAAAGGGAAGATGATGTTCCTGAAGAAACTTCTGGCTCTACTTTAGCTCAGAATAATTCAGAAACCTCATCTTTGCCTGTTGATATCCCATCATCATCTCATCATTTGCATCAAAATAATAACACTCACTTTCCAAATCAAAGCTTAAACATTAATCATGTTTCTAATGCTGATGCGTCTGGTGGATCACCTCTGAATAATCACGTCACTGCTGAACCTCAGCGAGTGACTAAATGGACTAGACATATTGATAATCAATTGATTATTGGTGATCCTCAATCCAAAGTCCAGACCAGATCAGCATCTGCTAACTTTTGTTTGTTTGTAAGCTTTGTGTCACTAATTGAGCCCAAGAAAATTGATGAGGCACTCACTGATCATCACTGGATAGCTGCCATGCAAGATGAGCTATCTCAGTTTGAAAGGAATAAAGTGTGGAAGTTAGTACCTCAAGTAGCTGGGAAATCTGTGATTGGAACAAGATGGGTGTTCAGAAACAAGATGGATGCTGATGGTGTTGTAATAAGGAATAAGGCTAGACTGGTTGCACAAGGTTACTGTCAGCAAGAAGGAATTGATTACGATGAAACCTTTGCACCAGTTGCTAGGCTTGAAGCAATCAGGTTGTTCTTAGCATATGCAACTCACAAGAAGTTCAAGGTATATCAAATGGATGTGAAAAGTGCCTTCTTGAATGGAAAGCTGCAGGAAGAAGTGTATGTAAAGCAACCACCTGGATTCACTGATCCCAAGCATCCAGGTTATGTATATAAACTGGATAAAGCTTTATATGGACTCAAACAAGCTCCCAGAGCATGGTATGACACTCTCTCTGTCTTCTTGATTAAATGTGGGTATGTCAGAGGAAAGATTGACAGTACCCTATTTATCAAAAAGGATAAAAGAGATGTCATATTAGTCCAAATATATGTTGATGATATTATTTTTGGGTCTACTAACAATGACATGTGCAAGGAATTCAGTAACCTCATGACTAAAAGTTATGAAATGAGCATGATGGGTGAACTAACATTTTTCCTTGGTCTGCAAATAAAGCAAACCAAAACTGGTATTTTTATAAATCAAGGAAAATATGTTAAAGACTTATTAAAGAAATTTGAATTCACCAACTGCTCATCCCTTGCTACACCAATGTCATCTGCAGTAAAATTACATGCTGATCCTGATGGTAAATCTGTAAACATCACTGCTTACAGAGGAATGATCGGGTCACTGCTGTATTTAACTGCTAGTAGACCAGACATTATGTTTTCCACTTGTCTATGTGCTAGATATCAAGCTGATCCAAAGGAATCCCATCTGCTCGCTGTCAAAAGAATATTCAGATATCTGAAGGGTACACCAAATCTTGGTCTCTGGTACCCATCTGGTTCAGATTTCTCACTAAAGGGATATTCAGATTCTGATCATGCTGGATGCAAAATGGACAGAAAGAGTACCTCTGGTAGCTGTCAGTTTCTTGGAGAAAAGCTTGTAAGCTGGTCAAGCAAGAAACAAAATTCTGTCTCAACTTCTACTGCTGAGGCTGAATATGTCGCTGCTGGAGCTTGCACTGCTCAAATTCTATGGATGAGGAATCAGCTCGCTGACTATGGTTTTGACTTTGGCAATGTTCCAATTTATTGTGACAGTCAAAGTGCCATTGCCATAGCAAATAATCCTGTGATGCACTCAAGGACAAAACATATAGATGTCAGATATCACTTCATCAGGGACCACGTCATGAAAGGTGACATTGAATTGCATTTCATTCCAACTGATTACCAACTCGCTGACATTTTTACAAAACCTTTAGATGAGAAAAGATTCACCTTTCTCATCAGCGAGTTGGGCATGCTGAACCTAAATGATTAAAACCTGTTTGTTTAATAAATAGGTAGTTACAAAATAAATAGTTTATTTTAACACGCTGACCTATTACTCTCACTGATATAATCAGCAAGAACAATAAGTTAGCATTGTTATAATCAATAAATTATATACTTTGTAACTGCACATGAAAATTCCTTATATCATATAAATAAACTATATCTTATGCTTCACATACTTGACTAGCTGATTGGATTAGTATTCTAAGTTGTAATTTGATCAGCGACATCAAATGTGAAACATAATATTTATTTTATTGTAAGATATAATTTATTTTTCATCTCGCTGAGACATAATGTATCAGCGAAAGCTTTGTTAATATTTAATACGGCATTTATTTCGACATATATTCCCTACAATTAATACATTTTGTATTTAATTTGTAATGATTTATATTCTTAATACATACCTTATTAAATATCTTATGGGAACTCGAAAAGGTACACTTTTTCTGACACCTCGTATACCTTTCCGGCGTACCACTCCCATCACCATTTAATGTTACCACTTATCACCATCATCACCCTACTCCACTACCACCAACCACATTATTTTTTATTTTTTTTTTACTTTTTGACCACGTACATACTCGTTTTGACCACACATTTTCAACATCAGTAACCGTATATAAGCAGCGAAACCGTTACCTTTTCATTCTTTACGCTATCTAATTTTTTCAAACTTCATCTTCTTCATTTTTCTCTGCAAATCTCTTACATTCTAAATCTTCTACTTTTTCTTTCTTTAAAATGGCAAGGACAAAATTTTTCAATAATGCTTACACACCGACCCCAGAGATTAAAGCTCTTCGAGCCTCTGCGGTCAGTGAGACCCTTGTCATTACAGTTCCCAAATCTAACTATTTGGGAAATGTAAGCTGTCCTAAACCTGAGTATGCGGAGGTGATAAACTTTTTGAAAAATCACTTTATCCTCCCTGCTCTCACCTTGTCTCCTGGGGAAATGAACCCAGAATGGCTCAGTGAGTTCTGGTATACCTGCACTCACTCTGTCGTCTCTAGTGTTTCCCAACTCCAGGGTTTTATAGACAATGGTACCCAACCCATCATAATAACTGCCAACACCATCCGCTCCATTTTACAACTGCCGACCTATGAGTCGTACGAGTCACTGCCAGAGAGCGACGTTGCCAAACAAGGCCTCGTCGAGCTTACTGAGATTGAGTGTAAATACTCAGTCGATGGCAGTGGCAACCGTAAGTACTCTACGGTCCACAAAACAAAAATGGATGGTGTTTGGAATGCTCTTTTCACAAACTTTATCCAATCTTTGGGTACAAAATCAGGGAGCTATGATCAATTCAGCTCCCTGGAGGCCCAGATCAGTTGGTCACTGGTCAACTCTCTACGAGTTGACTATGCAAGTGTGATCTTTAACGAACTGATCACCAAAGTCGCTGAGCCTGCCAGGGCAAAATATGTGCCTTACCCTAGGTATCTCTCACTGATCTTTAGGGATCAGTTTGCTGCCTATGATAGGGTATCATTTCAGGGATTTGAGCCCACTCTGGTAGGTTCTCAAATTTTTGCAAAACCAGCGACTGTGGTTTTACCTGCTTTTATGAAACATCCGGGGATCCTTGCACCCCAGCCTGTAACTTCTGTACAAATGTCAGTTGCTGCCCCCCCCCCCCCCCCATCGACCACGTCACTGACTACACCCCCAGTGACTACTGTTGGTCAACCACCAGTTAAGAAACCACCAACTGCTCCCAAGAAAAAATCCAAATTAGGGTCCCTGACATTAAAGGTTCAGGGACATAGTAAGAAGAAGACATCTACGGATGCCAGTGGTGAATCAGTGACTGTACGTTCAGTTGCTGAGGGCACCACTGCTGAACCCTCAACTTTACCTGCTTCACTGGACTCCCGAAAGTCCAGTGACTCTACAAAGGGAAAACTACAGACAGCTACAGTGGATCAAACCACTGTTAGCAGTGATTCGGGTGCACCCCACACCCTCAGCTTGAGTCAACCCAGCCACTTGTCATCCTCAAAAAAGGGTGACATTTCACAAAAAGGGCAAGTGACATCAGTGGGTGATAACACACTCATTGCTGATGTCACACCACTGGCTACAGACCCGGGCCATCTCTCATCTATCACTGCACCGACTGTCAATGTCTCACCACTGACCCATGGTGAGATACAGGTCGCTACTTCTATTTCCAATGAACCACCAGCTAAATCACAAGCTGATGATGAGGAAATCATGCCTATGGACACCTCTGAGGACACCCAACCCATTCCTCCACCCACATCCAACTCTCCCATCAGAGAGCTCACCCCCACCTCTTTCTCCAGTGATAACATCCAAGTCACTGCTGATCAGACCACACCCCCTGATCAGGTAGCCCAATCTACACCTACCCCCATTATTGTTACCCAAACTACTCCCCCAAACACCTCCACTCACTCCACATCAGATCAACTACTGATGGAGTACATTGCCCAATCCCAAACCCAAATTAAGATGCTCACTGAAGACCGTGAGGCACTTATTGGCAATGTCTTTGTCCTTCAGAAAGCTGTTGCTGCTCTCACTGATGTATACAACTCCATTGAACCATGGAGCACATCTGTCAGTGAGAGGGTACAAACAGTAGCTGATGCTAGTGCTGCAATAAACCATGCAGTCACTGAGCTAGCCTCCACCTCCACCAACAACTTCACCACTCATGCTGCTGCCATTGCCCAGCTCACCACCAACCAAAATGATTTAGCCATTTCTGTATCTAACTACCTGTATAACACTGACAAAGTTATTAAGGTGCTTCCACAGGTTGTCTCACAGCTCACAAAGACAAGAGCTGAGGTCGCTGCCCTGCGAGAAGAAAACGCAGACTTCACTGATCAGATACTTAGGGCAGTTGATCAGTTTGAGCGAACCAGTCAGGGGGAGAGTGAAGAAGAGGACTTTGTCTCTGATCCAGAGATGCCCCGTAAGATGACTGATCCGCTATCAAACAAGGCTCACAGGGACATTGTGCTCACTACCTATGCACTTCATCCTATCGCTGAGCAACCTGAACTGGAGGCCCTTGCAGTTGCTAAACTGCATTGGGTAGATATGGAGATAGCCACTAACATGGTGGATATCACTGAGAGCTTTCCTGAGTTCAGTGCTGAAGAGCTCAGGAACTACAATGGGCTAGTGCAACAATGGGCAGTGGATGATACTGCTAGGATTGAGGGTACCTCAGTGAGCTACGAATTGGCTCACTGGGAATGGATGAATAGGGAAATGGTAGCTGATGCATCTGATGATGAGGAGGATGATACCATCATGCATGATGCTGATGATAATGATGATGGCCAAGGAGGTGGTCATGGAAATGGTCAAGGTTCAGATGATGAAGATGATGTGAATATGGAGGATCAGCAACCCATATCATCTGTTATAAAAAGAAAAAGGACCAGTGACACCTCTCCTGCATCTACTCCTCCATCAAAGAAACCACAGGTCAGTGATCCTCAACTACATATTGTCATATCTGAGGTAGCTGTACCTTCATCTCCACCAGCAACCCTAAACCTGCCCTCACCTACAGCAACTACAACTACAACAACCCAAATAACCACATCTACCCCAGCAACAATAACACCAATCTCCACAGCAACTCCTTCCAACACTACCACCTCAGATACCTCCCCTATAGCATGCCTTTCCTCTGACTCAGTCTCAAATACCCCTTGTCCTGATGAAACTAAAGAACAGAGAGTTGCCAGAAAGATAAAGGCAAGACAGGACAGGGAGCATGAGATGATAATGCAAATAACCTTTCAGGCTGAGTTAAAAGAGGAACAAGAAAGGAAAAGGCTGCTGAAAGAGCAGTCAGATGCTGACAGAGCATACCTACTGGAATTGAGCTCTAAAGATGCCAATGAAAGGGCCAGACTTCTTAAACAAAAGAAAGATCAAGAAGAGTCTGATGCTGCAATTGCCAGGGTACTTGCTGAGATAGAAGAGAGTGAGCTAGAGCAACACAAACTGAAAACTTCAGCTAGCAAGAGCTCTAAAAAGAAAAGGGGAGCTGTCAGAACAGCAGTGGATAGGAAATGGGATGAAATAGACAGAAAGAGATTTGCTGCTCGAATGACAGGGAGATCAAACCCTGCACCTATCACCAAGGTTAAACTGAAAAAGTCAAGGAACCAATCTCAACCTCAGCTACTTATACAAAGAGGTTCACAGACTCAATCAATGCTACTTGATCAAGTATGCAAGCTGCACAGAGAAAAATGGAATGAGATAAGGCTTGCTATCAGCCACTCTACAAGTGCAGCTAAGGTTGATGTCATGAAGGAGATTGATAGGCTCTATCAGAAAATGGTGTCGCTGCAACTCCTCAAACCAGAAGATACTGTCATATATGGTGAGGAAATTGTTCAGCCACCTAGCCCAAGGTATAGGTCAGGAACCAGCAGCATCTATCGAATCCCCAACACTTCAAGGCTAAATCTATCTATCCCAGCTGGTGTGCCAAAGCTTGAAGGTCATGAAGTCACTGAAAGGGAGAAGGGTCTGGTATACAGGGACCTAAATGGTGCCCTTAGGTTTCAGAGAGAAGCTGAACTTGAGAAGGTTGATCAAGAACAACTCATACACCTAATCAGGTCAGCTAGCATGCTTCCAACAGATTCAAAGATCAGAAAAGCTATTCTCGATGAAGCCTTAGCCAGAAAATTCAGATACCTGCCCTCCAAAGACAAATATGAACTTGAAGCTGAGCTTGGGATAGTGAAAGAGGAGGAGATGTGGAGAGATAAATAACTTAGATATTTTGTAATAATTAGTTGCTGGTCACTGATTAAGGGGGAGACTAAGACAATGTCTACAAGCAGATTGTTGAAGTCATTAGTCGCTGATAAGCGAAGTCACTGATGGTGTCTTACTCTCTCAAGTCTCTGACCCACTTAATGAAAATCTCTCTAAAGAAGAAATGATTCAAGTCAAGCTCCTGTTGCTGATGTTTTATGTTCGCTAATCTTCTCTCACTCTGAGTTTCTGAAGGAGAATTATGCTCAACTCTGAGTGTCGCTGATCAATATCAGCGAGAGCATTACTCTCTGTACATGAAGCATGATCCAAGTTGAAGATAGTGTTGCTGAAGGTTTTCTTGTCGCTGATTGTATCTTAGACCAGTAGAGGAAGAATTTATAAAGATCAAAGACTCAACTATGTGTGTCGCTGATACTCATCTATCAGCGAGAGTCTCCAAGTCTTATCGAGTTCTCTCTTCTGCTGAATAAAAGAAGTCACTGAAGATTAGTTGTTCAAGTCATTCTTTAGAGCATGTTAGCTCGCATCGAGAATGAGGAGAATTGATATATCTATCAGTGACTGCAGCATTAAATGCCGCATTAAATAAGAAGTCAACATTCGGCGTTACTACGGCGCAGCACGTGTTCCTCGAAACTTGAAAAGAGTAACGTGGAAGCTTTTGATTGATCTATGGTACAAGGTGATATTTCCCAAGACAGAATGTCATGCCATGATATATCACATCTCAACTACCTCTCCAATCAAGCAGCGACACGTGTCTATCAGATCCGGAAATCAAGGATTTCAGCATCTATAAATAGCGTAGTATGTTGTACTTCATTTTGTGTCGATTACTTGTATTGTCACTTGTTTGTCAGTGACTAGTTTGTCTAAAATACAAGTAACACCAGCAAGTGAATTAGTAGCGTGTTTGTCCACTACTAGTTTACTTCAGCGAGTGAGCAAGTTAGCGTGTTTGTCCACTACTGCTCATCTCCTTTGTAATAGCTGTATTGTTTGATTTAGATTAGCTTTGGCTAATCTATTCCGCAATCAACAAGAGATAAATTTTATCAATCAAAGAATTTATCTTTCAGCTACATTTGTATCAGCAACTGAACTGTTTATCTTATATACATACCTGTGTTCATATTGTTGTTACTTTAATACGGTTAAAAACTTGTTAAACAAAGATAACACATTATAACAGAAAAGAAAAGTTTTTAATTGTATTCAACCCCCACTTCTACAATTAACTCACTGTTAACGATTCACAATCACTAACATAATAGTGATTAGGGACTCACACATCCCCACACTTAAATTCTCCTAAATCTGAATTGTTGGAGAACCCCCAAAATGTATGTAGTAAACACAAAAATTGGTGGATGATAATACCTTAAGGAAGTTAGCCATTAGTGAGTAGTGAAGAAAACTTAAAGAAATCTTGTTAAATGATGAAGATGATCGATTTTGGTGTTTAGGGTTTTTGTGTGTTTGGGTGTTGATAGCAACAAAAGAAAAATGTGTGTGTTTTGTTTCCCTCTGCCTGTTTTTTATTTAACCCAGTAGCCGGTCCAAAAGTAGGGAACGCGATCCACAAACATATGCCGGATCGCGTTTCTCAGTGGAAATCGCCCATTCAACCAAATAGTCTGTGTAACGCGATCCGGGGTTACCATAGCCGGATCGCGTTTATGCTTGGCAAAATATTCTGTTGACGAATTTCACTTATGAACGCGATCCCAAAGGCTGGTCCGGATCGCGTTTCTCAGCTTTAAACGTTCAGCACAAAAAAAACACTATGGAACGCGATCCTGAGGTTGGCTCTGGATCGCGTTTTTCAGCTTTAAACCAATTTTTTTTTTTCAATCAAGTAAAAAGAGTAATAATACTAATAGTACAATATATATATATATATATATATATATATATATATATATACATATGAGATACCATACCATGCTCAGTTTATTTACGAGTCCAAAGCTAGACTCGACCCCGAATTTACTTGTCCTTGGGGTAAATGGCAAGTGCCTCCCACTCGCAATCGGCATCCTCCTCATGGTATAACTTCAGCCTGTGACCGTTCACAATGAAAGAACCTCCATCTGACGTGTAAAGTTCAACATAACCAGAAGGATATCCTTGTTTCACCGTGTATGGACCGGTCCACCTTGGTTTTAGTTTTGGTTGTTTCAACTTAAACCGAGATTGAAACAATAACACCTTATCTCCTGCTTTGAATTCTTTCCTCATCTTAAGCTTTTTATCATGCAACGCCTTGGTCCTTTCCTTGTACAACTTGGAGCTTTCGTAGGCTTGCAACCTCAACTCATCTAACTCATGCAATTGGAGCATTCTCTTCTCACCGGCTTCAACCAAATCTGTATTACAGTTCTTAAGAGCCCAATAAGCCTTATGTTCCACTTCAACCGGCAAATGGCATGTGTTGCCATAAAGCAACTTGTATGGTGTGGTTCCAATCGGTGTCTTGCAGGCGGTTCTAAACGCCCACAAAGCATCATCCAATTTCTTCGACCAAATAGCCCGGTTGTCTTTGACTGTTTTCTCAAGAATTCTCTTCAAGGCTCTATTTGTATTCTCCACTTGACCACTAGTTTGTGGGTGGTAAGAGGTAGAAAACCGATGTTGAACTCCATATTTTTTCAACACTTTCTCGAGCTGCTGATTCGCGAAGTGACTTCCACGATCACTTATTAAGGCTTTAGGAACACCGAATCGGCAAAACAAACTCTTCAAGAAGTCAATCACTACTCGGGCATCATTCTTTGACACGGCCTTTGCTTCAGCCCATTTTGACACATAATCCACGGCTACCAAGATGTACTTACACTTATTTGATTTTGGAAATGGACCCATGAAATCTATTCCCCAAATGTCAAATACCTCACAAACCTGAATACTCGTTTGAGGCATTTCATCCCTTTTTGAGATGTTGCCTACCCTTTGACACGAATCACAAGTTTGGCAAAGAGTTTATGCTTCTTTAAAGATCGTGGGCCAATAGAATCCAGCATCATACACTTTCTTAGCAGTAACAGATGGTCCATAGTGCCCACCGGTTGGTCCATGGTGGCACTCATCCAGAATTCTCCTCGTTTCACCCCCGAAAACACATCTTCTAATCATTCTGTCGGCACATACCCGAAACAAATGTGGGTCTTCCCAAAAATAGTACTTCAAATCAAAGAAAAACTTTCCTTTCTGTTGATGTGTCATGCCTTTTCTCAAAACACCTCCAACCAAATAGTTTGCAATATCGGCGTACCATGGTGTTTCCTCCTCATTTTCAGCTTCACCTACCTGTAAAAGGAATTCCTCCGGAAAAGAATCATCAATGTCAGTATCGCCTGACTTGTCTAGGTTTGGATTCTCCAATCTTGACAAGTGATCGGCGGCAAGGTTTTCAGCCCCCTTTTTGTCCTTGATCTCAATGTCAAACTCTTGCAAAAGAAGAATCCAACGAATGAGTCTAGGTTTAGCATCTTGTTTTGAAAACAAGTACTTTAGGGCTGAATGGTCGGTGAACACAACAGTTTTGGACAATACAAGATAAGGCCTGAACTTATCGAAAGCAAACACAACAGCAAGCAATTCTTTTTCAGTTGTTGTATAATTCTGTTGCACCCCATTAAGCGTTTTACTAGCAAAGTAAATTGGCCTAAAATGATTTCCCTCACGTTGTCCTAAAACTGCACCTAAGGCATAGTCACTCGCATCACACATTAATTCAAATGGTTTAGACCAATCGGGTGAAACCATAATGGGTGCATTAGTCAACCTATCCTTTAAAGTCTCAAAAGCTTTCACACATTCAACATCAAACACAAACGTGACATCTTTCTCAAGCAATTTGGTCATGGGTCTAGTGATCTTAGAAAAATCTTTGATAAACCTACGATAAAAACCCGCATGACCCAAGAAACTCCTGACCCCTTTTACATTTGCGGGTGGAGGTAACTTGGCAATGACATCAATCTTTGCCTTGTCAACCTCAATTCCCACACTTGACACTTTGTGTCCCAAAACAATTCCTTCCTTAACCATAAAATGGCACTTTAAGAACTAAATGTGCCTTCTCGCATCGTTCAAGCATCTTGTCTAAGTTAGACAAACACGATTCAAAAGTATTTCCAAAAACAGAAAAATCGTCCATGAAAACCTCCATGGAAGTCTCAATCATGTCCTGAAATATAGCAATCATACACCTTTGAAAGGTGGCTGGGGCGTTACAAAGCCTAAAAGGCATCCTCCTATAAGCATATGTACCAAATGGACAAGTAAAAGTAGTCTTCTCTTGGTCTTTAGGGCCTATAGGGATTTGGAAATATCCCGAAAACCCATCAAGAAAACAAAAGAATTCATTTCCGGCCAATCTCTCTAACATTTGGTCAATGAAAGGTAAAGGGAAATGGTCTTTCCGGGTAGCATCATTCAATCTCCTATAGTCAATACAAACACGCCACCCCGTGACTGTCCTAGTTGGAACTAATTCATTTTGGTCATTTTTCACCACAGTCATACCACCCTTTTTAGGCACACAATGGACAGGACTCACCCAAGGGCTATCAGAAATGGGGTAAATAATACCCGCATCGAGCAATTTAACCACCTCCTTTTTGACAACATCCTTCATATTTGGGTTAAGCCTCCGTTGTCTTTGAACAACGGGTTTTACCTCATCTAAAAGATTTATTTTGTGTTTACAAAAAGATGGGCTTATCCCAGGTATGTCGGAGGTACGCCAAGCGAAGGCGCCCTTGTGAGCTCTCAACACATCAAGTAACATGCATTTTTCAGAATTAATAAGATTAGAAGAAATTACAACCGGTAAGAGATTTTCCTCTTCCAAAAATGCATACTCCAAATGACTTGGGAGTTGTTTCAACTCCAAGTCTCTCGGTGGATCCTCCAGTGAAGTCTTGATCCTCAACCGATCCTCACTCTTTAGCTCCTCAAAGCTCTCTTCAGCTAGTTGCTCTTCATCATCTTTTACTTCCACTGCTTCAAGTAACTCTTCTTCAGTCATTTTCTCATCAACAGATTCCAACAACTCAGCAAATTCAGCATCCAATCCAAGTAATCCCTGTAACTCCTCATCCAAAGCCTCATCTATGACATCAATACTGAAACAAGTATCGTCAGTAGAATAAGGATGCTTCATGGCCTTATCGACCGTGAAAGCAATCCTTTCCTGGCCCACTCCTAAGGTCAACTGCTTGTTTTTCACATGAATAATAGCATCAGCAGTATGTAAGAAGGGACGTCCTAGAATGAGTGGGACTTTGCTATCTTCCTCCATCTCAAGGATCACAAAGTCAACAGGAAATGTAAAAGGTCCAACCTCTATTAACATATTTTCCGCAATCCCAACGGGATATTGGAATGATCTATCGGCCACTCGGATGCTCATACGTGTGGGCTTAAGGGATCCTAGAGACAATTTTGCATAAAGGGAGTAAGGCATCAAGTTTATACTAGCACCTAAGTCAGCTAAGGCATCACAAGTCATAAACTTTCCTAATGTACAGGAAACAATAAAACTGCCCGGGTCCCCCAATTTGGGTGGAATCTGGTTTTGAACGATAGCAGAACACTCATCATTCAGAAATGTAGCCGATAACTCCGAAAGCTTTTCCTTGTTGCTCACCAAGTCTTTGATAAACTTGGCATAATTTGGCATTCCAACTAAAATATCCACCAATGGTACATTGATCCGTATGCTCTTTATCATGTCCACAAACTTTCCATACTGAGCAGCAATCTTTTCCTTCCTCAAGCGTTGAGGATATGGAATCTTCGGTTTGTACGCCTTCACTACCGGTTGTGTTACCGGAGGTGTTGGTGAAACTGGAACAGAAGTAGGTTGAACAATCTCCTCTTCTTCATCATTAGCTTCTATTTCATCATTATCCTGCAAAACAGAGTTAGAAATCTGGGCCCTTTTTACTGGAGGTGGTGGTAGCTCTTTTCCACTACGAGTGGTAATAGCATTTGCATGCTCATTTCGGGCCGGTGGTGGCTGATATGGCTTTGTTCCACTATTAGAAGATGTGGGCCTCGGGTTCGGTTGGGTGTTGCTCGGTAAACCACCGGGTGGTCTACTACTTTGCCCTTCAGATAAGCGGTCCATTTTCCTTTACAAATCCTGAATTGAGGCTTGCTGATTTTTTTGATTTTGATCCACACTTAACCTCAAATTCGTCATTTGGGTTTTCAATCGCTCAGTGGAAACATCCTGTTTAGAAATGAATTCCTTCATCATCTTCTCTAAAGCAGATTCGGGTGTTGTTTGTTGTTGAACAGGTGGTGGTGTTGATGGTGGAACATTATCTCTTTGGAATTGATTGTAGTAGTTCTGACTCTGTCGAGGATATCTATTTCCTTGATAATTACCCTGAAAGTTTCCCGAATTCCGGTTTTGGAATCCTCCCCTCTGATAATTATTTTGTTGCAAATAATTTACATCTTCATCCGCCATTCTCATAGGTTGATCATCACTATCACAATCATTTGTTGCATGATTTCCTCCACAATTTCCACATCCTTCACGAAGCTCTTTGATCTCTCCTTTGAGAGTCTTGAATTGATTATCGAATTTGGTAGACATAGCTTTAAGTTCTTTCATCATCTCAGAATTATCAGAATTGCTACCACTTCCTTCAGCAAAAGCAACGGTCTTTCGGGCTGGTTTTCTACTATCTTTTGCCCAATTGAGACTTTGCAAAACTTTATCCTCCATGATCTTCCCAGCTTCATTGGGAGTTTTATACATGAACAGTCCCCCTCCAGCAGAATCTAAAACAGCAGATGATGGAATGTCAAGACCATTGTAAAAGAGTTCTATAATCTCGGCCTTCGACAAACCATGGCCATGACAGTTTCTAAGCAACTCTTTGATCCTCAACCATGCTTCCACCAAAGTTTCATTTTCATTTTGCCTGAAACCTCGAATCGCATTCAATAACCTTTCTGCCAAAGCTGGTGGAAAATAACGTCCAACAAAAGCATCCCTCATTTGGTTCCAAGTTTGAATAGAATTTGGTTCGAGTTCTTGATACCAAATCTTTGCTTCCCCACATAAAGACATTGGAAAAGTCCTTAATCTGATTGCCTCTTCCGTGTTCGGACCATATTTGAAATTTTCACCAATCTCCAAAAAGTCAGCAATATGCTTATTCGGATCGGATCGCACCCTCCCATCAAACTGAGTATCACGAAGCATTTGCAAATGATTACCCTTTAGTGAGAAATTATTATCAATTTGTGGTCTCCGAATTGCTGAACCCGGAGTAGGAGCAACAGTCCTAGTCCTATTGATCATGGGAGTATCATTTTCGTCAGCCATTGGTGCTGCTTCATATCTTACTTCCTCTTCGAATCTCGATTCAAGTTCTTCTTCAAAAATATCTTCTTCAAAGATTTTATTTGATGAAGTTGATCCACTTTCAGTGTGGCTTGAAGTTGATTCCGTCGGTTTATTCTTTGATTTATTCTTTCTTTTCTTCTTTGTAGTTTTCTCCGGATCAGACAAAGGACTTAGGATTTCGTTACCCGAATTCCTAGTGCTCATCCACTACCTAAGTAAACCTGCAAAAGCAAAGAAAATAAAACCGTCAAACGCACCGGCGCAATACAATTAAACTTAAAAATAACTTTCTACGAATTTAATTCAAAGAAAGGATCAATTAACTACACTAAAACTAAATTCTCAAACACACAAGTCGCCGGCAGCGGCGCCAAAAACTTGATGTGTAAAATCGAGTTATAAAATAAACTAATAAATACTGACACTGAACTATTACACAACTAAGGTAAGTATACCCTATCGTGTATAGTATAGCTACAGTAAGTACTGATTCGTTCCTCAGAGACTATGTAATCGAGAACTTTAAGTTAAATGCAGTTAACTTGGTACAGAAAAGACTTGGGTTTTTGTGTGACTGAATTGTCACCTTACTTAACAACTAAATTAATCTAACTAAGCAAATGGACTCAGGAAGAGTCAGGATGATTTGTTTAACTTTTTCCAAATACTAGAAACTACACTTGTTTGGATTAATTTGCTAATGACTTCGGGGTATTCAATTAGAACAAATTAAATACAATTCATGTCCATCTCAATTAAGTTAGATTTAACATTCGCTATAACCTAAACTTTAATCTCAATTTATCATGTTACAATTCAATCTATGAAAGACATTCGCCATGATCATTTACTTACAAATTTAAGTCTAATTATCTGAATTATAATTTTTCTGCGTTCGCAATCAAATTCAATCATTCATTGACAAACAATTGATAATAAACATATGAATGATAAACATCCGCTATAATCATTCATTAGTTCACCACATAATTCAGACTTAAGATTGAAACCCTAATTCGTAAGAAAGTCGATCAAACGTAACTTGATTGAACATGAATATCAGAAGTTAATACCCCTAATCATTAATCCTTTCATCCAAACAAGTGTTTATAGAATTAGCCACTCATAATTACCACAGAAAATTCAATATAAATAATTGAAATCAAAGCTAACATGATTATATATAATAAAGATGAAAGACGAATGATTACAATGATTACGAGATGATCCGTAGTAACCGAAATGATTAGCACAATGAAAGATCTTCAATAGTGATGAAAAGCTTCAAAAGTTTAAGATAATTTTTGTCTCCAGTGTTTTCTGGAATGGGAGTTATATTTTTCATCAAAGGAAAACGTATTTTAAATCTTTCAAATTGCTGCAAAACCGCTCACAAACGCGATCCCGGTCATGGAACGCGATCCTGAAATCTCAGTTTTCTTCATATGAACGCGATCCTGGATAGTTGAGACGGATCGCGTTACTTGCCTTGGGAAGATTCTGTAACGGAATTGCACATTGAAACGCGATCCAGTAAAGGAGTCTGGATCGCGTTGCTATGCTTTGGAAAACCTGACATTGATTTACACTATGTAACGCAATCCTGGGTCTCTGTCTGGATCGCGTTGATAGTTGAGATTTTGGCTCCAGCAACGACTTTGACTTTTCAGCTCCAAATCAACATCAAATTATTACCAATCTTTCAAACTTCAACTCGTTAACCTGGAAATCCAAATTATACTAACTAAGTACCGAAAGTTCTAAAAGTTAGCTAAAAATAAACCTAAAAACAATGATATCGCGTTAGATATATATGTACAAAATGAGCGATATCAAAACCCATACAAACCAACACAACTCCCTCTCACATCACTAACACTCCACTAAAAAAAAAACCCTACATCACTTCCCCATAGAATGATTGTGGCTAGATTGACTTCGCGCTCCTCTTAAAGGTAACGATTTGATTCTCGATCAAGCCTATGACGATAAACGATACATGACTGGCGTTCTGAATGATTGATAATATTAGAATAGGAAAGCATGCTCCCAAAGATTAAAACCCTACCTTTTCAAAAGCATGAATATTTTATTTTTCCAAAACCCCCACACTAAAAAGTTCCGCCTTAAAATATTTCATTATCTACTCATCTTTAACCATGTTGAAATTCGAGTTTGCTTGAGGACAAGCAAAGTTCTAAGTGTGGGATACTTGATATCGCGTAAAAGTCACATTTTTACTACCGATATCTCTCTCATTCTGGAACGATTCTTGGCATATTGAACTCAAATACGGTTCAAATCAGTGATATTATGTTGAGATGGTCAAAACAAGGTTGCACAATAAAAATCAAGCAAAACGGATGAAAAACGAAGATTCCACGCACAATTGAAGATTCAAGGCATCAAAACAAGATTTAGAGATAAAATGCCCACCACTGAGATTTCTCTTATCCAAGATGTTCATTTTCAAAATACGAATCCAACAGAAGAAGAGTCGGCAAAAACGGATGAAGAATGAAGATTCTACGCACACCGGAAGATTCAAAAGATTCGTACGACACATCTAAAGTTCAGAGACATATTTTTGGGATTTCTTTCCATCAATGTCTTCGTTTTTGAAAAAAAGAATCCAACAAAAAAGAATCATCGCAAACGGACGCATAACGAAGAAAACAAGCACGAATCAAGAAACGGAGCAAAAGACGGTGAACCGGGGCAGCAGGCTGCCAGCCGCCGCTGGCCACCAGCCAGCCGGCGGCCACCCACCAGGGTGGCGGCTCCAGCCACCTGCCCCCCATCCCAATTCCGATTTTTGGTCCTTTCGTGTACCCGGTGCCACACCTTTACGCAATTGTACGTACCCGGTGCCACACCTTTGCGCAATTGTACATACCTGGTGCACCACCTTTTCCACCTTTAGCTAAAGTGCTCCTCAAGATGCTAACATGAATTGGATTTCACCTATTAATAGAAGGCATGAGGCTTCATTTCAACACACACCATTCTTAGAACAATATACTTCTCTTAAGATATTGCTTCTATTTTCTTACTAAAAATTAGTTTTAGGCTAGTTTAGGAGCTTGTTTAAAATAGAAGGAAAGTACGGAACGCATTGTAAATCTTCCGTGTAAGCTTGGAACTGTGTCAATTAATTCAAGTCTACTTTCTCCCACATTTAATCCTGGTGCTTTCTAATCCTTATCTATCTTAATTAATTACGTTTATATTGATTATTCTAGATTTAGTTATTGCCATGATTAGAGAGTAGTATACTTGTTGTGTTTGCTTGCGATGTAGTTAATTAATTATGGGATGATTTATAATTAAATATTAAAGATTGGTAGTATTGCTTTGATCGTCTTATTGCATGTTCTTGTTTGATTGTTGCCTTAGGATCATCATAGTGGTAAAATATAAACAGTCTTAATTATCGAAAAGTAATATGATGGCCCCTATTCGACTGTTACTCGATATAGTACTGGAAACACCTCAAGGTGGAGTACAAATGTATGGAAGTCGAGGAACGACCGAAGTTAGTCATATTACGAAACGGTACAATATTACGAAGTAATATGATGGCCCCTATTCGACTGTTATTCGATATAGTACTGGAAACACTTCAAGGTGGAGTACAAATGTATGGAAGTCGAGTAACAACTGAAGGTAGTAATATTACGGACTAACATATAAAATGAGAAACCTAGTTTAATTAACCTTTCTAAATAGACTTTTAAACTTCAAATTAATCTAATCTCCTTTCCACCAATAAACGTGATTACAACACCTTTTTAACGACGTCCAATTAAAAAGTAGTCAGTCATCTGTGTCAATATAATTTGTCAAAGGTATGAAACTATGGAACCGCAAGGCTACATGGGGGATTATCGTAGGACAAGACATGGCCAAGGTTTGAAGCGGCGGAACCACTTTAAGTGAGGAACGCTGTGGATAATTAGGGGATTTATTGGGTAGTCTTAAGCAAGGGCTAGTTTAAAGTCATAAATAAACTTTTTAAATATACGAATCTGTTAGGATGACGAGGAATCGTTATATGATTAAGTTATGTCTAGTACCTTAAGATTTTGTTCCCGTTCATATGAAAGTATTATTAAACCATAATTTAGATTTTGTTTATTATTCTAAATACTTTGTAATGTTACCATAACCTAGCTCCCGGTGTGACATGCTAATAGAATTTTAATTAGTAGGGAATCTAGTGTTTACATACAAGTATTCAAGAATGATAATTAACTAATATCTTCCAAAACAATTTCTCCAAACATCATCCCATAACTTAATTAACGAAGTCTCAGTAAACACTATCTTTATTTATCTGCTTTATCTTTTATTTTAATTTCGCTTTTATTTATTTACTGGCCTAAGTTAGTTAATAGAAAAACCAAAACTCCCCCACTATTTCATAAACCCTTCACTAGTTTGAAAGCCCTCATCTGCCACGCCTTAGTTTCAATTCAGCCGGTTTGAAGAACGACTCTAGGTCATACCTACCACTTGCTCACCCTTAGGATTAGCATTGTTAGGGAAAACTTAGGCCCCGCAATTACAAATTTAAAACACCCACTGATGCCCGTCTCCAGTAGCCGGTGCCACGACAAGGGTAAAATCCTTACCGACCGCTGGTGACACATCAATTTTGAATCATGCTAAAAGGGATCCTCTGTTGTACTAAGTACAGACCTGGAAAACATAGCATCTTCAAAGTATGTTTGATATTTGTCTAAATTCTAAATTCAAGTGTTAGTTCGATAAACCTCTACCTTGAATCTAAAGAAATCAGTTTTATATGTGTTGCTTGAATTCTTCAGTATGTCATATCTTAGAAAACACTTGGTAATATTCATACTCACAATAATAGTGTTACTTTTGTTTATGTGAGTATGAATAGATATGTGAGTATAATTTGTTTATGTGGATCACAATATTGGTAATCATTTTGAACTGTCTATAAGAAAATATTCACTTAAAGTGAATATCACGGATTGACCAAAGTGTGCGACAATGACACATTGTTGGACTTATACCTTACGACAATAGACTTATTGTCGGACCTAAACTATTGTCGGACCAGACTTCAACACTTAGACAAATCAGAAAGTTTGTACAAAATATAAAAATCAAGCGTTAGACAATTTGCTCCAACAAACTCCCCCTTGGATAATGCTTGATATCTTGAAATTTGAGCTTTATGTATATCCAGGCAGATTGCAACCAGCATGAACACCTTGAGCACAACATACTTCAACTACTCGTTGAAACTTCAAGGCCATAGCTTCATCATCAAATGCATCATCATAGATAATCGGATTCACTAGTTGAACTTCCAGATCATCTTTTGAGAGATTTATCAAACTCTAGGGATCGAACACATACACAATCGTTTCTCGATTCCACATAATGTCTCCCTTGTAATCTCTGTCATAGCATCCAATTTCTGCTTCTCCCGTGCTCCCGTTATACTTCCAATAGCTAACAAATTTCCAAAAATTAACTGGAAGTTTTTCAAGTGGAATTTTCCTTAGACATTTTACCCGTGGATAAGTAGTAATCACTCATGGTTGATTGGAGATAGGTTCATTATCGAAGTAATCCACAGTTCTTTTTGGAAACCACTCTTTGACCCACGTGTATTTTCCTTTATTGCATTCACGAGATCGTACTTCAGTCATCCAATCCACCAGACCATTGTTAGAATGATTGATAATGTCAATTGAAGCGATATGATTTACTTCACACTTTTAAAGTTTTTCAAGTGCTTTAAAAGTTGGATGAAAATATTGAAGCCCATCCGTTCTCTTGATGATAAACACTTTGGTATCATTGTCATACTTCCATCGAATAATCCTTCCAACACACTCATGTCTTGGAATTATAAGGAACTTTCTGGTCTTTATTTTCGCAGGCTCGGGTTGTTTAGAAAACCACCATGGAAATTTTTGTTCAGATTCTTTCTCTTCGTCTGAATCAACCCAAAATCCTTCTTGAGTATCCATATCAGACTGAACTTTTGATAGTCTTTCTAGGTGAAGTTCATCTTCAGAATCTTCCCAGTCTTCTGAACATTATAAAAATCTGGCTCAAACCCTGGAGGAAATTTTGGATCATCAAACTCATCAAAATCATACTTTCCGTTATTACACAACTCCACAAAAGGAACCAAATCTTCAATGATAACATTCAAAGGAGTAGGACATAGAATCTCTTCTTCCTCAACACTATCTGATAACTTTTCCTGTAGCCTTTGTTTGCATATCAAGCTCATAAACTTGCAACTTCTGGATGAGCTCATCAAGTGACTACGAATTTCCATTCCTTAGGCAATGCATGCAATACCTTCTTGTTTATCACAATTGCTGTGAGTTCCACATCAACGTCTCTCAATTCACAAACCAACAGAGAGAAACGAAAAGATCGATGAGTCAAAAGTCTCGTTTGGAAGAAAATATAAAAGCTCAAACTACTTTTATAATAGTTCTTGGAGACTTTGCTTATACTGGTCATTATCACCAAAGCGTGTGGCAATACCTTCCCAATGATCAAAAGTTGTCTCTTTCTTCTTGAAGAGAAACATTATATCTCGAGACAAACCGTTGTGTAGTGCCGTGGATCACGAATCGCAACTAGAACATGTACAACTTGTGCGGAATACAGGATATACAACAAAATAGGAATTAAAGAACAAGAAGTATTCAATCAAAACTGCTTTTGTATTTCACGAAAGCACAGAGAGAAACTGTGTGAATTGTTACAAAAGACTTAGCTCAAAATGAACTAACAAAAGCCTATTTATAGACTTACTTCAAGACTTTATGCGACAATTAACCGTCACTTAGTCAACCCAAGTAATCACGGATTGACCAAAGTGTGCGACAGACTTAAACACTTAGACAAATCAGAAAGTTTGTACAAAATATAAAAATCAAGCGTTAGACAATTTGCTCCAACAAACTCCCCCTTGGATAATGCTTGATATCTTGAAATTTGAGCTTTATGTATATCCAGGCAGATTGCAACCAGCATGAACACCTTGAGCACAACATACTTCAACTACTCGTTGAAACTTCAAGGCCATAGCTTCATCATCAAATGCATCATCATAAATAATCGGATTCACTAGTTGAACTTCCAGATCATCTTTTGAGAGATTTATCAAACTCAAGGGATCGAACACATACACAATCGTTTCTCGGTTCTACATAATGTCTCCCTTGTAATCTCTGTCATAGCATCCAATTTCTGCTTCTCCCGTGCTCCCGTTATACTTCCAATAGCTAACAAATTTCCAAAAATTAATTGGAAGTTTTTCAAGTTGAATTTTCCTTAGACGTTTTACCCGTGGATAAGTAGTAATCACTCGTGGTTGATTGGAGATAGATTCATTATCGAAGTAATCCACAGTTCTTTTTGGAAACCATTCTTTGACCCACGTGTATTTTCCTTTATTGCACTCACGAGATCGTACTTCTGTCATCCAATCCACCAGACCATTGTTAGAATGATTGATAATGTCAATTGAAGCGATATGATTTACTTCACACTTTTAAAGTTTTTCAAGTGCTTTAAAAGTTGGATGAAACTATTGAAGCCCCTCCGTTCTCTTGATGATAAACACTTTGTTATCATTGTCATACTTCCATCGAATAATCCTTCCAACACACTCATGTCTTGGAATTATAAGGAACTTTCTGGTCTTTATTTTCGCAGGCTCAGGTTGTTTAGAAAACCACCATGGAAATTTTTGTTCAGATTCTTTCTCTTCGTCTGAATCAACCCAAAATCCTTCTTGAGTATCCATATCAGACTGAACTTTTGATTGTCTTTCTGGGTGAAGTTCATCTTCAGAATCTTCCCAGTCTTTTGAACATTATAAAGATTTGGCTCAAACTCTAGAGGAAATTTTGGATCATCAAACTCATCAAAATCATACTTTCCGTTATTACACAACTCTACAAAAGGAACCAAATCTTCAATGATAACATTCAAAGGAGTAGGACATAGAATCTCTTCTTCCTCAACACTATCTGATAACTTTTCCTGTAGCCTTTGTTTGCATATCAAGCTCATAAACTTGCAACTTCTGGATGAGCTCATCAAGTGACTACGAATTTCCATTCCTTAGGAAATGCATGCAATACCTTCTTGTTTATCACAATTGCTGTGAGTTCCACATCAACGTCTCTGAATTCACAAACCAACAGAGAGAAACGAAAAGATCGATGAGTCAAAAGTCTCGTTTGGAAGAAAATATAAAAGCTCAAACTACTTTTATAATAGTTCTTGGAGACTTTGCTTATGCTGGTCATTATCACCAAAGCGTGTGGCAATACCTTCCCAATGATCAAAATTTGTCTCTTTCTTCTTGAAGAGAAACATTATATCTCGAGACAAACCGTTGTGTAGTGCCGTGGATCACGAATCGTAACTAGAACATGTACAACTTGTGCGGAATACAAGATATACAACAAAATAGGAATTAAAGAACAAGAAGTATTCAATCAAAATTGCTTTTGTATTTCACGAAAACACAGAGAGAAACTGTGTGAATTGTTACAAATGACTTAGCTCAAAATGAACTAACAAAAGCCTATTATATAGACTTACTTCAAGACTTTATGCGACAATTAACCGTCACTTAGTCAACCCGATAATAAGTAATCACGGATTGACCAAAGTGTGCGACAATGACACATTGTCGGACTTATACCTTACGACAATAGACTTATTGTCGGACCTAAGCTATTGTCGGACCAGACTTAAACACTTAGACAAATCAGAAAGTTTGTACAAAATATAAAAATCAAGCGTTAGACAATTTGCTCCAACAAACTCCCCCTTGGATAATGCTTGATATCTTGAAATTTGAGCTTTATGTATATCCAGGCAGATTGCAACCAGCATGAACACCTTGAGCACAACATACTTCAACTACTCGTTGAAACTTCAAGGCCATAGCTTCATCATCAAATGCATCATCATAAATAATCGGATTCACTAGTTGAACTTCCAGATCATCTTTTGAGAGATTTATCAAACTCGAGGGATCGAACACATACACAATCGTTTCTCGATTCCACATAATGTCTCCCTTGTAATCTCTGTCATAGCATCCAATTTCTGCTTCTCCCGTGCTCCCGTTATACTTCCAATAGCTAACAAATTTCCAAAAATTAACTGGAAGTTTTTCAAGTGGAATTTTCCTTAGACATTTTACACGTGGATAAGTAGTAATCACTCGTCGTTGATTGGAGATAGGTTCATTATCGAAGTAATCCACAGTTCTTTTTGGAAACCACTCTTTGACCCACGTGTATTTTCCTTTATTGCACTCACGAGATAGTACTTCTGTCATCCAATCCACCAGACCATTGTTAGAATGATTGATAATGTCAATTGAAGCGATATGATTTACTTCACACTTTTAAAGTTTTTCAAGTGCTTTAAAAGTTGGATGAAAATATTGAAGCCCATCCGTTCTCTTGATGATAAACACTTTGGTATCATTGTCATACTTCCATCGAATAATCCTTCCAACACACTCATGTCTTGGAATTATAAGGAACTTTCTGGTCTTTATTTTCGCAGGCTCAGGTTGTTTAGAAAACCACCATGGAAATTTTTGTTCAAATTCTTTCTCTTCGTCTGAATCAACCCAAAATCCTTCTTGAGTATCCATATCAGACTGAACTTTTGATTGTCTTTCTGGGTGAAGTTCATCTTCAGAATCTTCCCAGTCTTCTGAACATTATAAAAATCTGGCTCAAACCCTGGAGGAAATTTTGGATCATCAAACTCATCAAAATCATACTTTCCGTTATTACACAACTCCACAAAAGGAACCAAATCTTCAATGATAACATTCAAAGGAGTAGGACATAGAATCTCTTCTTCCTCAACACTATCTGATAACTTTTCCTGTAGCCTTTGTTTGCATATCAAGCTCATAAACTTGCAACTTCTGGATGAGCTCATCAAGTGACTACGAATTTCCATTCCTTAGGCAATGCATGCAATACCTTCTTGTTTATCACAATTGCTGTGAGTTCCACATCAACGTCTCTGAATTCACAAACCAACAGAGAGAAACGAAAAGATCGATGAGTCAAAAGTCTCGTTTGGAAGAAAATATAAAAGCTCAAACTACTTTTATAATAGTTCTTGGAGACTTTGCTTATGCTGGTCATTATCACCAAAGCGTGTGGCAATACCTTCCCAATGATCAAAAGTTGTCTCTTTCTTCTTGAAGAGAAACATTATATCTCGAGACAAACCGTTGTGTAGTGCCGTGGATCACGAATCGCAACTAGAACATGTACAACTTGTGCGAAATACAAGATATACAACAAAATAGGAATTAAAGAATAAGAAGTATTCAATCAAAACTGCTTTTGTATTTCACGAAAACACAGAGAGAAACTGTGTGAATTGTTACAAAAGACTTAGCTCAAAATGAACTTACAAAAGCCTATTTATAGACTTACTTCAAGACTTTATGCGACAATTAACCGTCACTTAGTCAACCCGATAATAAGTAATCACGGATTGACCAAAGTGTGCGACAATGACACATTGTCGGACTTATACCTTACGACAATAGACTTATTGTCGAACCTAAACTATTGTCGGACCAGACTTCAACACTTAGACAAATCAGAAAGTTTGTACAAAATATAAAAATCAAGCGTTAGACAATTTGCTCCAACAAACTCCCCCTTGGATAATGCTTGATATCTTGAAATTTGAGCTTTATGTATATCCAGGAAGATTGCAACCAGCATGAACACCTTGAGCACAACATACTTCAACTACTCGTTGAAACTTCAAGGCCATAGCTTCATCATCAAATGCATCATCATAGATAATCGGATTCACTAGTTGAACTTCCAGATCATCTTTTGAGAGATTTATCAAACTCTAGGGATCGAACACATACACAATCGTTTCTCGATTCCACATAATGTCTCCCTTGTAATCTCTATCATAGCATCCAATTTCTGCTTCTCCCGTGCTCCCGTTATACTTCCAATAGCTAACAAATTTCCAAAAATTAACTGGAAGTTTTTCAAGTGGAATTTTCCTTAGACATTTTACCCGTGGATAAGTAGTAATCACTCGTGGTTGATTGGAGATAGGTTCATTCTCGAAGTAATCCATAATTCTTTTTGGAAACCACTCTTTGACCCACGTGTATTTTCCTTTATTGCACTCACGAGATAGTACTTCTGTCATCCAATCCACCAGACCATTGTTAGAATGATTGATAATGTCAATTGAAGCGATATGATTTACTTCACACTTTTAAAGTTTTTCAAGTGCTTTAAAAGTTGGATGAAAATATTGAAGCCCATCTGTTCTCTTGATGATAAACACTTTGTTATCATTGTCATACTTCCATCGAATAATCCTTCCAACACACTCATGTCTTGGAATTATAAGGAACTTTCTGGTCTTTATTTTCGCAGGCTCAGGTTGTTTAGAAAACCACCATGGAAATTTTTGTTCAGATTCTTTCTCTTCGTCTGAATCAACCCAAAATCCTTCTTGAGTATCCATATCAGACTGAACTTTTTATTGTCTTTCTAGGTGAAGTTCATCTTCAGAATCTTCCCCTCTTCAACTTGAACATTATAAAAATCTGGCTCAAACCCTGGAGGAATTTTTGGTTCATCAAAGTCATCAAAATCATACTCTCCGTTATTACACAACTCCACAAAAGGAACCAAATCTTCAATGATAACATTCAAAGGAGTAGGACATAGAATCTCTTCTTCCTCAACACTATCTGATAACTTTTCCTGTAGCCTTTGTTTGCATATCAAGCTCATAAACTTGCAACTTCTGGATGAGCTCATCAAGTGACTACGAATTTCCATTTCATAGGCAATGCATGCAATACCTTCTTGTTTATCACAATTGCTGTGAGTTCCACATCAACGTCTCTGAGTTCACAAACCAACAGAGAGAAACGAAAAGATCGATGAGTCAAAAGTCTCGTTTGGAAGAAAATATAAAAGCTCAAACTACTTTTATAATAGTTCTTGGAGACTTTGCTTATGCTGGTCATTATCACCAAAGCGTGTGGCAATACCTTCCCAATGATCAAAAGTTGTCTCTTTCTTCTTGAAGAGAAACATTATATCTCGAGACAAACCGTTGTGTAGTGCCGTGGATCACGAATCGCAACTAGAACATGTACAACTTGTGCGGAATACAAGATATACAACAAAATAGTAATTAAAGAACAAGAAGTATTCAATCAAAACTGCTTTTGTATTTCACGAAAGCACAGAGAGAAACTGTGTGAATTGTTATAAAAGACTTAGCTCAAAATGAACTAACAAAAGCCTATTTATAGACTTACTTCAAGACTTTATGCGACAATTAACCGTCACTTAGTCAACCCGATAATAAGTAATCACGGATTGACCAAAGTGTGCGACAATGACACATTGTCAGACTTATACCTTACGACAATAGACTTATTGTCGGACCTAAGCTATTGTCGGACCAGACTTCAACACTTAGACAAATCAGAAAGTTTGTACAAAATATAAAAATCAAGCGTTAGACAATTTGCTCCAACAAACTCCCCCTTGGATAATGCTTGATATCTTGAAATTTGAGCTTTATGTATATCCAGGCAGATTGCAACCAGCATGAACACCTTGAGCACAACATACTTCAACTACTCGTTGAAACTTCAAGGCCATAGCTTCATCATCAAATGCATCATCATAGATAATCGGATTCACTAGTTGAACTTCCAGATCATCTTTTGAGAGATTTATCAAACTCTAGGGATCGAACACATACACAATCGTTTCTCGATTCCACATAATGTCTCCCTTGTAAACTCTGTCATAGCATCCAATTTCTGCTTCTCCCGTGCTCCCGTTATACTTCCAATAGCTAACAAATTTCCAAAAATTAACTGGAAGTTTTTCAAGTGGAATTTTACTTAGACATTTTACCCGTGGATAAGTAGTAATCACTCGTGGTTGATTGGAGATAGGTTCATTATCGAAGTAATCCACAATTCTTTTTGGAAACCACTCTTTGACCCACGTGTATTTTCCTTTATTGCACTCACGAGATAGTACTTCTGTCATCCAATCCACTAGACCATTGTTAGAATGATTGATAATGTCAATTGAAGCGATATGATTTACTTCACACTTTTAAAGTTTTTCAAGTGCTTTAAAAGTTGGATGAAAATATTGAAGCCCATCTGTTCTCTTGATGATAAACACTTTGTTATCATTGTCATACTTCCATCGAATAATCCTTCCAACACACTCATGTCTTGGAATTATAAGGAACTTTCTGGTCTTTATTTTCGCAGGCTCAGGTTGTTTAGAAAACCACCATGGAAATTTTTGTTCAGATTCTTTCTCTTCGTCTGAATCAACCCAAAATCCTTCTTGAGTATCCATATCAGACTGAACTTTTGATTGTCTTTCTGGGTGAAGTTCATCTTCAGAATCTTCCCCTCTTCGACATGAACATTATAAAAATATGGCTCAAACCCTGGAGGAAATTTTGGATCATCAAACTCATCAAAATCATACTCTCTGTTATTACACAACTCCACAAAAGGAACCAAATCTTCAATGATAACATTCAAAGGAGTAGGACATAGAATCTCTTCTTCCTCAACACTATCTGATAACTTTTCCTGTAGCCTTTGTTTGCATATCAAGCTCATAAACTTGCAACTTCTGGATCAGCTCATCAAGTGACTACGAATTTCCATTTCATAGGCAATGCATGCAATACCTTCTTGTTTATCACAATTGCTGTGAGTTCCACATCAACGTCTCTGAGTTCACAAACCAACAGAGAGAAACGAAAAGATCGATGAGTCAAAAGTCTCGTTTGGAAGAAAATATAAAAGCTCAAACTACTTTTATAATAGTTCTTGGAGACTTTGCTTATGCTGGTCATTATCACCAAAGCATGTGGCAATACCTTCCCAATGATCAAAAGTTGTCTCTTTCTTCTTGAAGAGAAACATTATATCTCGAGACAAACCGTTGTGTAGTGCCGTGGATCACGAATCGCAACTAGAACATGTACAACTTGTGCGGAATACAAGATATACAACAAAATAGTAATTAAAGAACAAGAAGTATTCAATCAAAACTGCTTTTGTATTTCACGAAAGCACAGAGAGAAACTGTGTGAATTGTTACAAAAGACTTAGCTCAAAATGAACTAACAAAAGCCTATTTATAGACTTACTTCAAGACTTTATGCGACAATTAACCGTCACTTAGTCAACCCGATAATAAGTAATCACGGATTGACCAAAGTGTGCGACAATGACACATTGTCGGACTTATACCTTTCGACAATAGACTTATTGTCGGACCTAAGCTATTATCGGACCAGACTTCAACACTTAGACAAATCAGAAAGTTTGTACAAAATATAAAAATCAAGCGTTAGACAATTTGCTCCAACAAACTCCCCCTTGGATAATGCTTGATATCTTGAAATTTGAGCTTTATGTATATCCAGGCAGATTGCAACCAGCATGAACACCTTGAGCACAACATACTTCAACTACTCGTTGAAACTTCAAGGCCATAGCTTCATCATCAAATGCATCATCATAGATAATCGGATTCACTAGTTGAACTTCCAGATCATCTTTTGAGAGATTTATCAAACTCTAGGGATCGAACACATACACAATCGTTTCTCGATTCCACATAATGTCTCCCTTGTAAACTCTGTCATAGCATCCAATTTCTGCTTCTCCCGTGCTCCCGTTATACTTCCAATAGCTAACAAATTTCCAAAAATTAACTGGAAGTTTTTCAAGTGGAATTTTCCTTAGACATTTTACCCGTGGATAAGTAGTAATCACTCGTGGTTGATTGGAGATAGGTTCATTATCGAAGTAATCCACAGTTCTTTTTGGAAACCACTCTTTGACCCACGTGTATTTACTTTATTGCACTCACGAGGTAGTACTTCTGTCATCCAATCCACCAGACCATTGTTAGAATGATTGATAATGTCAATTGAAGCGATATGATTTACTTCACACTTTTAAAGTTTTTCAAGTGCTTTAAAAGTTGGATGAAAATATTGAAGCCCATCCGTTCTCTTGATGATAAACACTTTGTTATCATTGTCATACTTCCATCGAATAATCCTTCCAACACACTCATGTCTTGGAATTATAAGGAACTTTCTGGTCTTTATTTTCGCAGGCTCAGGTTGTTTAGAAAACCACCATGGAAATTTTTGTTCAGATTCTTTCTCTTCGTCTGAATCAACCCAAAATCCTTCTTGAGTATCCATATCAGACTGAACTTTTGATTGTCTTTCTGGGTGAAGTTCATCTTCAGAATCTTCCCCATTTCAACATGAACATTATAAAAATCTGGCTCAAACCCTGGAGGAATTTTTGGTTCATCAAAGTCATCAAAATCATACTCTCCGTTATTACACAACTCCACAAAAGGAACCAAATCTTCAATGATAACATTCAAAGGAGTAGGACATAGAATCTCTTCTTCCTCAACACTATCTGATAACTTTTCCTGTAGCCTTTGTTTGCATATCAAGCTCATAAACTTGCAACTTCTGGATGAGCTCATCAAGTGACTACGAATTTCCATTTCATAGGCAATGCATGCAATACCTTCTTGTTTATCACAATTGCTATGAGTTCCACATCAACGTCTCTGAGTTCACAAACCAACAGAGAGAAACGAAAAGATCGATGAGTCAAAAGTCTCGTTTGGAAGAAAATATAAAAGCTCAAACTACTTTTATAATAGTTCTTGGAGACTTTGCTTATGCTGGTCATTATCACCAAAGCGTGTGGCAATACCTTCCCAATGATCAAAAGTTGTCTCTTTCTTCTTGAAGAGAAACATTATATCTCGAGACAAACCGTTGTGTAGTGCCGTGGATCACGAATCGCAACTAGAACATGTACAACTTGTGCGGAATACAAGATATACAACAAAATAGTAATTAAAGAACAAGAAGTATTCAATCAAAACTGCTTTTGTATTTCACGAAAGCACAGAGAGAAACTGTGTGAATTGTTACAAAAGACTTAGCTCAAAATGAACTAACAAAAGCCTATTTATAGACTTACTTCAAGACTTTATGCGACAATTAACCGTCACTTAGTCAACCCGATAATAAGTAATCACGGATTGACCAAAGTGTGCGACAATGACACATTGTCGGACTTATACCTTTCGACAATAGACTTATTGTCGGACCTAAGCTATTGTCGGACCAGACTTCAACACTTAGACAAATCAGAAAGTTTGTACAAAATATAAAAATCAAGCGTTAGACAATTTGCTCCAACAAACTCCCCCTTGGATAATGCTTGATATCTTGAAATTTGAGCTTTATGTATATCCAGGCAGATTGCAACCAGCATGAACACCTTGAGCACAACATACTTCAACTACTCGTTGAAACTTCAAGGCCATAGCTTCATCATCAAATGCATCATCATAGATAATCGGATTCACTAGTTGAACTTCCAGATCATCTTTTGAGAGATTTATCAAACTCTAGGGATCGAACACATACACAATCGTTTCTCGATTCCACATAATGTCTCCCTTGTAAACTCTGTCATAGCATCCAATTTCTGCTTCTCCCGTGCTCCCGTTATACTTCCAATAGCTAACAAATTTCCAAAAATTAACTGGAAGTTTTTCAAGTGGAATTTTACTTAGACATTTTACCCGTGGATAAGTAGTAATCACTCGTGGTTGATTGGAGATAGGTTCATTATCGAAGTAATCCACAGTTCTTTTTGGAAACCACTCTTTGACCCACGTGTATTTACTTTATTGCACTCACGAGGTAGTACTTCAGTCATCCAATCCACCAGACCATTGTTAGAATGATTGATAATGTCAATTGAAGCGATATGATTTACTTCACACTTTTAAAGTTTTTCAAGTGCTTTAAAAGTTGGATGAAAATATTGAAGCCCATCCGTTCTCTTGATGATAAACACTTTGTTATCATTGTCATACTTCCATCGAATAATCCTTCCAACACACTCATGTCTTGGAATTATAAGGAACTTTCTGGTCTTTATTTTCGCAGGCTCAGGTTGTTTAGAAAACCACCATGGAAATTTTTGTTCAGATTCTTTCTCTTCGTCTGAATCAACCCAAAATCCTTCTTGAGTATCCATATCAGACTGAACTTTTGATTGTCTTTCTGGGTGAAGTTCATCTTCAGAATCTTCCCAGTCTTCTGAACATTATAAAAATCTGGCTCAAACCCTGGAGGAAATTTTGGATCATCAAACTCATACTCTCCGTTATTACACAACTCCACAAAAGGAACCAAATCTTCAATGATAACATTCAAAGGAGTACGACATAGAATCTCTTCTTCCTCAACACTATCTGATAACTTTTCCTGTAGCCTTTGTTTGCATATCAAGCTCATAAACTTGCAACTTCTGGATCAGCTCATCAAGTGACTACGAATTTCCATTTCATAGGCAATGCATGCAATACCTTCTTGTTTATCACAATTGCTGTGAGTTCCACATCAACGTCTCTGAGTTCACAAACCAACAGAGAGAAACGAAAAGATCGATGAGTCAAAAGTCTCGTTTGGAAGAAAATATAAAAGCTCAAACTACTTTTATAATAGTTCTTGGAGACTTTGCTTATGCTGGTCATTATCACCAAAGCGTGTGGCAATACCTTCCCAATGATCAAAAGTTGTCTCTTTCTTCTTGAAGAGAAACATTATATCTCGAGACAAACCGTTGTGTAGTGCCGTGGATCACGAATCGCAACTAGAACATGTACAACTTGTGCGGAATACAAGATATACAACAAAATAGGAATTAAAGAACAAGAAGTATTCAATCAAAACTGCTTTTGTATTTCACGAAAGCCCAGAGAGAAACTGTGTGAATTGTTACAAAAGACTTAGCTCAAAATGAACTAACAAAAGCCTATTTATAGACTTACTTCAAGACTTTATGCGACAATTAACCGTCACTTAGTCAACCCGATAATAAGTAATCACGGATTGACCAAAGTGTGCGACAATGACACATTGTCGGACTTATACCTTACGACAATAGACTTATTGTCGAACCTAAACTATTGTCGGACCAGACTTCAACACTTAGACAAATCAGAAAGTTTGTACAAAATATAAAAATCAAGCGTTAGACAATTTGCTCCAACAAACTCCCCCTTGGATAATGCTTGATATCTTGAAATTTGAGCTTTATGTATATCCAGGCAGATTGCAACCAGCATGAACACCTTGAGCACAACATACTTCAACTACTCGTTGAAACTTCAAGGCCATAGCTTCATCATCAAATGCATCATCATAGATAATCGGATTCACTAGTTGAACTTCCAGATCATCATTTGAGAGATTTATCAAACTCTAGGGATCGAACACATACACAATCGTTTCTCGATTCCACATAATGTCTCCCTTGTAATCTCTGTCATAGCATCCAATTTCTGCTTCTCCCGTGCTCCCGTTATACTTCCAATAGCTAACAAATTTCCAAAAATTAACTGGAAGTTTTTCAAGTGGAATTTTCCATAGACATTTTACCCGTGGATAAGTAGTAATCACTCATGGTTGATTGGAGATAGGTTCATTATCGAAGTAATCCACAGTTCTTTTTGGAAACCACTCTTTGACCCACGTGTATTTTCCTTTATTGCACTCACGAGATCGTACTTCAGTCATCCAATCCACCAGACCATTGTTAGAATGATTGATAATGTCAATTGAAGCGATATGATTTACTTCACACTTTTAAAGTTTTTCAAGTGCTTTAAAAGTTGGATAAAAATATTGAAGCCCATCCGTTCTCTTGATGATAAACACTTTGTTATCATTGTCATACTTCCATCGAATAATCCTTCCAACACACTCATGTCTTGGAATTATAAGGAACTTTCTGGTCTTTATTTTCGCAGGCTCAGGTTGTTTAGAAAACCACCATGGAAATTTTTGTTCAGATTCTTTCTCTTCGTCTGAATCAACCCAAAATCCTTCTTGAGTATCCATATCAGACTGAACTTTTGATTGTCTTTCTGGGTGAAGTTCATCTTCAGAATCTTCCCCTCTTCAACATGAACATTATAAAAATATGGCTCAAACCCTGGAGGAAATTTTGGATAATCAAACTCATCAAAATCATACTCTCCGTTATTACACAACTCCACAAAAGGAACCAAATCTTCAATGATAACATTCAAAGGAGTAGGACATAGAATCTCTTCTTCCTCAACACTATCTGATAACTTTTCCTGTAGCCTTTGTTTGCATATCAAGCTCATAAACTTGCAACTTCTGCATCAGCTTATCAAGTGACTACGAATTTCCATTTCATAGGCAATGCATGCAATACCTTCTTGTTTATCACAATTGCTGTGAGTTCCACATCAACGTCTCTGAGTTCACAAACCAACAGAGAGAAACGAAAAGATCGATGAGTCAAAAGTCTCGTTTGGAAGAAAATATAAAAGCTCAAACTACTTTTATAATAGTTCTTGGAGACTTTGCTTATGCTGGTCATTATCACCAAAGCGTGTGGCAATACCTTCCCAATGATCAAAAGTTGTCTCTTTCTTCTTGAAGAGAAACATTATATCTCGAGACAAACCGTTGTGTAGTGCCGTGGATCACGAATCGCAACTAGAACATGTACAACTTGTGCGGAATACAAGATATACAACAAAATAGGAATTAAAGAACAAGAAGTATTCAATCAAAACTGCTTTTGTATTTCACGAAAGCACAGAGAGAAACTGTGTGAATTGTTACAAAAGACTTAGCTCAAAATGAACTAACAAAAGCCTATTTATAGACTTACTTCAAGACTTTATGCGACAATTAACCGTCACTTAGTCAACCCGATAATAAGTAATCACGGATTGACCAAAGTGTGCGACAATGACACATTGTCGGACTTATACCTTACGACAATAGACTTATTGTCGGACCTAAGCTATTGTCGGACCAGACTTCAACACTTAGACAAATCAGAAAGTTTGTACAAAATATAAAAATCAAGCGTTAGACAATTTGCTCCAACAAACTTCCCCTTGGATAATGCTTGATATCTTGAAATTTGAGCTTTATGTATATCCAGGCAGATTGCAACCAGCATGAACACCTTGAGCACAACATACTTCAACTACTCGTTGAAACTTCAAGGCCATAGCTTCATCATCAAATGCATCATCATAGATAATCGGATTCACTAGTTGAACTTCCAGATCATCTTTTGAGAGATTTATCAAACTCTAGGGATCGAACACATACACAATCGTTTCTCGATTCCACATAATGTCTCCCTTGTAAACTCTGTCATAGCATCCAATTTCTGCTTCTCCCGTGCTCCCGTTATACTTCCAATAGCTAACAAATTTCCAAAAATTAACTGGAAGTTTTTCAAGTGGAATTTTCCTTAGACATTTTACCCGTGGATAAGTAGTAATCACTCGTGGTTGATTGGAGATAGGTTCATTATCGAAGTAATCCACAGTTCTTTTTGGAAACCACTCTTTGACCCACGTGTATTTTCCTTTATTGCACTCACGAGATAGTACTTCAGTCATCCAATCCACCAGACCATTGTTAGAATGATTGATAATGTCAATTGAAGCGATATGATTTACTTCACACTTTTAAAGTTTTTCAAGTGCTTTAAAAGTTGGATGAAAATATTGAAGCCCATCCGTTCTCTTGATGATAAACACTTTGTTATCATTGTCATACTTCCATCGAATAATCCTTCCAACACACTCATGTCTTGGAATTATAAGGAACTTTCTGGTCTTTATTTTCGCAGGCTCAGGTTGTTTAGAAAACCACCATGGAAATTTTTGTTCAGATTCTTTCTCTTCGTCTGAATCAACCCAAAATCCTTCTTGAGTATCCATATCAGACTGAACTTTTGATTGTCTTTCTGGGTGAAGTTCATCTTCAAAATCTTCCCAGTCTTCTGAACATTATAAAAATCTGGCTCAAACCCTGGAGGAAATTTTGGATCATCAAAATCATACTCTCCGTTATTACACAACTCCACAAAAGGAACCAAATCTTCAATGATAACATTCAAAGGAGTAGGACATAGAATCTCTTCTTCCTCAACACTATCTGATAACTTTTCCTATAGCCTTTGTTTGCATATCAAGCTCATAAACTTGCAACTTCTGGATGAGCTCATCAAGTGACTACGAATTTCCATTTCATAGGCAATGCATGCAATACCTTCTTGTTTATCACAATTCCTGTGAGTTCCACATCAACGTCTCTGAATTCACAAACCAACAGAGAGAAACGAAAAGATCGATGAGTCAAAAGTCTCGTTTGGAAGAAAATATAAAAGCTCAAACTACTTTTATAATAGTTCTTGGAGACTTTGCTTATGCTGGTCATTATCACCAAAGCGTGTGGCAATACCTTCCCAATGATCAAAAGTTGTCTCTTTCTTCTTGAAGAGAAACATTATATCTCGAGACAAACCGTTGTGTAGTGCCGTGGATCACGAATCGCAACTAGAACATGTACAACTTGTGCGGAATACAAGATATACAACAAAATAGGAATTAAAGAACAAGAAGTATTCAATCAAAACTGCTTTTGTATTTCACGAATGCACAGAGAGAAACTGTGTGAATTGTTACAAAAGACTTAGCTCAAAATGAACTAACAAAAGCCTATTTATAGACTTACTTCAAGACTTTATGCGACAATTAACCGTCACTTAGTCAACCCGATAATAAGTAATCACGGATTGACCAAAGTGTGCGACAATGACACATTGTCGGACTTATACCTTACGACAATAGACTTATTGTCGGACCTAAGCTATTGTCGGACCAGACTTCAACACTTAGACAAATCAGAAAGTTTGTACAAAATATAAAAATCAAGCGTTAGACAATTTGCTCCAACAAACTCCCCCTTGGATAATGCTTGATATCTTGAAATTTGAGCTTTATGTATATCCAGGCAGATTGCAACCAGCATGAACACCTTGAGCACAACATACTTCAACTACTCGTTGAAACTTCAAGGCCATAGCTTCATCATCAAATGCATCATCATAGATAATCGGATTCACTAGTTGAACTTCCAGATCATCTTTTGAGAGATTTATCAAACTCTAGGGATCGAACACATACACAATCGTTTCTCGATTCCACATAATGTCTCCCTTGTAAATTCTGTCATAGCATCCAATTTCTGCTTCTCCCGTGCTCCCGTTATACTTCCAATAGCTAACAAATTTCAAAAAATTAACTGGAAGTTTTTCAAGTGGAATTTTACTTAGACATTTTACCCGTGGATAAGTAGTAATCACTCGTGGTTGATTGGAGATAGGTTCATTATCGAAGTAATCCACAGTTCTTTTTGGAAACCACTCTTTGACCCACGTGTATTTTCCTTTATTGCACTCACGAGGTAGTACTTCTGTCATCCAATCCACCAGACCATTGTTAGAATGATTGATAATGTCAATTGAAGCGATATGATTTACTTCACACTTTTAAAGTTTTTCAAGTGCTTTAAAAGTTGGATGAAAATATTGAAGCCCATCTGTTCTCTTGATGATAAACACTTTGTTATCATTGTCATACTTCCATCGAATAATCCTTCCAACACACTCATGTCTTGGAATTATAAGGAACTTTCTGGTCTTTATTTTCGCAGGCTCAGGTTGTTTAGAAAACCACCATGGAAATTTTTGTTCAGATTCTTTCTCTTCGTCTGAATCAACCCAAAATCCTTCTTGAGTATCCATATCAGACTGAACTTTTGATTGTCTTTCTGGGTGAAGTTCATCTTCAGAATCTTCCCCTCTTCAACATGAACATTATAAAAATATGGCTCAAACCCTGGAGGAAATTTTGGATCATCAAACTCATCAAAATCATACTCTCCGTTATTACACAACTCCACAAAAGGAACCAAATCTTCAATGATAACATTCAAAGGAGTAGGACATAGAATCTCTTCTTCCTCAACACTATCTGATAACTTTTCCTGTAGCCTTTGTTTGCATATCAAGCTCATAAACTTGCAACTTCTGCATGAGCTCATCAAGTGACTACGAATTTCCATTTCATAGGCAATGCATGCAATACCTTCTTGTTTATCACAATTGCTGTGAGTTCCACATCAACGTCTCTGAGTTCACAAACCAACAGAGAGAAACGAAAAGATCGATGAGTCAAAATTCTCGTTTGGAAGAAAATATAAAAGCTCAAACTACTTTTATAATAGTTCTTGGAGACTTTGCTTATGCTGGTCATTATCACCAAAGCGTGTGGCAATACCTTCCCAATGATCAAAAGTTGTCTCTTTCTTCTTGAAGAGAAACATTATATCTCGAGACAAACCGTTGTGTAGTGCCGTGGATCACGAATCGCAACTAGAACATGTACAACTTGTGCGGAATACAAGATATACAACAAAATAGGAATTAAAGAACAAGAAGTATTCAATCAAAACTGCTTTTGTATTTCATGAAAGCACAGAGAGAAACTGTGTGAATTGTTACAAAAGACTTAGCTCAAAATGAACTAACAAAAGCCTATTTATAGACTTACTTCAATACTTTATGCGACAATTAACCGTCACTTAGTCAACCCGATAATAAGTAATCACGGATTGACCAAAGTGTGCGACAATGACACATTGTCGGACTTATACCTTACGACAATAGACTTATTGTCGGACCTAAGCTATTGTCGGACCAGACTTCAACACTTAGACAAATCAGAAAGTTTGTACAAAATATAAAAATCAAGCGTTAGACAATTTGCTCCAACAAACTCCCCCTTGGATAATGCTTGATATCTTGAAATTTGAGCTTTATGTATATCCAGGCAGATTGCAACCAGCATGAACACCTTGAGCACAACATACTTCAACTACTCGTTGAAACTTCAAGGTCATAGCTTCATCATCAAATGCATCATCATAGATAATCGGATTCACTAGTTGAACTTCCAGATCATCTTTTGAGAGATTTATCAAACTCTAGGGATCGAACACATACACAATCGTTTCTCGATTACACATAATGTCTCCCTTGTAAACTCTATCATAGCATCCAATTTCTGCTTCTCCCGTGCTCCCGTTATACTTCCAATAGCTAACAAATTTCCAAAAATTAACTGGAAGTTTTTCAAGTGGAATTTTCCTTAGACATTTTACCCGTGGATAAGTAGTAATCACTAGTGGTTGATTGGAGATAGGTTCATTATCGAAGTAATCCACAGTTCTTTTTGGAAACCACTCTTTGACCCACGTGTATTTTCCTTTATTGCACTCACGAGATAGTACTTATGTCGTCCAATCCACCAGACCATTGTTAGAACGATTGATAATGTCAATTGAAGCGATATGATTTACTTCACACTTTTAAAGTTTTTCAAGTGCTTTAAAAGTTGGATGAAAATATTGAAGTCCATCCGTTCTCTTGATGATAAACACTTTGTTATCATTGTCATACTTCCATCGAATAATCCTTCCAACACACTCATGTCTTGGAATTATAAGGAACTTTCTGGTCTTTATTTTCGCAGGCTCAGGTTGTTTAGAAAACCACCATGGAAATTTTTGTTCAGATTCTTTCTCTTCGTCTGAATCTACCCAAAATCCTTCTTGAGTATCCATATCAGACTGAACTTTTGATTGTCTTTCTAGGTGAAGTTCATCTTCAGAATCTTCCCCTCTTCAACATGAACATTATAAAAATCTGGCTCAAACCCTGGAGGTATTTGGTTCATCAAAGTCATCAAAATCATACTCTCCGTTATTACACAACTCCACAAAAGGAACCAAATCTTCAATGATAACATTCAAAGAAGTAGGACATAGAATCTCTTCTTCCTCAACACTATCTGATAACTTTTCCTGTAGCCTTTGTTTGCATATCAAGCTCATAAACTTGCAACTTCTGGATGAGCTCATCAAGTGACTACGAATTTCCATTTCATAGGCAATGCATGCAATACCTTCTTGTTTATCACAATTGCTGTGAGTTCCACATCAACGTCTCTGAGTTCACAAACCAACAGAGAGAATTGAAAAGATCGATGAGTCAAAAGTCTCATTTGGAAGAAAATATAAAAGCTCAAACTACTTTTATAATAGTACCTGGAGACTTTGCTTATGCTGGTCATTATCACCAAAGCGTGTGGCAATACCTTCCCAATGATCAAAAGTTGTCTCTTTCTTCTTGAAGAGAAACATTATATCTCGAGACAAACCGTTGTGTAGTGCCGTGGATCACGAATCGCAACTAGAACATGTACAACTTGTGCGGAATACAAGATATACAACAAAATAGGAATTAAAGAACAAGAAGTATTCAATCAAAATTGCTTTTGTATTTCACGAATGCACAGAGAGAAACTGTGTGAATTGTTACAAAAGACTTAGCTCAAAATGAACTAACAAAAGCCTATTTATAGACTTACTTCAAGACTTTATGCGACAATTAACCGTCACTTAGTCAACCCGATAATAAGTAATCACGGATTGACCAAAGTGTGCGACAATGACACATTGTCGGACTTATACCTTACGACAATAGACTTATTGTCGGACCTAAGCTATTGTCGGACCAGACTTCAACAATTAGACAAATCAGAAAGTTTGTACAAAATATAAAAATCAAGCGTTAGATAATTTGCTCCAACAAACTCCCCCTTGGATAATGCTTGATATCTTGAAATTTGAGCTTTATGTATATCCAGGCAGATTGCAACCAGCATGAACACCTTGAGCACAACATACTTCAACTACTCGTTGAAACTTCAAGGCCATAGCTTCATCATCAAATGCATCATCATAGATAATCGGATTCACTAGTTGAACTTCCAGATCATCTTTTGAGAGATTTATCAAACTCTAGGGATCGAACACATACACAATCGTTTCTCGATTCCACATAATGTCTCCCTTGTAATCTCTGTCATAGCATCCAATTTCTGCTTCTCCCGTGCTCCCGTTATACTTCCAATAGCTAAGAAATTTCCAAAAATTAATTGGAAGTTTTTCAAGTGGAATTTTCCTTAGACATTTTACCCGTGGATAAGTAGTAATCACTCATGGTTGATTGGAGATAGGTTCATTATCGAAGTAATCCACACTTCTTTTTGGAAACCACTCTTTGACCCACGTGTATTTTCCTTTATTGCACTCACGAGATCGTACTTCTGTCATCCAATCCACCAGACCATTGTTAGAATGATTGATAATGTCAATTGAAGCGATATGATTTACTTCACACTTTTAAAGTTTTTCAAGTGCTTTAAAAGTTGGATGAAAATATTGAAGCCCATCCGTTCTCTTGATGATAAACACTTTGTTATCATTGTCATACTTCCATCGAATAATCCTTCCAACACACTCATGTCTTGGAATTATAAGGAACTTTCTTGTCTTTATTTTCGCAGGCTCAGGTTGTTTAGAAAACCACCATGGAAATTTTTGTTCAGATTCTTTCTCTTCGCCTGAATCAACCCAAAATCCTTCTTGAGTATCCATATCAGACTGAACTTTTGATTGTCTTTCTGGGTGAAGTTCATCTTCAAAATCTTCCCAGTCTTCTGAACATTATAAAAATCTGGCTCAAACCCTGGAGGAAATTTTGGATCATCAAAATCATACTCTCCGTTATTACACAACTCCACAAAAGGAACCAAATCTTCAATGATAACATTCAAAGGAGTAGGACATAGAATCTCTTCTTCCTCAACACTATCTGATAACTTTTCCTATAGCCTTTGTTTGCATATCAAGCTCATAAACTTGCAACTTCTGGATGAGCTCATCAAGTGACTACGAATTTCCATTTCATAGGCAATGCATGCAATACCTTCTTGTTTATCACAATTGCTGTGAGTTCCACATCAACGTCTCTGAATTCACAAACCAACAGAGAGAAACGAAAAGATCGATGAGTCAAAAGTCTCGTTTGGAAGAAAATATAAAAGCTCAAACTACTTTTATAATAGTTCTTGGAGACTTTGCTTATGCTGGTCATTATCACCAAAGCGTGTGGCAATACCTTCCCAATGATCAAAAGTTGTCTCTTTCTTCTTGAAGAGAAACATTATATCTCGAGACAAACCGTTGTGTAGTGCCGTGGATCACGAATCGCAACTAGAACATGTACAACTTGTGCGGAATACAAGATATACAACAAAATAGGAATTAAAGAACAAGAAGTATTCAATCAAAACTGCTTTTGTATTTCACGAATGCACAGAGAGAAACTGTGTGAATTGTTACAAAAGACTTAGCTCAAAATGAACTAACAAAAGCCTATTTATAGACTTACTTCAAGACTTTATGCGACAATTAACCGTCACTTAGTCAACCCGATAATAAGTAATCACGGATTGACCAAAGTGTGCGACAATGACACATTGTCGGACTTATACCTTACGACAATAGACTTATTGTCGGACCTAAGCTATTGTCGGACCAGACTTCAACAATTACACAAATCAGAAAGTTTGTACAAAATATAAAAATCAAGCGTTAGATAATTTGCTCCAACAAACTCCCCCTTGGATAATGCTTGATATCTTGAAATTTGAGCTTTATGTATATCCAGGCAGATTGCAACCAGCATGAACACCTTGAGCACAACATACTTCAACTACTCGTTGAAACTTCAAGGCCATAGCTTCATCATCAAATGCATCATCATAGATAATCGGATTCACTAGTTGAACTTCCAGATCATCTTTTGAGAGATTTATCAAACTCTAGGGATCGAACACATACACAATCGTTTCTCGATTCCACATAATGTCTCCCTTGTAATCTCTGTCATAGCATCCAATTTCTGCTTCTCCCGTGCTCCCGTTATACTTCCAATAGCTAAGAAATTTCCAAAAATTAATTGGAAGTTTTTCAAGTGGAATTTTCCTTAGACATTTTACCCGTGGATAAGTAGTAATCACTCGTGGTTGATTGGAGATAGGTTCATTATCGAAGTAATCCACACTTCTTTTTGGAAACCACTCTTTGACCCACGTGTATTTTCCTTTATTGCACTCACGAGATCGTACTTCTGTCATCCAATCCACCAGACCATTGTTAGAATGATTGATAATGTCAATTGAAGCGATATGATTTACTTCACACTTTTAAAGTTTTTCAAGTGCTTTAAAAGTTGGATGAAAATATTGAAGCCCATCCGTTCTCTTGATGATAAACACTTTGTTATCATTGTCATACTTCCATCGACTAATCCTTCCAACACACTCATGTCTTGGAATTATAAGGAACTTTCTTGTCTTTATTTTCGCAGGCTCAGGTTGTTTAGAAAACCACCATGGAAATTTTTGTTCAGATTCTTTCTCTTCGTCTGAATCAACCCAAAATCCTTCTTGAGTATCCATATCAGACTGAACTTTTGATTGTCTTTCTGGGTGAAGTTCATCTTCAAAATCTTCCCAGTCTTCTGAACATTATAAAAATCTGGCTCAAACCCTGGAGGAAATTTTGGATCATCAAAATCATACTCTCCGTTATTACACAACTCCACAAAAGGAACCAAATCTTCAATGATAACATTCAAAGGAGTAGGACATAGAATCTCTTCTTCCTCAACACTATCTGATAACTTTTCCTATAGCCTTTGTTTGCATATCAAGCTCATAAACTTGCAACTTCTGGATGAGCTCATCAAGTGACTACGAATTTCCATTTCATAGGCAATGCATGCAATACCTTCTTGTTTATCACAATTGCTGTGAGTTCCACATCAACGTCTCTGAATTCACAAACCAACAGAGAGAAACGAAAAGATCGATGAGTCAAAAGTCTCGTTTGGAAGAAAATATAAAAGCTCAAACTACTTTTATAATAGTTCTTGGAGACTTTGCTTATGCTGGTCATTATCACCAAAGCGTGTGGCAATACCTTCCCAATGATCAAAAGTTGTCTCTTTCTTCTTGAAGAGAAACATTATATCTCGAGACAAACCGTTGTGTAGTGCCGTGGATCACGAATCGCAACTAGAACATGTACAACTTGTGCGGAATACAAGATATACAACAAAATAGGAATTAAAGAACAAGAAGTATTCAATCAAAACTGCTTTTGTATTTCACGAATGCACAGAGAGAAACTGTGTGAATTGTTACAAAAGACTTAGCTCAAAATGAACTAACAAAAGCCTATTTATAGACTTACTTCAAGACTTTATGCGACAATTAACCGTCACTTAGTCAACCCGATAATAAGTAATCACGGATTGACCAAAGTGTGCGACAATGACACATTGTCGGACTTATACCTTACGACAATAGACTTATTGTCGGACCTAAGCTATTGTCGGACCAGACTTCAACAATTAGACAAATCAGAAAGTTTGTACAAAATATAAAAATCAAGCGTTAGATAATTTGCTCCAACAAACTCCCCCTTGGATAATGCTTGATATCTTGAAATTTGAGCTTTATGTATATCCAGGCAGATTGCAACCAGCATGAACACCTTGAGCACAACATACTTCAACTACTCGTTGAAACTTCAAGGCCATAGCTTCATCATCAAATGCATCATCATAGATAATCGGATTCACTAGTTGAACTTCCAGATCATCTTTTGAGAGATTTATCAAACTCTAGGGATCGAACACATACACAATCGTTTCTCGATTCCACATAATGTCTCCCTTGTAATCTCTGTCATAGCATCCAATTTCTGCTTCTCCCGTGCTCCCGTTATACTTCCAATAGCTAAGATATTTCCAAAAATTAACTGGAAGTTTTTCAAGTGGAATTTTCCTTAGACATTTTACCCGTGGATAAGTAGTAATCACTCGTGGTTGATTGGAGATAGGTTCATTATCGAAGTAATCCACACTTCTTTTTGGAAACCACTCTTTGACCCACGTGTATTTTCCTTTATTGCACTCACGAGATCGTACTTCTGTCATCCAATCCACCAGACCATTGTTAGAATGATTGATAATGTCAATTGAAGCGATATGATTTACTTCACACTTTTAAAGTTTTTCAAGTGCTTTAAAAGTTGGATGAAAATATTGAAGCCCATCCGTTCTCTTGATGATAAACACTTTGTTATCATTGTCATACTTCCATCGAATAATCCTTCCAACACACTCATGTCTTGGAATTATAAGGAACTTTCTTGTCTTTATTTTCGCAGGCTCAGGTTGTTTAGAAAACCACCATGGAAATTTTTGTTCATATTCTTTCTCTTCGTCTGAATCAACCCAAAATCCTTCTTGAGTATCCATATCAGACTGAACTTTTGATTGTCTTTCTGGGTGAAGTTCATCTTCAAAATCTTCCCAGTCTTCTGAACATTATAAAAATCTGGCTCAAACCCTGGAGGAAATTTTGGATCATCAAAATCATACTCTCCGTTATTACACAACTCCACAAAAGGAACCAAATCTTCAATGATAACATTCAAAGGAGTAGGACATAGAATCTCTTCTTCCTCAACACTATCTGATAACTTTTCCTATAGCCTTTGTTTGCATATCAAGCTCATAAACTTGCAACTTCTGGATGAGCTCATCAAGTGACTACGAATTTCCATTTCATAGGCAATGCATGCAATACCTTCTTGTTTATCACAATTCCTGTGAGTTCCACATCAACGTCTCTGAATTCACAAACCAACAGAGAGAAACGAAAAGATCGATGAGTCAAAAGTCTCGTTTGGAAGAAAATATAAAAGCTCAAACTACTTTTATAATAGTTCTTGGAGACTTTGCTTATGCTGGTCATTATCACCAAAGCGTGTGGCAATACCTTCCCAATGATCAAAAGTTGTCTCTTTCTTCTTGAAGAGAAACATTATATCTCGAGACAAACCATTGTGTAGTGCCGTGGATCACGAATCGCAACTAGAACATGTACAACTTGTGCGGAATACAAGATATACAACAAAATAGGAATTAAAGAACAAGAAGTATTCAATCAAAACTGCTTTTGTATTTCACGAATGCACAGAGAGAAACTGTGTGAATTGTTACAAAAGACTTAGCTCAAAATGAACTAACAAAAGCCTATTTATAGACTTACTTCAAGACTTTATGCGACAATTAACCGTCACTTAGTCAACCCGATAATAAGTAATCACGGATTGACCAAAGTGTGCGACAATGACACATTGTCGGACTTATACCTTACGACAATAGACTTATTGTCGGACCAGACTTCAACAATTAGACAAATCAGAAAGTTTGTACAAAATATAAAAATCAAGCGTTAGATAATTTGCTCCAACAAACTCCCCCTTGGATAATGCTTGATATCTTGAAATTTGAGCTTTATGTATATCCAGGCAGATTGCAACCAGCATGAACACCTTGAGCACAACGTACTTCAACTACTCGTTGAAACTTCAAGGCCATAGCTTCATCATCAAATGCATCATCATAGATAATCGGATTCACTAGTAGAACTTCCAGATCATCTTTTGAGAGATTTATCAAACTCTAGGGATCGAACACATACACAATCGTTTCTCGATTCCACATAATGTCTCCCTTGTAATCTCTGTCATAGCATCCAATTTCTGCTTCTCCCGTGCTCCCGTTATACTTCCAATAGCTAAGAAATTTCCAAAAATTAACTGGAAGTTTTTCAAGTGGAATTTTCCTTAGACATTTTACCCGTGGATAAGTAGTAATCACTCGTGGTTGATTGGAGATAGGTTCATTATCGAAGTAATCCACACTTCTTTTTGGAAACCACTCTTTGACCCACGTGTATTTTCCTTTATTGCACTCACGAGATCGTACTTCTGTCATCCAATCCACCAGACCATTGTTAGAATGATTGATAATGTCAATTGAAGCGATATGATTTACTTCACACTTTTAAAGTTTTTCAAGTGCTTTAAAAGTTGGATGAAAATATTGAAGCCCATCCGTTCTCTTGATGATAAACACTTTGTTATCATTGTCATACTTCCATCGACTAATCCTTCCAACACACTCATGTCTTGGAATTATAAGGAACTTTCTTGTCTTTATTTTCGCAGGCTCAGGTTGTTTAGAAAACCACCATGGAAATTTTTGTTCAGATTCTTTCTCTTCGTCTGAATCAACCCAAAATCCTTCTTGAGTATCCATATCAGACTGAACTTTTGATTGTCTTTCTGGGTGAAGTTCATCTTCAAAATCTTCCCAGTCTTCTGAACATTATAAAAATCTGGCTCAAACCCTGGAGGAAATTTTGGATCATCAAAATCATACTCTCCGTTATTACACAACTCCATAAAAGGAACCAAATCTTCAATGATAACATTCAAAGGAGTAGGACATAGAATCTCTTCTTCCTCAACACTATCTGATAACTTTTCCTATAGCCTTTGTTTGCATATCAAGCTCATAAACTTGCAACTTCTGGATGAGCTCATCAAGTGACTACGAATTTCCATTTCATAGGCAATGCATGCAATACCTTCTTGTTTATCACAATTGCTGTGAGTTCCACATCAACGTCTCTGAATTCACAAACCAACAGAGAGAAACGAAAAGATCGATGAGTCAAAAGTCTCGTTTAGAAGAAAATATAAAAGCTCAAACTACTTTTATAATAGTTCTTGGAGACTTTGCTTATGCTGGTCATTATCACCAAAGCGTGTGGCAATACCTTCCCAATGATCAAAAGTTGTCTCTTTCTTCTTGAAGAGAAACATTATATCTCGAGACAAACCATTGTGTAGTGCCGTGGATCACGAATCGCAACTAGAACATGTACAACTTGTGCGGAATACAAGATATACAACAAAATAGGAATTAAAGAACAAGAAGTATTCAATCAAAACTGCTTTTGTATTTCACGAATGCACAGAGAGAAACTGTGTGAATTGTTACAAAAGACTTAGCTCAAAATGAACTAACAAAAGCCTATTTATAGACTTACTTCAAGACTTTATGCGACAATTAACCGTCACTTAGTCAACCCGATAATAAGTAATCACGGATTGACCAAAGTGTGCGACAATGACACATTGTCGGACTTATACCTTACGACAATAGACTTATTGTCGGACCTAAGCTATTGTCGGACCAGACTTCAACAATTAGACAAATCAGAAAGTTTGTACAAAATATAAAAATCAAGCGTTAGACAATTTGCTCCAACAAACTCCCCCTTGGATAATGCTTGATATCTTGAAATTTGAGCTTTATGTATATCCAGGCAGATTGCAACCAGCATGAACACCTTGAGCACAACATACTTCAACTACTCGTTGAAACTTCAAGGCCATAGCTTCATCATCAAATGCATCATCATAGATAATCGGATTCACTAGTTGAACTTCCAGATCATCTTTTGAGAGATTTATCAAACTCTAGGGATCGAACACATACACAATCGTTTCTCGATTCCACATAATGTCTCCCTTGTAATCTCTGTCATAGCATCCAATTTCTGCTTCTCCCGTGCTCCCGTTATACTTCCAATAGCTAAGAAATTTCCAAAAATTAACTGGAAGTTTTTCAAGTGGAATTTTCCTTAGACATTTTACCCGTGGATAAGTAGTAATCACTCGTGGTTGATTGGAGATAGGTTCATTATCGAAGTAATCCACACTTCTTTTTGGAAACCACTCTTTGACCCACGTGTATTTTCCTTTATTGCACTCACGAGATCGTACTTCTGTCATCCAATCCACCAGACCATTGTTAGAATGATTGATAATGTCAATTGAAGCGATATGATTTACTTCACACTTTTAAAGTTTTTCAAGTGCTTTAAAAGTTGGATGAAAATATTGAAGCCCATCCGTTCTCTTGATGATAAACACTTTGTTATCATTGTCATACTTCCATCGACTAATCCTTCCAACACACTCATGTCTTGGAATTATAAGGAACTTTCTTGTCTTTATTTTCGCAGGCTCAGGTTGTTTAGAAAACCACCATGGAAATTTTTGTTCAGATTCTTTCTCTTCGTCTGAATCAACCCAAAATCCTTCTTGAGTATCCATATCAGACTGAACTTTTGATTGTCTTTCTGGGTGAAGTTCATCTTCAAAATCTTCCCAGTCTTCTGAACATTATAAAAATCTGGCTCAAACCTTGGAGGAAATTTTGGATCATCAAAATCATACTCTCCGTTATTACACAACTCCACAAAAGGAACCAAATCTTCAATGATAACATTCAAAGGAGTAGGACATAGAATCTCTTCTTCCTCAACACTATCTGATAACTTTTCCTATAGCCTTTGTTTGCATATCAAGCTCATAAACTTGCAACTTCTGGATGAGCTCATCAAGTGACTACGAATTTCCATTTCATAGGCAATGCATGCAATACCTTCTTGTTTATCACAATTGCTGTGAGTTCCACATCAACGTCTCTGAATTCACAAACCAACAGAGAGAAACGAAAAGATCGATGAGTCAAAAGTCTCGTTTGGAAGAAAATATAAAAGCTCAAACTACTTTTATAATAGTTCTTGGAGACTTTGCTTATGCTGGTCATTATCAACAAAGCGTGTGGCAATACCTTCCCAATGATCAAAAGTTGTCTCTTTCTTCTTGAAGAGAAACATTATATCTCGAGACAAACCGTTGTGTAGTGCCGTGGATCACGAATCGCAACTAGAACATGTACAACTTGTGCGGAATACAAGATATACAACAAAATAGGAATTAAAGAACAAGAAGTATTCAATCAAAACTGCTTTTGTATTTCACGAATGCACAGAGAGAAACTGTGTGAATTGTTACAAAAGACTTAGCTCAAAATGAACTAACAAAAGCCTATTTATAGACTTACTTCAAGACTTTATGCGACAATTAACCGTCACTTAGTCAACCCGATAATAAGTAATCACGGATTGACCAAAGTGTGCGACAATGACACATTGTCGGACTTATACCTTACGACAATAGACTTATTGTCGGACCTAAGCTATTGTCGGACCAGACTTCAACAATTAGACAAATCAGAAAGTTTGTACAAAATATAAAAATCAAGCGTTAGACAATTTGCTCCAACAAACTCCCCCTTGGATAATGCTTGATATCTTGAAATTTGAGCTTTATGTATATCCAGGCAGATTGCAACCAGCATGAACACCTTGAGCACAACATACTTCAACTACTCGTTGAAACTTCAAGGCCATAGCTTCATCATCAAATGCATCATCATAGATAATCGGATTCACTAGTTGAACTTCCAGATCATCTTTTGAGAGATTTATCAAACTCTAGGGATCGAACACATACACAATCGTTTCTCGATTCCACATAATGTCTCCCTTGTAATCTCTGTCATAGCATCCAATTTCTGCTTCTCCCGTGCTCCCGTTATACTTCCAATAGCTAAGAAATTTCCAAAAATTAACTGGAAGTTTTTCAAGTGGAATTTTCCTTAGACATTTTACCCGTGGATAAGTAGTAATCACTCGTGGTTGATTGGAGATAGGTTCATTATCGAAGTAATCCACACTTCTTTTTGGAAACCACTCTTTGACCCACGTGTATTTTCCTTTATTGCACTCACGAGATCGTACTTCTGTCATCCAATCCACCAGACCATTGTTAGAATGATTGATAATGTCAATTGAAGCGATATGATTTACTTCACACTTTTAAAGTTTTTCAAGTGCTTTAAAAGTTGGATGAAAATATTGAAGCCCATCCGTTCTCTTGATGATAAACACTTTGTTATCATTGTCATACTTCCATCGACTAATCCTTCCAACACACTCATGTCTTGGAATTATAAGGAACTTTCTTGTCTTTATTTTCGCAGGCTCAGGTTGTTTAGAAAACCACCATGGAAATTTTTGTTCAGATTCTTTCTCTTCGTCTGAATCAACCCAAAATCCTTCTTGAGTATCCATATCAGACTGAACTTTTGATTGTCTTTCTGGGTGAAGTTCATCTTCAAAATCTTCCCAGTCTTCTGAACATTATAAAAATCTGGCTCAAACCTTGGAGGAAATTTTGGATCATCAAAATCATACTCTCCGTTATTACACAACTCCACAAAAGGAACCAAATCTTCAATGATAACATTCAAAGGAGTAGGACATAGAATCTCTTCTTCCTCAACACTATCTGATAACTTTTCCTATAGCCTTTGTTTGCATATCAAGCTCATAAACTTGCAACTTCTGGATGAGCTCATCAAGTGACTACGAATTTCCATTTCATAGGCAATGCATGCAATACCTTCTTGTTTATCACAATTGCTGTGAGTTCCACATCAACGTCTCTGAATTCACAAACCAACAGAGAGAAACGAAAAGATCGATGAGTCAAAAGTCTCGTTTGGAAGAAAATATAAAAGCTCAAACTACTTTTATAATAGTTCTTGGAGACTTTGCTTATGCTGGTCATTATCAACAAAGCGTGTGGCAATACCTTCCCAATGATCAAAAGTTGTCTCTTTCTTCTTGAAGAGAAACATTATATCTCGAGACAAACCGTTGTGTAGTGCCGTGGATCACGAATCGCAACTAGAACATGTACAACTTGTGCGGAATACAAGATATACAACAAAATAGGAATTAAAGAACAAGAAGTATTCAATCAAAACTGCTTTTGTATTTCACGAATGCACAGAGAGAAACTGTGTGAATTGTTACAAAAGACTTAGCTCAAAATGAACTAACAAAAGCCTATTTATAGACTTACTTCAAGACTTTATGCGACAATTAACCGTCACTTAGTCAACCCGATAATAAGTAATCACGGATTGACCAAAGTGTGCGACAATGACACATTGTCGGACTTATACCTTACGACAATAGACTTATTGTCGGACCTAAGCTATTGTCGGACCAGACTTCAACAATTAGACAAATCAGAAAGTTTGTACAAAATATAAAAATCAAGCGTTAGACAATTTGCTCCAACAAACTCCCCCTTGGATAATGCTTGATATCTTGAAATTTGAGCTTTATGTATATCCAGGCAGATTGCAACCAGCATGAACACCTTGAGCACAACATACTTCAACTACTCGTTGAAACTTCAAGGCCATAGCTTCATCATCAAATGCATCATCATAGATAATCGGATTCACTAGTTGAACTTCCAGATCATCTTTTGAGAGATTTATCAAACTCTAGGGATCGAACACATACACAATCGTTTCTCGATTCCACATAATGTCTCCCTTGTAATCTCTGTCATAGCATCCAATTTCTGCTTCTCCCGTGCTCCCGTTATACTTCCAATAGCTAAGAAATTTCCAAAAATTAATTGGAAGTTTTTCAAGTGGAATTTTCCTTAGACATTTTACCCGTGGATAAGTAGTAATCACTCATGGTTGATTGGAGATAGGTTCATTATCGAAGTAATCCACACTTCTTTTTGGAAACCACTCTTTGACCCACGTGTATTTTCCTTTATTGCACTCACGAGATCGTACTTCTGTCATCCAATCCACCAGACCATTGTTAGAATGATTGATAATGTCAATTGAAGCGATATGATTTACTTCACACTTTTAAAGTTTTTCAAGTGCTTTAAAAGTTGGATGAAAATATTGAAGCCCATCCGTTCTCTTGATGATAAACACTTTGTTATCATTGTCATACTTCCATCGACTAATCCTTCCAACACACTCATGTCTTGGAATTATAAGGAACTTTCTAGTCTTTATTTTCGCAGGCTCAGGTTGTTTAGAAAACCACCATGGAAATTTTTGTTCAGATTCTTTCTCTTCGTCTGAATCAACCCAAAATCCTTCTTGAGTATCCATATCAGACTGAACTTTTGATTGTCTTTCTGGGTGAAGTTCATCTTCAAAATCTTCCCAGTCTTCTGAACATTATAAAAATCTGGCTCAAACCCTGGAGGAAATTTTGGATCATCAAAATCATACTCTCCGTTATTACACAACTCCACAAAAGGAACCAAATCTTCAATGATAACATTCAAAGGAGTAGGACATAGAATCTCTTCTTCCTCAACACTATCTGATAACTTTTCCTATAGCCTTTGTTTGCATATCAAGCTCATAAACTTGCAACTTCTGGATGAGCTCATCAAGTGACTACGAATTTCCATTTCATAGGCAATGCATGCAATACCTTCTTGTTTATCACAATTGCTGTGAGTTCCACATCAACGTCTCTGAATTCACAAACCAACAGAGAGAAACGAAAAGATCGATGAGTCAAAAGTCTCGTTTGGAAGAAAATATAAAAGCTCAAACTACTTTTATAATAGTTCTTGGAGACTTTGCTTATGCTGGTCATTATCAACAAAGCGTGTGGCAATACCTTCCCAATGATCAAAAGTTGTCTCTTTCTTCTTGAAGAGAAACATTATATCTCGAGACAAACCGTTGTGTAGTGCCGTGGATCACGAATCGCAACTAGAACATGTACAACTTGTGCGGAATACAAGATATACAACAAAATAGGAATTAAAGAACAAGAAGTATTCAATCAAAACTGCTTTTGTATTTCACGAATGCACAGAGAGAAACTGTGTGAATTGTTACAAAAGACTTAGCTCAAAATGAACTAACAAAAGCCTATTTATAGACTTACTTCAAGACTTTATGAGACAATTAACCGTCACTTAGTCAACCCGATAATAAGTAATCACAGATTGACCAAAGTGTGCGACAATGACACATTGTCGGACTTATACCTTACGACAATAGACTTATTGTCGGACCTAAGCTATTGTCGGACCAGACTTCAACAATTAGACAAATCAGAAAGTTTGTACAAAATATAAAAATCAAGCGTTAGATAATTTGCTCCAACAAACTCCCCCTTGGATAATGCTTGATATCTTGAAATTTGAGCTTTATGTATATCCAGGCAGATTGCAACCAGCATGAACACCTTAAGCACAACATACTTCAACTACTCGTTGAAACTTCAAGGCCATAGCTTCATCATCAAATGCATCATCATAGATAATCGGATTCACTAGTTGAACTTCCAGATCATCTTTTGAGAGATTTATCAAACTCTAGGGATCGAACACATACACAATCGTTTCTCGATTCCACATAATGTCTCCCTTGTAATCTCTGTCATAGCATCCAATTTCTGCTTCTCCCGTGCTCCCGTTATACTTCCAATAGCTAAGAAATTTCCAAAAATTAACTGGAAGTTTTTCAAGTGGAATTTTCCTTAGACATTTTACCCGTGGATAAGTAGTAATCACTCGTGGTTGATTGGAGATAGGTTCATTATCGAAGTAATACACACTTCTTTTTGGAAACCACTCTTTGACCCACGTGTATTTTCCTTTATTGCACTCACGAGATCGTACTTCTGTCATCCAATCCACCAGACCATTGTTAGAATGATTGATAATGTCAATTGAAGCGATATGATTTACTTCACACTTTTAAAGTTTTTCAAGTGCTTTAAAAGTTGGATGAAAATATTGAAGCCCATCCGTTCTCTTGATGATAAACACTTTGTTATCATTGTCATACTTCCATCGACTAATCCTTCCAACACACTCATGTCTTGGAATTATAAGGAACTTTCTTGTCTTTATTTTCGCAGGCTCAGGTTGTTTAGAAAACCACCATGGAAATTTTTGTTCAGATTCTTTCTCTTCGTCTGAATCAACCCAAAATCCTTCTTGAGTATCCATATCAGACTGAACTTTTGATTGTCTTTCTGGGTGAAGTTCATCTTCAAAATCTTCCCAGTCTTCTGAACATTATAAAAATCTGGCTCAAACCCTGGAGGAAATTTTGGATCATCAAAATCATACTCTCCGTTATTACACAACTCCACAAAAGGAACCAAATCTTCAATGATAACATTCAAAGGAGTAGGACATAGAATCTCTTCTTCCTCAACACTATCTGATAACTTTTCCTATAGCCTTTGTTTGCATATCAAGCTCATAAACTTGCAACTTCTGGATGAGCTCATCAAGTGACTACGAATTTCCATTTCATAGGCAATGCATGCAATACCTTCTTGTTTATCACAATTGCTGTGAGTTCCACATCAACGTCTCTGAATTCACAAACCAACAGAGAGAAACGAAAAGATCGATGAGTCAAAAGTCTCGTTTAGAAGAAAATATAAAAGCTCAAACTACTTTTATAATAGTTCTTGGAGACTTTGCTTATGCTGGTCATTATCACCAAAGCGTGTGGCAATACCTTCCCAATGATCAAAAGTTGTCTCTTTCTTCTTGAAGAGAAACATTATATCTCGAGACAAACCATTGTGTAGTGCCGTGGATCACGAATCGCAACTAGAACATGTACAACTTGTGCGGAATACAAGATATACAACAAAATAGGAATTAAAGAACAAGAAGTATTCAATCAAAACTGCTTTTGTATTTCACGAATGCACAGAGAGAAACTGTGTGAATTGTTACAAAAGACTTAGCTCAAAATGAACTAACAAAAGCCTATTTATAGACTTACTTCAAGACTTTATGCGACAATTAACCGTCACTTAGTCAACCCGATAATAAGTAATCACGGATTGACCAAAGTGTGCGACAATGACACATTGTCGGACTTATACCTTACGACAATAGACTTATTGTCGGACCAGACTTCAACAATTAGACAAATCAGAAAGTTTGTACAAAATATAAAAATCAAGCGTTAGATAATTTGCTCCAACAAACTCCTCCTTGGATAATGCTTAATATCTTGAAATTTGAGCTTTATGTATATCCAGGCAGATTGCAACCAGCATGAACACCTTGAGCACAACATACTTCAACTACTCGTTGAAACTTCAAGGCCATAGCTTCATCATCAAATGCATCATCATAGATAATCGGATTCACTAGTAGAACTTCCAGATCATCTTTTGAGAGATTTATCAAACTCTAGGGATCGAACACATACACAATCGTTTCTCGATTCCACATAATGTCTCCCTTGTAATCTCTGTCATAGCATCCAATTTCTGCTTCTCCCGTGCTCCCGTTATACTTCCAATAGCTAAGAAATTTCCAAAAATTAACTGGAAGTTTTTCAAGTGGAATTTTCCTTAGACATTTTACCCGTGGATAAGTAGTAATCACTCGTGGTTGATTGGAGATAGGTTCATTATCGAAGTAATCCACACTTCTTTTTGGAAACCACTCTTTGACCCACGTGTATTTTCCTTTATTGCACTCACGAGATCGTACTTCTGTCATCCAATCCACCAGACCATTGTTAGAATGATTGATAATGTCAATTGAAGCGATATGATTTACTTCACACTTTTAAAGTTTTTCAAGTGCTTTAAAAGTTGGATGAAAATATTGAAGCCCATCCGTTCTCTTGATGATAAACACTTTGTTATCATTCTCATACTTCCATCGACTAATCCTTCCAACACACTCATGTCTTGGAATTATAAGGAACTTTCTTGTCTTTATTTTCGCAGGCTCAGGTTGTTTAGAAAACCACCATGGAAATTTTTGTTCAGATTCTTTCTCTTCGTCTGAATCAACCCAAAATCCTTCTTGAGTATCCATATCAGACTGAACTTTTGATTGTCTTTCTGGGTGAAGTTCATCTTCAAAATCTTCCCAGTCTTCTGAACATTATAAAAATCTGGCTCAAACCCTGGAGGAAATTTTGGATCATCAAAATCATACTCTCCGTTATTACACAACTCCACAAAAGGAACCAAATCTTCAATGATAACATTCAAAGGAGTAGGACATAGAATCTCTTCTTCCTCAACACTATCTGATAACTTTTCCTATAGCCTTTGTTTGCATATCAAGCTCATAAACTTGCAACTTCTGGATGAGCTCATCAAGTGACTACGAATTTCCATTTCATAGGCAATGCATGCAATACCTTCTTGTTTATCACAATTGCTGTGAGTTCCACATCAACGTCTCTGAATTCACAAACCAACAGAGAGAAACGAAAAGATCGATGAGTCAAAAGTCTCGTTTAGAAGAAAATATAAAAGCTCAAACTACTTTTATAATAGTTCTTGGAGACTTTGCTTATGCTGGTCATTATCACCAAAGCGTGTGGCAATACCTTCCCAATGATCAAAAGTTGTCTCTTTCTTCTTGAAGAGAAACATTATATCTCGAGACAAACCATTGTGTACTGCCGTGGATCACGAATCGCAACTAGAACATGTACAACTTGTGCGGAATACAAGATATACAACAAAATAGGAATTAAAGAACAAGAAGTATTCAATCAAAACTGCTTTTGTATTTCACGAATGCACAGAGAGAAACTGTGTGAATTGTTACAAAAGACTTAGCTCAAAATGAACTAACAAAAGCCTATTTATAGACTTACTTCAAGACTTTATGCGACAATTAACCGTCACTTAGTCAACCCGATAATAAGTAATCACGGATTGACCAAAGTGTGCGACAATGACACATTGTCGGACTTATACCTTACGACAATAGACTTATTGTCGGACCTAAGCTATTGTCGGACCAGACTTCAACAATTAGACAAATCAGAAAGTTTGTACAAAATATAAAAATCAAGCGTTAGACAATTTGCTCCAACAAACTCCCCCTTGGATAATGCTTGATATCTTGAAATTTGAGCTTTATGTATATCCAGGCAGATTGCAACCAGCATGAACACCTTGAGCACAACATACTTCAACTACTCGTTGAAACTTCAAGGCCATAGCTTCATCATCAAATGCATCATCATAGATAATCGGATTCACTAGTTGAACTTCCAGATCATCTTTTGAGAGATTTATCAAACTCTAGGGATCGAACACATACACAATCGTTTCTCGATTCCACATAATGTCTCCCTTGTAATCTCTGTCATAGCATCCAATTTCTGCTTCTCCCGTGCTCCCGTTATACTTCCAATAGCTAAGAAATTTCCAAAAATTAACTGGAAGTTTTTCATGTGGAATTTTCCTTAGACATTTTACCCGTGGATAAGTAGTAATCACTCGTGGTTGATTGGAGATAGGTTCATTATCGAAGTAATCCACACTTCTTTTTGGAAACCACTCTTTGACCCACGTGTATTTTCCTTTATTGCACTCACGAGATCGTACTTCTGTCATCCAATCCACCAGACCATTGTTAGAATGATTGATAATGTCAATTGAAGCGATATGATTTACTTCACACTTTTAAAGTTTTTCAAGTGCTTTAAAAGTTGGATGAAAATATTGAAGCTCATCCGTTCTCTTGATGATAAACACTTTGTTATCATTGTCATACTTCCATCGACTAATCCTTCCAACACACTCATGTCTTGGAATTATAAGGAACTTTCTTGTCTTTATTTTCGCAGGCTCAGGTTGTTTAGAAAACCACCATGGAAATTTTTGTTCAGATTCTTTCTCTTCGTCTGAATCAACCCAAAATCCTTCTTGAGTATCCATATCAGACTGAACTTTTGATTGTCTTTCTGGGTGAAGTTCATCTTCAAAATCTTCCCAGTCTTCTGAACATTATAAAAATCTGGCTCAAACCCTGGAGGAAATTTTGGATCATCAAAATCATACTCTCCGTTATTACACAACTCCACAAAAGGAACCAACTCTTCAATGATAACATTCAAAGGAGTAGGACATAGAATCTCTTCTTCCTCAACACTATCTGATAACTTTTCCTATAGCCTTTGTTTGCATATCAAGCTCATAAACTTGCAACTTCTGGATGAGCTCATCAAGTGACTACGAATTTCCATTTCATAGGCAATGCATGCAATACCTTCTTGTTTATCACAATTGCTGTGAGTTCCACATCAACGTCTCTGAATTCACAAACCAACAGAGAGAAACGAAAAGATCGATGAGTCAAAAGTCTCGTTTAGAAGAAAATATAAAAGCTCAAACTACTTTTATAATAGTTCTTGGAGACTTTGCTTATGCTGGTCATTATCACCAAAGCGTGTGGCAATACCTTCCCAATGATCAAAAGTTGTCTCTTTCTTCTTGAAGAGAAACATTATATCTCGAGACAAACCATTGTGTACTGCCGTGGATCACGAATCGCAACTAGAACATGTACAACTTGTGCGGAATACAAGATATACAACAAAATAGGAATTAAAGAACAAGAAGTATTCAATCAAAACTGCTTTTGTATTTCACGAATGCACAGAGAGAAACTGTGTGAATTGTTACAAAAGACTTAGCTCAAAATGAACTAACAAAAGCCTATTTATAGACTTACTTCAAGACTTTATGCGACAATTAACCGTCACTTAGTCAACCCGATAATAAGTAATCACGGATTGACCAAAGTGTGCGACAATGACACATTGTCGGACTTATACCTTACGACAATAGACTTATTGTCGGACCTAAGCTATTGTCGGACCAGACTTCAACAATTAGACAAATCAGAAAGTTTGTACAAAATATAAAAATCAAGCGTTAGACAATTTGCTCCAACAAACTCCCCCTTGGATAATGCTTGATATCTTGAAATTTGAGCTTTATGTATATCCAGGCAGATTGCAACCAGCATGAACACCTTGAGCACAACATACTTCAACTACTCGTTGAAACTTCAAGGCCATAGCTTCATCATCAAATGCATCATCATAGATAATCGGATTCACTAGTTGAACTTCCAGATCATCTTTTGAGAGATTTATCAAACTCTAGGGATCGAACACATACACAATCGTTTCTCGATTCCACATAATGTCTCCCTTGTAATCTCTGTCATAGCATCCAATTTCTGCTTCTCCCGTGCTCCCGTTATACTTCCAATAGCTAAGAAATTTCCAAAAATTAACTGGAAGTTTTTCATGTGGAATTTTCCTTAGACATTTTACCCGTGGATAAGTAGTAATCACTCGTGGTTGATTGGAGATAGGTTCATTATCGAAGTAATCCACACTTCTTTTTGGAAACCACTCTTTGACCCACGTGTATTTTCCTTTATTGCACTCACGAGATCGTACTTCTGTCATCCAATCCACCAGACCATTGTTAGAATGATTGATAATGTCAATTGAAGCGATATGATTTACTTCACACTTTTAAAGTTTTTCAAGTGCTTTAAAAGTTGGATGAAAATATTGAAGCTCATCCGTTCTCTTGATGATAAACACTTTGTTATCATTGTCATACTTCCATCGACTAATCCTTCCAACACACTCATGTCTTGGAATTATAAGGAACTTTCTTGTCTTTATTTTCGCAGGCTCAGGTTGTTTAGAAAACCACCATGGAAATTTTTGTTCAGATTCTTTCTCTTCGTCTGAATCAACCCAAAATCCTTCTTGAGTATCCATATCAGACTGAACTTTTGATTGTCTTTCTGGGTGAAGTTCATCTTCAAAATCTTCCCAGTCTTCTGAACATTATAAAAATCTGGCTCAAACCCTGGAGGAAATTTTGGATCATCAAAATCATACTCTCCGTTATTACACAACTCCACAAAAGGAACCAACTCTTCAATGATAACATTCAAAGGAGTAGGACATAGAATCTCTTCTTCCTCAACACTATCTGATAACTTTTCCTATAGCCTTTGTTTGCATATCAAGCTCATAAACTTGCAACTTCTGGATGAGCTCATCAAGTGACTACGAATTTCCATTTCATAGGCAATGCATGCAATACCTTCTTGTTTATCACAATTGCTGTGAGTTCCACATCAACGTCTCTGAATTCACAAACCAACAGAGAGAAACGAAAAGATCGATGAGTCAAAAGTCTCGTTTGGAAGAAAATATAAAAGCTCAAACTACTTTTATAACAGTTCTTGGAGACTTTGCTTATGCTGGTCATTATCAACAAAGCGTGTGGCAATACCTTCCCAATGATCAAAAGTTGTCTCTTTCTTCTTGAAGAGAAACATTATATCTCGAGACAAACCGTTGTGTAGTGCCGTGGATCACGAATCGCAACTAGAACATGTACAACTTGTGCGGAATACAAGATATACAACAAAATAGGAATTAAAGAACAAGAAGTATTCAATCAAAACTGCTTTTGTATTTCACGAATGCACAGAGAGAAACTGTGTGAATTGTTACAAAAGACTTAGCTCAAAATGAACTAACAAAAGCCTATTTATAGACTTACTTCAAGACTTTATGCGACAATTAACCGTCACTTAGTCAACCCGATAATAAGTAATCACGGATTGACCAAAGTGTGCGACAATGACACATTGTCGGACTTATACCTTACGACAATAGACTTATTGTCGGACCTAAGCTATTGTCGGACCAGACTTCAACAATTAGACAAATCAGAAAGTTTGTACAAAATATAAAAATCAAGCGTTAGATAATTTGCTCCAACAAACTCCCCCTTGGATAATGCTTGATATCTTGAAATTTGAGCTTTATGTATATCCAGGCAGATTGCAACCAGCATGAACACCTTGAGCACAACATACTTCAACTACTCGTTGAAACTTCAAGGCCATAGCTTCATCATCAAATGCATCATCATAGATAATCGGATTCACTAGTTGAACTTCCAGATCATCTTTTGAGAGATTTATCAAACTCTAGGGATCGAACACATACACAATCGTTTCTCGATTCTACATAATGTCTCCCTTGTAATCTCTGTCATAGCATCCAATTTCTGCTTCTCCCGTGCTCCCGTTATACTTCCAATAGCTAAGAAATTTCCAAAAATTAACTGGAAGTTTTTCAAGTGGAATTTTCCTTAGACATTTTACCCGTGGATAAGTAGTAATCACTCGTGGTTGATTGGAGATAGGTTCATTATCGAAGTAATCCACACTTCTTTTTGGAAACCACTCTTTGACCCACGTGTATTTTCCTTTATTGCACTCACGAGATCGTACTTCTGTCATCCAATCCACCAGACCATTGTTAGAATGATTGATAATGTCAATTGAAGCGATATGATTTACTTCACACTTTTAAAGTTTTTCAAGTGCTTTAAAAGTTGGATGAAAATATTGAAGCCCATCCGTTCTCTTGATGATAAACACTTTGTTATCATTGTCATACTTCCATCGACTAATCCTTCCAACACACTCATGTCTTGGAATTATAAGGAACTTTCTTGTCTTTATTTTCGCAGGCTCAGGTTGTTTAGAAAACCACCATGGAAATTTTTGTTCAGATTCTTTCTCTTCGTCTGAATCAACCCAAAATCCTTCTTGAGTATCCATATCAGATTGAACTTTTGATTGTCTTTCTGGGTGAAGTTCATCTTCAAAATCTTCCCAGTCTTCTGAACATTATAAAAATCTGGCTCAAACCCTGGAGGAAATTTTGGATCATCAAAATCATACTCTCCGTTATTACACAACTCCACAAAAGGAACCAAATCTTCAATGATAACATTCAAAGGAGTAGGCCATAGAATCTCTTCTTCCTCAACACTATCTGATAACTTTTCCTATAGCCTTTGTTTGCATATCAAGCTCATAAACTTGCAACTTCTGGATGAGCTCATCAAGTGACTACGAATTTCCATTTCATAGGCAATGCATGCAATACCTTCTTGTTTATCACAATTGCTGTGAGTTCCACATCAACGTCTCTGAATTCACAAACCAACAGAGAGAAACGAAAAGATCGATGAGTCAAAAGTCTCGTTTGGAAGAAAATATAAAAGCTCAAACTACTTTTATAATAGTTCTTGGAGACTTTGCTTATGCTGGTCATTATCACCAAAGCGTGTGGCAATACCTTCCCAATGATCAAAAGTTGTCTCTTTCTTCTTGAAGAGAAACATTATATCTCGAGACAAACCGTTGTGTAGTGCCGTGGATCACGAATCGCAACTAGAACATGTACAACTTGTGCGGAATACAAGATATACAACAAAATAGGAATTAAAGAACAAGAAGTATTCAATCAAAACTGCTTTTGTATTTCACGAATGCACAGAGAGAAACTGTGTGAATTGTTACAAAAGACTTAGCTCAAAATGAACTAACAAAAGCCTATTTATAGACTTACTTCAAGACTTTATGCGACAATTAACCGTCACTTAGTCAACCCGATAATAAGTAATCACGGATTGACCAAAGTGTGCGACAATGACACATTGTCGGACTTATACCTTACGACAATAGACTTATTGTCGGACCTAAGCTATTGTCGGACCAGACTTCAACAATTAGACAAATCAGAAAGTTTGTACAAAATATAAAAATCAAGCGTTAGATAATTTGCTCCAACAAACTCCCCCTTGGATAATGCTTGATATCTTGAAATTTGAGCTTTATGTATATCCAGGCAGATTGCAACCAGCATGAACACCTTGAGCACAACATACTTCAACTACTCGTTGAAACTTCAAGGCCATAGCTTCATCATCAAATGCATCATCATAGATAATCGGATTCACTAGTTGAACTTCCAGATCATCTTTTGAGAGATTTATCAAACTCTAGGGATCGAACAGATACACAATCGTTTCTCGATTCCACATAATGTCTCCCTTGTAATCTCTGTCATAGCATCCAATTTCTGCTTCTCCCGTGCTCCCGTTATACTTCCAATAGCTAAGAAATTTCCAAAAATTAACTGGAAGTTTTTCAAGTGGAATTTTCCTTAGACATTTTACCCGTGGATAAGTAGTAATCACTCGTGGTTGATTGGAGATAGGTTCATTATCGAAGTAATCCACACTTCTTTTTGGAAACCACTCTTTGACCCACGTGTATTTTCCTTTATTGCACTCACGAGATCGTACTTCTGTCATCCAATCCACCAGACCATTGTTAGAATGATTGATAATGTCAATTGAAGCGATATGATTTACTTCACACTTTTAAAGTTTTTCAAGTGCTTTAAAAGTTGGATGAAAATATTGAAGCCCATCCGTTCTCTTGATGATAAACACTTTGTTATCATTGTCATACTTCCATCGACTAATCCTTCCAACACACTCATGTCTTGGAATTATAAGGAACTTTCTTGTCTTTATTTTCGCAGGCTCAGGTTGTTTAGAAAACCACCATGGAAATTTTTGTTCAGATTCTTTCTCTTCGTCTGAATCAACCCAAAATCCTTCTTGAGTATCCATATCAGACTGAACTTTTGATTGTCTTTCTGGGTGAAGTTCATCTTCAAAATCTTCCCAGTCTTCTGAACATTATAAAAATCTGGCTCAAACCCTGGAGGAAATTTTGGATCATCAAAATCATACTCTCCGTTATCACACAACTCCACAAAAGGAACCAAATCTTCAATGATAACATTCAAAGGAGTAGGACATAGAATCTCTTCTTCCTCAACACTATCTGATAACTTTTCCTATAGCCTTTGTTTGCATATCAAGCTCATAAACTTGCAACTTCTGGATGAGCTCATCAAGTGACTACGAATTTCCATTTCATAGGCAATGCATGCAATACCTTCTTGTTTATCACAATTGCTGTGAGTTCCACATCAACGTCTCTGAATTCACAAACCAACAGAGAGAAACGAAAAGATCGATGAGTCAAAAGTCTCGTTTGGAAGAAAATATAAAAGCTCAAACTACTTTTATAATAGTTCTTGGAGACTTTGCTTATGCTGGTCATTATCACCAAAGCGTGTGGCAATACCTTCCCAATGATCAAAAGTTGTCCCTTTCTTCTTGAAGAGAAACATTATATCTCGAGACAAACCGTTGTGTAGTGCCGTGGATCACGAATCGCAACTAGAACATGTACAACTTGTGCGGAATACAAGATATACAACAAAATAGGAATTAAAGAACAAGAAGTATTCAATCAAAACTGCTTTTGTATTTCACGAATGCACAGAGAGAAACTGTGTGAATTGATACAAAAGACTTAGCTCAAAATGAACTAACAAAAGCCTATTTATAGACTTACTTCAAGACTTTATGCGACAATTAACCGTTACTTAGTCAATCCGATAATAAGTAATCACGGATTGACCAAAGTGTGCGACAATGACACATTGTCGGACTTATACCTTACGACAATAGACTTATTATCAGACCTAAGCTATTGTCGGACCAGACTTCAACAATTAGACAAATCAGAAAGTTTGTACAAAATATAAAAATCAAGCGTTAGATAATTTGCTCCAACAAACTCCCCCTTGGATAATGCTTGATATCTTGAAATTTGAGCTTTATGTATATCCAGGCAGATTGCTACCAGCATGAACACCTTGAGCACAACATACTTCAACTACTCGTTGAAACTTCAAGGCCATAGCTTCATCATCAAATGCATCATCATAGATAATCGGATTCACTAGTTGAACTTCCAGATCATCTTTTGAGAGATTTATCAAACTCTAGGGATCGAACACATACACAATCGTTTCTCGATTCCACATAATGTCTCCCTTGTAATCTCTGTCATAGCATCCAATTTCCGCTTCTCCCATGCTCCCGTTATACTTCCAATAGCTAACAAATTTCCAAAAATTAACTGGAAGTTTTTCATGTGGAATTTTCCTTAGACATTTTACCCGTGGATAAGTAGTAATCACTCGTGGTTGATTGGAGATAGGTTCATTATCGAAGTAATCCACAGTTCTTTTTGGAAACCACTCTTTGACCCACGTGTATTTTCCTTTATTGCACTCACGAGATCGTACTTCTGTCATCCAATCCACCAGACCATTGTTAGAATGATTGATAATGTCAATTGAAGCGATATGATTTACTTCACACTTTTAAAGTTTTTCAAGTGCTTTAAAAGTTTGATGAAAATATTGAAGCCCATCCGTTCTCTTGATGATAAACACTTTGTTATCATTGTCATACTTCCATCGAATAATCCTTCCAACACACTTATGTCTTGGAATTATAAGGAACTTTCTGGTCTTTATTTTCGCAGGCTCAGGTTGTTTAGAAAACCACCATGGAAATTTTTGTTCAGATTCTTTCTCTTCGTCTGAATCAACCCAAAATCCTTCTTGAGTATCCATATCAGACTGAACTTTTGATTGTCTTTCTGGGTGAAGTTCATCTTCAGAATCTTCCCCTCTTCAACATGAACATTATAAAAATCTGGCTCAAACCCTGGTGGAAATTTTGGATCATCAAAGTCATCAAAATCATACTCTCCGTTATTACACAACTCTACAAAAGGAACCAAATCTTCAATGATAACATTCAAAGGAGTAGGACATAGAATCTCTTCTTCCTCAACACTATCTGATAACTTTTCCTGTAGCCTTTGTTTGCATATCAAGCTCATAAACTTGCAACTTCTGGATGAGCTCATCAAGTGACTACGAATTTCCATTTCATAGGCAATGCATGCAATACCTTCTTGTTTATCACAATTGCTGTGAGTTCCACATCAACGTCTCTGAATTCACAAACCAACAGAGAGAAACGAAAAGATCGATGAGTCAAAAGTCTCGTTTGGAAGAAAACATAAAAGCTCAAACTACTTTTATAATAGTTCTTGGAGACTTTGCTTATGCTGATCATTATCACCAAAGCGTGTGGCAATACCTTCCCAATGATCAAAAGTTGTCCCTTTCTTCTTGAAGAGAAACATTATATCTCGAGACAAACCGTTGTGTAGTGCCGTGGATCACGAATTGCAACTAGAACATGTACAACTTGTGTGGAATACAAGATATACAACAAAATAGGAATTAAAGAACAAGAAGTATTCAATCAAAACTGCTTTTGTATTTCACGAAAACACAGAGAGAAACTGTGTGAATTGTTACAAAAGACTTAGCTCAAAATGAACTAACAAAAGCCTATTTATAAACTTACTTCAAGACTTTATGCGACAATTAACCGTCACTTAGTCAACCCGATAATAAGTAATCACGGATTGACCAAAGTGTGCGACAATGACACATTGTCGGACTTATACCTTACGACAATAGACTTATTGTCCGACCTAAGCTATTGTTGGACCAGACTTCAACACTTAGACAAATCAGAAAGTTTGTACAAAATATAAAAATCAAGCGTTAGACAATTTGCTCCGACAAACTCCCCTTTGGATAATGCTTGATATCTTGAAATTTGAGCTTTATGTATATCCAGGCAGATTGCAACCAACATGAACAACTTGAGCACAACATACTTCAACTACTCGTTGAAACTTCAAGGCCATAGCTTCATCATCAAATGCATCATCATAGATAATCGGATTCACTAGTTGAACTTCCAGATCATCTTTTGAGAGATTTATCAAACTCTAGGGATCGAACACATACACAATCGTTTCTCGATTCCACATAATGTCTCCCTTGTAATCTCTGTCATAGCATCTAATTTCTGCTTCTCCCGTGCTCCCGTTATACTTCTAATAGCTAACAAATTTCCAAAAATTAACTGGAAGTTTTTCAAGTGGAATTTTCCTTAGACATTTTACCCGTGGATAAGTAGTAATCACTTGTGGTTGATTGGAGATAGGTTCATTATCGAAGTAATCCACAGTTCTTTTTGGAAACCACTCTTTGACCCACGTGTATTTTCCTTTATTGCACTCACGAGATCGTACTTCTGTCATCCAATCCACCAGACCATTGTTAGAATGATTGATAATGTCAATTGAAGCGATATGATTTACTTCACACTTTTAAAGTTTTTCAAGTGCTTTAAAAGTTTGATGAAAATATTGAAGCCCATCCGTTCTCTTGATGATAAACACTTTGTTATCATTGTCATACTTCCATCGAATAATCCTTCCAACACACTTATGTCTTGGAATTATAAGGAACTTTCTGGTCTTTATTTTCGCAGGCTCAGGTTGTTTAGAAAACCACCATGGAAATTTTTGTTCAAATTCTTTCTCTTCGTCTGAATCAACCCAAAATCCTTCTTGAGTATCCATATCAGACTGAACTTTTGATTGTCTTTCTGGGTGAAGTTCATCTTCAGAATCTTCCCCTCTTCAACATGAACATTATAAAAATCTGGCTGAAACCCTGGTGGAAATTTTGGATCATCAAAGTCATCAAAATCATACTCTCCGTTATTACACAACTCTACAAAAGGAACCAAATCTTCAATGATAACATTCAAAGGAGTAGGACATAGAATCTCTTCTTCCTCAACACTATCTGATAACTTTTCCTGTAGCCTTTGTTTGCATATCAAGCTCATAAACTTGCAACTTCTGGATGAGCTCATCAAGTGACTACGAATTTCCATTTCATAGGCAATGCATGCAATACCTTCTTGTTTATCACAATTGCTGTGAGTTCCACATCAACGTCTCTGAATTCACAAACCAACAGAGAGAAACGAAAAGATCGATGAGTCAAAAGTCTCGTTTGGAAGAAAATATAAAAGCTCAAACTACTTTTATAATAGTTCTTGGAGACTTTGCTTATACTGGTCATTATCACCAAAGCGTGTGGCAATACCTTCCCAATGATCAAAAGTTGTCTCTTTCCTCTCGAAGAGAAACATTATATCTCGAGACAAACGATTGTGTAGTGCCGTGGATCACGAATCGCAACTAGAACATGTACAACTTGTGCGGAATACAAGATATACAACAAAATAGGAATTAAAGAACAAGAAGTATTCAATCAAAACTGCTTTTGTATTTCACGAAAACACAGAGAGAAACTGTGTGAATTGTTACAAAAGACTTAGCTCAAAATGAATTAACTAAAGCCTATTTATAGACTTACTTCAAGACTTTATGCGACAATTAACCGTCACTTAGTCAACCCGATAATAAGTAATCACGGATTGACCAAAGTGTGCGACAATGACACATTGTCGGACTTATACCTTACGACAATAGACTTATTGTCGGACCTAAGCTATTGTCGGACCAGACTTCAACACTTAGACAAATCAGAAAGTATGTACAAAATATAAAAAGCAAGCAATAGACAACTTGCTCGAACAAGCTCCCTCTTGGATAATGCTTGATATTTTGAAATTTGAGCTTTATGTATATCCAGGCAGATTGCAACCAGCATGAATACCTTGAGCACAACATACTTCTACTACTCGTTGAAACTTCAAGGCCATAGCTTCATCATCAAATGCATCATCATAGATAATCGGATTCACTAGTTGAACTTCCAGATCATCTTTTGAGAGATTTATCATACTCTAGGGATCGAACACATACATAATCGTTTCTCGATTCCTCATAATGTCTCCCTTGTAATCTCTGTCAGAGCATCCAATTTCTGCTTCTCCCGTGCTCCCGTTATACATCCAATAGCTAACAAATTTCCAAAAATTAACTGGAAGTTTTTCAAGTGGAATTTTCCTTAGACATTTTACCCGTGGATAAGTAGTAATCACTCGTGTTTGATTGGAGATTGGTTCAATATCGAAGTAATCCACAGTTCTTTTTGGAAACCTCTCTGTGACCCACGTGTATTTTCCTTTATTGCACTCACGAGATAGTACTTCAGTCATCCAATCCACCAGACCATTGTTAGAATGATTGATAATGTCAATTGAAGCGATATGATTTACTTCACACTTTTAAAGTTTTTCAAGTGCTTTAAAAGTTGGATGAAAATATTGAAGCTCATCCGTTCTCTTGATGATAAACACTTTGTTATCATTGTCATACTTCCATCGAATAATCCTTCCAACACACTCATGTCTTGGAATTATAAGGAACTTTCTGGTCTTTATTTTCGCAGGCTCAGGTTGTTTAGAAAACCACGATGGAAATTTTTGTTCAGATTCTTTCTCTTCGTCTGAATCAACCCAAAATCCTTCTTGAGTATCCATATCAGACTGAACTTTTGATTGTCTTTCTGGGTGAAGTTCATCTTCAAAATCTTCCCAGTCTTCGGAACATTATAAAAATCTGGCTAAAACCCTGGAGGAAATTTTGGATCATCAAAATCATACTCTCCGTTATTACACAACTCCACAAAAGGAACCAAATCTTCAATGATAACATTCAAAGGAGTAGGACATATAATCTCTTCTTCCTCAACACTATCTGATAACTTTTCCTGTAGCCTTTGTTTGCATATCAAGCTCATAAACATTCAACTTCTGGATGAGCTCATCAAGTGACTACGAATTTCCATTTATTAGGCAATGCATGCAATATCTTCTTGTTTATCACAATTGCTGTGAGTTCCACATCAACGTCTCTGAATTCACAAAGCAACAGAGAGAAACGAAAAGATCGATGAGTCAAAAGTCTCGTTTGGAAGAAAATATAAAAGCTCAAACTACTTTTATAATAGTTCTTGGAGACTTTGCTTATACTGGTCATTATCACCAAAGCGTGTGGCAATACCTTCCCAATGATCAAAAGTTGTCTCTTTCTTCTTGAAGAGAAACATTATATCTCGAGACAAACCGTTGTGTAGTGCCGTGGATCACGAATCGCAACTAGAACATGTACAACTTGTGCGGAATACAAGATATACTACAAAATAGGAATTAAAGAACAAGAAGTATTCAATCAAAACTGCTTTTGTATTTCACAAAAACACAGAGAGAAACTGTGTGAATTGTTACAAAAGACTTAGCTCAAAATGAACTAACAAAAGCCTATTTATAGACTTACTTCAAGACTTTATGCGACAATTGTGACATCCGTCAAAATCTCAGGTCATTACCACACTCGAGTCTTAAATCTACAGCATTCCTTCTATCCTAGTGAAACTTAAGGTTATGACTTCTTAGGTCTACTAAAGCCATAGAATGACTTAGAGATTGCTTAGTGAACCTTAAATTACTTTAGACATATTAATTTAGGCTATGAAGTGCCAAATTAAATAATGAAAAACTTATCTCCTTATGCTTCAACAAAATCTTTGTCGAATCGCAAACTGAAATTCCCGTGACTCGACAACGTGAACTTAATCGGATAAATAACTCATGAACATCAAACTTAGACAAATTCAATGATTAAAATCCATATCAAGAACTTAGAAAATAAAATCTTATAACTCAAATATTAATCACCAAAACATCACAAAATAAACCTTATAATATATTAAATTTAGACCAAATTAATACACTATATTAATCTACATATTATACATAATAATTAACAAAAAAAAAAATTGATTACTTCCCCCCCCCCCCCTCCTCTTTCATTTCAAATTTCTATTTAATTCACCTACTCTTTCATTACTTCCTTCATTTTTCCCAAAACATCTACTTTCACTCTCTTCAATTCCCTCTCAAAAACACACACTTCTTCTCTCCAAAACCCTCTCAAAAATCAGTCACATTCAAGCCTTAAACCCAGATTTTTAAGAGTGTTCATCACCAAATAAGAACAAGAAAGGTAATCTATAACATCTACACTCATCTATCTTTCATTTTCTTGCATTTTCCTTCATAAAATTCGGATTTTATGCCTTTTCTATGGCTAAAATCCTCATGCAAATCTTGATGTTTGTAGATTATCTCTTTTCACATCTTTATGTGTTAATAGAAAGAGTAATCCATGATCAAACCAAAAATCAAGTGAAAATCGATTATTGTTGTGATATTGTTGAAATCTTGTTCATCTATATGTTAAATCTTGAATTTTTTATGTTAATAATCATCTCTAATATATCATGGATGTATTTCAACACCATGCATGTGTTAGAACATGGATTTAAAGATCAAAAGATGATAATCTTCCTTATTTCATGTTTGGTGTTCATTATTTTGAACGAAACACTCAAACATGAGTTTACAACTTTCTGTCCAGAAGGCTTCTTCCAATTCAACGATTTTTATAGAAATCATTTCTTCATGAAAATGGACGTTTTTATAGTCTAGAATCAAGTTCTGGAAGTTAACTTTCCAACCACATAAGCCTCATGTTTTTATGAGTTCATTTGATATTTTTTATAATTTTTGTGAATAGAGATGTATAATCTGTTAGATTAAGACAGAAACTTTCCTCTCAATGTTTTAATCATAACTGGAGCATTATAACTCCAAATGACTTGAAACCAACGCCAAAAGTTTACAAATTTCATTGGCTACAACTTTCAAGGAGACCACTTTTATTGATTCCTTGTACATTTTGTACAAAAATAATAATTGCATGCATGTGTTCAGATCTGACCTCAGATGGTAAAAGTAAAAATAATAAATACGTGGACTTCACTACAATCCATGGAAAAATTACAGTAGAAAGATAACATATTTAAGATGATCTGTGATTTTTGCCTTATTTTATTTCGGAACATAAGTATTTTTAATAAATTAAACCAACTGAGGTAATTTTCTGGAAATAAGAATATGGACTGATTTTGGTAAAAGTTAAAAACCGACACTTGCGGACTTGTTACTTAAGGAAAGACTAACTCTTTTTGACCCATAAATATGTTTAAGGATTGAGTAAAAGTCTCGGATAAAACCGAGAAGGTTTGACCGAGTCAACAATAATCGGTCCCGATTTTGAAAACGGGAAATTTACTATTTTTGGGAATGAATGATAACCAAAAGGGGTTCGGGCGTCTTATGATGTATTTATCAATTTGTGTGTTGTTAATCATAATTTGGGAGGAACCAAAGTTCCAACACTCAAAACACTATGAATTTTGGACATAAACAATTGCGAGACATTATATACTTGTATATTCATTATTATACTCAACACGATTATTGGACATTAACAAACCATTTTGGCACTTTGTAATCTAAATATTTAGCTAAGCAATCCTATCAAACCTAAATTACCAAGAAACTAATTAGAAACCTCATGTTCATTGGTCTTGGATAGGAGTCATACCCGACAAGCACGCGCGCTACATTCATCGTTTACTCTTACGCTCAATTGTGAGTTTTCACAGCCCCTTTTTACTTGTTTATTATTTTGGGGTGAAAAGCATGATCTCGAACTTTAACTAAATTGGTTGTACTCTTTATTAACTTGTTGAACTTTTGCTATACTATTTATGCGAATTGGTATATACTATTGTTATGCTTGAGTACTATCGTGCTAAAGTCCCCGGAAATACAGTTTACACTACTTATTAACTCGTCCGAGAGCCAGACGAGCCGTTGATATTTATGGATAGCGCTATTTAGGGGGAAACCACTCCTCACTCACACTGGTCGTGAGTGCATAGTATCACCTTACTCATGTTAGCGATAGAACATGGAGCTTGGGGCATGTGTCGGTTGAAGCGGTTTAGTAGTGGCCTCAATTGCATTAACACTCTTGTATATTACCTTTCATATTCGCAACTATTACAACCAATCATTTTATTTATGTCTCTTAGGAGCAAAACTTTTCGTTCAATTAATTGTGGCATTAAACCTGTGAACTCACCAACTATGACCATAGTTGACTCTTTTGTTTTATCATGCTTTTCAGGCGAACGACAGTAAGGTGCATTCTAGGAGTACTTTTGCATGGATGCATACTCATATGCGTTTGCTTCACTTTGAATTATGACTATCTTTTGGAAACCTTTATGAACTTGGTGTAATCTCTTTTGAAACTATGGGTTGAACTTGTAATACTTTCTACAAATTATGTATGGTGTTGCTTCTATATCTTATGCATTGTTACTAGGTACTGTTACATCTCGTGTTTCCGCTTTAGCGGGGTGTGACAACAATTAACCGTCACTTAGTCAACCCGATAATAAGTAATCACGGATTGACCAAAGTGTGCGACAATGACACATTGTCGGACTTATACCTTACGACAATAGACTTATTGTCGGACCTAAGCTATTGTCGGACCAGACTTCAACACTTAGACAAATCAGAAAGTATGTACAAAATATAAAAAGCAAGCGATAGACAACTTGCTCGAACAAACTCCCTCTTGGATAATGCTTGATATCTTGAAATTTGAGCTTTATGTATATCCAGGCAGATTGCAACCAGCATGAATACCTTGAGCACAACATACTTCTACTACTCGTTGAAACTTCAAGGCCATAGCTTCATCATCAAATGCATCATCATAGATAATCGGATTCACTAGTTGAACTTCCAGATCATCTTTTGAGAGATTTATCATACTCTAGGGATCGAACACATACATAATCGTTTCTCGATTCCACATAATGTCTCCCTTGTAATCTCTGTCAGAGCATCCAATTTCTGCTTCTCCCGTGCTCCCGTTATACTTCCAATAGCTAACAAATTTCCAAAAATTAACTGGAAGTTTTTCAAGTGGAATTTTCCTTAGACATTTTACCCGTGGATAAGTAGTAATCACTCGTGTTTGATTGGAGATTGGTTCAATATCGAAGTAATCCACAGTTCTTTTTGGAAACCTCTCTGTGACCCACGTGTATTTTCCTTTATTGCACTCACGAGATAGTACTTCAGTCATCCAATCCACCAGACCATTGTTAGAATGATTGATAATGTCAATTGAAGCGATATGATTTACTTCACACTTTTAAAGTTTTTCAAGTGCTTTAAAAGTTGGATGAAAATATTGATGCCCATCCGTTCTCTTGATGATAAACACTTTGTTATCATTGTCATACTTCCATCGAATAATCCTTCCAACACACTCATGTCTTGAAATTATAAGGAACTTTCTGGTCTTTATTTTCGCAGGCTCAGGTTGTTTAGAAAACCACCATAGAAATTTTTGTTCAGATTCTTTCTCTTCGTCTGAATCAACCCAAAATCCTTCTTGAGTATCCATATCAGACTGAACTTTTGATTGTCTTTCTGGGTGAAGTTCATCTTCAGAATCTTCCTAGTCTTCTGAACATTATAAAAATCTGGCTCAAACCCTGGAGGAAATTTTGGATCATCAAACTCATCAAAATCATACTCTTCGTTATTACACAACTCCACAAAAGGAACAAAATCTTCAATGATAACATTCAAAGGAGTAGACATAGAATCTCTTCTTCCTCAACACTATCTGATAACTTTTCCTGTAGCCTTTGTTTGCATATCAAGCTCATAAACTTGCAACTTCTGGATGAGCTTATCAAGTGACTACGAATTTCCATTTCATAGGCAATGCATGCAATACCTTCTTGTTTATCACAATTGCTGTGAGTTCCACATCAACGTCTCTGAATTCACAAACCAACAGAGAGAAACGAAAAGATCGATGAGTCAAAAGTCTCGTTTGGAAGAAAATATAAAAGCTCAAACTACTTTTATAATAGTTCTTGGAGACTTTGCTTATGCTGGTCATTATCACCAAAGCGTGTGGCAATACCTTCCCAATGATCAAAAGTTGTCTCTTTCTTCTTGAAAAGAAACATTATATCTCGAGACAAACCGTTGTGTAGTGCCGTGGATCACGAATCGCAACTAGAACATGTACAACTTGTGTGGAATACAAGATATACAACAAAATAGGAATTAAAGAACAAGAAGTATTCAATCAAAACTGCTTTTGTATTTCACGAAAACACAGAGAGAAACTGTGTGAATTGTTACAAAAGACTTAGCTCAAAATGAACTAACAAAAGCCTATTTATAGACTTACTTCAAGGCTTTATGCGACAATTAACCGTCACTTAGTCAACCCGATAATAAGTAATCATGGATTGACCAAAGTGTGCGACAATGACACATTGTCGGACTTATACCTTACGACAATAGACTTAGTGTCGGACCTAAGCTATTGTCGGACCAGACTTCAACACTTAGACAAATCAGAAAGTTTGTACAAAATATAAAAATCAAGCGTTAGACAATTTGCTCCAACAAACTTTCCCTTGGATAATGCTTGATATCTTGAAATTTGAGCTTTATGTATATCCAGGCAGATTGCAACCAGCATGAACACCTTGAGCACAACATACTTCTACTACTCGTTGAAACTTCAAGGCCATAGCTTCATCATCAAATGCATCATCATAGATAATCGGATTCACTAGTTGAACTTCTAGATCATCTTTTGAGAGATTTATCAAACTCTAGGGATCGAACACATACACAATCGTTTCTCGATTCCACATAATGTCTCCCTTGTAATCTCTTTCATAGCATCCAATTTATGCTTCTCCCGTGCTCCCGTTATACTTCCAATAGCTAACAAATTTCCAAAAATTAGTTGGATGTTTTTCAAGTGGAATTTTCCTTAGACATTTTACCCGTGGATAAGTAGTAATCACTCGTGGTTGATTGGAAATAGGTTCAATATCGAAGTAATCCACAGTTCTTTTTGGAAACGTCTCTTTGACCCACGTGTATTTTCCTTTATTGCACTCACGAGATAGTACTTCAGTCATCCAATCCACCAGACCATTGTTAGAATGATTGATAATGTCAATTGAAGCGATATGATTTACTTCACACTTATAAAGTTTTTCAAGTGCTTTAAAAGTTGGATGAAAATATTGAAGCCCATCCGTTCTCTTGATGATAAACACTTTGTTCTCATTGTCATACTTCCATCGAATAATCCTTCCAACACACTCATGTCTTGGAATTATAAGGAACTTTCTGGTCTTTATTTTCGCAGGCTCAGGTTGTTTAGAAAACCACCATGGAAATTTTTGTTCAGATTCTTTCTCTTCGTCTGAATCAACCCAAAATCCTTCTTGAGTATCCATATCAGACTGAACTTTTGATTGTCTTTCTGGGTGAAGTTCATCTTCAGAATCTTCCCAGTCTTCTGAACATTATAAAAATCCTGCTCAAACCCTGGAGGAAATTATGGATCATCAAACTCATCAAAATCATACTCTCCGTTATTACACATCTCCACAAAAGGAACCAAATCTTCAATGATAACATTCAAAGGAGTAGGACATAGAATCTCTTCGTCCTCAACACTATCTGATAACTTTTCCTGTAGCCTTTCTTTGCAAATCAAGCTCATAAACTTGCAACTTCTGGATGAGCTCATCAAGTGACTACGAATTTCCATTTCTTAGGCAATGCATGCAATACCTTCTTGTTTATCACAATTGCTGTGAGTTCCACATCAACGTCTCTGAATTCACAAACCAACAGAGAGAAACGAAAAGATCGATGAGTCAAAAGTCTCGTTTGGAAGAAAATATAAAAGCTCAAACTACTTTTATAATAGTTCTTGGAGACTTTGCTTATGCTGGTCATTATCACCAAAGCGTGTGGCAATACCTTCCCAATGATCAAAAGTTGTCTCTTTCTTCTTGAAAAGAAACATTATATCTCGAGACAAACCGTTGTGTAGTGCCGTGGATCACGAATCGCAACTAGAACATGTACAACTTGTGTGGAATACAAGATATACAACAAAATAGGAATTAAAGAACAAGAAGTATTCAATCAAAACTGCTTTTGTATTTCACGAAAACACAGAGAGAAACTGTGTGAATTGTTACAAAAGACTTAGCTCAAAATGAACTAACAAAAGCCTATTTATAGACTTACTTCAAGGCTTTATGCGACAATTAACCGTCACTTAGTCAACCCGATAATAAGTAATCATGGATTGACCAAAGTGTGCGACAATGACACATTGTCGGACTTATACCTTACGACAATAGACTTAGTGTCGGACCTAAGCTATTGTCGGACCAGACTTCAACACTTAGACAAATCAGAAAGTTTGTACAAAATATAAAAATCAAGCGTTAGACAATTTGCTCCAACAAACTTTCCCTTGGATAATGCTTGATATCTTGAAATTTGAGCTTTATGTATATCCAGGCAGATTGCAACCAGCATGAACACCTTGAGCACAACATACTTCTACTACTCGTTGAAACTTCAAGGCCATAGCTTCATCATCAAATGCATCATCATAGATAATCGGATTCACTAGTTGAACTTCTAGATCATCTTTTGAGAGATTTATCAAACTCTAGGGATCGAACACATACACAATCGTTTCTCGATTCCACATAATGTCTCCCTTGTAATCTCTTTCATAGCATCCAATTTATGCTTCTCCCGTGCTCCCGTTATACTTCCAATAGCTAACAAATTTCCAAAAATTAGTTGGATGTTTTTCAAGTGGAATTTTCCTTAGACATTTTACCCGTGGATAAGTAGTAATCACTCGTGGTTGATTGGAAATAGGTTCAATATCGAAGTAATCCACAGTTCTTTTTGGAAACGTCTCTTTGACCCACGTGTATTTTCCTTTATTGCACTCACGAGATAGTACTTCAGTCATCCAATCCACCAGACCATTGTTAGAATGATTGATAATGTCAATTGAAGCGATATGATTTACTTCACACTTATAAAGTTTTTCAAGTGCTTTAAAAGTTGGATGAAAATATTGAAGCCCATCCGTTCTCTTGATGATAAACACTTTGTTCTCATTGTCATACTTCCATCGAATAATCCTTCCAACACACTCATGTCTTGGAATTATAAGGAACTTTCTGGTCTTTATTTTCGCAGGCTCAGGTTGTTTAGAAAACCACCATGGAAATTTTTGTTCAGATTCTTTCTCTTCGTCTGAATCAACCCAAAATCCTTCTTGAGTATCCATATCAGACTGAACTTTTGATTGTCTTTCTGGGTGAAGTTCATCTTCAGAATCTTCCCAGTCTTCTGAACATTATAAAAATCCTGCTCAAACCCTGGAGGAAATTATGGATCATCAAACTCATCAAAATCATACTCTCCGTTATTACACATCTCCACAAAAGGAACCAAATCTTCAATGATAACATTCAAAGGAGTAGGACATAGAATCTCTTCGTCCTCAACACTATCTGATAACTTTTCCTGTAGCCTTTCTTTGCAAATCAAGCTCATAAACTTGCAACTTCTGGATGAGCTCATCAAGTGACTACGAATTTCCATTTCTTAGGCAATGCATGCAATACCTTCTTGTTTATCACAATTGCTGTGAGTTCCACATCAACGTCTCTGAATTCACAAACCAACAGAGAGAAACGAAAAGATCGATGAGTCAAAAGTCTCGTTTGGAAGAAAATATAAAAGCTCAAACTACTTTTATAATAGTTCTTGGAGACTTTGCTTATACAGGTCATTATCACCAAAGCGTGTGGCAATATGTGACATCCGTAAAAATCTCAGGTCATTACCGCACTCGAATCTTAAATTTACAGCATTCCTTAAATCCTAGTGAAAATCCTAGGTTATGACTCCGTAGGCTTATCAAAGTCGTAGAACGTCTTAGTGATTGCTTAGTGAACCATAAGTTCATACAAACATTTTAAAGTAGATTACTAAGTGCCAATTTAAACAAAGAAAAATTTACCTCTTTATACCTTATCAAAATCCTTAACGATTTGCCAAACCGAAATTCCCGTGACTCGACAACGTAAAATTTAATCGGATAAATAATTTGTGAATATCAAACTTAGACAAATTAGATGTCTATTAATTTAATTCAAGAAATTAGAAATATAAAATCTAGGTCCCATAATTGTCACAATTATATCTATCAAAATTCAAAATCAAGATTTGTTAAAATTCCGTAAATCGATAAATGAAACTCGAATATAATAAACTAACACTTGAATACCTATTGGAAGCAATTCAATCATAAATTAAAGTACTTTTATAAACTAAAGAACACAAACTTTTATAACTCAAATGTTAAGCACCAAAACATCACAAAATAAACCTTATACCATACAATATACTTACACACCTTTAATATAAACTTAATACATCTTTTAAACTTTATTTTTTTAAAAAAATAATAAAGGGAAAATAACCCCTAGATCCCCTAAAAACGTTCAGCCCTTAATCCCCATACACTTCCATCATTTCCCACACATTTCACTCATACACTCTCCTAAAAATACACACACCCTCTCTCTCTTTCATTTTCTCAAGAACACACACTCTTTCTCTCCAAACTCCTCTCAAAAATCAGTCTACAACCACCTCAATTCAAGTATTTCAAATGTTTTAAGAAGCTTAAACAAGAACATAAAGGTAAACTACATCATCTACACTTACTATTCTTCCATTTTCTTGCTTTCTTCTTCATAAAAATTCGGATTTTAAGCCTTTTCCATGGCTAAAATCCTCATGCAAAGCTTGATGTTTGTAGATTATCTCTTTTCACATCTTTATGTGTTAATAGAAAGGGTAATCCATGATCAAACCGAAAATCAAGTGAAAATCGATTATTGTTGTGATATTGTTGAAATCTTGTTCATCTTTATGTTAAATCTTAAATTTTTATGTTAATAATCATCTCTAATATATCATGGATGTATTTCAACACCATGCATGTGTTAGAACATGGATTTAAAGATCAAAAGATGATAATCTTCTTTATTTCATGTTTGGTGTTCATTATTTTGAATGAAACACTTAAACATGAGTTTACAACTTTCTGTCCAGAAAGCTTCTTCCACTTCAACGATTTTTATAAAAATCATTTCTTCATGAAAATGGACGTTTTTATAGGCTATAATAAAGTTCTGGAAGTTAACTTTCCAACCTCATAAGCCTCATGTTTTTATGAGTTCATTTGATACTTTTTATAATTTTTGTGAACAGAGATGTATAATCTGTTATATTAAGGCAGAAACTTTCTTCTCAATGTTTTAATCATAACTGGAGCATTACAACTCCAAATGACTTGAAACTAACGCCAAAAGTTTACAAATTTCATTGGCTACAACTTTCAAGAAGACCACTTTTATTTATTCCTTGTACATTTTGTACAAAAATAATAATTGCATGCATGTGTTCAGATCTGACCTCAGATGGTAAAAGTAAAAATAATAAATATTTGGACTTCACTACAATCCATGGAAAAATTACAGTAGATAGATCACATATTGAAGATGATCTGTGATTTTTGCCTTATTTTATTTCGGACCATAAGTATTTTTAATAAATTAAACCAACTGAGGTAATTTTCTGGAAATAAGAATATGGACTGATTTTGGTAAAAGTTAAAAACCGACACTTGCGGACTTGTTACTTAAGGAAAGACTAACTCTTTTTGACCCATAAACATGTTTAAGGTTTGGGTAAAAGCCTCGGGTAAAACCGAGAAGGTTTGACCGAGTCAACAATAATCGGTTCCGATTTTGAAAACGGGAAATTTACTATTTTTGGGAATAAATGATAACCTAAAGGGATTCGGGCGTCTTATGATATATTTATCGATTGTGTGTTGTAAACCATAATTTGGAAGGAACCAAAGTTCCAAAGCTCAAAACATTATGATTCTAAGACACTAACAATCGTGGGATATTATACACTTGTGTAAACATTATCATATTCCATGCGATTATTGGACTCTAACAAACTTCAAAAGCAAACAAACCATGTTGGCACTTTGTAATCTAAATACTTAGCTAAGCAATCCTAACAAACCTAAATTACAAAGGAACTAATTAGAAACCTCGTGATCATAGGTCTTGGATAGGAGCCATACCCGACAAGCACGCGCGCTACATTCATCGTTTACTCATACGCTCAATTGTGAGTTTTCACAGCCCCTTTTTACTTGTTTATTATTTTGGGGTGAAAAGCATGATCTCGAACTTTAACTAAATTGGTTGTACTCTTTATGAACTTGTTGAACTTTTGTTATACTATTTATGCGAATTGGTATATACTATTGTTATGCTTGAGTACTATCGTGCTAAAGTCCCCGGAAATACAATTTACACTACTTATTAACTCGTCCGAGAGCCAGACGAGCCGTTGATATTTATGGATAGCGCTATTTAGGGGGAAACCACTCCTCACTCACACTGTTCGTGAGTGCATAGTATCACCTTACTCATGTTAGCGATAGAACATGGAGCTTGGGGCATGTGTCGGTTGAATCGGTTTAGTAGTGGCCTCAATTGCATTAACACTCTTGTATATTACCTTTCATATTCGCAACTATTACAACCAATCATTTTATTTATGTCTCTTAGGAGCAAAACTTTTCGTTCAGTTAATTGTGGCATTAAACCTGTGAACTCACCAACTATGACCATAGTTGACTCTTTTGTTTTATCATGCTTTTCAGGCGAACGACAGTAAGGTGCATTCTAGGAGTACTTTTGCATGGATGCATACTCATATGCGTTTGCTTCACTTTAAATTATGACTATCTTTTGGACACCTTTATGAACTTGGTGTAATCTCTTTTGAAACTATGCGTTGAACTTGTAATAACTTGTAATACTTTCTACAAATTATGTATGGTGTTGCTTCTATATCTTATGCATTGTTACCCGGAACTGTTACATCTCGTGTTTCCGCTTTAGCGGGGTGTGACAGGTTTGGTATCAGAGCCTAAGGTTATAGAGAATGCCGGTTTTTCCAAACGAAAACCCCAACTATAACCAACATTTTTAAATAATATTTTCTTAAAACACCAAAAGTATTACCAGTTTAACTAAACCGAGCATATAACTAGTATAACTAACCCGTGTGTTGCATTATTAGACCTCAATTAGACATAGCCTGATCACCTATGTTTAATTTAGGTAAGATTATGCGAGACACGGAGTAGGTATACTGTGATTATGTTCGATGTTCTTTCCTATTTAAACCAATGAAAAGCAAACGTTGTGTGAGTGCATTGCATATTGTAGGCATCTATAGTGGCACTCTTAGTAACTAAGTACTTCTTTAGGAACTAAGTCATCTTTTGGTACAGACTTACCATGTCACACTCCTCACTGCACGCTCTAGGATCAGTTGATGATTCTGGTTACTACATTGGTCGCCCCCGTGACAACCCACCGAGATACGAGCCAGAGGAGGATCCCTCTGAGGAGGAACCCTTTGAGGAGGACCCCTCTGAGGACCCAGAGTCAGAAAATGAAGTTAGCAGCCGAGAGGCCACCAGGGTAACTACTAGGATGACCCCGACACCCGTCTCACCCCAGCCACCTCAGAATGGTGTGCGATCGAGTGCCACTGCTCGTATGAGCGTTGCCCCTCCTATTAGGTTTGCAGTCAGAGATTTCCCTCCAGGAACAGGACCTTCCCGACCTTCAGGAAATGTACCCCCTGAGACTGTTTCTGGGATCCCGATTTCACGAGATCCCAACATGACTTTCTGGTTAGCACGTAGGGTAGACGGTATAACTCACGAACTTCATGCTCATAGGGCTAGCATTGTCCATCATGGACAGATGTTGGGTAATACTGTAGACCTAACCGAGCGGTTGATTTATCGGGTGAGCGATGCTCGGGACACAGCGAGTACAGCGATATTTTGGTGCAGAGTGTTAGCAGGGCTCACGTTTCTTTTGGCCGCAATACTTGTTTGGGGAGTTTGGTTTAAAGTGTAGTGCTTGTAGCATGCGTCAACTTTTAAAATTTAGTGAATGTATTTTATTTCAGTTATTTATGAAGGATTGTAATGTAATGGTTGATCCAAATTTTAAAACTCTGGATTATTAATGGAAAAACCTTATTTTGCTTACTTTATATGACTGTGGTAGTTACTTACACACTTACTTGAAAGTAAAACTTTTACCATAACTTAGTTTTGAATAATTACTAATATATTAAAGTTGTAACTATACAAATACGCAATACAAGCACTAACCAATAGCCTTTACCTGACTTAGAATCATGCCTCCAAGGAGAAACACAGACAACGTAGCTGAACAAGTAACTCGAGAACTTAACGCGGCACTACCTAACCTCGTTGCTCAAATCACCGCGGGTATCAATGCAGCTCAAGGGAACCCGGGAGGACAACCTACCAACAACAATCAAGGATGCAGCTACAAATCCTTCATGTCGTGTCGTCCCAAGGAATTCTTCGGGACAGAAGGTGCTGTTGGGCTGTTATCCTGGATTGAAAGCATAGAGTCAGTGCTCCACATCAGCAAATGCTCACCGGGAAACCAAGTTGAATATGCGTCATGCATGTTTCAAGGAAGAGCTTTGACGTGGTGGAATAACCAGATTCAGACCCGTGGTCGCGTAGCTGCGTATAACCTTTCATGGGAGGAATTGAAGAAGTTGTTGATAGAAGAGTACTGTCCAAAAGATGCGCTCCAGAAATTGGAATCTGAATTCTGGAACCATGCCATGGTTGGGACTGACATCGATAAGTACACTGCCCGATTTCATGAGCTTGCAAGGCTAGTGCCCCACATGGTTACCCCAGAGGAGAAGAAAGTGGACCGGTACATATGGGGTTTGGCCCCAGAAATTCGAGGAATGGTTACCTCAGCGAATCCATCAACCATTCAGTCGGCTGTGGTCTTGGCTAACCGTCTGACCAATGATCTGATTAGATCAGGCGGATCGTCGAAAGGGAAAGATGGTGGAAAAAGGAAGCTGGAAAACCAACAAAGGAGCAGGGGCGGTGGTAACCCAGATAAGAAGCATGTAGTGGCGAGAAACTATGGTGTGGTTGCACAAGGACCAAAGCAATACAATGGCCCGCATCCAAAATGCAACAAGTGCAACTTTCACCACTCAGGAAATTGTCCGGTGTGCGACAAGTGTAAACGGGCAGGCCACTATGCTAAGTATTGTAGGAATGGTAATGGGAGTGATGGGCAAAAAGCAGCATGCTTTGAGTGTGGAAGCCAGGATCATCTCAAAAACACTTGCCCAAGGCTGAATAGAGCTCCTAATAACAATGCTGGAAATCAAAGGGGCCCAGTGCGGGGACGGGCATTTGTCATTGGAACTGAGGAAGCGAGGCAGGATCCGAACGCTGTGACAGGTACATTCCTCTTAAACAATCACTACGCGTCTGTACTATTTGACTCTGGGGCAGAGAGAAGTTTTGTCTCACTAGAGTTTAGGCCACTGATTAACTTAAAGTCAGACAAACTAAAGGAGATCTATATTATCGAATATGCTAATGGTCATGAATTTGAGGCTAGGGACATAATTTTAGGTTGTACCTTGGACCTAGCTGATAAGTCATTCAATATCGACCTAATTCCAATTGAACTGAAGAGTTTCGATGTAGTGGTGGGTATGGACTGGCTCGCCAAGGTCCGAGCAGAGATTGTCTGTTTTGAAAAGGTCATCCGAATACCTCTACAAGACGGAGAAACTCTTGCCGTGCAGGGAGTTAAACCCGGCCGAGAGCTAAAAATTGTGTCGACCATAAAGATGCGTAAGTATCTGAAGAAAGAGTGCCATGCATTTCTGGCTCACGTGGTAGAAAAGAAATCGAAGGAGAAGCGTATCCAAGATATCCCTGTGGTTAGAGATCACCCTGAAGTTTTCCCGGAAGATTTGCCTGGACTGCCCCCATCAAGGCAAGTCGAATTTCGGATTGATATAATTCCAGGGGCAGCACCTGTAGCTAAAGCGCCATATCGTTTGGCACCGGCTGAGATGCAGGAACTGTCGGAGCAATTACAAGAACTTTTGAGCAAAGGATTGATTCGACCAAGCTCATCGCCCTGGGGAGCTCCCGTCCTCTTTGTCAAAAAGAAAGATGGGTCATTCCGGATGTGTATTGATTACAGGGAACTAAACAAGTTAACTATTAAGAATCGATACCCTCTTCCCCGAATAGATGATCTATTTGATCAGCTACAAGGCGCATCCTATTTTTCAAAAATCGATCTACGATCTGGATACCATCAGGTGAGTGTGCGCGAGGAAGACATCCCTAAGACAGCCTTTAGAACGCGGTATGGGCACTACGAATTCCTAGTAATGCCCTTCGGACTAACAAACGCACCGGCAGTTTTCATGGACTTGATGAATAGGGTGTGCAGACCATACCTAGATAAGTTCGTGATTGTGTTCATCGATGACATATTAATTTACTCGCGAAGTAAGAGTGACCATGAACACCATTTGAAGTTGATACTGGATCTACTCAAGGACCAAAACTTGTACGCTAAGTTCTCAAAGTGCGAGTTTTGGCTTCGAGAGGTACACTTTCTTGGTCATGTGGTCAACGAAAGAGGAATCCAAGTGGACCCAGCTAAGATTGAGGCGATTAAGAAGTGGGAGGCCCCGAGGACCCCTACGGAAATTCGTCAATTTCTGGGATTGGCTGGTTACTACCGAAGATTCATTGAGAACTTTTCAAAAATCGCCAAGCCATTAACAGAATTGACCCAAAAGGCGAAGGAGTTTGTTTGGGGTAAAATGCAGGAAGAAGCATTCCAAACACTGAAGCATAGATTATGCAACGCACCAATTTTGGCGTTACCCGAAGGAACAGAGGATTTTGTCGTATACTGTGATGCGTCACACCAGGGATTGGGATGTGTGCTGATGCAAAAGATCAAAGTCATCGCTTATGCATCGAGGCAGCTCAAGGAGCATGAGAAGAACTATACAACACACGACTTGGAGCTAGGAGCTGTAGTCTTTGCCCTTAAGATCTGGAGACACTATCTGTATGGTGCAAAATGCATTGTGTATACTGACCATAAGAGTCTTCAGCATATCTTTGACCAGAAAATGCTCAACATGAGACAGAGAAGGTGGGTAGAATTGCTTAGTGATTACGATTGTGAGATCAAGTATCATCCGGGCAAGGCAAACGTAGTAGCTGATGCCCTAAGTAGGAAGGAAAGGTTACGACCCTCACGGGTACGAGCTTTGTGAATGTTGGTTCAGACAAGTTTGAAAACTCGGATCCTTGATGCTCAAAGGGAAACATTAATATCTGAAAATATAAAGAATGAGACTCTGCATAACCTAGAGCAGAAATTTGAGATTAAGACTGATGGAATTCGTTACTTCCAGGAGAGGGCATGGATTCCGAGAACCGACAACTTAAGGGATGTCATTATGGATGAAGCCCATAGATCAAGATATTCAATTCACCCAGGAGCTGATAAGATGTACAAGGATTTAATGGAATATTATTGGTGGCCAGGGATGAAGAAAGATATCGCTCTGTATGTTGGGAAATGTTTGACATGTTCTAAAGTCAAAGCAGAGTATCAGAAACCATCCGGTTTGTTACAACAGCCGGAAATTCCCCAATGGAAGTGGGAGCAAATATCAATGGATTTTATAACCAAGTTGCCCAGGACGGCAAGGGGACATGACTCGATTTGGGTCATAGTGGATCGGTTGACGAAGTCTGCTCATTTTCTCCCGGTCCGAGAAGATTAAAAGATGGAAAAGCTAGCACGGATCTATATAGATGAAATTGTTGCACGTCACGGAATACCTCTTTCCATCATTTCAGATAGAGATAGTCGTTTCACATCGCGCTTTTGGCAAATATTCCAGAAAACTCTGGGTACTCAACTAGATTTAAGTACTGCCTATCACCCCCAAACTGACGGACAAAGTGAGCGGACCATACAAACTTTAGAGGACATGTTGAGAGCTTGCGTGATCGACTTTGGAGGAAGTTGGGATACTCATTTGCCTTTGGTAGAATTCTCTTATAACAACAGCTATCACACAAGCATTAAGTGTGCGCCATTTGAAGCCTTATATGGGCGTAAATGCCGTTCACCACTTTGCTGGTTAGAGGCAGGCGATAGACAATTGACGAGACTCGACCTCATACAAGAAACAACTGACAAGATCACGACTATTAGGGAAAGACTGAAGATAGCCAGAAGTCATCAGAAAAGCTATGCAGATAACCGTAGGAAACCTCTAGAGTTTCAAATCGGTGATAAAGTGCTTCTAAAGGTGTCACCATGGAAGGGCGTAGTCCGCTTTGGAAAGTGAGGAAAACTAAGCCCGAGGTACATTGGACCCTTCGAGGTACTACAAAGGATTGGTCCGGTGGCTTACCGACTCAAACTGCCGCAAGAGCTCTGTAGCATTCACGACACCTTCCATGTTTCTAACCTGAAGAAATGCTGGTCCGATGAAACACTCGTCGTCCCTCTCGAGGAAATTCAGATTGACGATAAACTCCACTTCATAGAAGAACCACTCGAGATCATGGACCGCGAGGTCAAAAGGTTGAAGCAAAGCCGAATTCCCATTGTTAAGGTCCGATGGAATTCACGACGAGGTCCTGAATTCACATGGGAACGTGAGGACCAATTTCGACACAAGTATCCGCATCTATTCTCGAGTGCATCGGCACCCAATGGGACGGATTGAATTTCGGGACGAAATTCATTTCAACGGTGGGATACTGTGACATCCGTCAAAATCTCAGGTCATTACCGCACTCGAATCTTAAATTTACAGCATTCCTTAAATCCTAGTGAAAATCCTAGGTTATGACTCCGTAGGCTTATCAAAGTCGTAGAACGTCTTAGTGATTGCTTAGTGAACCATAAGTTCATACAAACATTTTAAAGTAGATTACTAAGTGCCAATTTAAACAAAGAAAAATTTACCTCTTTATACCTTAACAAAATCCTTAACGATTTGCAAAACCGAAATTCCCGTGACTCGACAACGTAAAATTTAATCGGATAAATAATTTGTGAATATCAAACTTAGACAAATTAGATGTCTATTAATTTAATTCAAGAAATTAGAAATATAAAATCTAGGTCCCATAATTGTCACAATTATATCTATCAAAATTCAAAATCAAGATTTGTTAAAATTCCGTAAATCGATAAATGAAACTCGAATATAATAAACTAACACTTGAATACCTATTGGAAGCAATTCAATCATAAATTAAAGTACTTTTATAAACTAAAGAACACAAACTTTTATAACTCAAATGTTAATCACCAAAACATCACAAAATAAACCTTATACCATACAATATACTTACACACCTTTAATATAAACTTAATACATCTTTTAAACTTTATTTTTTAAACAAAAAAATAAAGGGAAAATAACCCCTAGATCCCCTAAAAACGTTCAGCCCTTAATCCCCATACACTTCCATCATTTCCCACACATTTCACTCATACACTCTCCTAAAAATACACACACCCTCTCTCTCTTTCATTTTCTCAAGAACACACACTCTTTCTCTCCAAACTCCTCTCAAAAATCAGTCTATGTGTTAATAGAAGCTTAAACAAGAACATAAAGGTAAACTACATCATCTACACTTACTATTCTTCCATTTTCTTGCTTTCTTCTTCATAAAAATTCGGATTTTAAGCCTTTTCCATGGCTAAAATCCTCATGCAAAGCTTGATGTTTGTAGATTATCTCTTTTCACATCTTTATGTGTTAATAGAAAGGGTAATCCATGATCAAACCGAAAATCAAGTGAAAATCGATTATTGTTGTGATATTGTTGAAATCTTGTTCATCTTTATGTTAAATCTTAAATTTTTATGTTAATAATCATCTCTAATATATCATGGATGTATTTCAACACCATGCATGTGTTAAAACATGGATTTAAAGATCAAAAGATGATAATCTTCCTTATTTCATGTTTGGTGTTCATTACTTTGAATGAAACACTCAAACATGAGTTTACAACTTTCTGTCCAGAAGGCTTCTTCCACTTCAACGATTTTTATAAAAATCATTTCTTCATGAAAATGGACGTTTTTATAGTCTAGAATCAAGTTCTGGAAGTTAACTTTCCAACCACATAAGCCTCATGTTTTTATGAGTTCATTTGATATTTTTTATAATTTTTGTGAATAAAGATGTATAATCTGTTAGATTAAGGCAGAAACTTTCATCTCAATGTTTTAATCATAACTGGAGAATTACAACTCCAAATGACTTGAAACCAATGCCAAAAGTTTAAAATTTTCATTGGCTACAACTTTCAAGAAGACCACTTTTATTGATTCCTTGTACATTTTGTACAAAAATAATAATTGCATGCATGTGTTCAGATCTGACCTCAGATGGTAAAAGTAAAAATAATAAATATTTGGACTTCACTAAAATCCATGGAAATATTACAGTAGATAGATCACATATTGAAGATGATCTGTGATTTTTGCCTTATTTTATTTCGGACCATAAGTATTTTTAATAAATTAAACCAACTGAGGTAATTTTCTGGAAATAAGAATATGGACTGATTTTGGTAAAAGTTAAAAACCGACACTTGCGGACTTGTTACTTAAGGAAAGACTAACTCTTTTTGACCCATAAACATGTTTAAGGTTTGGTTAAAAGCCTCGGGTAAAACCGAGAAGGTTTGACCGAGTCAACAATAATCGGTTCCGATTTTGAAAACGGGAAATTTACTATTTTTGGGAATAAATGATAACCTAAAGGGATTCGGGCGTCTTATGATATATTTATCGATTGTGTGTTGTAAACCATAATTTGGAAGGAACCAAAGTTCCAAAGCTCAAAACATTATGATTCTAAGACACTAACAATCGTGGGATATTATACACTTGTGTAAACATTATCATATTCCATGCGATTATTGGACTCTAACAAACTTCAAAAGCAAACAAACCATGTTGGCACTTTGTAATCTAAATACTTAGCTAAGCAATCCTAACAAACCTAAATTACAAAGGAACTAATTAGAAACCTCGTGATCATAGGTCTTGGATAGGAGCCATACCCGACAAGCACGCGCGCTACATTCATCGTTTACTCATACGCTCAATTGTGAGTTTTCACAGCCCCTTTTTACTTGTTTATTATTTTGGGGTGAAAAGCATGATCTCGAACTTTAACTAAATTGGTTGTACTCTTTATGAACTTGTTGAACTTTTGTTATACTATTTATGCGAATTGGTATATACTATTGTTATGCTTGAGTACTATCGTGCTAAAGTCCCCGGAAATACAATTTACACTACTTATTAACTCGTCCGAGAGCCAGACGAGCCGTTGATATTTATGGATAGCGCTATTTAGGGGGAAACCACTCCTCACTCACACTGTTCGTGAGTGCATAGTATCACCTTACTCATGTTAGCGATAGAACATGGAGCTTGGGGCATGTGTCGGTTGAATCGGTTTAGTAGTGGCCTCAATTGCATTAACACTCTTGTATATTACCTTTCATATTCGCAACTATTACAACCAATCATTTTATTTATGTCTCTTAGGAGCAAAACTTTTCGTTCAGTTAATTGTGGCATTAAACCTGTGAACTCACCAACTATGACCATAGTTGACTCTTTTGTTTTATCATGCTTTTCAGGCGAACGACAGTAAGGTGCATTCTAGGAGTACTTTTGCATGGATGCATACTCATATGCGTTTGCTTCACTTTTAATTATGACTATCTTTTGGAAACCTTTATGAACTTGGTGTAATCTCTTTTGAAACTATGGGTTGAACTTGTAATAATTTGTAATACTTTCTACAAATTATGTATGGTGTTGCTTCTATATCTTATGCATTGTTACCCGGTACTGTTACATCTCGTGTTTCCGCTTTAGCGGGGTGTGACACAATACCTTCCCAATGATCAAAAGTTGTCTCTTTCTTCTTGAAGAGAAACATTATATCTCGATACAAACCGTTGTGTAGTGCCGTGGATCACGAATCGCAACTAGAACATGTACAACTTGTGCGGAATACAAGATATACAACAAAATAGGAATTAAAGAACAAGAAGTATTCAATCAAAACTGCTTTTGTATTTCACGAAAACACTGAGAGAAACTGTGTGAATTGTTACAAAAGACTTAGCTCAAAATGAACTAACAAAAGCCTATTTATAGACTTACTTCAAGACTTTATGCGACAATTAACCGTCACTTAGTCAACCCGATAATAAGTAATCACGGATTAACCAAAGTGTGCGACAATGACACATTGTCGGACTTATACCTTACGACAATAGACTTATTGTCGGACCTAAGCTATTGTCGGACCAGACTTCAACACTTAGACAAATCAGAAAGTTTGTACAAAATATAAAAATCAAGCGTTAGACAATTTGCTCCAACAAAATTTCCCTTGGATAATGCTTGATATCTTGAAATTTGAGCTTTATGTATATCCAGGCAGATTGCAACCAGCATGAATACCGTGAGCACAACTTACTTCTACTACTCGTTGAAACTTCAAGGCCATAGCTTCATCATCAAATGCATCATCATAGATAATCGGATTCACTAGTTGAACTTCCAGATCATCTTTTGAGAGATTTATCAAACTCTAGGGATCGAACACATACACAATCGTTTCTCGATTCCACATAATGTCTCCCTTGTAATCTCTGTCATAGCATCCAATTTCTGCTTCTCCCGTGCTCCCGTTATACTTCCAATAGCTAACAAATTTCCAAAAATTAACTGGAAGTTTTTCAAGTGGAATTTTCCTTAGACATTTTACCCGTGGATAAGTAGTAATCACTCGTGGTTGATTGGAGATAGGTTCGTTATCGAAGTAATCCACAGTTCTTTTTGGAAACCTCTCTTTGACCCACATGTATTTTCCTTTATTGCACTCACGAGATAGTACTTCAGTCATCCAATCCACCAGACCATTGTTAGAATGATTGATAATGTCAATTGAAGCGATATGATTTACTTCACACTTTTAAAGTTTTTCAAGTGCTTTAAAAGTTGGATGAAAATATTGATGCCCATCCGTTCTCTTGATGATAAACACTTTGTTATCATTGTCATACTTCCATCGAATAATCCTTCCAACACACTCATGTCTTGGAATTATAAGGAACTTTCTGGTCTTTATTTTCGCAGGCTCAGGTTGTTTAGAAAACCACCATGGAAATTTTTGTTCAGATTCTTTCTCTTCGTCTGAATCAACCCAAAATCCTTCTTGAGTATCCATATCAGACTGAACTTTTGATTGTCTTTCTGGGTGAAGTTCATCTTCAGAATCTTCCCAATCTTCTGAACATTATAAAAATCTGGCTCAAACCCTGGAGGAAATTTTGGATCATCAAAATCATACTCTCCGTTATTACACAACTCCACAAAAGGAAACAAATTTTCAATGATAACATTCAAAGGAGTAGGACATAGAATCTCTTTTTCCTCAACACTATCTGCTAACTTTTCCTGTAGCCTTTGTTTGCATATCAAGCTCATAAACTTGCAAATTCTGGATGAGCTCATCAAGTGACTACGAATTTCCATTTCTTAGGCAATGCATGCAATACCTTCTTGTTTATCACATTTGCTGTGAGTTCCACATCAACGTCTCTCAATTCACAAGCCAACAGAGAGAAACGAAAAGATCGATGAGTCAAAAGTCTCGTTTGGAAGAAAATATAAAAGCTCAAACTACTTTTATAATAGTTCTTTGAGACTTTGCTTATTCTGGTCATTATCATCAAAGCGTGTGGCAATACCTTCCCAATGATCAAAAGTTCTCTCTTTCTTTTTGAAGAGAAACATTATATCTCGAGACAAACCATTGTGTAGCGCCGTGGATCACGAATCGCAACTAGAACATGTACAACTTGTGCAGAATACAAGATATACAACAAAATAGGAATTAAAGAACAAGAAGTATTCAATCAAAACTGCTTTTGTATTTCACGAAAACACTGAGAGAAACTGTGTGAATTGTTACAAAAGACTTAGCTCAAAATGAACTAACAAAAGCCTATATATAGACTTACTTCAAGACTTTATGCGACAATTAACCGTCACTTAGTCAACCCGATAATAAGTAATCACGGATTGACCAAAGTGTGCGACAATGACACATTGTCGGACTTATACCTTACGACAATAGACTTATTGTCGGACCTAAGCTATTGTCGGACCAGACTTCAACACTTAGACAAATCAGAAAGTTTGTACAAAATATAAAAATCAAGCGTTAGACAATTTGCTCCGACAAACTCCCCCTTGGATAATGCTTGATATCTTGAAATTTGAGCTTTATGTATATCCAGGCAGATTGCAACCAACATGAACAACTTGAGCACAACATACTTCAACTACTCGTTGAAACTTCAAGGCCATAGCTTCATCATCAAATGCATCATCATAGATAATCGGATTCACTAGTTGAACTTCCAGATCATCTTTTGAGAGATTTATCATACTCTAGGGATCGAACACATACATAATCGTTTCTCGATTCCACATAATGTCTCCCTTGTAATCTCTGTCAGAGCATCCAATTTCTGCTTCTGCCGTGCTCCCGTTATACTTCCAATAGCTAACAAATTTCCAAAAATTAACTGGAAGTTTTTCAAGTGGAATTTTCCTTAGACATTTTACCCGTGGATAAGTAGTAATCACTCGTGTTTGATTGGAGATTGGTTCGTTATCGAAGTAATCCACAGTTCTTTTTGGAAACCTCTCTGTGACCCACGTGTATTTTCCTTTATTGCACTCACGAGATAGTACTTCAGTCATCCAATCCACCAGACCATTGTTAGAATGATTGATAATGTCAATTGAAGCGATATGATTTACTTCACACTTTTAAAGTTTTTCAAGTGCTTTAAAAGTTGGATGAAAATATTGAAGCCCATCCGTTCTCTTGATGATAAACACTTTGTTATCATTGTCATACTTCCATCGAATAATCCTTCCAACACACTCATGTCTTGGAATTATAAGGAACTTTCTGGTCTTTATTTTCGCAGGCTCAGGTTGTTTAGAAAACCACCATGGAAATTTTTGTTCAGATTCTTTCTCTTCGTCTAAATCAACCCAAAATCCTTCTTGAGTATCCATATCAGACTGAACTTTTGATTGTCTTTCTGGCTGAAGTTCATCTTCAGAATCTTCCCAGTCTTCGGAACATTATAAAAATCTGGCTCAAACCCTGGAGGAAATTTTGGATCATCAAAATCATACTCTCCGTTATTACACAACTCCACAAAAGGAACCAAATCTTCAATGATAACATTCAAAGGAGTAGGACATACTTCTTCCTCAACACTATCTGATAACTTTTCCTGTAGCCTTTGTTTGCATATCAAGCTCATAAACATTCAACTACTGGATGAGCTCATCAAGTGACTACGAATTTCCATTTCTTAGGCAATGCATGCAATATCTTCTTGTTTATCACAATTGCTGTGAGTTCCACATCAACGTCTCTGAATTCACAAAGCAACAGAGAGAAACAAAAAGATCGATGAGTCAAAAGTCTCGTTTGGAAGAAAATATAAAAGCTCAAACTACTTTTATAATAGTTCTTGGAGACTTTGCTTATACTGGTCATTATCACCAAAGCGTGTGGCAATACCTTCCCAATGATCAAAAGTTGTCTCTTTCTTCTTGAAGAGAAACATTATATCTCGAGACAAACCGTTGTGTAGTGCCGTGGATCACGAATCGCAACTAGAACATGTACAACTTGTGCGGAATACAAGATATACAACAAAATAGGAATTAAAGAACAAGAAGTATTCAATCAAAACTGCTTTTGTATTTCACAAAAACACAGAGAGAAACTGTGTGAATTGTTACAAAAGACTTAGCTCAAAATGAACTAACAAAAGCCTATTTATAGACTTACTTCAAGACTTTATGCGACAATTGTGACATCCGTCAAAATCTCAGGTCATTACCACACTCGAGTCTTAAATCTACAGCATTCCTTCTATCCTAGTGAAACTCAAGGTTATGACTTCTTAGGTCTACTAAAGCCATAGAATGACTTAGAGATTGCTTAGTGAACCTTAAATTACTTTAGACATATTAATTTAGGCTATGAAGTGCCAAATTAAATAATGAAAAACTTATCTCCTTATGCTTCAACAAAATCTTTGTCGAATCGCAAACTGAAATTCCCGTGACTCGACAACGTGAACTTAATCGGATAAATAACTCATGAACATCAAACTTAGACAAATTCAATGATTAAAATCCATATCAAGAACTTAGAAAATAAAATCTTATAACTCAAATATTAATCACCAAAACATCACAAAATAAATCTTATAATATATTAAATGTAGACCAAATTAATACACAATATTAATCTACATATTATACATAATAATTAACAAAAAAAAAAATTGATTACTTCCCCCCCCCCCCCCCCCCCTCTTTCATTTCAAATTTCTATTTAATTCACCTACTCTTTCATTACTTCCTTCATTTTTCCCAAAACATCTACTTTCACTCTCTTCAATTCCCTCTCAAAAACACACACTTCTTCTCTCCAAAACCCTCTCAAAAATCAGTCACATTCAAGGCTTAAACCCAGATTTTTAAGAGTGTTCATCACCAAATAAGAACAAGAAAGGTAATCTATAACATCTACACTCATCTATCTTTCATTTTCTTGCATTTTCCTTCATAAAATTCGGATTTTATGCCTTTTCTATGGCTAAAATCCTCATGCAAATCTTGATGTTTGTAGATTATCTCTTTTCACATCTTTATGTGTTAATAGAAAGAGTAATCCATGATCAAACCAAAAATCAAGTGAAAATCGATTATTGTTGTGATATTGTTGAAATCTTGTTCATCTATATGTTAAATCTTGAATTTTTTATGTTAATAATCATCTCTAATATATCATGGATGTATTTCAACACCATGCATGTGTTAGAACATGGATTTAAAGATCAAAAGATGATAATCTTCCTTATTTCATGTTTGGTGTTTATTATTTTGAATGAAACACTCAAACATGAGTTTACAACTTTCTGTCCAGAAGGCTTCTTCCAATTCAACGATATTTATAGAAATCATTTCTTCATGAAAATGGACGTTTTTATAGTCTAGAATCAAGTTCTGGAAGTTAACTTTCCAACCACATAAGCCTCATGTTTTTATGAGTTCATTTGATATTTTTTATAATTTTTGTGAATAGAGATGTATAATCTGTTAGATTAAGACAGAAACTTTCCTCTCAATGTTTTAATCATAACTGGAGCATTACAACTCCAAATGACTTGAAACCAACGCCAAAAGTTTACAAATTTCATTGGCTACAACTTTCAAGGAGACCACTTTTATTGATTCCTTGTACATTTTGTACAAAAATAATAATTGCATGCATGTGTTCAGATCTGACCTCAGATGGTAAAAGTAAAAATAATAAATACGTGGACTTCACTACAATCCATGGAAAAATTACAGTAGAAAGATAACATATTTAAGATGATCTGTGATTTTTGCCTTATTTTATTTCGGACCATAAGTATTTTTAATAAATTAAACGAACTGAGGTAATTTTCTGGAAATAAGAATATGAACTGATTTTGGTAAAAGTTAAAAACCGACACTTGCGGACTTGTTACTTAAGGAAAGACTAACTCTTTTTGACCCATAAATATGTTTAAGGATTGAGTAAAAGTCTCGGGTAAAACCGAGAAGGTTTGACCGAGTCAACAATAATCGGTCCCGATTTTGAAAACGGGAAATTTACTATTTTTGGGAATGAATGATAACCAAAAGGGGTTCGGGCGTCTTATGATGTATTTATCAATTTGTGTGTTGTTAATTATAATTTGGGAGGAACCAAAGTTCCAACACTCAAAACACTATGAATTTTGGACATAAACAATTGCGAGACATTATATACTTGTATATTCATTATTATACTCAACGCGATTATTGGACATTAACAAACCATTTTGGCACTTTGTAATCTAAATATTTAGCTAAGCAATCCTATCAAACCTAAATTACCAAGAAACTAATTAGAAACCTCATGTTCATAGGTCTTGGATAGGAGTCATACCCGACAAGCACGCACGCTACATTCATCGTTTACTCTTACGCTCAATTGTGAGTTTTCAGAGCCCCTTTTTACTTGTTTATTATTTTGGGGTGAAAAGCATGATCTCGAACTTTAACTAAATTGGTTGTACTCTTTATGAACTTGTTGAACTTTTGCTATACTATTTATGCGAATTGGTATATACTATTGTTATGCTTGAGTACTATCGTGCTAAAGTCCCCGGAAATACAGTTTACACTACTTATTAACTCGTCCGAGAGCCAGACGAGCCGTTGATATTTATGGATAGCGCTATTTAGGGGGAAACCACTCCTCACTCACACTGTTCGTGAGTGCATAGTATCACCTTACTCATGTTAGCGATAGAACATGGAGCTTGGGGCATATGTCGGTTGAAGCGGTTTAGTAGTGGCCTCAATTGCATTAACACTCTTGTATATTACCTTTCATATTCGCAACTATTACAACCAATCATTTTATTTATGTCTCTTAGGAGCAAAACTTTTCGTTCAATTAATTGTGGCATTAAACCTGTGAACTCACCAACTATGACCATAGTTAACTCTTTTGTTTTAACCATTTTTAGAATGATTGATAATGTCAATTGAAGCGATATGGTTTTCTTCACACTTTGGAAGTTCTTCAAGTGCTTTAAAAGTTGGATGAAAATATTGAAGCCCATCCGTTCTCTTGATGATAAACACTTTGTTATCATTATCATACTTCCATCGAATAATCCTTCCAACACACTCATGTCTTGGAATTTTAAAGAACTTTCTGGCCTTTATTTTCGCAGGCTCAGGTTGTTTAGAAAACCACCATGGAAATTTTTGTTCAGATTCTTTCTCTTCGTCTGAATCAACCCAAAATCCTTCTTGAGTATCCATATCAGACTGAACTTTTGATTGTCTTTCTGGGTGAAGTTCATCTTCAGAATCTTCCCAATATTCAACATGAACATTATCAAAATCTGGCTCAAACCCTGGAGGAAATTTTGGATCATCAAACTCATCAAAATCATACTCTCCGTTATTACACAACTCCACAAAAGGAACCAAATCTTCAATGATAACATTCAAAGGAGTAGGACATAGAATCTCTTCTTCTTCAACACTATCTGATAACTCTTCTTTATCAAATCTGCCTGAAGATTCTTCAAGCTCAAACATAGAAGTTTCACCAAAATCATCAAATATATTTCCAAGGTATAAAGCATTTAAGTCTTCTTCACTAAGATCATCAAATTCCATATTTTCAAAACATGGTTTTGGAGTCAAAACCATAGCAGGAGGAGGAACAAAACTGATTGAGTCAACATACAAGGGTTCTTCCATATCATCATTTTGAACCAGTACCATTGCTTGAGAAAAATTTGGCTGATCACCATTACCATCATTTCCTCCAGTATCATTAGAATCACTACCATCATTTCCACAGGTATCATCAGAATCACCAGATCTTCCAACATTTTCTTCAACATCATCATGAAATCCTTCATTACCTGTGTTATTTAATCCAACATTTCCTTTATCATCATCATTATTCTGATCATTTGCATTATCATCAACATCAACAACATCATGCACATTCTCCCCCTGATCACCTAATTTTTCTTAAAGACTGAGAATTAATTTGTTGACCTTGATTGGCAATAAGAACATCATGAGTGCCAATTCGTTGCAAAGCATGAAATAAATCATCTCTCAACTTATCCACCAGAGTCATAAAGGATTCACAGCTCGTTGAAGAGAAGCATCAAGAGCTGCCATACTCACAGTAGGAGTAGTTGTTGTAGATGAAGTTCCAGCAGCTGCAGAAGATGAAGAAACATGTATTGAACACGACATCATAATTGGTTTGGTTATAATTGATTAACAAACGCGACATAAAATTGGCAAGATTTTAAAATGGTATAAAACATTTTGCTAATACAAAATAAAAACCCGTTTTTAAATGTAAACTTTATGCCATCCATGAGTAGTGCACACATTCGAACCTTCTACCTGTTGAAACTCGCGATACCCGAGAGTCTTGGGCCGGTTTTCAATTGGGTGTTGGCAAGGGTGAGGTGAAGTTCACAATACCCGAGAGTCTTGGGCCAGATTTCACGTGTATCTATCATGGACAATTTACAATCTGGACTTGTGTTTTCCGCGGCATACCCGGCACAAGAAAGGGTTGGCGTAGAAGGGATTAAATATGTCAATTGATATAATGGATTATCATTGAATCCCACAGGAGTATAAGAATTTCATAATGGATGAAATTGGTAATATCGTATACCTACCTAAATAGCTTATAATTAATGTTTCCGCGGCATACCCGACATTACTATAAGTGAAATATGGATTATAATTGTTAATTATAATTGTTTTAAATGTTAATTATAATTGTTTTAAATGTTAAAACTCACAAGGGTAATTATTTTAACAAGGATCAAATATGTCAGATTTACTTATACAATCTATAAACTGACAGATATCTGCGACAAACACAAACTCTGTGATGCCGCCCCAACCGTCAGTGTCGTTGGTGTTGTTGTAACGACTGAGGGGCGATCAGGGTGTTTTAAAATTTATTTCGCTCGGGGCCTAAACCTCCGAACTACCTACTGGTACTTGGTACAAATACCTAATACTAGTACGTGGTAAGGATGATCAGGGTCATCTCCAGACGGTCGAATTTGAAACAGAGCTTGTTTGGATAATTAAGTCTTTAAGATGGAGTTCAGATAGTTGGTTTTGTTTTGTTTTTATCTAATTTAAACTGCTAACATTAAAATTAAAAATAGGCTAGCTAGCACGTATGGAACAACCAAGGATAGGGAAGACGTGGTTCACCATGATTTGGGATAGTATAATACCAGGATGGTGTTTATGATGGGGACACTTTCAGATTAATAGATTAACAGACTTTGGTGTAAACGCTAGAACCCTACCAATTAAATTCCCGTTGGCATGTCATTAGGAACTAGGTTATCGTGATTCTGATCGGAGCAATACGCTAAACTCCCAATACTTACCTAGTTGAAAGATAAGCAACCTATCTTGGTGAACAACTGAGGTACATGAATAAAGCAGCGTATTGTCTCATAGGTCCGATCGTTCTTAACACCTAAGCTTATCTCACGTCCTTCTAAATGTGTATCTAATTATTAACTTTCTATGTTTAAAGAACCAAATATGTAAGATCTAGGGGGTTCATGTATCTAAGTCACTAAGACTTTCCTTTCTAGACCTTGTTAATACTTTTCTTAAGCTCTAATTACTTTGATTTATGACCTAGACCTCTCCTTTTCAAACAAATACATCCCTGGATTATTCGCAGTTTGTCAAAACGTGTTTCATATGCAGACTATACCTTTCAGTAATAAACAGTGTACTTTACAGAATAATTCCACGGCCTCTTGCGTCTAACGTGCAGTCAGGAGTAATTGACAGTGAAAGTGGCATTCTAAACTAATTAAATAAAAAGCAGTGTAGAAATGTAAATCTAATATGTACAACGAATGGTTTCACTGTGTCTTACTTATTGCACGTCATGGGTACAGATAACTACTTACCTTAATTAAGGTTCATGACTCCCTAATATCTAAGTTGTAGTCACGTGGATAACTAGAAAGGGTGTTCCATAAATTAGGTCTAGTGTCATATATTTGAACGATAACAAAGCATAATAATTCCCATTCATATAAGTTTCTTTTTATAAATTTAAACTATGTTGGAATGAGTTGTTTTTACGATCCTATCAACTAACTAGCGTAGAGTTGTCCGCAATCAGATAGAAGATATGTCACATGGATAGTAAACACAAACAATTACAATACACCGGAAGTTCTCCCAAATGTACTGAACACATCGGCCAACGACTACCCTCGAATCCTATTCCCCAATCTCGGTCGTCAGAGACGTCCGTATCATGGCATGGTCTATTGAATAAATAGTCGCAGAAACAGGCTTTACCCTACCGGAATAAGTTGGGGCAGTCTGGTCATAAGCAGTTGGCCAAACATGCCATCATTCGTTCATAATATTATAATTAAACAGAAATTCATTTATCACATTTATAACATTGATTCGTAATATAACTACCTTCGGTCGTCCCAGACTTCCATACGTTTGTACTCCGCATAAAGCGTTTCCAGCACTATATCCGAGAACAGTCGAATAGGGGCCGCCATATTACTTTACAATATTTAATTTCATCCCATTATAACTATGTAAATCATGGCAAACATATAAGCAACTACTCGCATATCATGGCAATAGACATTTCTAATATTAATAAATCATAAACATCAAACAAGAACATTACAAATAATTAATAAAAGAAAGGATGGATATTACCCGTAATTATTGCGAGCAAAACGATGCTTATATTACTTCCGAATATTCCAAAGCGTTACATTGCTAAGCTAGCTACTACTAACTACTACATAATTAATCTCCCACTTTTCTCTCACTAAATTAATTAAATTAGCTTAGAGAGAGAAAGTAGAGAGAAAAAGAAAATAAAAGCTAGAAAGAAATAAGAAAGATATGAAAGGTGTGGACGGTGTGTTTGGTGTGTTTTAAAATGAAGCTTAGGGGCTGCTATTTATAGGAAAAATATGGCTCACATTAGCACCCCTAGGCTCACATTAGCAAAATGTGGAAAAGGTGGTGGCACCGGATACGTGAAGGTGGTGGCACGAGGTACGTAAAGTTGCGTAAAGGTGGTGCACGAGGTACGTAAAGTTGCGCAAAGGTCTAGCACCGGGTACACGCAAAGACCAAAAAGTGTGAACCGTGCGGGTGACAGCCGGCTGGCGGCGGTGGGGTGGCTGGCCGGCGGCGGCTAGCACCCCCCCCCCCCCCCCCGCACCGGTTCGTCGCTTGTTGCCTTGTTTCTTGATTCGTACGTGTTTTCTTCGTTATGCGTCTGTTTGCATCGATTCTTTTTTTGTTGGATTCGTAATTTAAAAATGAAGATTTTGATGAAAAGATATCCCAAAAATATGTCTCTGAACTTTGAATGTGTCATACGAATCATTTGAATCTTTCGGCGTGCGTAGAATCTTCATTCTTCATCAGTTTTTGCCGATTCTTCTTCTGTTGGATTCGTAATTTGAAAACGAACATCTTGGGTAAGATGGATGTTGGTGATGGGCAATTTTGCCTTGAAATCTCGTTTTGATGTCTTGAATCTTTACACGTGCGTGGAATCTTCGTTTTTTTGGCCGTTTTGCTTGATTTTTCTCGTGCAACCTTGTTTTGATCTTCTTAGCATATTATCAATGATTTGTGCGTTGTTAAGTCAAAATGCCAAGTATTGCTCCAGAATGAGAGAGAGATATCAGTGGTAAAAATGTGACTTTTTATGCGATATCACTCTGCTTCCTCATCTATTTCTACTTTTTGCCTAAAACGGCTTCTTGAGAAGGATAAGCTTAATGGCTTGAACTTCATTGACTGGCTTCGCAACCTGAGAATTGTTCTCAGGATGGAAGGTAAGATCAGGGCAATTGAGGAACCCCTACCCGCTGAGCCACGGGCGAGAGCTACTCCGGTAGTTCGGGATGAGTTTGAAAAACGTCGTACCGAATCTAAAGAGGTAGCATGTGTAATATCCAGTTCTCGGGTCTAGTAGTTCTATAATATTTTCCTGACTTTAAATTATTATTTAATGTGTTAGGAAATAATTAGTTGAAGTTTATTTGAAAATAATTGGGAAAAGAGTCACATAATTTATTGTGACAAGTAAATTGTTAATTTCTTTAATTTAATTCAGTTGACGGTAAAATAAAACAATGTTTTCCCGCAAATGGTTTTTAAGTTCCAGACAATGATAATTACGGGGAAAGAAATTTGGGCAATTATATGATAAGCTCATATTTTGAGTCGGTTTATTATTTTCATCATTTATCTATATACATACATACCGTACGTACATACAGAAACATTTAAACCCTAGATCAATTCCTAAAATCCTTTCATAACATTAAATTGAAGATGCCAAATTCGAATTTAAGCTTCAAGAATATGGATTATCATCCTCTAATCCTTCTACTCATCTTGTAAGTCTTGATTTCTTGATTTTCATAAACCTATGAAATGGGGTTTTATGTATATGATGAAATTAGGATGAGTAATATAAAATTGAAGCTTATAATACTTATATAGTTGTTAGTTAATGTTTAATTCATGATTATAAGTGAAACCCTAAGCTAGATATGATATAATTAAAATATGATCATGAATTAAGTTATGGGTTTAGTTGATTATTCATGAAGAGAAGCTTGTAATCATGTTAGAATGATTAGTTGATACTTGAATTGTGATTATAAGCTAAGCCCTAACTTGAATTGATGAAATTTGTTAAATTGTAAACTAGTTATGCAATTGAGTTTGATAAGCTAGTATTTGATGATTAAAGATGATTGTGTGAGCTTCATTGCTAAGTATTCATTAGACCTAATATTGAGCTTTTAATGAATTGTTGATATTGGAGGTTAATAATTTTGTTAAAGGTCTAATTATGTTAGTCTAACATGACTAAAGTGATGTGATCATAATGATCATAAACTTGATAAGTAATTATGAATTTATGATATTAATATGATTATTTATGACTTTGGCATGATTGGTGTTAAAGTAATGTAAGCTAATAATCATGTATTTGATTGAATTGGAAAGTGATTATCATGATCATTAATCATGACTAAGTGAATAATGAATTGAGTAATAATTCATTGAAATTGAGATTATGAATCATGTTGTTCGACTTTAACATGAGTTGATATTTATAAATGAGTTACTAACTCGTTATTTATATTGTATTCTCGGATATGGAGAAAGACTCAGTGACATTAGACTACTGAGTGGACAACTGAGGTGTCGGTGAATGGATCTTAATCCTCAGTGTAATTTAGTTGTAACAGGTTTGGTTACAATGGGTAATCGTATTATTACTGCTTTTAGTTTGCCATGACTAATTTAGTTTGATAGTAATAATACTGTTGATAGACTGGTTGGTCTGATATGTTGACTTGATTGAATATGTGAATATGTGATCACTTGATATTTGGCCTTCGGGCATCAGTGTATTGAGGTCAACGTGTTGGTTGGTTGGGCTTGGTTACTATTGAAGACGACAGGAATTTCCTTGTACACATCGTTAATAGGAAATTAGGTCGTTTGAGATTCGTACCAAGCTATTGGTCTATTCTGTATTGGCCATACAGATTGTTGGGTAAGTGTTCTGGGAGAATCCCCGGGTATTATGATATCTCCAGAGCCACCGATCCTCATTGATATGTTGTGTATTGAGATGTTATCTCATTGATATTATGTGTTTACTGTTGGTATTCTTGGCTGAAGGTTTCCCCAAGAACCATCGATCTATTGCGATGTTATTTGTTTACAATGATTTGCTGTAAACAAGGTTGTTATGCTAAGTTAGGTTGTTGGTTATGTATTTCCTCACTTAGCGTTATGCTAACCCCACCACCCCACTTCTTGCAGGTTATTGTGTTGATACAATGGGCGGACAAGAAGCTTGTTCGGGAGGGAATGTTTGATCAGACGTAGACTCTGATATTAGATTGATAACCAAAAGTTTTGTTTTGATTTATATAATACCCAGTTGAATATATTATGTCATTGAAAAAGTATGAGTTTAAATATATACATAATATGTAAAGTGAATTGATAAAACTCGTTTGACCTACGCTTCCTATATCATACATGATTAAATAATGTATTGAAACGAGGGGTGTTATAAGTTGGTATCAGAGCCTGAGTTTGGGTGAATTGTACATTGCAAGATGTTCAATCCCAAACTTAGAATAGTGTCAAGTCAAACATTCCAGGGTGTGGGATTAGTGGTTGCATGAGAAAGTGGTTATTAAATGTGTACTAACCTATAACTAGTTGCAAAAGTGTTATTTTGGTTGCAGAGACGGAGGAACATGAGGAACCGTTTGGTATTCTCAATGATTCCTCAATACTCGTGGGCCTATGTATATCAGGTACTTTTCGATAAGCTTGGTGTATCTCAATAAACTTGAATTGTTTACTTTGCTATGATATGATTGATAGTAAAGTAAATTGAGTCAGACTGATATGAATCCCCATTTGTGAGTCTTTGGTGATCAATACATGTGAATGTGATACTATGAGTTGTGTGTGTGTAAGTACTTGCTCTTGTGGAATAATGATTTTAGGAGCAATATGATTAAGCGTAGTAGTAAATCTGGATAAACAAAGTTAATATGACCACCACTCATGATTAAGCATGGTATATTTCAATGAATGTGAGTTAGAGCCATGTTGTTACTTGAATTATAAAGTGACCATTAATTGAAATGTATGTCGTTGACTTGGAAAAGTCAAAGTTGAATGTGATATAGAGCCACATTGGTAATTGCTATGTTAAAAAGTGATAAAAGTGGCTAGATGCTTTGGTGTTTAATATTGATCATGATTGTGGTTAAATTATGATCAATCTATTAAAAGTTGTGCAATAAGAAAGTCAAGTGGTCAACGAGTCCTATATGTGTTGACAAGTTGTAAAAAGTCAAAATTTGAAAACTTGTTGAAATTGAAGAGAAATTGGTCTATATATGATGAATAGATGTGAAATTGGTGTTGTACGGTCATAATATAACACCAGTAATAAAAACAGTTTTGTTTGACTTAAAATAGTCAAGGAAGGGTAAATTGGGTGCTAGAATGGTGGATATATGGGTTGAAACCCAAATGGTTGTTAAGGTGCCCAAATGGGTCACTTAATGGTTATATAGTTAAAATGAGTGTTGGTTTGGTTATGACCAATGTAATAGTGACTTTAAGTCCTACATATAGTAGGGATATGTGTTGTGAGTGTTAATATAATCAAAATAGTTGAAATTGGTTAAAATGCCCAATTGGACCCCTAAACGGGTCAACGAGTTAAAACATGATAGAATTGATATGTGGGTGTGATGAATATGCCCACACGTCCCAAATATATGTGTAAACATGTTGTTAAGAGGATAGAGCCAGAAACCATGTGAATTGCATTTTGACATGTCAACTAAAATGGTCAAAAATGGCTCAAAATGAATCATACGTCCATTTTCTCGTAAAATGTGTAATTTGAAAAAGTGTAAAAAGGAAAAGTTGCATTTTGATTATATGAAGGTGCCTGCAAAATTTCAGAACCTAACTCTTTACGGTTTGTGAGATATGCTCGTTTGAATTTCGGAAAATTGCACTAATATTAGCTGCCAGAAACATAGCCGATCGGCTAAGGATGTTGAGCCGATCGGGTATGGCTTGATAGCCGAACGGTTAAGTTTAGCCGAACGGCTGAAATAGTACACAACATTTACAGAATGTGGCATCGAAATAAAAAGCCTTGAACACGTTATGTGAGCCGATCGGCTATGAGACTGAGCCGATCGGGTATTAGTAATTCAGCTGATCGGGTAAAATGAGCTGATCGGGTAATTTAGTGTAAGAACATCACAGAACTTAACCTTCGAAAATTTTAAAGGGTAACCGATCGGGTGAACTAGGTGAGCTGATCGGGTATGGTGTCCTAGCCGATCGGGTATGGTGTCCTAACCGATCGGGTATAACATGTTTGGTGAGAAAATCAGATTTCCTTTTATCCGTTTTTTAAAATGACGTTTAACGTAGAATTTTCCGCTATAAAATTTCGGTGTCCGATTAATACGAAATTTACATGTCCACTCGGAAACAGCCCAACGGTCAAAGCTCTTAGCCTTGCTATGAGCCCTGGCAGTTTTGGGCAGTTCGGGGTCGTTTGGGGCCCGAAAATGGCATTTTCTTGTTTTTCGGACCTTATTTCGGATTTTTAGCTTACGTTCTGTATTGGGCCTTTGTTTCTTTAAGCCCAGGGATCGTTCTAATGACTATATACAATAGTAAAACTTATTTTAAGAGGTCTACCTATGATATTGTATATAAGTTGTGTTCAAACGGTTTATTTAACTGCCGAAATATACCAGTAACTAGTATTGTTGATTGTTGCTAACAAGGGTTAATAACTATTGATTATAGAGTTATGTGGATCATATATGTGAATTAATTGAAACATGATAAAGTATTTGAATCATGTAGAATAATAAAAAGTGTTAAATTGAGCATTTTAAGAAATTGTAAACCAAGTACATGAGCTTATAACTATGTGATAATTGAACATGAAATGCTCAATTGTGATTTAACTAAGGGTATATAGATTGATGATTATGTGTTGAATAATACACATGATGTTGACAAGATATTAATACTAAATGTTATATCCAGTACTCTAAGTATTAATTGCCATATTAGTGATAAATATTGAATCAGGTAATAAAAAGTGTTGGATTGATGTAATTGTGTTGGATATTACATCTGTGATAATGAAATAGTAAAAAGAATTATATCTACCTGATTATGTGATTAGTTATTCATTTAAAATGATAAATGAAATTGGTATCAATTTAATAAGTGGTCATATAACTGCTACAAAGTGTTCTTATATGTGTGATAATTATTAATATCACCTTGTGAGATATGAGAAAGTAAAAGTTAACCACTTTGGAGATTGATGGTATGAAGTAACCTGAAAATAAAGTGTACCTGACATAATATGACGACGTCTGGCCAACGTATTTATATTACGCCATTTTACATAGAATTGTTGAGGTTACCAAGTACCAAAGAACTTAAAGTGATTTTGAAATAACAAGTAAGATATGTTGACCTGTAGTGGAGAAATAGTCACTGATTGACTGAAATAAAAGAGTACTAGACCACTAATATGTTGTTTTACTATGGTACCTATGGTACAAGAAATGTGTATGTGATAAATTGCAACTAGTAATAAGTAAAAGATGAGTTAAGCAAAGTAGAGGTCAGTTGACTGCGGATAACAATGTAATGATATTGTTGAATATGTGACTAATGACAACACCTTATGTTGATGTGTTGAAAGAATTATGCTGATAATGCATAGTATCAACTGGTGTTGATTTAGTATCCTATTCGATATGATAAGATGCTAATTGATTCAGTAAAAAAAAATGGTTTTAACCATAAGATTTGACCTCTACATATTGTTTACTCTTATGTGTTTATGGTTATATGATTTGGATTACCTTAGAGTAAAGAGTTCATATAATCTTGTGATGTTTATAATTACAAGTTGTAAATTAGTAATGAACTAATTGCAAAAGTTGAATCCAATTGTTTCACCACTTAAAGTGATATGTGAATACTAGTTAGTTACTAGTTATGAAATGAATTTGAAATTCATTGTTAAATATGTGTATTGTGGTTTTATAACCACTGTTATTGATATTGTTTATTCTTGTTGTTAAGAAGATAAGTGTTAAAGATTTTAGCATATTGCTAATTTCTGATTATCAGAATATCATAAATATTTATAATTGTCAATGATTCTGGCATATTGCTAGTTTCTGATTGTAAGTGGTTTTGTATTCTACTTGTTAAGTAATTATATGTTTTAAAAGGGGTTGAATGACTAATTATTGATAAACGATTTATATAAGTAATTACTTTATGAATGGAAATAGGGTTTATGCACAGTAATTATGCAGGGAAAAAGATAGAATCATGTACATTTAGATATGTGCATGTGGAAAGAATTGAAAACATGTATTCATATTTGTAAGTTGCTCATGGGAGTAACGTTTGATATGTGTATATATTATGATTAAATAGTTAATAATACTATCCTTTATGCTGGATATTGCATTTTGTGATAGATATTATGTGTTTATATAAATTCAATTGTAATACACACTGGTGTGTGTAAGTTAATGAAATCACATATATCTAAATAGATATGTAGGTACATTTGGTGTTGTGTGATTAAAGATATGCATAATGATGATATGCATAAGTGAATTGAGATGAAAATAAATAGGTGATTCTATCACAGTAGATTGATTAGGTGTGATCAGATTTCGAGGACGAAATCTCTTTAAGGGGGAAGATTTGTAACATCCAGTTCCCGGGTCTAGTAGTTCTATAATATTTTCCTGACTTTAAATTATTATTTAATGTGTTAGGAAATAATTAGTTGAAGTTTATTTGAAAATAATTGGGAAAAGAGTCACATAATTTATTGTGACAAGTAAATTGTTAATTTCTTTAATTTAATTCAGTTGACGGTAAAATAAAATAATGTTATCCCGCAAATGGTTTTTAAGTTCCAGACAATGATAATTATGGGGAAAGAAATTTGGGCAATTATATGATAAGCTCATATTTTGAGTCGGTTTATTATTTTCATCATTTATCTATATACATACATACCATACGTACATACAGAAACATTTAAACCCTAGATCAATTCCTAAAATCCTTTCATAACATTAAATTGAAGATGCCAAATTCGAATTTAAGCTTCAAGAATATGGATTATCATCCTCTAATCCTTCTACTCATCTTGTAAGTCTTGATTTCTTGATTTTCATAAACCTATGAAATGGGGTTTTATGTATATGATGAAATTAGGATGAGTAATGTAAAATTGAAGCTTATAATACTTGTATAGTTGTTAGTTAATGTTTAATTCATGATTATAAGTGAAACCCTAAGCTAGATATGATATAATTAAAATATGATCATGAATTAAGTTATGGGTTTAGTTGATTATTCATGAAGAGAAGCTTGTAATCATGTTAGAATGATTAGTTGATACTTGAATTGTGATTATAAGCTAAGTCCTAACTTGAATTGATGAAATTTGTTAAATTGTAAACTAGTTATGCAATTGAGTTTGATAAGCTAGTATTTGATGATTAAAGATGATTGTGTGAGCTTAATTGCTAAGTATTCATTAGACCTAATATTGAGCTTTTGATGAATTGTTGATATTGGAGGTTAATAATTTTGTTAAAGGTCTAATTATGTTAGTCTAACATGACTAAAGTGATGTGATCATAATGATCATAAACTTGATAAGTAATTATGAATTTATGATATTAAGATGATTATTTATGACTTTGGCATGATTGATGTTAAAGTAATGTAAGCTAATAATCATGTATTTGATTGAATTGGAAAGTGATTATCATGATCATTAATCATGACTAAGTGAATAATGAATTGAGTAATAATTCATTGAAATTGAGATTATGAATCATGTTGTTCGACTTTAACATGAGTTGATATTTATAAATGAGTTACTAACTCGTTATTTATATTGTATTCTCAGATATGGAGAAAGACTCAGTGACATTAGACTACTGAGTGGACAACTGAGGTGTCGGTGAGTGGATCTTAATCCTTAGTGTAATTTAGTTGTAACAGGTTTGGTTACAACGGGTAATCGTATTATTACTGCTTTTGGTTTGCCATGACTAATTTAGTTTGATAGTAATAATACTGTTGATAGACTGGTTGGTCTGATATGTTGACTTGATTGAATATGTGAATATGTGATCACTTGATATTTGGCCTTCGGGCATCAGTGTATTGAGGTCAACGTGTTGGTTGGTTGGGCTTGGTTACTATTGAAGATGATAGGAATTTCCTTGTACACATCGTTAATAGGAAATTAGGTCGTATGAGATTAGTACCAAGCTATCGGTCTATTCTGTATTGGCCATACAGATTGTTGGGTAAGTGTTCTGGGAGAATCCCCGGGTATTATGATATCTCCAGAGCCACCGATCCTCATTGATATGTTGTGTATTGAGATGTTATTTCATTGATATTATGTGTTTACTGTTGGTATTCTTGGCTGAAGGTTTCCCCAAGAACCATCGATCTATTGTGATGTTATTTGTTTACGATGATTTGCTGTAAACAAGGTTGTTATGCTAAGTTAGGCTGTTGGTTATGTATTTCCTCACTTAGCGTTAAGCTAACCCCACCACCCCACTTCTTGCAGGTTATTGTGTTGATACAATGGGCGGGCAAGAAGCTTGTTCGGGAGGGAATGTTTGACCAGACGTAGACTCTGATATTAGATTGATAACCAAAAGTTATGTTTTGATTTATATAATACCCAGTTGAATATATTATGTCATTGAAAAAGTATGAGTTTAAATATATACATAATATGTAAAGTGAATTGATAAAACTCATTTGACCTACGCTTCCTATATCATACATGATTAAATAATGTATTGAAACGAGGGGTGTTATACCTGCTTAATGTTGGCGACCATGTCTCCAGAACTCCAAAAGGGTTTGGAAACGTTAGGGTCGTATGACATGCTTACACAGTTGAAAGATATGTTTCAAGTGCAAGCAAAGCAGGAACGATTTGACATTGTCAAGTCTCTCGTCTGTTGCAAAATGGCAGCAGGCAGCAGCGCTAGTGTCCATGTACTCAAGATGAAAGGGTACGTAGACCAGCTAGAGCGTCTTGGTTTTCCCATAAGTCAGGAGCTTGCCACGGATTTCATCCTGAACTTGCTGACTAGTTCTTTTGACTCGTTTGTATTGAACTACAATATGAACAATATGGAGAAAACCATCATGGAGCTCCATGGCATGCTGAAGACCACCGAGTCTAACATGGCCAAAGCTAAACCTGCTGCTGATGTTTTGTCCATAAGGGAAGGAGGGATCAAGAAGAAGAAGAAAGCAACCAAATCCAAAGGTAAGGACAAGGTTGGAACTCCAAGTTCCAATCCCAAACCTAAGCCTAAGGGTGTTGCTTCCACATCTTCTGCTAAGATTCCACAAGCCAAGGATCCTAAGGAGGCCACATGTTTCTATTGTGGGGAGAAAGGACATTAGAGGCGTGCATGTACTAAATACTTGAATGAGCACAACGCACTACGGGCTAGTGGTGTTGGCAATCCTTCGGGTATGTTCATGATTGAACTAAACAATACTTCTACTTCTAATTCCTAGGTATTGGACACAGGTTGTGGTACTCACATTTGTACAAATGTGCAGGGACTAACAAGAAGTAGAAAGCTACAGACTGGGGAGCTTGATCTAATCATGGGGAACAAGAATATTGCCTCAGTTGAAATGATTGGAGATTACAAGCTTCATTTTGATTCTAGTTTATGTATTGTTTTGAAAAATGTTTGCTACAGTGCCGATATGGCAAGAAACATTATGTCGTTTAATGCTTTATTTAAGGATGGTTTTGATTATAAGTTTGATAATGGATCAATACTAGTCTACAAGGATGAAATATTTTACTTTAAGGCTAGTCCTTGTAGAGGCATATTAGAAACCACCATAAAATTAAATGACAGTTCAATCTATAATGTTGGTTCATCCAAAGATGGTTTGGATAAATCGTATCTATGGCATTGTCGTTTGGGTCACATAAGCAAGAAATGCATCATAAAACTCCAGTTGGACGGAATTTTGGAATCATTTGATATTAAATCATGTGATGACTACGAATCCTACCTATTGGGCAAAATGACAAAAGCACCCTTCACAGGCAACTATGAAAGGAGCAAGGATTTGTTGGAACTAGTACACACTGATGTGTGTGGTCCGTTCAGATCGCCAACTAGACATGGTGAATGTTACTTCGTCACTTTCACTGATGATTTCAGTAGATATGGTTATGTTTATTTAATTAAACATAAGTCTGAAACTTTTGAAGTGTTCAAGACATACCAAAACGAAGTACAAAATCAACTAAACAAACGGATTAAGATTCTCCGATCTGATAGAGGCGGTGACTATCTTAATCAAGAATTTTGTGATCATCTAAGGGATTGTGGGATAATCTCACAATTAATTCCTCCCAGGACACCCCAACATAATGGTGTGTCTGAAAGGACAAATCAAACATTACTTGATATGGTTCGATCCATGATGAGTCACATAACGCTTCCAATTAGTTTTTGGGGCTATGCTTTAGAAACTGCTGCAAGAATCCTTAACCTCATCCCAACCAAGAAAGTTTCCAAAACACCCTCTGAAATATGGCATGGTAAGACAATTTCATTGTTATATCTAAGAATTTGGGGTTGCGAAGCTTACGTACATCGAGAGACTCAAGATAAGCTTGAACCCATATCAGAGAAGTGTTTCTTTATCGGATACCCAGCTAATTCTTATGGATATTTGTTCTACAACCCTACTGAGAACAAAGTCTTTGTGTCTCGAAAGGGAATGTTCCTTGAAAGGAACATCATTTCCAAAGGAATCAGTGGGAGCCCTGTTGACCTTGAAGAAATTCAAGAAACAACCGACATGAAAATTGATAATGACACTGATTCTCTTCAGAAGGTCGATGAACCTATTGATGAAGGAGAAAATGACATACAGCCACCACCTGTACGCAGGTCTGATAGAAAGCGACATAGACCCGAAAGATATGATTTACACATATTTGAAGGTGACGAGGCGCAAGTAGATTCTGATGATCCTACATCTTATCAGGAAGCCATGGCAGGCCCTGAGTCTGCTAAATGGCAGGAGGCTATGGACAGCGAGATCCAATCCATGAAAGATAACTAAGTTTGGAGCTAGGTTGATCATACACTAGGGATAAAAACCGTTGGGTGTAAATGGGTCTTCAAGAAGAAGATCGACATGGATGGAAATGTACACACATTCAAAGCTAGACTGGTGGCTAAGGGTTACACGCAAAGATATGGTGTAGACTACGATGAAACTTTTTCACCAGTAGCAATGTTGAAATCTATTAGAATACTTATTGCCATAGCTGCATTTTATGACTATGAGATATGGCAAATGGATGCAAAGACTGCTTTCTTAAATGGTAAGCTAACTGAGGATGTGTTTATGACACAACCTGAGGGTTTTATACATCCTAAGTATCCTAATCATGTGTGCAAGCTTTAAAAATCCATTTATGGACTTAAGCAAGCTTCTCGTAGTTGGAATCTTTGTTTTAATAAGAAAATCAAAGAATTTGGTTTCATTAGAAGCGAGGATGAACCATGTGTCTATGTCAGGTCCAGTGGGAGCGTTGTAGTCTTCCTTATATTATATGTCGATGACATATTACTCATTGGAAATGATATCCCGACATTGAAAGCTGTCAAAGCTTGGCTGGGGAAATGTTTCTCAATGAAAGATATGGGAGATGCAGCGTACATTTTAGGAATAAAGATCTATCGTGATAGATCTAGGAGACTAATTGGACTAAGTCAGAGTGCATACATAGATAAGATATTGAAGAAATTCAATATGCATGACTCCAAGAAGGGGTATGTTCCTATGAACCCTGGCATGACACTGAGCAAAGCTCAATGTCCTACTTCTGATAAAGAAGTAGCTATGATGACTCGTATCCCATATGCTTTGGCTATAGGATCGATCATGTATGCCATGATATGCACTAGGCCTGATGTATCATATGCTTTAGGCATGACTAGTCGTTATCAGGCCACACCCGGGGAAGCTCACTGGATAGCAGTCAAGAACATTCTGAAGTATCTTAGGAGGACGTAAGAGATGTTCTTGGTCTATGGTGGGGAAGATGTACTGAGTATCAAAGGATATTCCAATGCTAGCTTCCAATCAGATAGAGATGATTGCTCCTCGCAATCAGGATTTGTGTTTACACTGAATGGTGGCGCAGTTACTTGGAGAAGCTCCAAGCAAAGCACCATTGCAGATTCGACAACAGAATCTGAGTAGATAGCACTCAGTGAAGCTGCTAAAGAGGCCATTTGGATAAAGAAGTTCATCGGGGATTTAGAAGTAGTTCAGACTATAAATGATCCCGTTGAGATTTTCTGCGACAATGAGAGTACGGTTGTCTTAGCTCAAGAACCGAGGTCTCAAAAGCGCACACGACACATACTCACAAAGTACCATTATGTTCGTCAAGTTGTCGCAGAAAGGGACATTGTCATAAGCAGAATAGACACGAGTGAAAACTTAGCTGATCCATTCACCAAGCCTTTGTCATAGACCAAGCATGATGCTCATCGTAGATCTATTGGTGTTCGTGTTATTGATGACTTACTTTGATTGTATTTTAATATATATATTAAGCCTGATGCCTTGAACATTGGATAATAATCTATTACAGTGATTTGATGATTTTGTATATGGAGATTATATAATACGCATGACGCGATCATTTCATTGTATATTATCTTGTTCAAAATTTTACATGTTTTTCACTCCATTGAATATTAATTCATAAACTTCCACAGTCGGTCATTCTCTAATGGAGAGAGAATTGAATTAAGGATGCTATGAAGTGTAGTTATATAGGTTTATATGATACTATGTTCATGAGGAACTTGATAATTTATTCAAGGTTCTGGATTGACCACACTTAGGAATTACTTCATGGTTTTAAGTCAAAAGGTAATTCTAAGATGGCAGCATCTTTATCCTAGAGTGGAGATACATGAGAATCCTGACACAAATTGTGTTGTACTTTGACATGCATCTAACGCTGTGCGTAAATGCCAGTTATAAGGGTGTAGATGGGTACAACATTAGATGTGATGGATGTCTATGTAGTCGAAACAATTTGTTCCTTCTTCTTTAAGCGAGTTGAAGCGATATCACTGGGGCCCTCATTAATTTGTGCTAATGTTAAAAGCATGGCCATGCTAACACTGAATCAGTATGATTGTAGTCTATAATGATCACCACAAATCTCGATCGAGAAACATAATCTTGAACGATGTTGATTGACACTTAACCATGTCACACGTTCATAATGATATCTAGAACAAAAGGAGAATTGATGTAAATCAACTAATAGAAAATGTAACATGTCATTGCACTGGTTACATTTAGTATGTTCTTTTAGACATACAAATATTATTCATGTCTGTGCAAGTGGGAGTCTGTTAGAATCAATGTTCTCGGGTTGGCTTCGGGTTTGACCGTGGTACATATGATTCAAATATATGCCCATGACATAATAATATAAAGTCCATTTATCCTATTCGGTCACACGCAAAGGCCGATTTAAAATCATTTGATATATTTTCTTATGAGGTTAGCTAACTAGACATTTGTTAATGGTCTAAATTATTAGCTAGGTTGAGTTTGTTTAATTAATTAGTTATACTTATAACTAGTATTTAGTTACACATGATAAAAGATTCCATGCATTTTCTATTCTCAAGATTGCATGCCTAGAAAGTTGAGACTTTCTTGAATCTTACATAATACTCCACCTCCTCTTTTTCACCAATGACTTCCACTCTTTTTCTTCTCTCTCACACACGTTTTTCTCTCAAGAAAAACACCCAAAATCAGTCCACAAATCTGCATAAGATCATCACTAAAATCAGTCCGAAATCTCAAGACTTTGAGGATTTCGGATACGCAATACACAAAGGTGTGGTGTTGCGGTTTGGTGAAGATAGATAAGTGATCAAGGGCTGTTTTCGTGGAGCTAAGGAGCTGGAATTGGTGACCTAAAGTATACCATTCGAGATCGGAACTTTGGGTGTCTCCCCGTGTAACACCCGCCAAATTAGGGTTTGTCATTAGGTCCTAGTCATTCTGTAATACGTGTAATTAGTTCCGTGTTAGGCTAATTAATGTATCGAAATATTATATTGTTGAATATATACAAATGTGCGATTCGATTAAATCGTACAAGTTTCAAATCGAATGTAATTCGGTTCAATTAAATACGGACATTGGTGATCAATTTTATTAAATAGTGTAAAATTATTTAATAACGATAACATAACCAAAATATTATTTTGATAATATTTCAATTACATATCGTATCGTATAATAAACCTCTACGTGACTTAAACATTTAACACACAAGCAAACGAAACCATTTAAGTTTATTAAGTATTTGGTAAAATACTTCAACAAAAATATTGAATAAATCTCCATATTTTAAAACTTGTAATTAAACGTATAAAAAATAATTATTTAACGCGAAACGATCGAAAAACGAACGCCGCACGGAGCGCGTACGCGGGAGAATGAAAAACTGGTGAAGTCCACACTCGGTGGACCCCACCAGCCCCCCCTCTCTCTTCCCCCTCCTTTTCTTCTCTTTTTTCTTTCTTCTTTCTCACTTTCACATTTCTTCTTTTTTTTCTTTTCTCTCTAAACCAAACCACACCACCATCCCTTAAATCTCACTAATAACACCACCAAACGACCTCGATCTTCATCACTCGTTTGGAGAAAAAGAACCACCTCGCAACGATCTACGTTTCTATCCTTCCGAATCCTCCGCGCGACGATTTGTAAGTTTCCGACAAAACCCGAAACCTCTTGATTTCAAGTATTTTTAGGTTCTAGTTATTTCTTTAAGCTTAGAATGTCCCTATAAGGGTTGGGTAAAAGAATCAGACCAAACGGAAACCCGAAAACTCATTTTTGGCTCAAATTTTTGTCAACAGCTTTAAGTGTCGCAACGAAGGTGCAGTATAGCGTCACTTCATGCGTCACTTAAGTGACACATTGAGTGTCGCTAAAAGCCCTAATCATGCGTCACTTGCATAAGTGCCGCATAAAACCCCTTTTTCCCGACACTTACCTCCGTCACTTGTTTAGTGACGCCTAGAAGCCTTAACCGACACTTATACCCGACACTAATGGAGTGTCGCCGCCTTATGCGTCACTTACTTAAGTGACGCCCTAAACTCAGAATTTCCAATTTTATGCGACACTTCCTAAGTGTCGCCCAAGCCACTAAGTGACGCCTCACTATGCGTCACTTCCATAAGTGACGCCATAAGTGACGCCCTTACCCAGACTCTGCTATTTCATGCGACACTTCCTAAGTGACGCCTAAGACCCTAAGTGTCTCTATAAGTGCCGCATGAAATAGAACTCAAATTTTTACTAAGTGTCGAGACCTAAAATTTTATCACTTGATTTTACCCAAATTCAAATCTTATATGCGTTTTTCTCTATAACATCTCGACCCCAGCCAGGGGCCAGCCCCTTGGACCCCGCCAGGGGTTGCCACCCCTGGGACCCCGCTAACCAGGGGCGCTGCCCCGGACCCCCGTCACCTAAAGTTTGTAAATACTTTTTAAGTATAATACTTCGACATAATAATAATATTATTGCAAATAATCATCAACGGGGCGTACACGTTTTCAAAACTCAAACTTACCAATCAAATCAAATCATTGGACATTACTAGTTGGATGAACAACTAGCATAGGTTATCTTTTAAGATAGCTACTTATTTTATTCAACCTTGCGCGTTATAAATGCCCGGCAGGTTACAGTCTTCGGACACCCCATTTTACTTCACCACATTTGCTTCACTGCAACTCTTCAGGCTCAGGTGAGTCTCATAGCCCCGACTTTTTACTGTTTTTACTCTCGGGGTGGGAATACATGCTCTAACTATTTTACACGTGAACACGAGTACAAAACTTGCTATATTCTGCATGAGTTGTTTTCTAATCACTTTTAAGTCCTCTACGATCATAGTTCTGGTAATACCTTGTGTAGCGCGAATGTTAGTGTATGGTACCATATAGGACTGACCATCCTCGTCCGGGTCAGCAAGCACTGACTGGTTAAACGGACGCATTAACTTTTGTTCATACGAGTGTGGATTAGACACTCGCCCGGAGGCACCCACGATCAGGCACTTTATTGTGATCCTGACACCCACGTTAAGCACAAACTATGACCTCATGACAGACACATACATCATTTGATTCATTTCAAACGGTTATCAATAAATCTTGTGGTTCATACTTACATAATTATTATGCAAACCTGTGAGCTCACCAGCGTTAGCTGACCTTTTTAGCATGTGTTCTCAGGTATCCAACAGCAGTAGAACCTGTTTATTCAAGATGCCCATAGCTCGAGTCAGCATACACATCAGAATATTATTTTGCATTACTACATTTTGTAACTAAGTTATGCCGATTAATCTCTAAACATTGTAACTATCGGGCTTTTGTAAACCATTATACATTGTAAAACTTTATATTATCAATGTATCTATAAAACGATGCATATAGAGTCGTTCATTATATGCCTTGTGTGTTTTGATTATTGATTAGTAGCACCCCAAAGCTTGCTTCTGCTAAAGAGTAAATCTGGGGGTGTTACACCCCGATAGAGAGGTTCTCGTTTGAGCCTAAGATCGAATCGATCGAATCACGCTTCAAGGGTATGATTCTTGTTCTTATCTCTCTAGTAGCTATTGTTTTGTGCATTTCGATTAAATGAAAGAGTTCGGATTTTAAATCTCGTTTTATAACCCGTGTTTTCTGCTGTGCGTTCGCACCGAACTTCGACAACTAAATCATGATGTCGAGTTTGTCACACATGATTTCAGTGTAGCCAAAATTAGGTACATATGGTTGCATAAATTAGTATGTGTGTCTAAAGTGCAGTGTGTGTTAAAGTGTGAAAAGCTAATCCGTATAGTCACATTAATTTGTAGCACGATCAAGTGACTATATGGCTTTATAATAGCCACACCATTTCACAAATATGTAGCTAAAATGATGTTTATGGCCACATTTTAGGTGATTATATGTGACGAATATATTCACAACAGTCACGTTGTGAAATATTAATGTGGCTATTCTTTAGAGCCAAAATGGGCAACAATGATTATCATTATGTATTATATTAGTCACATTGACTGTTAGTTTGTGTGTCTAAATCATATGCCACTATATGGTCATATGAAGTGATTGTTTATGTGGCTAAATCATGTATTCGAGTTTGTCACACATGATTGTAGTGTAGCCAAAAGTAGGTACATATGGTCACATAACTTATTATGTGTGTCTAAATTAGAGTGTGTGTTATAATGTCAAAAGCTAATATGTATAGTGACATTAATTTGTAGCACGTTCATGTGACTATATGGCTTTATAATAGCCACACCATTTCACAAATGTGTAGCTAAAATGATGTTTATGGCCATATTTTAGGTGATTATATGTGACAAATGTTTTTACAACAGTCACGTTGCGAAATATTCATGTGACTATTCTTTAGAGCCAAAATGGGCAACAACGATTATCATTATGTATTATATTAGTCACATTGAGTTTTAGTTTGTATGTCTAAATCGTATGCCACCATATGGTCACATAAAGTAATAGTTTATGTGACTAAATCATATAGTCGAGTTTGTCATACATGATTTCAGTGTAACCAAAATCCAGTACATATGATCACATAACTTATTATATGTGTCTAAAGTTTAGTGTGTGTTAGATTGCCAAAAGCTAATGTTTATAGTCACGTTAATTTCTAACACGATCATTTGACTATATGGCTTTATAAAAGCCACCCCATATCACAAATGTGTATCTAAATGATATTTATGACAACATTTTAGGTGATTATATGTGACCAATATATTTATAACAGTCACATTGTGAAATATTCATGTGACTATTATTTAGAGCAAAAATCTATCTATATGAGCAATAAATGCACAAAATTACAACAACAAAAAAATCTATCTATTACTACTAAAAAGATTTATTGATCATCAATAAGTATGATAATACAGATATAATTTATACACTATTCAATGTTAATTGGTATTAATTTTAGTCACAACACATTGGGAAGCATCAATCGTTCATCTCTCTTCTATCGGCCATTGTCATGAGATAAGTGACTTTGCTTACCGGTACAAGCAAGAACTGGGGTTAGCCATGTCTGCATAAGTATGAGTCAATTAGACAATTGAATAAGTTCCTATACCATCAGTATACTAACCATAAATAAAGTTTTGTTCACAATTTTAAGGAAAAGAATAGCAGAATCATATATGACAGCAAAAGAATGAAGAGTACGGTTCTACTAGATGAGAAGCTTGTAATACATGTTTGGTTTTTTTTATCAATGTTGAAAACCCAGTTTGAATATATCCATGAAAACCCAGTTTGAATATCCTCTCTAGTCTCTCGGAAAATAAAAGTCACCGTTGTCAAGTTCCGAGTAGATTCTATCAGACCCGGTCACTTTTTTGTAGGAGGCCTGTAGAAATAACAAATCCATGTGCAAACAGTTAATCAATCAGCAACGTTATCGAAAAAAGTTTATAAAAAATTCAAAGATGTGTTGTATCAGTGTTCGTAGATATATTCAATGCATTACAATGAGTTTACACTTTGATCCCAAATTGCATACAATCAATGTAAGATTAGAATTAGTCTTTAACATTAGCATGAAGAACTAAGGATACGCATAATTAGGAGGTGTTATATAATTAGCATTAGGACACATTAGACATCCATCAAAGGTTTCGTTAGTTACCCGTATACTTCGGGCTCCAACTAATCTTCTGATGATAACTAACTTGAATGATTGAAATTTGAAACAACTTTAGAAGGGATCAATGTTTTGTACCTTGTAACTTGGACCAATCTCGTGATGCAATGTTTGAAGAGACCAAAGTTTTGTACCTATTAACTAGGGCCAATCAATTGAAGCAACCTCCTGTAGAAGAACAAACGATACCAACTGTTAAGAGATAGCTACTAAGATATATAAACATCTAATCGGACGAATGACATACTAATAAGAAACATATATAGTAATATATGTATGTTATGAAAGGGACATAATGATAATCCTAAGGATTATTCGACTATAATGTGAATATCCAGGATGAATAAGGGAGATATAGCTAGAGTTGAAATCTATTAACTAATGCCATGATGATTAAATTGCAATTCTAACCGAGCCACTTTATTAGAGCAACGATCAGGCTATGGACTATAGGCATACACAGGGTTCAAACGTTCCAGTATATGGCTTCATAAGTTAATCAAGGACCCCCTGCAACTCCTAATAGGAAACAAAGGTAAGATATTATACAATAGATAAATGCAATTGTATGTCCAGAAAGATGAGTTTAGGAGTTTACTCTTTTATAAGAACTAAAATAAACAAAAGAGAAGACCAAGTGCTTCAGTAAGTCAATAAATACGATTAGACACTCAACTCGTTGCCTTCTTCCTAATTAATCAATCATCTCATGGTAAAGTAGCATACTGTGGAATTTAATGTGAGTCAATGTTCTAGATTGTGCTTCATTAGCACAGAGTATCTATAATAAAAAAGTCACCAACAACTTCTTAGGTAATAATACAAGCATCGCGACATTCAATACAAGTATAGTACAAGGAAGATTTTTATATCAATCACAAATTATAAATAAATCTAACAATTGTATAACAACATCATCAACAAGCAATTTTGAAATCATGCATATATGATTATACGTATTCACAATAAAATTAATATATCATCCCAAATTAGGGCTTACAATAAACACCTTTTGATTGATCTAAATGATTCGATAAGAAAGAAAATTCCTAAACCTGAAAATAACGCAAGTCTTTGATTAGCAGTGATGGAATGAAGGGAGACAACTGAGGCAACCAAACTTTTGATCCTGTCGTCCAAGTGTTGTTGATTGGCAAAGATAAAATAAAGGGAGAGATTACAGCAGTCGAGCCAAAAAAAGTATATAGAGGTAAACGAGGGAGATCTAACAGCGGGAACCACATATCCTTTTGAAAATTGGGATGGAGTTTGAAGAATTTGGTTGGCTGTGTATTTCAAGCAAGGAGGGAATTGGAGGATTTTCAATATTTTCATGGAAATCAAACTTTTGTGTACGATGCTCATACAGGTTAGGTTGTAAATTTATTTGTTTTATTAGCTTTTATTTTATTTAAAAAAAAGGAACATAGTTCAAAAAAAATCATCCATTTCATTAATTAGTGATTCAAGTTTTACTAATGTTTCAATTTGGATTAGATTTTAGTGATTGAGATCGTAAAAAATATCTCTAAATGATCTTTTACAAATATTACATATCTTGTTTATGAAACTTCAAAATTTTATTTCATTACCTCGTAAAAAAATAGCTACAATAATCAATTAACAAAATGCTCATGACTATTGCAAAACGTCATTAAAAGTATATCATATACGACATCACCAATATCACATATGTCACTATTAAACTTAGAATATAATTAATTCATCACTTTTGAATATAGGACATTAGCATAAGTTTAATAGTAGAATATATGATATATGACATCACCAATATCACATATGCCATTATTAAACTTAGGATAAAATTAATTTATTATCCTGGAATATATGACATAATCCTAAGTTTAATAATCTAATACATGATATACGACATTACCAATATCACATATGCCACTATTAAATTTAGGATAAAATTAATTCATCATTTTGGAACATATGACATTATCCTAAGTTTAATAACGGAATACATCATATACGACATCACCAATATCACATATGCCACCATTAAACTTGGAAAATAATTAATTCATTATTTTGGAATATAGGACATTAGCAGAAGTTTAATAATGTAATACATGATATGCGACATTACCTATATCACATATGCCATTATTAAACTTAGGATAAAATTAATTCATCATCCTGGAACATAGGACATTATCCTAAGTTTAATAATGGAATACATCATATACGACATCACCCATATCACATATGCCACCATTAAAATTAGGAAATAATTAATTCATCATTTTGGAATATAGGACATTAGCATAAGTTTAATGATGGAATACATGATATACGACATTACCAATATCACATATGCCATTATTAAACTTTGGATAAAATTAATTCATCATCCTAGAATATAGAACATTAGCATGAGTTTAATAATGTAATACATGATATACGACATTACCAATATTTTTTTTGGGTAAAGGGAGTATACCCTGGTAAATTTTATTAAAAGAATATATCGTTACAAGTACATCAAGCTTAGACAAAAAACTAAGCACATATGCTTGACATGCCAAGCATATGACAACCATGGAAACAACCAAGCAGAATTACAACCACTATCACATATGCCACTATCAAATTTAGGATAAAATTAATTCACGATTTTGGAACATAGGACATTATCCTAAGTTTAATGATGGAATACATTAAATACGACATCACCAATATCACATATACCACTATTAAATTTAGGATAAAATTAATTCATCATTTTGGAACATAGGATATTATCCTAAGTTTAATGATAGAATACATCATATACGACATCACCAATATCACATATGTCACTATTAAACCTAAGAAATAATTAAATCATCAATTTGGAATATAGGACATTAGCATAAGTTTAATAAGGTGATACATGATATCTGACATTACCAATATCACATATGCTATTATTAAACTTATGATAAAATTAATTCATCATCGTGGAATATATGACATTATCCTAAGTTACTATTAAACTTAGGATAAAATTAATTTATCATTTTGTTATATATATATAAATATGATATTATCATAAGTTTAATGATGGAATACGTGATATTGGTATTATGCCACTATTAAACTTAGGATAACTGAGGCAACCAAACTTTTGATCCTGTCGTCCAAGTGTTGTTGATTGGCAAAGATAAAATAAAGGGAGAGATTACAGCAGTCGAGCCAAAAAAAGTATATAGAGGTAAACGAGGGAGATCTAACAGCGGGAACCACATATCCTTTTGAAAATTGGGATGGAGTTTGAAGAATTTGGTTGGCTGTGTATTTCAAGCAAGGAGGGAATTGGAGGATTTTCAATATTTTCATGGAAATCAAATTTTTGTGTACGATGCTCATACAGGTTAGGTTGTAAATTTATTTGTTTTATTAGCTTTTATTTTATTTAAAAAAAAGGAACATAGTTCAAAAAAATCATCCATTTCATTAATTAGTGATTCAAGTTTTACTAATGTTTCAATTTGGATTAGATTTTAGTGATTGAGATCGTAAAAAATATCTCTAAATGATCTTTTACAAATATTACATATCTTGTTTATGAAACTTCAAAATTTTATTTCATTACATCGTAAAAAAATAGCTACAATAATCAATTAACAAAATGCTCATGACTATTGCAAAACGTCATTAAAAGTATATCATATACGACATCACCAATATCACATATGTCACTATTAAACTTAGAATATAATTAATTCATCACTTTTGAATATAGGACATTAGCATAAGTTTAATAGTAGAATATATGATATATGACATCACCAATATCACATATGCCATTATTAAACTTAGGATAAAATTAATTTATTATCCTGGAATATATGACATAATCCTAAGTTTAATAATCTAATACATGATATACGACATTACCAATATCACATATGCCACTATTAAATTTAGGATAAAATTAATTCATCATTTTGGAACATATGACATTATCCTAAGTTTAATAATGGAATACATCATATACGACATCACCAATATCACATATGCCACCATTAAACTTGGAAAATAATTAATTCATTATTTTGGAATATAGGACATTAGCAGAAGTTTAATAATGTAATACATGATATGCGACATTACCTATATCACATATGCCATTATTAAACTTAGGATAAAATTAATTCATCATCCTGGAACATAGGACATTATCCTAAGTTTAATAATGGAATACATCATATACGACATCACCCATATCACATATGCCACCATTAAAATTAGGAAATAATTAATTCATCATTTTGGAATATAGGACATTAGCATAAGTTTAATGATGGAATACATGATATACGACATTACCAATATCACATATGCCATTATTAAACTTTGGATAAAATTAATTCATCATCCTAGAATATAGGACATTAGCATGAGTTTAATAATGTAATACATGATATACGACATTACCAATATTTTTTTTGGGTAAAGGGAGTATACCCTGGTAAATTTTATTAAAAGAATATATCGTTACAAGTACATCAAGCTTAGACAAAAAACTAAGCACATATGCTTGACATGCCAAGCATATGACAACCATGGAAACAACCAAGCAGAATTACAACCACTATCACATATGCCACTATCAAATTTAGGATAAAATTAATTCACGATTTTGGAACATAGGACATTATCCTAAGTTTAATGATGGAATACATTAAATACGACATCACCAATATCACATATACCACTATTAAATTTAGGATAAAATTAATTCATCATTTTGGAACATAGGATATTATCCTAAGTTTAATGATAGAATACATCATATACGACATCACCAATATCACATATGTCACTATTAAACCTAAGAAATAATTAAATCATCATTTTGGAATATAGGACATTAGCATAAGTTTAATAAGGTGATACATGATATCTGACATTACCAATATCACATATGCTATTATTAAACTTATGATAAAATTAATTCATCATCCTGGAATATATGACATTATCCTAAGTTACTATTAAACTTAGGATAAAATTAATTTATCATTTTGTTATATATATAAATATGATATTATCATAAGTTTAATGATGGAATACGTGATATTGGTATTATGCCACTATTAAACTTAGGATAAAATTAATTCATCATCCTGGAATATATAACATTATACTAAGTTTAATAATGGAATACATGATATTAGACAATAGTATGCCACTATCATCAATACTAATTGTCTAACTACATGTAGTGACATGCATAAGAAATAATATTAATAAAAATAAATGTCTAATATTATGTAAAATACATTGTCAATTAAACTATCCAATACATAATATTAAAATTGTATAGAAACCTTTTTCTAACTAAGCAATTGGTCTCTTTTCTTAAAATACTTAGGCGGGATTTTAATTTACAAAGTAATTCACAACCCGCCTAAAATCCTTTCATTATCCCTAAAAGGTCAATACATGCATTATCATTAGGTACACAGAGAGCATAGTGTAGATGATTTTGTCTTTTTATGATTTTACCTGTGTACCAATCAAATTTGCCTGTGTCAAAATCAACCCCTCCCTAAAAACCGTTTCATCTCTTTCATTTTAACCAAAAACCGCCGCACTACCTCTGGAACATTCTCTCAAATTGTATCAAACAAATTATTAATACGATCACAAAAAAACCCAATTCTTCTTCCGTACTGCTAATTCCTGCAATCATCTTCGTATTTCTAGCCTACACAACAATTCAGATTCCCTAAATTCCAACAAGCTGTAAACATAATTACTGTATTTACAATTCAAAAACCATCACTTAACTTTTCATTTCTATGCTAGGGTTTAAACGCAGAAGAATGATGTTGATGCCGAACTTCCGCCCAAATCAATGACCAAGGTTTGTTTCTTGTTTAATTTTCAGCTTATATCACGTCTTGAATTGTTTATTTAACATTGTGTTTAGGAATTTTGATTGATAGAAAAAAATGATAGGCCCGTGGGAAGTTATATAATGGAAGCCCCATTAATCAAATTATGTTGTTTTCTTGGTGAATTTAATTAAGGGATAAGTTTGTGCCTATCTTCATCATGTGTTGATTTTGATAGTAGAATCATAAAAATGGGTAAGTTGATAAACAGCAATCCCCTTATTCTCTTAAATTCATAAAAATGTGTGTAGTATATTACAGTTTACGGTGGTAAATTGTTATAATCGCTTATGAAAGTAAAGAAAAAAAAGTGTCTTCAAGTGACCCTTTTTTGCTGTCTAGAGTGTATTTTTTAATAGAGCAATATATGTATTGCTTTGGGTGTTCATGTTTCTTTCCAATATTATCTGAATTAAATTGAAACATTGCTTTCCTATGACTTCATTATGCGGTCATACCTTTATTCATTGGTTTTAATTTATTCCTTACTGGTCCATGTTTTTTTGGAGAAATTCAAGACACGAACTAACACTCTAATATTGTTACTTTTGTGTGATTCATATTACTATATGTAAGTATTAGTTTCCTTGTTATAACATGGCTTTAATGAGAAAAACCGTGTTTTGTGTAGCAGGAATCAAGAAGTTGCAGGGAACATCGGTAGAAATATTTTCTTTTAGAACATCTGATGCAACAAATAGCTGCTTTCTACTATAGGAGATCAGTTTGCTTGCTTTGTGGGCGTCTAGCAAAAATTGGCTCAGGGGGAAACATTTTAGTAAGACAATCCTTTCTTTTAGGTGATATCGATGTGTATCAATATGTCACCATCATGTCACCTTAATGGAGTTTGGCTATGAACAACATACTTAATGTGTTCATTTGATACCTAAGTTTGCAGATGTAAACATATGTTTCTATCAAATAAATTTAGAAAATGTCATTTATGTATATCGTTTTAATGTGGGTAAACTTGTCGTGGTCTGGGCTGCATCGCACAACCCTATAGATTTTCTAGTTATAGTGATAAAGAAATGCAAAATTATGCTTTTAGTAATTTTGATTCGGCATTCATGAAACTTATCTACAAGGGTTGAGAATGAAATTGTTATAGTCTATAGACATGTAGTACTTTCGACTTAGTTTTTCATTAACATTTTTTCAGGGTACTTGCTTTTATTTTCTGATTGTTTTGCATCTGAGTTTATCTGCCATGGAAGTAAATGTACTAGGGCCATTTGCTTTGGGAGGGCTTGAAACATTCCACAATCTTGGGAACCCATATATGATTCCATATAGAGGATTAATATAGATGACCCAAAGTAGCTGATCGGGAACCAAAGGTAACATTCTATTAAAATATATTTTTTTAATTCAGTTTATCAACAGATACACACTAATGTGATTATATAAATGCTAAGACTTCATTTAATTCTTGTTTTTTTCAGTGTGACATGATACCATAAAGACTTCTTCAGTATGTCCGTTGATAAAGCGTTAGTGGATGCAGCTTGTATACTGGACGTTGCAAACAATGGTTTCAAAAAAGCTAAGGATACAGTAGGTGCATTTTATGCATGGCCTGAGTATTAAGTGGTTTTTGATGAGGAGGTACATAATACACGTTTTTATCAACCTACATATATATAATTCTTCATATTTAATTTAATGTTTGATACATATGCGGCTTTTGTCTTATACAGGTAACACCACAAACTTTTAGACAAAAGGTGGATGATGATAACAAAACTGTACCAGAAGTATAAAAAAAAAATACAAAGCAAGTGAGGACCAAATTATTCAAGAGTCAAAAGTCCTCAAAAATGTGATGTATAATTAGTTTCTTTTGATATTTAAGCAATTACTTTCGGTTATTATTATGTAAAACATTTCAATTTTAGTTTAGGTTCATGCAATTATGTATATTCCAATATTAATTTGTGATGATATATAATTCAAACTGTTACACAAATTATTGATTTGTTATATGTGACTAAAATTTGCACTCACATAATATGGTCACACTTTGTGGCCACTGTTTGATTACTTCGTTGTGTGACTAAATGTTGCAAAACGCCACACAAACATACAATTCAAGTGGTCATTGGATCAACATTAGTCACTTATTATCACCTATGGCCACTTTTGGCTTAATTTTATATGACCAAATCCCAAAATAAAACACTAGTTGTGTGACTAAATGTTACAAATAGCCACACAAACATAAAAATAAAGTGGCCATTGGATGGACAATAGTCACACAAAATACAAATTCACTTAACATTATAGAGCATATGGTCACACTTATTAACACCTACGACCACTTTTGGCTTAATTTTATGTGACCAAATCCCAAAAGAAAACACTCGTTGTGTGACTAAATGATACAAAACGCCACACAAACATAAAAATAAAGTGGCGATTGGATGGATAATAGTCACACAAAATACAAGTTTACTTGGCATTACAGAGCATATGGTCACACTTATTATCACCTACGATCACTTTTGGCTTAATTTTATGTAACCAAATCCCAGAATAAATCATTCGTTGTGTGACTAAATGATACAAAACGTCACACAAACATAAAAATAAAGTGGCTATTGGATGGACAATAGTCACTCAAAATACAAGTTTACTTGACATTACAGAGTATATGGTCACACTTATTAACACCTATGGTCACTTTTGACTTAATTTTATGTGATCAAAACTCAAAAGAAAACACTCGCTGTGTGACTAAATGTTACAAAATGCCACACAAACATAAAAATAAAGTGGCAATTGGATGGACAATAGTCACACAAAATACAAGTTTACTTGACATTACAGAGCATATGGTCACACTTATTATCACCTACGGCCACTTTTGGCTTAATTTTATGTGACCAAATCCCAGAAGAAATCACTCATTATGTGACTAAACGATACAAAATGCCACATAAAAATAAAAATAAAGTGGCCATTGGATGGACAATAGTCACACAAAATACAAGTTTACTTGACATTATAGAGCATATGGTCACACAAAATACAATTTACCTGACTTTAAAGAGTATATGGTCACACTTATTAACACTTTTGGTCACTTTTGGCTTAAATTTATGTAACCAAATCTCAAAAATAAAACACTCATTGTGTGACTAAATGTTACAAATAGCCACACAAACATACAATTCAAGTGGCCATTGGATGGACAATAGTCACACAAAATACACTTTCACTTGATTTTAAAGAGCATATGGTCACACATTTTATGGTTTTGGTTACTCTTTTTAAATGGATACGGCCACTAACCATATAATGTGATCGTATGGACCCCTTTGGTCATGGGACCTTTATTCATACACACGCTGAAAAAATAAATGTGACCATATGGTTTTCGTCACACTTTTCTGGTGTGACCAAAGCCAAATTTTGTACTAGTGAACAAACACCAAAGCATCACACGGGGCAAGCAAGCAACAGGGGTGTTAAATGGTACCGTGGGTACCATTTGCAAGGCCAAAAAGGGAGCAAACGACACCCCTAGTTCCGTATACGACACTTAGGGTACCGTATATGGTACCTAGGGGGTGGGGGTTGGTGCTCCATTTGTCCTCCGTTGACTTCTCGGTTGTTTGGTTCGTCCGTATCTTCTTCGTTTTAAGCATGTTTTGCTTGATTTTTGCGCCGTTGGATTTGTTTTTACATTAAGCTTCTAATGACACTAAGTTTGCAAAATTTGGAGGTTTTTGATTTTTGCATGTCCCGGATGATAATCGACGAGCTTCTAGACTGCATATCTTCTTCGTCTTTCGTTCGTTTCTTTTGATTCTTTTACCTCCGGTCTTGTATTTTCCTATGGAATAATAAAATATGAATTAAGATCTAATTTCATAAGAGAATCAAGAAGGGACTATTTAAGGTGACAGTGTTTACCTCGTTTTACGTGATTAACGAATATTTTTAGTGATTTTAACAGCAGTGTCTATAATTGGATTACTTTGGTGATCTTTAGTAAATAATGAATGTTTTAAGATGTTTTCACCAAATATAAGCCCAATAAGTGTAGAATAATGCGTATAAAAACATGAATTTTTAGGTCACATCAAGTATCCCACACTTAGACGTTGTTTGTCCTCAAGCAACACATCCATGCCCTCATAAAAATATTCGTTAAAACCTGGTTTTGGGGTGAGACTGAACATTTCTAAAAGTTGTCATTTTCTCATACTCATATAATTGTTCTAAAAACATCAGGGAAGATAAGATAATTATTTCAGAAACAAGTAATGATTCCCTTTAAGCATACTTCCAAATCTCGTGATCTTGGAGTATACATGACCCGGTGATCTCACTAAAGTGGTCACTCAATTCACTCAAGAGTGTTTCGGGTATCCTAACATTCTAAACAAGAAAATCGCTCAAATAGCCAGTCATGCAGTACTCATCGTCATAAGCTTGTTCGAGAATCGGATCTCCACCACTTAGGTGAGGATGATGCTAATTATCCCAAGATATTCAGGGGTTGTAATGTTTGTGACGGCTAAGGGGGTATGGATAGTGGAAATTTTGGTTGTAAGGGTGTTGCTTATCTTAGGACTCCTAAGGTCACGGAAAACTTTTATTTAGAAATGGATGGAATTACGGTAGCTTTTTGTCTTCTATCGGATCATCTTCTTGTTTTTAGGGTGATACTTCGAAGCAGTAAGCTTTATTTTCATGAACTATTTTTTCTTTTCTTTTTCTTTTCTTTTTCTTTTCTTTTTCTAATTTTCTCTTCTCTTCTTTTTCTTTTTCTTTTTCTTTCAGAACTTCTTTGCTAGAGAATTTTCAAGGATTATTTAATGCAGAAATCCTTCTTATCATCTTTCTTCTTTGAGTCTTTTCATGGTGTCAATTTTTCACACCAAATATATTTCTTTTCTGGAGAACACGAGGGGATAAGACAATTTGAAGGGATGTTCTAAAAAACGTTCTTCGTAACCTTAGAAATTCTAAGATAAGTTTTAGGAATATTTGGGAAAGTAGGGGTTTTAGTATGTGGGTTTTTATGAAATGAAAAGGTTTAGGCTCAACAGGGTTTTCTAAGTGGATCATCGATACTAAAAATAAGCATCGGAAAGGGTTTTAGGCTTGAAAGAGAAGGCTAAAAAGTGGGTTAAATCCTAAGGAATGTCAAGGTCATCTAATTGCATCTATACCTCATACGCTACTCATCAATGTGGTCTCGAAGCGTATGTCAAGAGCAAGTTCTAATTCAGATATACATGCATCGGCACACACAAGAAATGAACAATGTAGCATTAAAAATGAATGCTTTTAATGCTCAACTCCTCACTGCAAATGGGTTGTATGTGCCTAGTCATGTTCTTATTAGATTATCATTTCTTGCTTAGGAAATTATTAACTTATTTTCCTTAGATTTTAAAAACAACTTGTTCATATTTTGAAGACGACTTCTCTTAAAAACATTAAGACTCAAAAATTCAGAGTTAATCGGGTGATTAAACTCATTTTTTTTTCTTTGAAAAAGATTTTGAAATTTGAAAATTTTGAAAAAATTTAGAGGAACATTTTATGTGTTAACTGTTTTTGGACTAAAATCGTAAAACCAAACCAAGGTATTCTATACCTGCTATCCCACACTTAGAGAAACATGGTCCCTAATATTCTCTAAATTAACATTAGTGAGATTATATAATCCCACACTCAGAGTTTGAACATGTAAGAAAATGTTTCTCAAGTGTTTTGTTTTGGGCTGGAATCCCACACTTAGTGATAAGTTTAGGATAGAGTATAGACTGCTTTTATTAACACACTTATCAAAACAAATAGATATGAATTATGATAGAAACGGAATAAAAGAGGAAAGGATTAGATACTCCCCAGATAGTGAGTTGCATGGGAGCTGAGTTTCTGAATTTGCAGAAGGAGATGTGGCCAAGATCTTTATCCGAGTTCTTCATGAGGATTGGCTCGGCTCCAAGCTACTTGCTTATTTCCATCCTTTCAACATCTCAGTTTTATTCACTTGAAGTGATCTCTTAAGTGTGAACACGTTGGATGTACCCTTTTTACAAACTCGGTTTTGTTTTTGCAAATAAAAAGAAATCACCGTCTCGGATTTTGAAAAGATGTTTTCTAATACAAACCAGTTTTATGAATTATGTGTTTTTAAATAAGTTCGAGCATAATGTATAAAAGTAGTATGCAAGTACCTCAAAGGCCCGAAACACATGAATTTCATAATGATTTCCTATTTTCTGAGGCGAGTGGTTTATTTGCAAAATGAGTTGTATTTTAGAATATGTCTTAAAACATTTTGGGTGTATCCAAGTGTGAAGGATAGTCGAAGATCTTTTTCATTTCTCAGATTCTCTTTCTTTCTACGTTTTATTTCATGGGTTGCCTCACAAGAAGCGCTGCTTTTAAAGTCGAGTGCCTGACTTTGTCTTCCTTCAGTCTAGATGGTGCTGGAAACTCCAGGGTCGGAAGTGCTCAGAAGTGGAAGCTTGGGATTGCGTGGATAGATTCTCAGAAAATGGCAAGAGATGTCTTGAACGATGTTTAGAATCTATTCTGAAAAGATAGGGAAACTTCCAAGATGCTGCTCAGTAACTCTTTTCATGTGTAGATAATCCCAAGTAATGTCCTTGACTTATCTAGAGACAGTTCCGCGGAATCAACTACAGAGAATCCATCAGCTTCAATCATTTCTCTCTTAGGGTGTTGCTGTCTAAGTGAGTCCATGAATCTAAGAAATTGGAGGTGTAAAGTGTCGTGAACTGCTATGCTGGAGTTTCCTCTTATTTCTCGTATAGCCTCAAGAATATGCTGGAGGAGCTTGGTTAGATAGTTGGTGAACATGAGATTTGAGTTCTTGAAGGTGTTTCATATTATATCGTATATCTCACGCAAATCATAGTGAAATGTCTATCCATGTTCGTCTGGATTAACCTCAACAAAGATTTCCTGGATCCGATCTGTGAGGAAGTTCACAATGTTAACCATCGAACCTTCAGGTATAGAGGAAGGGATGTCACGCGTCCTTTCGGTGAAACTCACATACTCGAGATCTTCGGCAATCTTGTGAGCATGGTACTCAATAGTGCAGTCGATGTAGAACCTGTGAGGAGAAGTCTCGTCAATGTGGTCATTCCTAGCCATAAAATTAAGTATGCCCCGAAGATTATTCATCAGTTGAATATCAGCATCTGCATCAGGGTTCCCAGTAGCATGGTACATATTCTCGTGGAATGAGTTTAGAAACTCACTTTGCTCTTGGGAATATGGAAATGCGGATCTGATCAGAGTGTCAAAGATCTTCCTGTAGATGCGCTTCTGTTCTTCAATGAACTCCAGCTCTTCAGATGTAGGTCCAGTGTTTTGTTGTAATAGCTGAGTAGCGAGATCTCGGCGAAGGCATTGAGACGATTGTGGAAGAATCTGTAATCTTGGGAATTCTCGGCTTCGTTGACTTCAGGCTCGGCTATGATTTCCTCAATCGGGGCTTGTTGGCGCGGGGTGTAGTCATTGGTTGAGTGAATGAAAATGCTAGTCATAGTGAGTATATCATTTTCGAACTCTTCGATAGCACTTATCATTTCCTCGTGGTTGGTGATAATCGGAATTTCTGGAGAAGGTGGATCAACAGGAGGTGTGGGGAGATGGATAGACCGGATATCAAATGGAATTTCAGTGTAGATCACATCATCCTTGTCACTGACTGATGGAGTGTCCCTAGCCTGGGAATCAGGGAACTCAATGACGTCAGATGGTGGCTGGGTGTCATCGGTGATTTGAGATATCGGTTGTGAAGAATGCATCTCTATATCTCTTTCCTCCTGAGAGTTGGTATCTCGGTTGGATTCAGGGGTGCTTCCAAATTCGAACAGGGTTCGAGGTGCGGATGCGTTGAAGGTTTGAATTCTTCGGGCTGGTTCCTTTGAATACAGCTCCAGTAACCGGGAAGCTTTGTAGGCTGAGATCTTTATTAGGAGTTTGTCTCTAAGCTTTGGGTGTTGTTTTGCTAAAACAAAGGTCTATTTGATATTCAGCAGAGCGTCGAGTCGAGGCGAGATAAGAGGCTTAGAGGGGTCTATGGTAGAGGCTATAAGCTTCTCCATAGTCATGCCAAATCCTGCATCGTGTGATTCATCAATGGGTGGATCATCCTCTAATTCGTTATCTGACAGGGGAATAGTGTTCTCGATCTGCAGATAGTGGGAATCAGGTATGCTGTGATGCGGTGGAGTGGATTGGTATAAGTACTCCTCTTCTTCTTCAGGGTCTTCTTCCATTTCTTCTTTCGATTCCTCCATTTCTTCCGGTTCTGACTCATCTGGCTCGGAATCTCCCATCTCTTCTTCTGACTCCGACTCTTCTGTTGACGATATAAGGAAAGTATGTTCATCAGGCACGTAGGTGTCTGATGGTTCTGAATCAGAAGTGTCATCGTCCGAGGTGATCCTGCCCATCGAGATGTCATATATCTCTGCTTGCTCTGCGAGAAGTTCATCAGCCTGGTTGATTCCGAATGCTATATGTCTGTCCATGGGCTCTGAGGCTTATAGTCTACGAATAAACATCAATAATAGCATGAGCAGTATTCCTAAAAGGCCTTCCAAGGATAATGGGTATGTTAATGTCTTCCTGAATTTCCATCACTACGAAGTCAGTCGGGAAATAGAACCTATCCACTTTTACCATGACGTTCTTAGCTATGCCTCTAGGATGTTGGATTGTTTGATCGGAAAGCTGAACGCTCATCCCAGTGGGTTGCAGTGATCCTAATTCAAGTTTGGAGTAGAGTGAGTATGGCATGAGGTTGATGCTCGCTCCGAGATCGGCCAAGGAACGGATCATGCCAGAGTGATAGATAGAGCAGGGCAAAGTGAATCGGCCCGTGTCTCCTAGTTTTTCAGGAAGGGAGTTCTGAATGACGGTGGAGCATTCAGCATTGAGAGAGATATGAGGTACTTCGGGTACCTTTTCCTTTGTAACCAACATGCGTCGAATGTACTTGGAGCCGGAAGGGATTCTAGACACGGTGTCTAAGAATTTTCCATCGAGTCTGAAAGTTTTAGCGTTAAATCTTTTTCCGATACGATGTGGGAAGGGGTCTCGAACTTCCTGAGTAGGGGTAGGTACGGATTTGGTCTAAACTATCGTTGGGACAGGAGTAAGGTTCTTCATTAGCAAAGAATCTTTAGAATGGCTTGGTGCCTTCTGGGTATCTGTAGAGTTTAAAGTCTTCGCTTCCTTAACGTGGGGGTTGTGAAAAATATTGCTTGTAGCGATTCTTGGGGTCGAGTGTCAAGACGGTGGGTTAACTCACCAATTTGATTCTCAAGGCTCTTGAGAACCGAGAGTTGATTTCGAAGGAATAGGTCGGTTTGATCTTGTCTAGTTGTCGTCTTCTGATTGAAAGCGTTCTGCCCTTGGATGAACTTGTTCAGGTTGTCATTAGTACTCATGACTGGGATGATTGTCTTCACCGGTTCAGTAGGTTGGGTATCATCAGTGGCGGTTAATGGAAGTGGTTGATTGTATGAAAGTAGTGGTTGTTGTGGGTACATCGGATATCGAGGCTAAAATCTGGGTTGTTGGTTGTTCCATGGAGGAAACTGGGTTCCTCGTGCTCTTGGCGGAGATGTTCTAGCGAAGCCAGATGGAATATGTTGTCTGGTCGGGAATTGGGCATAATATACAATTCCGTCAGTAGGGTCTTCGTATTCCACAACATATTCCTCGATAGGATGATGGATACAGTTCTGGCAAGCCTGAACTTGGTGAACCTGCTGCGGCTGCTTCTTCAGCTCTCCAATATGCTTCGTTAGGGTTTCGATCTACTCGCTCAAAGATTTGATGGATTCAGATTGAGCGGTGCTCTCAATAGGCAAGGATGAGGATTACTCATCGGACGTCCAGTCGTGGTGATGCATCGTCATATCTTCGATTAAGGCTCATGCTTCATCGTCGGTTAGCTTCATGAGGTTGCCTTGAGCAGCCGCGTCAAGCGTGATGCGGTGGATAGGGTTAAGACCATTATAGAAGGTGTAGAGTTTATCGGTTTTGGTCATCTGGTAGTTAGGACATCTCCTCACCAAACTCTTGAATCGCACCCATGCTAGGTAGATTGACTCCTCGTGAGCTTGTGAAAAGTTCGCGATGTCATTCTTGGCTTTAGTTTGTTTGGACGGAGGGAAATATTTTGTAAGGAGTTTATTTTCCATGTCCTCCCATGAGGTAATTGATCCGGTGTCAAGTCCCTCAAACCAGCTCAAAGCATGTAAAGCGAGAGAAAAGGGGAATAGGTGTAGGCGGACTACATCTTGATCAACCTCATCCTGCTTATACGAGTTGGAGATTTGAATGAATTTATTGATGTGGGTGTCAGGATCTTCACGGGGTAGACCGTGGAATTGGTAGTTGTCCTTAATGAGTTGGACAATGTGGTATTTGAGTTTGAAAGATGCTCCGTCGATTACTGGATAGCTGATCGGTCCTCCTCTACCTTCGATGGATGGTTTGGTACTGTCGGCAAGAGTAACACGAGCGGCCATTGGTGGATAACGGGAATATCTTTCTTTGCGGATGGAACAGATAATCAACTCAGGATCAGGTACGAAAATGAGTGGATCAGATCCGGATGATCTGGTCAAATATCGTTGTGGATCATGGGAAAGAATTTTTGGTGGTTACGAGAGAGAAATATAATCTACGGGTATCACTAAAGAGAAAGTACATCGGGACGCCTCAGAATCTTACAATTAACTTCCCTGGCAGCGACGCCAAAAACTTGACGCACCACCAAATGTCATGCGTCGTCAACGCGACCGTATGGCAGCACGTCAGGGTTTAAAATTCATATTTAGCTGGGGACCTAAGTTTTACTAGAACTATGATGCGTGTGAAAGCGTCTAGTTATATTATTTATAAAGTAAAGGATATACCGATCACTACTATCACACAACCAGGCAAGAATACCCGATCGGAATAGTATAGCTATGTTAAGTCCAGGTCGAACACAGGAACGATGTTATTCAATTAAATTAGAACTATTAATAAAGAAGTAAAATAGGGGTTACGTTTTAGTTTCGTAAGAACGTTCAATATGAACTAATTCACTAAACTAACAACATAAAACAATATAAGAAGTAAAAGATAAACAATTGGAGATAGACATGTAATTGCTTAGAGTCTTCCACTTAGATCCATATTATCCGGTTCATGTGTTTTGATTGTCTGATTATGATTCCCTTTATATTAACTTAGTTACTAATCAAAAAGTCCAAGTTAAATGTAAATTAGTCTCCGGTTCTGGTTAACTAATATCTACAACCTAGGGTCCCACATTAAACATCGATCCAAAATCGCAAGAATGTTGCTCTAGTACGTGCTTTTCCCTAGATTGTGCATTAAGTGTTCATGACTTGTTATGATTAATCCTCGTGGTATGACTTAACAATACCTACTAATAATCTTTTATTAGCTTGCTCATTTTAGATTGATTAGTTACTATTCTCTTAATCTATCAAACTCAATATATTTAGCAATGACTATAAACCTAGATTCATAATCATCAATAGTCAATAACATTAAGGGAACTCAATCTCAATGACACTATTAACCACGTTAGGTAATAACTAACAATCACCAATAAACAAGGATTCACGGATAACATAACAATATTCAATCAGACAACATATTCAAAACATAATTGTAAACTTCAAACAATCGTAAATTAAGGTTATTTCACTAAACAATATACATAACATCTAATCCATGATTCAATTACACAAAATCAGATTCATGATTCAAATGAAACACATAGACAATGTTCGAATTGAAATCGGAAAAAGATATGCAAACCGAATCGTGAACCACACGTATTAGGATCGATTGGCATCAATCCAAACCCTCTCGTGCCTCCAAAATGCCATTAAAATACCTCTGGAACTTACTTTAGTCGACTTAGGGTTTGTGATAAAAGTTAGGGTTAAAATGAGGCAAAATGAGGTTTTTAACCTAATCTGCCGTTTTGATCCATCCGCCGGATGGAATTTCCATCCGCCGGATGGATGCAAAACTCTCAGAAGTCCAGCCCTCATAATACTTCAGCCCAATTAATCAATCCATCCGTCGGATGGAATTTCCATCCGCCGGATGGATGCAAAGTTTCAGTTTTTTCACCATTCGATTCAATCCTCACTTGCCTATCTTCAACTCTTATCTACTTTTCTTCACGATTAGCTCGTTATCTGTTTCTTTATGATCCAAGCTCCTAATAAATTCCTAAATGCAAATATAAACGTAATAAGTAACTTATTCACATAAAATGCATAAGAAATCTACTGAACAAAGGGGTAATTAGTACTATAATCTAGTACATTTTGGCGTTTATCAAACATCCCCCACTTGAATCCTACTTTTCCTCAAGTAGACTATCGATTTAAAACTTTGAAACGTCAAAATTTCCAAAATAGTAGGCAAACAAGGGTGCGTTAGGACTTACATACTACCTAGCATTTGGCAAACCAAATTTTTAGCTTAAAAATAATTCAAGTTTAAAATTAGCTATCAAGAAACTCTTCTAGGATACCCAATTTTCTCATGCATTATTATTATGTATACAAGATGGATTACAATGATTATCGATATTGTTGTCAACCTAAACAATCTATACTTAGGTAATTGAGCTTGACTTATCATTATTGTAGCAGCTTTACCCTTGTTCCCAATAGCAAAATACCCTCATACATATAACGTGCTAAAAACTTGATGCGTGTGAAAGCGTCTAGTTTTATTATTTATAAAGTACATGATATACCAATCACTACTATCACACAACCAGGAAAGAATACTCGATCGGAATAGTATAGCTATGGTAAGTCCAGGTCGAACACAGGAACGATGTTATTCAATTAAATTGGAATTATTAACTAAACTAATTAAGCGGTAAAATAGGGGATACGTTGTAGTTTCGTACGAACGTTCAATAAGAACTAATTAAAACAATATAAGAGGAACAGATAAACAATCGGAGATAGACATGTTATTGCTTAGATTCTTCCGCTCAGATTCATATTATCCGGTCCATGTGTTTTGATTGTCTGATTGTGATTCCCTTTATATTAACTTAGTTACTAATCAAAAAGTCCAAGTTAAATGTAAATTAGTCTCCGGTTCTGGTTAACTAATATCTACAACCTAGGGTCCCACATTAAACATCGATCCAAAATCGCAAGAATGTTGCTCTAGTACGTGCTTTTCCCTAGATTGTGCATTAAGTGTTCATGACTTGTTATGATTAATCCTCGTGGTATGACTTAACAATACCTACTAATAATCTTTTATTAGCTTGCTCATTTTAGATTGATTAGTTACTATTCTCTTAACCTATCAAACTCAATATATTTAGCAATCACTATAAACCTAGATTCATAATCATCAATAGTCAATAACATCAAGGGAACTCAATCTCAATGACACTATTAACCACGTTAGGTAATAACTAACAATCACCAATAAACAAGGATTCACGGATAACATAACAATATTCAATCAGACAACATATTCAAAACATAATTGTAAACTTCAAACAATCGTAAATTAAGGTTATTTCACTAAACAATATACATAACATCTAATCCATGATTCAATTACACAAAATCAGATTCATGATTCAAATGAAACACATAGACAATGTTCGAATTGAAATCGGAAAAAGATATGCAAACCGAATCGTGAACCACACGTATTAGGATCGATTGGCATCAATCCAAACCCTCTCGTGCCTCCAAAATGCCATCAAAATACCTCTGGAACTTACTTTAGTCGACTTAGCGTTTGTGATAAAAGTTAGGGTTAAAATGAGGCAAAATGAGGTTTTTAACCTAATCTGCCGTTTTGATCCATCCGCCGGATGGATGCAAAACTCTCAGAAGTCCAGCCCTCATAATACTTCAGCCCAATTAATCAATCCATCCGTCGGATGGAATTTCCATCCGCCGGATGGATGCAAAGTTTCAGTTTTTTCACCATTCGATTCAATCCTCACTTGCCTATCTTCAACTCTTATCTACTTTTCTTCACGATTAGCTCGTTATCTGTTTCTTTATGATCCAAGCTCCTAATAAATTCCTAAATGCAAATATAAACGTAATAAGTAACTTATTCACATAAAATGCATAAGAAATCTACTGAACAAAGGGGTAATTAGTACTATAATCTAGTACATTTTGGCGTTTATCAAACATCCCCCACTTGAATCCTACTTTTCCTCAAGTAGACTATCGATTTAAAACTTTGAAACGTCAAAATTTCCAAAATAGTAGGCAAACAAGGGTGCGTTAGGACTTACATACTACCTAGCATTTGGCAAACCAAATTTTTAGCTTAAAAATAATTCAAGTTTAAAATTAGCTATCAAGAAACTCTTCTAGGATACCCAATTTTCTCATGCATTATTATTATGTATACAAGATGGATCACAATGATTATCGATATTGTTGTCAACCTAAACAATCTATACTTAGGTAATTGAGCTTGACTTATCATTATTGTAGCAGCTTTACCCTTGTTCCCAATAGCAAAATACCCTCATACATATAATGTGCTAAAAACTTGATGCGTGTGAAAGCGTCTAGTTTTATTATTTATAAAGTACATGATATACCAATCACTACTATCACACAACCAGGAAAGAATACTCGATCGGAATAGTATAGCTATGGTAAGTCCAGGTCGAACACAGGAACGATGTTATTCAATTAAATTGGAATTATTAACTAAACTAATTAAGCGGTAAAATAGGGGATACGTTGTAGTTTCGTACGAACGTTCAATAAGAACTAATTAAAACAATATAAGAGGAACAGATAAACAATCGGAGATAGACATGTTATTGCTTAGATTCTTCCGCTCAGATTCATATTATCCGGTCCATGTGTTTTGATTGTCTGATTGTGATTCCCTTTATATTAACTTAGTTACTAATCAAAAAGTCCAAGTTAAATGTAAATTAGTCTCCGGTTCTGGTTAACTAATATCTACAACCTAGGGTCCCACATTAAACATCGATCCAAAATCGCAAGAATGTTGCTCTAGTACGTGCTTTTCCCTAGATTGTGCATTAAGTGTTCATGACTTGTTATGATTAATCCTCGTGGTATGACTTAACAATACCTACTAATAATCTTTTATTAGCTTGCTCATTTTAGATTGATTAGTTACTATTCTCTTAACCTATCAAACTCAATATATTTAGCAATCACTATAAACCTAGATTCATAATCATCAATAGTCAATAACATCAAGGGAACTCAATCTCAATGACACTATTAACCACGTTAGGTAATAACTAACAATCACCAATAAACAAGGATTCACGGATAACATAACAATATTCAATGAGACAACATATTCAAAACATAATTGTAAACTTCAAACAATCGTAAATTAAGGTTATTTCACTAAACAATATACATAACATCTAATCCATGATTCAATTACACAAAATCAGATTCATGATTCAAATGAAACACATAGACAATGTTCGAATTGAAATCGGAAAAAGATATGCAAACCGAATCGTGAACCACACGTATTAGGATCGATTGGCATCAATCCAAACCCTCTCGTGCCTCCAAAATGCCATCAAAATACCTCTGGAACTTACTTTAGTCGACTTAGGGTTTGTGATAAAAGTTAGGGTTAAAATGAGGCAAAATGAGGTTTTTAACCTAATCTGCCGTTTTGATCCATCCGCCGGATGGAATTTCCATCCGCCGGATGGATGCAAAACTCTCAGAAGTCCAGCCCTCATAATACTTCAGCCCAATTAATCAATCCATCCGTCGGATGGAATTTCCATCCGCCGGATGGATGCAAAGTTTCAGTTTTTTCACCATTCGATTCAATCCTCACTTGCCTATCTTCAACTCTTATCTACTTTTCTTCACGATTAGCTCGTTATCTGTTTCTTTATGATCCAAGCTCCTAATAAATTCCTAAATGCAAATATAAACGTAATAAGTAACTTATTCACATAAAATGCATAAGAAATCTACTGAACAAAGGGGTAATTAGTACTATAATCTAGTACATTTTGGCGTTTATCAAACATCCCCCACTTGAATCCTACTTTTCCTCAAGTAGACTATCGATTTAAAACTTTGAAACGTCAAAATTTCCAAAATAGTAGGCAAACAAGGGTGCGTTAGGACTTACATACTACCTAGCATTTGGCAAACCAAATTTTTAGCTTAAAAATAATTCAAGTTTAAAATTAGCTATCAAGAAACTCTTCTAGGATACCCAATTTTCTCATGCATTATTATTATGTATACAAGATGGATCACAATGATTATCGATATTGTTGTCAACCTAAACAATCTATACTTAGGTAATTGAGCTTGACTTATCATTATTGTAGCAGCTTTACCCTTGTTCCCAATAGCAAAATACCCTCATACATATAACGTGCTAAAAACTTGATGCGTGTGAAAGCGTCTAGTTTTATTATTTATAAAGTACATGATATACCAATCACTACTATCACACAACCAGGAAAGAATACTCGATCGGAATAGTATAGCTATGGTAAGTCCAGGTCGAACACAGGAACGATGTTATTCAATTAAATTGGAATTATTAACTAAACTAATTAAGCGGTAAAATAGGGGATACGTTGTAGTTTCGTACGAACGTTCAATAAGAACTAATTAAAACAATATAAGAGGAACAGATAAACAATCGGAGATAGACATGTAATTGCTTAGATTCTTCCGCTCAGATTCATATTATCCGGTCCATGTGTTTTGATTGTCTGATTGTGATTCCCTTTATATCAACTTAGTTACTAATCAAAAAGTCCAAGTTAAATGTAAATTAGTCTCCGGTTCTGGTTAACTAATATCTACAACCTAGGGTCCCACATTAAACATCGATCCGACGTTGCAAGAATGTTACTCTATTGCGTGCTTTTCCCTAGATTGTGCATTAAGTGTTCACGACTTGTTATGATTAATCCTCGTGGTATGACTCAACAATACCTTATAATAATCACTTATTAGCTCATTCATTTTAGATCAATTAATTACTATGCTCTTAACCTATCCAACTCAATATATTTAGCAATGATCATAAACCTAGATTCATAATCATCAATAATCAATAGTATCAAAGGAACTCAATCTCAATAATCCTATTGACCACGTTAAGTAGCAACTAATAATCACCAACAAACAAAGATTCACGGATAACGTAATAATCTTCAATTAGACAACTTATTCAAAACACAATTATAACTTTTAAATAATCATAATCCAAGATTATTAAACTAAACAATATTCAATAAAATCTAATCCATGATTCAATTATACAAAAATCAGATTCATAGCATCAAACGAAACACATAGATGATGTTCGATATGCAAACTGAATCATAAACCGAATGTAAGAGAATCAATAGGAATTGATCCTAGCCTTTTCCGCCTCCGAATCGCCATCGATTTGCTCCCAAAATGGGGGGAAAACCCCCTGCTTGTTGGCTGGTTTAAGGTATTAGAAGTTAGGGTTAATATGAGGTAAAATGTGATTTTTAACCTAATCTGCCGAATTGATCCATCCGGCGGATGGAAAAATCCATCCGGCAGATGGAAAAATCCATCTAGCGGATGGATTACAAATGAGCCAGCCCAGCTCCGCGTAACCTGGGCCTCCAATGCCTTGATCCATCTGGCGGATGAAACATCCACCCGGCGGATGGATTGATTTTCAGGAATATTTTCCATCTTTTCTTCGTTTAATCTTCTCATGTCTATTGTTTTCTCCCTAAGTAACATTTCTCCGCGATTAGCTCATTTTCTGATTCTTCTCGATCTAAGCTCCACTTAAACTTCTAAATGCAAATATGAACGAAATAAGTATCATATTAACATAAAATTGCATTAGAAATCTATCAAACAATGGGGTAATTAGTACTATAATATAGTACATTTTGGCATTTATCAAGCTGTATAGCTGAAGTAATGACCTAGGGTCATTCTAAAGAGTTAATCGTATTAGGAAACGACTAGTCGGGATGAACAGTTCAAATTAGCGATGGTTTGAAAATAATTTTGAGTGGGGGTTTTGATACTTAGGTCCATAATTTAAACTAATTAAAAACAGTAAATAAGAGCGGTAGGTTGAATCAGTATAAAGGGAATGTGTTTGTTACGACTTCGTTAGCTTTTACGTGGGGTGATGCTGTATTGAGGTTTAATATTTGAAAACGTCTTTTAAGATTTGTGTCTTACGTTTACGTAGATACCTTGTGGTGTAAACACTAGCACCCTACTGATCGGGATCAGTTTGTCACTGAGTACTAGGCTGTCAAGATTCTGAGCAGATCGGACTGTCTTAAAACCCTCCTCACCGTCTCTTGTGACGAGACCAGGTGACCCTCCAGATGGGGTGCAGGAATAAGGCGACAATCCATAATTTATCCACTGATCTTTCTTAACACAGACAGAGATATCTAAGCTAGGTAAGGCATTTAAGATTTAAGACAGGTGGTGACTGATTAACATATACATTAATGGTTGTGATTGAGTTCAGAGATGTTCGGATGTGATACAGTCCTCGAACCACAGGGTTTTTCACAGTTTGTATGTAATTGTACTTCTCAAGAGGTGTTTCCAATGTTATACTGTGTATTTACCCATATTACGGTCTTTCCTGGATCACAATTTATACCAGGATGTAATATAGTATACAACCTTCGACCTTTCCATGGTTTCCACATGTCTACTCCACTAAAGGTGTTTCCAACGCTATACCAGATACTCAGTCGTATTAGGGCTTTAACTGGATTACATACTTTACAGCCATCTGAACTCAATATATCTAAGTTTGTATTACGGTAAAACCATCTATGATAGCTAAACAACCCGTTCACTTTAAAATCCCAGACCAATAAATCCCTCATTAATCCACAGTGTCCTATACGATAGGTAGGCAGTATTTCCAATGCTTCGAAATCAGACAATGTTAATTTAAGAAAACATAGATAGGTAGTGACCTTTTGACCAAGGTTCGCGATTCCTTGACATAAAGGTTCTAACCATGTTTATTGGAGGAAAGGCGATAGTTTAGTTTAACATTATAAATGTATAGTTAAACAGTACACCGAGTTTTCAAAATGTAACCATTGGGAACATTATTCCATAACGGATTGTGCTCACGACTTTGATAGCTTCCATATTCCGTACTCCACACATTCATGATATTTCCGGTGCTATACAAATGAAAGTCGTATAACGTTACCTCCGTTGTTTCATAATGATATTATCCAATTGTATTTTAAGGTAGCATCACCCCAAATATTAACAAGCTAACTACATCATAACAAACACAATAGCTAATCTACTCACTAATCATGGCAATGTATCCTAAATCTAACATAATAAAAGCATGCAACATTATGAAAGATAAGGATAGAAATAACCGAAAGTAATGCGCAAAGATTGAATAGTAGCTGAAAGATTACATGGACAGAGCTCCAAAATATCCCGAACAATACTACAAAGGAGATCCTCCAAGAATTCCAACTCTATTACAAAAGCTACCCTTCGTTAGTCTTGGTTAATTAACCAAGATCTAACCTAAAACTAACCTAACTAACTAGCTAAAACTTTAGAGAGAGAAAGTAGAGAGAGAGATCTTAGAGAGAGAAGAATGAAATGAGAGGTGTCTTGAAATGGTGGAAAAGAGTTTACTATTTATAGGAGTAGTGGTGGAGGAGTGGTACAAGCCTTTAAGCATCAAGAACAAGCACCAAAGCATCACACGGGGCGAGCAAGCAACAGGGGGGTCAAATGGTACCCTGGGTACCATTTGCAAGGCCAAAAAGGGAGCAAATGGCACCCCTAGTGCCGTATACGGCACCTATGGTACCGTATATGGTACCTATGGGGGAGGGGGGGTTGGTGCTCCATTTGTCCTCCGCTAACTTCTTGGTAGTTTAGTTCGTCCGTATCTTCTTCGTTTTATGCCTGTTTTGCTTGATTTTTGTGCCGTTGGATTTGTTTTTCCGTTACACTTCTAATGCATATAAGTTTGCCAAATTTGGAGGTATTTTATTTTTGCATGTCCCAGATGACGATCGGCGAACTTCCAGACTGCATATCTTCTCCGTCTTTCGTCCTTTCTTTTGATTCTTTCACCTCCGGTCTTGTATTTTCGTACGGAATAATAAAATATGAATTATGATCTAATTTCATAAGAGAATCAAGAAGGGACTATTTAAGGTGACAGTGTTTACCTCGTTTTACGTGATTAACGAATATTTTTAGTGATTTTAATAGCAGTGTCTATAATTGGACCACTTTGGTGATTTTTAGTAAATAATGAATATTTTAAGATGTTTTCACTAAATATAAAACCAATAAGTCTAGAATAATGTGCCTAAGAACATGACTTTTTAGGTCACATCAAGTATCTCACACTTAGACGTTGCTTGTCCTCAAGCAACACATCCATTCCCTCATAAAAATATTCGTTAAAACCTGGTTTTGGGGTGAGTCAAAACATTTCTAAAAGTTGTCATTTTCTCATACTCATATAATTTTTATAAAAACATCAGGAAAGATAAGATAATTATTTCAGAAACATGTAATGATTCCCTTTAAGCATACTTTCAAATCTCGTGATCTTGGAGTATACATGACCCGGTGAATATGCAGACATGTCACCAATGTCTTGATTCAAGTTATGTCACTTTGTTGCATGAATATGCAGACATGTCACCAATGTCTTGATTCTTAAAAATGAATTTCATATACTTATTTTGAATATAAAAGGAAATGCATGATTAAGTTTAAGAGTATGTTATATGTGGAAATCATAAGTAATATACATACTAATAATAAAGATGTGTTCAGAAATGTGAGTATAGATTGTTTAAAGTGGATAAAAATAATAGTAATCATTTATGAGCTATATATATTGCAAGAATAATAAAGAATTTTTATTTTACGATATAGTTAACGATGTAAATTAAATTGTTTAAAGTATTAAAGTATGAAACAGATTTTTAATTCAGGTATTCTGAGTGTTAACTATTAGTTTGATGCTTATTAAGGTTTTATGATGAAAATATATGTATCTACTTGAGGACAAGTAGAACTTAAGTGTGGGGATATTTGATAGCATCAAATAAGTACTATATTTATATATTAATATTCCCGTAATTTTATATACTTCTATTGAATTTATGTGATTTTAGGTACTTATTTATTTCATATTTGCAAAATAGGTATATATGAAGCTTGAATCGGAAAGAGAACGAAAGATGAGTTGAAAATGGAAGAAAACTGTAAAAGCTGAGTTTTCGGCTATGCGTTCGTATTTTGGCCATAAATTCCTCATACAAACTTTAATTAGGTTGATTCAAGTTGGAGAAGTTAGCTAACAGGCTGGGCTACAACTTTCATTTGGACTAATTTTTCATCCAACCGGCGGTTGGATTGAGTCGGCAGAAAAGCTTAAAATTCTCATTTTCTTCATTTTAACCAGAACTTCATATACACAAGCCACATAGTAGTAGCCGACCAGAAGGGGGTTTTCCCCCATTTTAAGGGCGAATAAATGACGATTTGGAGGCGTAAAAGGCTAGGATCGATTCCTATAGATTCTACTTTGTGCGTTTTATGATTTGGTTTGCATATCTTTTTCCGATTTCAATTCGAACATCGTCTATGTGTTTCGTTTGAGTTCATGAATCTGATTTTTGTGTAATTGAATCATGGATTAGATATTATGTATATTGTTTATTGTAATAACCTTGGATTATGATTATTTGATGGTTGTAATTGTTTTTTGTATCAATTGTCTGATTGAAGATTGTTATGTTATCCGTGAATCCTTGTTTATTGGTGATTGTTAGTTATTACATAACGTGGTTAACAGTGTCATTGAGATTAAGTTCCTTTGATATTATTGACTATTGATGATTATGAATCTAGGTTTATAGTCATTGCTAAATATATTGAGTTTGATAGTTTAAGAGAATAGTAACTAATCAATCTAAAATGAGCAAGCAATTAAGAGATTATTAGTAGGTATTGTTGAGTCATACCGCGAAGATTAATCATACCAAGTCGTGAATACTTAATGCATAATCTATGGAAAAGCACGCAATTGAAACATACAATTCTTGCAACGTCGGATCAATGTTTAATGTGGGACCCTAGGTTGTAGATATTAGTTGGACCCGGAACGTTGGCTAATTTACATTTAACTTGGACTCTTTGATCAGACAATCAAAAAACATAAACCGGATAATATGAATCTGAGTGTGAAGACTCTAAGCAATTACATGTCTATCTCTTATTGTTTATCTGTTCCTCTTATCTTGTTTTCTGTTGTTTGGTTTAGTTATTTAGTTCATATTGAACGTTCGTACGGAACTAAAACGTACCCCCTATGTTACTGCTTTATTAGTTTAGTTAATAATTCCAATTTAATTGAATAACATCGTTCCTGTGTTCTTATGTTCGACCTGGACTTAGCATACCTATACTATTCCGATCGGGTATTCTTGCCTGGTTGTGTGATAGTAGTGATTGGTATATCATGTACTTTATAAATAATAAAACTAGACGTTTTCGCACGCATCGCCAACCAAATGTAAAAACTACAAATATCCAACATAAATAAAGTACTAAAAATAAAAATAGTGTCTGAAAATAACAAAAATAAAGGATGCATGATATCGTGTAAAATGTCATGTTTTTACAACCGATATCCTTCTCATTTAAGACTAATATTTGGCATACAAGCTCAATTATCACTTAAACAAGTGATATTATGCCAAGAAGGTGAAAACACGGAAGCACGAGAAAAATCAATTAAAATGGGTGAAAAACGAAGATTCTACGCACGATTGAAGATTCAAGGCATTCGAGACAAGATTTGAGACAATATACCTATCACTAAGATTTCTCTTATCCAAGATATTCGATTTCAAATTACAAATCTAACAGAAGAAGAATCAACAAAAACGGATAAAGAATGAAGATTCTACGTACGCCGGAAGATTCAAACGATTCGCACGAGACATTTAAAGATCAAAGAAACATTTCAGAGATTTCTTTTCATCAAAGTCTTCGTTTTTGAAAAATGAATCCAACACAAAAAGAATCGACGAAAACGGACCCATAACAAAGAAGATACGCGTGAATTAAGAAACAAAGCGAAAGACGGCGAACCGGGGCGGGTGCATGGCAGCCGCCGCTGGCAGCATGAGTGGCGGCACCGGCTGCACTCCCCCCATCCCCAGTCCACTTTTTTGTCCTTGCTCGTACTCGCCTGGTACACATGCTAGACCTTTTCCGCAACTTTAGGGTATACGTGCTAGACCTTTTCATGCTTTAGGGTACATGTGCAAGCAACTTTACCACCTTTTGCTAACATGTGCTCCTAGTTGCTAAAGTGCACCAAATTTCAAGTATAAATAGGTGCCCTTGGTTCATTTGAAAAACACACCATTCACACCACACACCAAAAAACTTTACACCTTCTACTCACTCTCCCAACTTTTATTTTCTTTTCTTTTCTCTACTTTCTCTCTCTAAATTAATCTAATTAATTTGTTGAGAGATAAGTAGGAGATTAATTATGTAATAGTTAGTAGTAGTGAAACACCCCGTAAACGTGACCATTTTTTTTCACTCTTAATAGTGTCCCATGACTACCCCATTTGTATAATTAAACCTTAATAAATTTCCTAGTTAAAACAAGCTTTTTATAACCTAAAATTTCGTTTTTCACCATCAAACGCGGTCCGGGAAAGTGGGCGGGATCATGTTCCTCTATTATAAACTTTCTGTTACCATTTTTGCCTTCCGAACGCGATCCAGAAAAGGTGTCTGGATCGCGTTCCTTAGTGTAAATCCAGAAGTCAGCAAAAGTCAACTTTTTAACAAACTTCAAACTCGCGTAACTTTTTACTTGTTATGAGTTAGGACCTGAAATTTTGCATACACATTCACTATAACCATATAAACATTTTATCAATTCCACTTTTTCAATTTTTATACTTTATCAAGATTTGACCTGTAGAGGAGTTTTATGTCATTTTTGATCAAAATTTTGACATATCAACTTCTAAACCATTACACTTGTGACTTCCATTCTTTTACTACTTTTCCAACATCATCAATGGAACTTATTAACATCAAAACATTTGACTTTCATCAAGTCTAACTCATTTTGACTTATAATCCCATTGGTGACCCGTTTGGACACTAAAATGACCTGATTGGGTCTTTGACCATATTGACCCACTTTCTTGGTCAATTCTCATCCAATTGACTTATTCAAGTCAAACAAACTCACTAACATCACAAATTGACCATAACATCAAATATTGACACTTTTGACTTCCATAAACTTACTTTCTCATTAATTATAACTTTTAAAAATATGTACACTATTATACATACATACATCATTCAAACTTCTAAGTCTCACCCAAAAACTTTGACTTTGACTAGAACTTTACCCAAAACATCATTTACCATTACAAGTGAGACTCAACATCTTTCCAAAACATTAACCATATGTCATACATTTTACAAAAGGGGGTGTAACATATCTAGAGCATGATCAAAAAGGGATAGCTTGTTACCAATACCAAGCAACAAGCTCCACCATTAGCTTCATATGTGTCCCTTGCCCAAGTCACCCTTATTCACACTTGGCTTACCTGAAACATTGTACACATAACACGTAAGCAATTGCTTAGTAAGTAATGGAAGCTTTTAACTTTAACATAAACATCATCACATTAAGGATCCTTAAACATCATCACCATGTTAACTACTACTAGTTAACATTAATACCGAGCTAATGTTCATGACTCATTACTTGACTCATCATTCATTCATATCCATCTACTTACCTTTTATCTTGAATAAGCAATTTACATGAATTAACTTCTCTTTCTTGATCACCTATACATATAAACAAATAACAATCATTTGATATGACACTTAACATCTTTCTTCAACTTAATCACATATCTTAGGTGTTACTTACTAACACCTAATTTCTTTACAAGTGTTCCATATACTAACTTCATAATCATAAGTAATTGAGTATTGAATCACTTCTAACATCATAATTCTCATTATTCATCATCTTTTTACATCATTTCACATATATACTTAAACCATAAAAACCCAATTACACATGATCATGACTCCTTTAACCAATTAACATCAATTAATCATAATACATAACTCACAAACATATATGGAACACTAATTTAAACATTTAACTAATTTTCATTAACTTTCATTAATCTAGGGTTTACAATATTTCATGCTAACATCAAATTAAACTCAACTAGAGATCATACATACCTTGCAGAAGCTTAATCAAAGATTATAAACCCTAGTTCACTCAATAGCTAGCTCAATTTTAGTTTCTTCTTCCTGGGTTTTTCTTTCCCTCACTATACGAATATACACATACATACATACTAAAACAATTTATCTGGAACTTGATAGAAATAGGTGTTAAATTGAAAATTTTCATATCGCACCCCTGAAGTTTGCTTATTAACACCTTTAACCCTTCTAACATACTTTCTTTTATTTAGTTAGTCCCACTAACTTAATTCTAACAACTTGTCATTTTTAAATACCTTAAACATTTAACATATTAAATACATATAAAAATGAAACGTAAACTCATATTAAACTATTTAAACTTACATATTTTAGGGGCGTTACAACTCTCCCCTACTTATTTAGGATTGTGTCCTCACAATCCATTCTTGATACAAAGCCGGATAATAAACAATAATTTCTTCCTCCGGCTCCCACGTGAACTCTGAACCTTTTCTATGTTTCCATTAGACTCTAAACAACCGAATGTCTTTATTTCTTAACTTTTTAATCTTTTCATCAAAGATAGCTATTGGTTGTTCAACATAATTCAACTGATCATTCACTTCTATTTCTTACAAGTAGCTAGCTTAGCAATGTAACACTTTGGAATATTCGGAAGTAATATAAGCATCATTTCGATCGCAATAATTATGGGTAATATCTATCCTTTTCTCTTATTAATTATTTATAATGTTCTTGTTTGATGTTTATGATTTATTAATATTAGAAATGTTTATTGCCATGATCTGCGAGAAGTTGCTTATATGTTTGCAATGATTTAGATAGTTATAATGGGACAATATTAAATATTGTAAAGTAATAGGACGGCCCCTATTCGACTGTTTCCGGATATAGTACTGGAAACGCTTTATGCGAAGTACAAACGTATGGAAGTCCGGGGACGACCGAAGGTAGTTATATTACGGATCAATATGATAAACGTGTTAAATGAATTTCTATTTGTAAATTAGTTAAAATAGAATGATGGCATGTTTGGCAAACCGCTTACGATCAGACTACCCCAACTTATTCTGGTAGGGTAAAACCTGTTCATGAGACTGTTTATTCAACAGACCATGCCATGATATTTACATCTCTAACGACCGAGATTGGGGAATAGGACTCGAGGGTAGTCGTTTGTCGATATGTTCAATACATTTGGGAGAACTTCTGGTGTACAGTAATTGTTTGTATTTATTATCCATGTGACATATCTTCTATCTGATTGCGGACAACTCTATGTTAGTTAGATGATAGGATCATAAAAACAACTCATTCTAATATAGTTCTAATTTATAAAAAGAAACTTATATGAATGGGAATTATTATACTTTGTTATTGTTTAAATATATGACATCAGACCTAATTTATGGAGTACCCTTTCTAGTTATCCACGTGACTACAACTTAGATATTAGGGAGTCATGAACCTTAATTGTGGTAAGTAGTTATTTGTGCCCATGACATGCAATAAGTAAGACACGGTGAAACCACTCGTTGTACATATTAGGTTTACATTTCTACACTGCTTTACATTTAGTTAGTTTAGAGTGTCACTTTCACTGTCAATTACTCTTGACCGCATGTTGGATGTAAGAAGCCGTGGAACTATTATATAAAGTACACTATTTATAACTGACAGATATGGTCTGCATATGAAATACGTTTTAACAAACTGCGAATAATCTAGGGATGTATAACTGTTTGAAAAGGAGAGGTCTAAGTTATAAATCAAAGTAATTAGAGCTAAAGAAAGGTATTAACAAGATCTAGGAAAGTAAAGTCCAAGTGACCTAGGATACGTAAATCCACTAGATCTTACATATTTGATTATTTAAACATAACAAGTTAATAATTACTTACACAATTAGAAGAACGGGAGATAAGCTTAGGTGTTAAGAACGGTCGGACCTATGAGATGATACGCTACTTTATTCATGTACCTCCGTGTTTAACCAAGACAGGTTGCTTATCTTTCAACTAGTTAAGTATTGGAAGTCTAGCGTATTGCTATGATCAGAATCATGATAACCTAGCTCCTAGTGACATGCCAATGGGAAAATTAATTGGTAGGTCTAGTGTTTACACCAAGTTCTGTCAATCTATTAATCTGAAAGTGTCCCCATCATAAACACCTTCCCGACATTATATTATCTCAAGTTATGGCAAACCACGTCTTCCTTATACTTAGTTGTTCCTTATATGCTAGCTAGCTCATTTTAGTTTTATTGCTTTAGTAGTTTAAATTAGATAAAAACCCAAACCAAACCAACTATCTGAACCCTATCTTGAAGACTTAATTATCCAAACAAGCTCTGTTTCAAATTCGACCATCTGGAGATGACCCTGATCATCCTTACCACATACTAGTATTAGGTACTAGTACCTAGTACCAGTAGATAGTTCGGAAGTTTAGGCCCCGAGCAAAACAAAGTTTAAAACACCCTGATCGCCCCCTCAGTCATTACAACAACACCAACAACACTGACGACTGGGGGCTCATCAATGCATTTCATCCTAATCACTATCTCCCGTGTCCATGCTCCGGAGTAAGTGAGATGTGTAACACCCCCAAGTTCATCAGTTTAGTTTAGCGGAAGCATTTAGTTAAGTATGGGGAGTGCCACCCTACACAGTACATGCATACGTATCAGAGCTTATGATTACAACAGAACATATATATTAAGATGCCAAATTAATAGTTACAAAGTTTTACGATTCATCGATTTGTACAAATGTAAATGTAGTTACGGTTACAAAAGTAGATTTCGTGAATATGACTAAAACATATTAGTTATATAAAAGAATATCCAGTTATCAAAAGTTGGCATCCTATTTGCTTCAAGGGTCGCCTATGTTCCATATGTGCAGGCGGATCTTACATGCGCAGCTAATTCCCTGAAAAACATAGTAAAAAGTCAACAACGAGGTTGAGTGAATTCACAGGTTTTAAGTTTGCAAGTACAGTTCGTTAAATAGTTGCACGTTCGTAAACAATTGTTGTCATAATAGTTAAGTAAACGTTTTGTGGAATGTTATTCAAATATTGTTCGGTTGGGATGTTGCCCAAAACACAGTTAAAATACGTTGTTGGTCGTTCTCCAGCATTTCCAAAACAGTACCGGTCATTCTCAGGTCAAAAGATGCACAGGTCGTTCTCCCGTCCAACTCGGCCAGTCGTTCTCTGGCAATAAACACTGCTGGTCATTCTCCAGTGAAACACAGTACCGGTCGTTCTCCGGTCAAAAGACGCATGGGTCGTTCTACCATCCAAATACGCACGGGTCATTCTCCCGTACACTTGGCCAGACGTTCTCTGGCACTAAAATACGTTGCTGGTCATTCTCCAGCGTTCTCATAAAAAGTATCGGTCGTTCTCCGGTTTTCCAAACAAGTTTTATCACGTTTATAGTATGAAAATATTGTTTCATAAATACCAGTTTTGTTGTAAAGGTTCAACAGTTCAAAGTACTCAAATCGTGCGAGTAAACAAGTTATGATAACAATCATGTAAGCAAAAGTAGTTATGAGAATCAGTAAAGCAGTTGACTATGTTTTCCACCCCTGTTCAAAAGTAGTAAAGCAGTAAAAGTAGGGGCTGTGAACTCACCTGTTGAGTTAAGTAATAGTGCGAGAGCTAGCAAAGCCTAAAGTCCAAGTCTAATCCGAAATCTCCTAACGCCCTAAACGTATGAAATTTATAAGTATGAGTAAGTGGATGTCTTAGTTGACCATCCATGCTAGTGTTCTCTCAACTAGATATGTCCAAATGGTTTAGTTGTTTGTTCGTGTTTTAAAATTGTATACAGAACGTTGGTGAGTTTTTGTAATAATAATTTCAAGTATTATTATTAAGTGTTTCATTATTTTGTACACTTACAAAAGTGTATGCGAGAGTATAATTAAGTTTATGTTTATTTTTCCGAAAGTGTATGTTTTAGCCGAAGTTAATGAAAGTCAAAGTTACTGTTCATGCGACAGTCAACAAAGTCAAAGTTACTGTTCATGTGTGAGTCAACAAGTCAAAGTTACTGTTCATGCGTGAGTCAACAAAAGTCAAAGTTACTGTTCATGCGTGAGTCAACAAGTCAAAGTTACTGTTCATGCGTGAGTCAACAAAAGTCAAAGTTCGTTGTGAAAATCAGTCCGAATCTGTTATTTTATTTAAAATAGTAAACTTTATGGATAGGGTCCGAAATTTTTACACAATGTTCCTATGTGTCTTGGCTACCCTCAGTATTTTCTTCATGCATATTAGAGGTCGTTTGATATTTAAAATAAATCGAGAAGTATCAGTGTTACTGTTTATCCGAGTTTAGACCTTTGCTCACAAATCTAATTTTCTGGAAAAATGGGTGTATTTCTGGAATGAGCCAAAGAAGAACTTTTTGTATATAACAAAATTAGCAAGATTTCCCAAGTGGTCTCACACGTTTTTTATGCATAGAGCTCGAGATATGGCGTCGAGAAGTTACTGAAAGTTTCTGTCCGCCGGAACAGTATGTATATGTCACCGGAGAAAAATATTTTCGGGTACTAAACCGAGTCAAAATATTACGAACCAAATTTTTTTGAAAAGCTTACTTCTTGTTCTACATTTAAGGTTTAAGAAACGCATCATTTCATGGAGAAATGATTTTTAAATAATTCGTTGAAGTTAGAACAGAAATCTGGACAGGAAACAAAATTATATATTTCGAGTTTTAAAACGCGTTTCGTTTTATATTTTGGATATTTTATAGTTGAGTAAACATACTAACATGTAAATATATATGTTCCAAGTATAATTAATGAAGAATAAAGAGTTCCTTACAAAGAAATGAAGAGGAGAAGGAAGAAAGAAGTCGAATGCTCGTTTTTATGCGTTTTCTTGAATTCCGGCGTGGCAGATCATGGCGGCACTATGGTGGTGATATGGTGGTGTTAGAGGCTGTGTTGGTGTCTTATGGCAGCCTCCAAGTCGTTTTAGAGAGAGATAATAGAGAGAAGGAGGAGAGAAATCAAGAAGTGATGGGATGGTAAATGAGGTATGGGGTGGTGGAGTGAAGTGATCAACCAAGAGGAGGGGGGGGGGGGGGGGGGGGGGAATTAGGCTAATTTGCAGCAGATTTTAAGGGGTCCCCACCCCCATGTGGGTGTGTTAAATCTTATTCCAAAAGTTGCGTTTCATATGGTGTCTGTTTACCCGTTCGTTTAAACGTATAATTAGTCGCGTAACGTTATTTGAATGCGTTTTCGTTTTCGATACAATTCTCAATATTTTCAATCGAAGTATTTTATCAAAATACTTTGTTTTGAGTTATAAAAATATAACTTATAACTATTTCATTCGTTGGGCACGAATTGCGCGTTTTTCTCGCGTACTGTGTGTTTTATACGTTACAAAATACGTGTTAAATATTATTGGCATAATATTTAGTAAATAATAATATTATTAAATAATTTCGTTCACCAACGGTTGTATGTATATCTATCGAGTTTGTTCCAAATATTTGGTAGATAATTACAATAAATTACGAAATGTTAAATACTACGTGTATTAACTAGCCGGGCTTTGCTAGACTTACCTCTAAAAGTAGTTGTGAATTCACTCAAGTAGGGAATTAGCCTAATAATGCAAATGTTTAATGTTTATAATCGCGTTTAAATTTGCGGGGTGTCACATTCTCCCCATGTTAGAGAAATCTCATCCCGAGATTTAAAATCAAGTCGGAACGCCCATCGCGTTTGTTTTCTGAAAAGTCATGTCGTTAACAATAATAATATTTTGCGTGGCGCATTAAGTTGCCATAAAGTTCTAACGGTTCATGTATACTCGCGGTATAGTTTTGATAAGCTGTGTGTTCGATAAATGGTCAAAGTTTACCAAGCGTTAGGTTTGAATCGACATTCAAATAATATAATTGTTAAAGCGTAGTAATAGTTTCACTAAGACGTACCAATGTTGGTGTAGGGATCTGGTTGTGCATCCCTTGCTCTAAGGATGTATGCGTGTCCAGGAGCAGTTGGAGCATTGGCGATGCAGTTGTTGTTGTTCTGATTGTTGTTGGCGTTGTTGAGTTGTGGGCACTGATTCCGGTAGTGTCCTGGTTCACTGCACTCGAAACAGCTCGTGTTTTGTCGCCCAGGGTTGGTTTGGGCTGGAGGGTTGTTTCTACATGTATTGGCTCGGTGTCCCCATTGGCTGCACTTGCCACAAATGAAGCATTCGCCCTCGTGGTGTCGCCCGCACTTATTACACTTTGGTTTGTTGCCAAGGTAGGGTTTTGATCCAGCTGCGGTGGTGGCAGCGTACGCTCGGGTGTTCCCCGGGTTTCTGTTCTGTTGACCCTAACGGTCACTACCCTCACTGTTCCATTTTCGCTTGTTGTTTCCTGATTCGCCCGCATCAGTACGGGTAGGTTTAGTTTTCCCTGCAGTAGCTTTTAGGGTTCCGATCAAGACCGCATCATCGGTCAAGCTTTGAGCCAAGTCAACTGCGCTCCTAAAGGTAGTCGGTTTGGAGGACATCACCATGCCTCTGATTTGTGGGGCCAAACCCCTGATGTATCGTTTGATGTGTTCCTTCTCATGAGTCACCATGTGGGGCACCAAACGTGCAAGCTCTTGGAACTTTGTCGTGGAACCGGTAATGTCAGCGCCGGTCATTTGGATGTTCCATAGTTCGGTCTCGAGTTTCTGAACCTCATTGGGAGAGCAAAACTCTTCCATCATCATCTGTTTCAAAGTCTCCCAGGTCATGGAGTAAGCAGCTGGGCGTCCGATAATCTGGATATGAGCGTTTCACCAGGTTAACGCTTTGTCAGCTAGAGTACAGGTGGCATATTTCACCACGTTGTTGGTGGCGCAGTCGCTGATGTCGAGGACCGATTCCATCTTCTCGATCCAATGGACTAGGCCAATGGCCCCTTCAGTCCCGGTGAAGGTGCTTGGTTTGCAAGCCTGGAAGGTTTTGTAAGAACACCCTTGTTGGGTATTCGTAGGGGTTTCGCTGTTGACCGGGGTCGCTCCACTGTTGTTTGCCACATTATCTCGATTTCGGCTGGCCTCATACTGGGCAATAGTTTCAGCCACGCGTCGTTCGATAATTTGCTCGGTTGTTTCAACAGTAGGAGGTGTTGTTTCTCGGTGGCTATTTCGGGTATTTCTTCGTTTAGGTGGCATGATGACGTTCTGCGATAAAAATGCAGAAGTCAATGCCAATGAAAAGGGTGTGAAGAATAATGTTTCACATGTTTTTAGTTATAGAACACTAAAAATGATTGACAAGATCCCCATCACGTATCTTGTGACTATGAAACGCCCATATGTACTTAGTATGATATAATCACGTTGGCCAGGCGTCATTATATGATGCTAAATACATACTTATTTTCATCAACCACTTAATACGATCAGGTTCACATGAGATTAGAGTGTCAACAAACGAAATCTGATGTGGTATGGTCCAATAGATGGATCGCGCGTGTCGACGTGTCGTATCGATAGTTAGACGTATGCAAATGTGTGTATGCATGTGCATTCTAGCCAAGGCTATAGTCTAGGTCTCTAAGGTCTCTAAGTCACCTAAGAAATCTAGTTCGCTATAACCAATGGCTCTGATACCAATCTGTAACACCCCCAAATTCATCGGTTTAGTTTAGCGGAAGCATTTAGTTAAGTATGGGGAGTGCCACACTACAAAGTACATGCATACGTATTAGAGCTTATGATTACAACAGAACATATATATTAAGATGCCAAATTAATAGTTACAAAGTTTTACGATTCATCGAATCGTACAAATGTAAATGTAGTTACGGTTACAAAAGTAGATTTCGTGAATATGACTAAAACATATTAGTTATATAAAAGAAATCCAGTTGTCAAAAGTTGACATCCTATTTGCTTCAAGGGTCGCCTATTTTCCATATGTGCAGGCGGATCTTACATGCGCAGCTAATTCCCTGAAAAACATAGTAAAAAGTCAACAACGAGGTTGAGTGAATTCACAGGTTTTAAGTTTGCAAGTACAGTTCGTTAAATAGTTGCACGTTCGTAAACAATTGTTGTCATAATAGTTAAGTAAACGTTTTGTGGAATGTTATCCAAATATTGTTCGGTTGGGATGTTGCCCAAAACATAGTTAAAATACGTTGCTGGTCATTCTCCAGCGTTTCCAAAATAGTACTGGTCGTTTTCCGGTCAAAAGAAGCACGGGTCGTTCTCCCGTCCAACTCGGCCAGTCGTTCTCTGGCAATAAACACCGATGGTCGTTCTCCAACGAAACACAGTACCGGTCGTTCTCCGGTCAAAAGACGCATGGGTCGTTCTCCCATCCAAATACGCACGGGTCGTTCTCCCGTACACTTGGCCAGACGTTCTCTGGCACTAAAATACGTTGCTGGTCGTTCTCCAGCGTTCTCATAAAAAGTACCGGTCGTTCTCCGGTTTTCCAAACAAGTTTTATCACATTTATAGTATGAAAATGTTATTTCATAAATACCAGTTTTGTTGTAAAGGTTCAACAGTTCAAAGTACTCAAATCATGCGAGTAAACAAGTTATGATAACAATCATGTAAGCAAAAGTAGTTATGAGAATCAGTAAAGCAGTTGACTATGTTTTCCACCCCTGTTCAAAAGTAGTAAAGCAGTAAAAGTAGGGGTTGTGAACTCGCCTGTTGAGTTAAGTAATAGTGCGAGAGCTAGCAAAGCCTAAAGTCCAAGTCTAATCCGAAATCTCCTAACGCCCTAAACGTATGAAATTTATAAGTATGAGTAAGTGGATGTCTTAGTTGACCATCCATGCTAGTGTTCTCTCAACTAGATATGTCCAAATGGTTCAGTTGTTTGTTCGTGTTTTAAAATTGTATACAGAACGTTGGTGAGTTTTTGTAATAATAATTTCAAGTATTATTATTAAGTGTTTCATTGTTTTGTACACTTATAAAAGTGTATGCGAGAGTATAATTAAGTTTACATTTATTTTTCCGAAAGTGTATGTTTTAGCCGAAGTTAATGAAAGTCAAAGTTACTGTTCATGCGACAGTCAACAAAAGTCAAAGTTACTGTTCATGCATGAGTCAACAAGTCAAAGTTACTGTTCATGCATGAGTCAACAAAAGTCAAAGTTAATGTTCATGCGTGAGTCAACAAGTCAAAGTTACTGTTAATGCATGAGTCAACAAAAGTCAAAGTTACTGTTCATGCGTGAGTCAACTAGTCAAAGTTACTGTTCATGCGTGAGTCAACAAAAGTCAAAGTTCGGAGTGAAAATCAGTCCGAATCTGTGATTTTTATTTAAAATAGTACACCTTATCGATAGGGTCCGAAATTTTTACACAATGTTCCTATGTGTGTTGGCTACCCTCAGTATTTTCTTCATGCATATTAGAGGTCGTTTGATATTTTAAAAAAAATCGAGAAGTATCAGTGTTACTGTTTATCCGAGTTTAGACCTTTGCTCACAAATCTATATTTCTGGAAAAATGGGTGTATTTATGGAATGAGCCAAAGAAGAACTTTTTGTATATAACAAAATTACCAAGATTTCCCAAGTGGTCTCACACGTTTTTGATGCCTAGAGATCGAGATATGGCCTCGAGAAGTTACTAAAAGTTTCTGTCCGCCGGAACAGTATGTATATGTCACCGGAGAAAAATATTTTCGGGTACTAAACGGAGTCAAAATGTTACGAACCAAATTTATTTAAAAAGCTTACTTCTTGTACTATATTTTAGGCTTAATAAACGCATCATTTCATGGAGAAATGATTTTTAAATAATTCGTTGAAATTAGAATAGAAATCTGGACAGGAAACAAAATTATATATTTCGAGTTTTAAAACGCGTTTCGTTTTATATTTTGGACATTTTATAGTTGAGTAAACATACTAACATGTAAATATATATGTTCCAAGTATAATTAATGAAGAATAAAGAGTTCCTTACAAAGAAATGAAGAGGATAAGGAAGAAAGAAATCGAATGCTCGTTTTTATGCGTTTTCTTGAATTCCGGCGTGGCGGATCATGGCGGCACTATGGTGGTGATATGGTGGTGTTAGAGGCTGTGTTGGTGGCTTATGGCAGCCTCCAAGTCGTTTTTGAGAGAGATAATAGAGAGAAGGAGGAGAGAAATCAAGAAGTGATGGGATGGTAAATGAGGTATGGGGTGGTGGAGTGAAGTGATCAACCAAGAGGGGGGGGGGGGAATAAGGCTAATTTCCAGCAGATTTTAAGGGGGCCCCACCCCCATGTGGGTGTGTTAAATCTTGTTCCAAAAGTTGCGTTTCATATGATGTCTGTTTACCCGTTCGTTTAAATGTATAATTAGTCACGTAACGTTATTTGAATGCGTTTTTGTTTTCGATACAATTCTCAATATTTTCAATCGAAGTATTTTATCAAAATACTTTGTTTTGAGTTATAAAAATATAATTTGTAACTATTTCATTCATTGGGCGCGAATTGCGCATTTTTGTCGCGTACTGTAAGTTTTATACGTTACAAAATACGCGTTTAAATTTGCGGGGTGTCACAGGATGGACCTGCCTGCTCTAGTGGTGGTGGTGGGAAAAACTTTGATGGCATCTGTTACTGGAAAGGCTGAATTGGAGGGTGATCAGGACCGAATAGCTGAGTAAAAAGGCTATCCTGATAATCCATGTGGGCACTTAGTTGGTGGAAGTGCTGCCTCTGCATAAGCTTAAGGCTGTCAAACCTATGGGAGTGACGAAGGTCCATCGCTGAAAGCTGCTGCTGTAGCTGATCAAACTCAGCAGCATAACCTCTGTTGTGGCCATGACCCGCAGCTCCTCTACCTGCAGCTCCACCTCCTGCTGCAACCCTAGCCTGTCTGGGCTGTAGCGCCTGTCCCATAGCAGTCGTGGCAACCCAATAAAACTGCTCTCGATCACCACCATAAATGTTGCACGACTCAATAATGTCCAAACCCTCCATCTTCCTAGCCGACAACCAACTCATCCTGGGCTGCACAACCGTGCACGTCCCCAACTCATCAGGTGTCTCCAATCCAAAATGCCTGGCTAACCTTGTAACAAACTGACCATCACACAAGCTACTCGAATCCATAGTCCCCGTTGCTCTCTTCGACATCCATCCAGCCAAACGCCAAGGTACATTCACCAGCCACTTCTTGATAATGTAACTCAGATAGAACAAATCAAGCTAGTGTACCTTCTCACACCCCTCTCGACGTCCCACTATAGTAAAAGTCAACAAGCGGTGAATAAGACGATATCGGGGGGGTCACGAATCATTTGGTAAGATGGGGATCGATCACCATAGTTTCCCTGTTCAATAAACTGCCACTCCTGCTCCTTCTCTAGATCAGTAAACTTCTTGGTCGCACCTACTATAAGATGAGCCAGAAAATAAGGGTTAGGTATCTCATCGGGCTCATATAACCCAACAGCCATAGAAAACTCCACCAGTGACATCTGTCTAGGAACACCCCCAACTGAAAGAAAATGGTGTTCTCAGTCCAATTCGTATTCTCGTGCTAAAAAATGAAAGTGATGTAGAACTCTATCATCAACTCTCTATAGAGCTACTCCCTAATACCAAACATCCTATACCAAGCAAGAGAAACAAAACCTACATCTCTGTTATCCAACATATACGGGATGGTAAGCAAATTCCTTATAGTCTCATGCCCTGTAGAAAACCCCTGTGGCTTCATCACCTGCTCTAAAACGGCCTAACTTGCTGCCTCAAATGCCTCGATTGGTTGATTAATATTCTTAACCAATCTATCTTGGAAGTGCGCCCTAGTGGCAGCCGAGTATGATGGATGAAAAGTAAAGTACCGGTGGGTCCTAACCAGTGGGTTATCCAATACCTGCCCACCTCGATTTCTCTTGCCTGCCATTTAGCTGCTAAGATAAACAACTATTAGTACATTATTTAAGCATTTATTAGCAAGCTAGGAAATTGGGATACTCACCTCCCATTAGCCGTAATAACAGTTATTTAAGCAAATTCCTGCGAAATTATATATTAAACCGAATTCTCCTACAATAACAGTTATCACACCAGTATACATATGGCGCCATTCGAAGCACTGTATGGACGCAAGTGCCGATCACCGCTCTGTTGGGCAGAGTTGGGTGACAGACAACTATCCGGACCTGAGCTTGTCCAGGAAACCACGGACAAGATATCTCAAGTACTCAACCGATTGAAAACGACGAGAGACAGACAAAAGAGTTACGCCGATAACCGTCGTAAACCTCTTGAGTTTAAAGTAGGAGACAAGGTCCTACTCAAAGTATCGCCCTGGAAAGGGGTAGCACGATTTGGCAAACGAGGAAAACTTAACCCAGGATATGTTGGACCTTTTGAAATCCTTGCGAGGATTGGTCCAGTCGCTTACAAACTAAAGTTGCCACAAGAGGTTAGTAGCATTCACGACACTTTTCATGTGTGTAACTTGAAGAAGTGCCTTTCTGATGAAACGCTTATCATCCCTCCTGACGAAGTCTTTATTAACTCAAAACTTAACTTTGTTGAGGAACCTATCGAAATAACCGATACAAAAACAAAGAAACTCCGACACAAACGAATCAAACTTGTCAACATTCGTTGGAACTCGAAACATGGCCCAGAGTTTACTTGGGAACGCGAGGATGAGATGCGAAAGAAATATCCTCATCTTTTCGAGCACGCGGGTGTGACCGACGACTCAACTTAAATCTCGGGACGAGATTTTGCTAACGAGGGGAGAATGTGACACTCCTCCAAATTAGGTATATATTTATACTTAATTTCGAGCATTTATTATACTAATTCACTGCGAAAATATATATTAAACCTCTGATGTGAGATAAGCCTAGCAAGCCCACAAAATCTTAATAGAAAATGTATTACGAAAATATAACTATTTATAATTATTTATAATAGTTATACGAAATGATATCGAATGGAATTCGACCAAACTAATACAAAAGGTGGTGATACAAAATAATTAATAATTCGAAAATTATTAATTACAAATATTATTAACTTATAATAATAAAATAATATATTATATTATACGTTTTATATTAAACGTACCGAGCTCGTTATAGACGAACAGAAACAATTATAAAACGTGCCTAAAGCTCGAAAATGCTAAAAGTAATATTTTGTACAATCCTGTTTTAGTATTTGAAACATTACCTCAAAAAATAAATTCCAAATTCAACTGAAATCTGGCACGCAATTTAACTGTACAGTCCCACTACTGTGAATAATTTTATTAATCATTTTAAATAAAATTATTTTATTTTGTAGTTATCAATTATAAGGTTTGAAATAAAATTTAAATAAACGAATAATTGAGTGGGACACGGGGTACAAACAATTGGACCTGAACCCGAAACTAACGGACTAAAAACCCATATTATATACTCCTTCCTCTCAACACTTCGACACCTAACACCAATTATTTGAGTTGCTCTTTCTTCTTCCTGGAGCCATCGGCAGAAGCAGTAGCTGGTGTAGTAGCAGCACACAAAGATGAACAACCCAAAACTCTAACATAACATCATCATCACTAACACCTTCACTTTTTCATCATCTTCATCGATCATCATCATCACCATAATAAATCACTGTGAGAAAACTTCTTATACTTCATTTTTATAAAATTGTTGATATATTATGTATAATACTTGATGATCATGAAAAATTTGATAGCAAAAATGGTGAAAAACATTAAGTAAAACTGGTATAAACATTGTCCATAATATGTCTAAAAGAATATAACTCGAAACTTAGCAAAAATATGTAACGATTGCGGACTGGAAACAGAGGCTCAGACTGAAACAACGCTGAGCCGATCGGGTCACACAAGTGAGCCGATCGGCTAGATGTAATGAACCGATTGGCTAGGTGCAATGAGCCAATCGGCTAGATTTAATGAGCCGTACGGCTCAAGTCAAAATAACCAAACCGAATGGATAAGACATGTAAGCCGAATGAAGTCTTGTTAATTTCAATAAGCACACGTCACATAAATATTTTCTTTTACATTCTAAAAACTAATTAGTAACTTAGGACTAGTGGTTGTGACTTGTGTTTAGAATGGGAAGGTCACAGGTTCGAGTCCTATGACCGACCTTTTTGTTTATCTTCATATTTTTATATTTTTGTAATAAAATGGACGCAAAAAAATTTTGGAACGATAACAAATTAATTTATATATAAACGGGACATTATTTTGACACGGACAACTAACAATATAACTTTTTGGGCCAAACGGGCCGAATCTCTAATGGGTCAAAAACTGTATTCTGTTAACGGGCCAAAATAACTTATTAAACGTATTTGGGCCAAATTAATTTGGGCCACACCGATTTGGGCCAAACTACTTGACTTTGATATTGAGCCAAACTAATTGGGCCAAGCCCAACGGGCTATGTGATTTCAAAACACAAACTTAAACCGGATTATATATATATAAGTGACGAGTTAAATGAGACGAATGATATTAGTAAAACGACAAATGGATTATATATATAGTGGACGATTATAATTTATATATAGTATTATATAAATGGACTACGACAATCGTGTTAAACAAAGTTATTTTTATAACAAGCATAATTATGTTTTTAAAACATAAACGACAACGATAAAAACTATAAATATATATGCGTATATACGACATTAATAAGCGAATAATATATATATATATATATATATATATATATATATATATATATATATACGACGATGACAATAAGACTTTAAATATATATATATATATATACGAAAATATATATTTAACTAATAAGTATATATATATGTATATACTTACACGCAACGAGCATTTAAAACGATAAACATAACTCGAAAAATAATATTTATTTGTCAAACATATTTATCACCAACAAATTGTACAAAACTATGAGGATCTATAATCTTCCAAGACAATCGAATTGTTAACACGATTTGACGAGTAGTCAAACACTTACAATAATATTCTTTTCGTTTAGGACGTTAAAGGATATCCATCTGGGCGACAATTTTACTTTTAACCGCTAGCTCTCACATCACAGTCACACTTCAGACTCAGGTGAGTCTCATAGCCCCACTTTTACTTGTTTGAACTATTTTGGGGTGAGAATACATGCTCAATTTGTTTTCATAATACGCAAGTAATAAATCATTACTTTGTACTGCATGAGTTTGTTTATCTAATCAATCAAAGCCCTCCACAACATAGTTTGGTAATACAGTTGTAGCGTAAAAGTTAGTGTATGGTACCATATAGGATTAACAATCCTCGTCCGGGTTGGAAGCCCCAACTGGTCAAACGGACGCATTAGCATTTGTTCACAAGAGTGTAGATTAGGCACTCTCAGGGAGGCACCCTCGATCAGGTCCTTGAATGCGGATCCCGACACCACAGTTAAGCTCAGACTATGTGCTCATGGCAGTGTTATACATATCATTTATTTGCTTGGTTGCAAATCAATTTACTAAATCTTGCGTAACATACATTAATTTGTATCAATTAAACCTGTGAGATTACCGGCTTTTAGCTGACCAATTTTTACATGTATTCTCAGGTGATCAGCAGTAGTAGGACTGCCCACTCAAGATATCTTAGCTCGAGTCACATGCAATCACTAATCATCAAGAGATTTCACTGCATTTCCATATTTCGTAAAATTAGATATGTATCAAAATCTCTCAAATAATTCATGTGAACTCAAGGCTTTTGTAAACAATATGTAATTTATATTACATTAACGTATTTTATCAAAACGACGCATGTAGATGTCGTTCATTATATATTATGTGTTGTGATTATTGATTAGTCGCGCCCCGACCCGATTCGCTTCCGCAACCCGAAATTGGGGGTGCGACAGATTGGTATCAGAGCCTAAGGTTATAGTGAAGTAGGTTGCATTTAGTGGGCCTAGACTATGACCGTTAGGCAGTATTCCTTATTAGGTATGACTGGTTCAGGGATTTCATCATATAAGTTTAATTTAACATAGCCTGATCAACTATGTACAATTAAATAAAGATGATGTGAGATCTGAAAGGGGTTATATCGAACAGGAATACACTAGTTGACTCTGACCACGAGAGAAACGGGACTCAAACTTTTTGATGTTAGACACACTAGGCTATTATGTGATATACGTGTATATACATACATAGGCCTCACTCACTTGCCATACTGTTAGGCTATTATATGTACCGTAGGTATATATGAATAGGCTTCACTCACGTACTACTCTTTAGGCTATTATATATTGATATATATATAGATCTCACACGATAATATACTTGCTAACGCTCACACCACCGAAGACGACAAGCATAGTCACTACAATGTCATTCGATATAAAGAACAAGACTTTGTTCTCATCTACTACCGTCTACCTATTCATACACACATGGCGAATGACGACACGTCCCGCAGTACCGGCTCATCCTCATTAGGAAGATATCGCCTCGTAATCTTCCTACCGTTCTCATCCTTTGGGATCACGATTAAAACATACTACTAGGCAAACCTCTAGGTCTCCATAAGCAAAGCCATATCCCGCGCACACTGTTGATAACATCACTTTCATTAGGATGAATTCCTAATCTCGACGTACTTATTCCCGGCATCTTTTGTAACTCTATATTCTGTAACCTTTTGAAAACTCGTACCTTGTAATCTAAATCTTATTATCCAATGAATCATGATTATCACTTCGAGCCGTTGTATATTATCACATGTATACATACATCTATGATAATCATTCCACTTGCATAGAATCTCACGTTCCTTTCATTTCTTTTCTTGAAGGAACATGCCACCAAGGAGACAAACCTTCACTGTAACACCCCCAAAATCACTGTTCAGCGGAAGCAAGCTTTGGGGTGGTACTAATCAAATATCACAGCACAAAAGTAAAGCAAATGACATCTATATGCAACATTTGTAAAATGGTTACATTTCCATACTTAAAATGTTTGAAAACATAGAGTTTTTGGTTACAAAATGAAGTTCCCTAGAGTCCGCGCGTATAGCGGGAGATTCTATTACATAATCATAGTAAATACAAAAGATAATGCTAAGAATCTCCGTTAAATGCAGTTGTAGGAATCATGCGACTCTAGCTAGTATTCTGAGGGAATCCTACTCCGTATGTGTACCTGAGATACAACGCTAAAAAGGTCAACATGAATGTTGGTGAATCTCACAGGTTTGTAAATAATATTAGTATTTGAACATAAGCTTTCATCAGTAATGCCCGCAGGCTTAAATCAGGTATTTGCAATCCAGCAAATGTAAAGTAAGTATGTTATACCATTGCCATGAGGCTCATAATCGAAGCTTAACCCGTATGAAATAAGTAGCTCCCGTGACATGCTCGTAACTGAGCAAGCATAAGTAACGAATAATAGTCGCCCGTTTATACAGAACGGTTCGTGGTAGCGCTACTACCCCGGGCGGGGAGGGTCATTTCCCTAATGGATCCATTAACTAGTGTTCGCGCTTAAGTCCATAACTAACGATATATGATGGAGAGACTTCAGTAAAAGTAAGTAACTCATGCAATCCCGTATAGTAAAATAAGTTGTTCGTACTTGTGTTCAATAAAGTAAGCAATGTATCTCACCCCGTAGTAAAACAGTAAAAGTGGGGCTGTAAGACTCACCTGAGTCTAGTAAGTATGAAGGTGTAATCAAGTAAGTAAAGTGGATGTAACTCCGTACGTGGTTCTCCGAACCCTACAACCCTCTAGCGTCCAAAACGCACAAGGTTGTAAGTAAGCAAGTAATCAATTAAGTAGGTATCTCAAAAGATCACCCATGCTAGTTGTCCACTCAACTAGGATATGTCCAAATGTTTGTTTAGTATTTCGTTTGTAGTTTTGAAAAACAAGTATGGTCCGTTGGTGATAGTTTGTAATAATAAGCCAAAAGTGTAATTATTATATGTATCATCGTATTAGATTTCATTATCTGTAAGTGCTTGACACTTAGTGTGAAAAGTATTTATAAGTTCCTGGATGACGGGGGTCCGGGGGCAGCGCCCCTGGTAGCAGGGTCCAAGGGGCGGCAGCCCCTGGCGGGGTCCAAGGGGCAGAGCCCCTGACTGGGGTCGAGCTAAATTGCTTTGGAGAAAAACGCATCTGGACTTGAATTTAGGTGAAATCGAGTGATAAAATTTTAAGGTCTCGACACTTAGTAAAATTTGTGTTTTCTTGGTTCTGTTTCATGCGACATAGCATGCGACATAAGGCTTGTGTCGCTAGGTGCAACATAGTCTGTTGTGTCGCAGATCACCTCTGCGACATAAGGGCTTGTGTCACTAAGTGCGACATAGTCTGTTGTGTCGCAGATCACCTCTGCGACATAAGGGCTTGTGTCGCTAAGTGCGACATAATTCAAATTATGCAACACAAAGGCTTGTGTCGCAGGTGGCCTGGAGCCTCTGCGACACAACGAGCTGTTGGCCGGAAAATGAGCCGTAAAGGTGTTTTCCGGCCTCCGTTCGACCTGTGACTTTTACCCAACCCATATTTGGACATTTTAAGCTTAAAGAAACAACTAGAACTTAAAAACACTTGAAATCGAAAGGTTTCGAGTTTTGTCGGAAACTTACAAAGTGATGAATCGAAAATCTGAAAAGGTAGGAGTGTAGATCGTTGCGTGGTGATCGTTTTTCTCTAAATGGGTGTGACAATTTATGGTGGTTTGTTGGTGTTATTTGGTGGTTTTAGATGATGGTGGTGGTGGTGAAAGTTGAGAGAAAATGGAAGGAAGAAAGAGAAAGTAAGTGGTGGAAATGAGGGGGAAGAAAGGAGGGAGGTGGGGTTTTGGTGAAAGCCTCACCTTTCCAGCCCCAGTAATTGTGCTCCGTGCGGTGTTCGTCTTCCCCAGTCGTTAAACATTAAATCATTATTTTGACTGTTTACAATGTAAGTTTTAAAATACGGGAGTTCATTAAATTCATTTATTGAAGTATTTTACTAATACTTACTAATTCAATTGGTTTCGTTTGTTTGTGTTTTTAAATGTTTGAGTCGCGTAGATGTTTATTATGCGATACAAAATGTAATTGAAATATTATCAAAATAATATTTGTGACATAAAAGTGTCCTTAATTAATATTACATTGCTTGATATAAATGTTCACCAACGTCCGTATGATTTGAATCGAATTACATTTGATTTGAAATTCATACGATTTAAACCAAATCGCATATTAATATACATTTTGATACATTAATTAGCCTAGTACCACACTAATTACATGTATTAACAGTTAAGTAGGAACTAATTACTAGTCCTAGCTTGGCAGGTGTCACATTCTCCCCTTGTTACGAGAATTTCGTCCCGAAATTGAGCTCAAGTCGTATGGGTAGAGTCTGTGAACAGGTGTGGGTATTTCTGTCTCATTTGGTCTTCTCGTTCCCAAGTAAATTCAGGACCACGTCTAGAATTCCTCTTGACTTTCACGATAGGGATATGACTCTGTTTCAGTCGTTTGACCTCACGGTCCATGATTTCCATAGGTTCCTCGACAAAATGAAGTTTATCATCGATTTGTATTTCGTCGAGTGGTATAATCAGTGTCTCATCAGACAGACATTTCTTTAAGTTAGAAATGTGAAAGGTGAATGTACGCTACTAAGTTCGGTAGGTAGCTGCAATCGATACGCCACTGGACCAATTCTCTCGAGAATTTCAAACGGTCCAATGTACCTAGTGTTCAGTTTACCTCGTTTTCCGAATCGAATGACACCCTTCCATGGTGCCACTTTAAGATGTACCCTGTCCCCAACCTGGAACTCAAGGTGTTTTCGTCTCATGTCAGCGTAACTTTTCTGACGATCACGTGCAGCTTTCAGCCGGTTTTGGATACCAACGATCTTCTCGGTGGTTTCGTGTATGATTTCTGGACCAGTGAGTTGGGTATCTCCCATCTCAGTCCAGCAGATAGGTGATCGACACTTACGTCCGTAGAGTGCCTCGAAAGGTGCAGTCTTAATGCTGGTATGTTAGCTGTTATTGTATGAGAACTCACATAGTGGTAAGTGGTTTTCCCAAGAATTACCAAAGTCAATTGCACATGCACGTAACATATCCTCCAGTGTTTGAATAGTTCGTTCGCTCTGGCCATCAGTTTGCGGGTGGTAAGCAGTACTCATATCCAGACGAGTACCGAGAGATTTTTGTAATGATTGCCAGAAGTTGGAAGTAAAACGACTGTCCCTATCCGAGATAATCGAGATAGGTACACCGTGTCGTGAAACAATTTCTTTGATGTAGATGCGAGCCAGACGCTCCATCTTGTCAGTTTCTTTGATGGCGAGGAAATGGGCAGATTTCGTGAGACGGTCCACAACCACCCAAATGGTGTCGCAACCGTTTGAAGTTTTCGGTAGTTTGGTAATAAAGTCCATGGAAATTTGCTCCCACTTCCATTGAGGGATTTCAGGTTGTTGGAGCAATCCCGAAGGTCTTTGGTGTTCGGCCTTGACCTTGGAACAAGTTAAGCATTTACTAACGTACAAGGCGATGTCAGCTTTCATGTTAGGCCACCAATACAATCCTTTGATGTCGTGATACATCTTGTCAGAACCAGGATGTATAGAGTATCGAGATTTGTGAGCTTCAGCCATCACCAAATCTCGCAAGTTTCCGAATTAGGGTAACCATACCCGGTTAGAGAAGTACCGAGTTTCGTCAGGTTTGATTTCAAATTGTTTATCCATGCCCCGTAAGGCTTCATGGATGATGTTTTCAGGTTTGAGTGCTTCGAGTTGAGCGGCAAGAACTTGGGTGATGAGATCGTTATGGATGGTAATACTGAGAGCTCGGACCCGAAGAGGTTTCACTCGTTCTTTTTGGCTCAAGGCATCGGCAACTACATTCGCCTTGCCTGGATGGTATTTGATTTCGCAGTCGTAGTCACTAAGTAACTCGACCCAACGACGTTGCCTCATGTTTAGATCCTTCTGATCGAATATGTGTTGGAGGCTTTTGTGATCGGTAAAGATAGTACTTTTCGTACCGTAGAGGTAATGTCTCCAGATTTTCAACGCGAATACCATGACACCTAATTCTAGGTCATGTGTCGTATAGTTTTTCTCATAAATTTTCAGTTGTCGTGAGGCATAGGCAATGACTTTTTCCCGTTGCATTAACACACAACCAAGTCCTTGGTGTGAGGCATCGCAGTAAACTACGAAGTCATCGGTACCTTCGGGTAAGGACAGGATCGGTGCACTGCAGAGTTTGTGTTTCAGTAGTTGGAAGGCTGACTCTTGTTTGTTGGTCCAGTCGAATTTCTTATCTTTCTGAGTCAGTGTCGTTAAAGGGACAGCTATTTTTGAAAAGTTCTCAATGAATCGACGGTAATACCCAGCGAGACCTAAGAATTGTCTCACTTCAGTTGGAGTGGTCGGTGACTCCCAGCCCTTGATTGCTTCAATCTTGGCGGGATCAACATGGATTCCCTGGCTGTCAATGACGTGCCCAAGGAATTGAACAGTTTGAATCCAGAACTCACACTTAGAGAACTTGGCATGTAACTCTTCGTGTTTGAGAAGTTCCAGAACGGTTTTCAGATGCTGGGCATGTTCTTGCTCATCGCGAGAGTAGATCAGAATGTCATCAATGAACACAATGACAAACTTGTCAAGATATGGTTTGCACACCCGATTCATAAGGTCCACGAATACTGCAGGTGCATTGGTTAAACCGAACGGCATCACTTGGAATTCGTAATGCCCATAGCGTGTTCGAAAAGCTGTTTTCGGAATATCATCGTCACGAACTCGGAGTTGGTGGTAACCTGACCGTAGGTCAATTTTTGAGTAGACACTCGATCCCTGAAGTTGATCGAATAGGTCATCGATTCTAGGAAGTGGATACCGATTCTTTATGGTTAGCTTATTCAGCTCTCGGTAATCGATATACATGCGGAATGATCCATCTTTCTTTTTCACGAATAAGACCGGAGCTCCCCAAGGCGAGGAACTTGGTCGAATGAATCCTCTATCCAGGAGTTCCTGTAATTGATTAGACAACTCCTGCATTTCGGAGGGTGCTAAACGATACGGAGCTCGTGCCACGGGTGCAGCCCCCGGCACAAGTTCGATTTGGAATTCGATTTGTCTAGGTGGTGGAAGTCCGGGCAAGTCCTCAGGAAAGACTTCCGGGAAGTCCCGCACGATCGGCACATCCTCAAGTCGTTTCACCTCCGACTTCTTCTCGGTGACATGTGCGAGGATGGCTTGATACCCCTTTCGTAGGTATTTTCTAGTTTTCATGCACGATACGATATTCAGTTTCTGTCTACCGGTCTCCCCTTGTAGAATTAAGGTTCCACCGGAGACGAGAGGTATACGAATGAGTTTGTCATAACAGACGATTTCAGCTCGGTGCATGGATAACCAATCCATACCGATAATAATGTCAAAGAGTTCGCTCGAGAGGTTTAGTGTACAACCACGTATAATGCTATCAGTCTCAATCAGATTGCCATTAGCTAGCTCTACAATGTACTTAGTATCTAAGGCAGTAGGAGTGGTGTCAAGCAAAGGGCTAAATTTCTCAGAAATGAAGCTTCTATCAGTGCCAGTATCGAATAATATCGAAGCAGTAAGGTTGTTGAGAAGGAAAGTACCTGTTACCACGTTCGGGTCTTGTCTGGCTTCCCCAGCCTTGATAACGAACGCTCTGCCGCGAGCAGGGTTGTTGTTTTTCAGTTTAGGGCAATTACTCTTGAAATGCCCAGGATTTCCACACACAAAGCAGGTCTTTGGTGCGTTGGTGTTAGGGGTAGGAATGTTGGCTCGGCAATTCTTGGCTAGGTTCCCGAACCGTTTGCAATTGGAACACGGGCAAGAACCGTCATGATGGCGGTTACATTTGGGACAGTAGGGTTTGTTCCCGATATACCCTTTCTTTTCTACAGATCCTGATGAATAAGCCCTAACAGACTCAGGCTTTTTGTTGGTGATTTGATTGGATGAGTTGGGATTTCCTTCCCACTTGCGTTTATTGTTTGTTGTTGGGGTTGAAGTTGTGCCACGGCGGACAGAGTTGGCCGTTAGTTCGTGAGCCATACGAATGGCGCTCTGAATAGTACCCGGTTTGGATGAAGTCACCAGGTCTTGAAGTTTGTCAGGGAGTCCATCTACGTATTTCTCTATCCTCTTATACTCGGGATCGACCATGGATGGGCACAGAAGTGCCAGTTGGTGAAAACGGTTGGTGTAACCCGTGATGTCATCACCCTGCATTTTGTGGTTCCAGAACTCTACCTCCAACTGTTTCAATTCATCTCTGGGGCAGTACTCGCCCCTCAACATCTGCTTTAACTCATCCCATGAGAGTTTGTAAGCATTCACAATACCCACAGTCTGGGCATAGGTGTTCCACCAGGTGAGAGCGGTGTCAGAAAATGTACTGGCGGAGAATTTGACCTTGTCTCCCTCTGTGCAGTTGCAAATAAGGAATACTGATTCGATTTTCTCGATCCAGCATACTAGACCGATTGCTCCTTCAATACCTGCAAAGCTTAAGGGTTTGCAGTTCTGAAAGTCTTTGTAAGAGCAGGGTTTGGGTTGTGGCCCATTGGTAGCTGTATCTTCGCTACTAGGAGTAGGTGTCCGGGTAGCCAAGGCTTGGGCCACACTACGGGCAATTAGATCCGCTATTTCGGTTTCGCTGAGGGTGACCTGACGTCGGGGAGGCATGATGCTGAACAAGGAGAACAAGAAAAGAGAAATAAGAGATTTGTACGAATTTATGATATATCTCATGTGTATATGATGGAATATACGAGAACAGAGTGACGTGATAACCTATTTCATTAGATAACTAGATTAGATACAAAGCATGAGTTCTAGAGGGTTACATAATATAATGAGTACAAAGATGCCGGGAATTGTTTCATCCGGTCGAATTACATAGGTTCTACGAAAGCATAATAGAATACAGATTCAGCCTAAGCTAATTCCGGCGTAGATTGAGTTGTGGCAGCAGTGCGTTGAGGTGGTCCACAGCTTCTGCGAGTCTGTTGGCCGTTCGGAGGGCATCCTCGGTTTCCCTTAGACGTGTCTCGCACTGATGTAGTCTTGATTGTAAGACAGAGATTTCATTTCGGTTGCCAATCACTTGGTTGTGGACGACCTCCATGGTTTTGACTGTTTCTCCCACCTGATTCTGAAGAGTGTTCATGGTGGTAACAGTGTGATCGTGATCTTCGGAGACTTGCTCGATTCGCTCCATTGCTGTGAGTCTCCAGTTCTCGCGAGTTTCTTGGAGTTCGATATCCATCTCATGGAGTCGTTGATCGTGATGGTGCACCCTTGCGACTAGGTCCGATAGAGAGGGGTGAGTGGGATATGGGCAGGCTCGAGGTGAACGGGCGTCCCTCCTAGCCACCCTTGGGTTTTGTGTTCCATGTGGATAAGAGCGTGACGAACTTGGTGGTGTGTTTGCCATTCTGAGACAAAGTGTTAGAAATAAATGAGGCCTACTTATATATAACATATAATATAGCCTAGTGTGTCTAGCACAAACAAGTATCGGTCCCGTTTCTCTAGTAGTCAAAGTCTACTAGTGTATTCCCGATCAACATCGCCATTTCAGTTCTTATATCATCTTTATTTAATTGTACATAGTTGATCAGGCTATGTTAAATTAAATTCGTATGATGTAATCCCTGAATCAGTCATAACTAATAAGGAATACTGCCTAACGGTCATAGTCTAGGCCCACTAAATGCAACCTAGTTCACTATAACCTTAGGCTCTGATACCAATCTGTAACACCCCCAAAATCACTGTTCAGCGGAAGCAAGCTTTGGGGTGCTACTAATCAAATATCACAGCACAAAAGTAAAGCAAACGACATCTATATGCAACGTTTGTAAAATGGTTACATTTCCATAGTTAAAATGTTTGAAAACATAGAGTTTTTGGTTACAAAATGAAGTTCCCTAGAGTCCGCGCGTATAGCGGGAGATTCTATTACATAATCATAGTAAATACAAAAGATAATGCTACGAATCTCCGTTAAATGCAGTTGTAGGAATCATGCGACTCTAGCTAGTATTCTGAGGGAATCCTACTCCGTATGTGTACCTGAGATACAACGCTAAAAAGGTCAACATGAATGTTGGTGAATCTCACAGGTTTGTAAATAATATTAGTATTTGAACACAAGCTTTCATCAATAATGCCCGCAGGCGTAAATCAGGTATTTGCAATCCAGCAAATGTAAAGTAAGTAAGTTATACCATTGCCATGAGGCTCATAATCGAGGCTTAACCCGTATGAAATAAGTTGCTCCCGTGACATGCTCGTAACTGAGCAAGTATAAGTAACGAATAATAGTCGCCCGTTTATACAGAACGGTTCGTGGTAGCGCTACTACCCCGGGCGGGGAGGGTCATTTCCCTAATGGATCCATTAACTAGTGTTCGCGCTTAAGTCCATAACTAACGATATATGATGGAGAGACTTCAGTAAAAGTAAGTAACTCATGCAATCCCGTATAGTAAAATAAGTTGTTCGTACTTGTGTTCAATAAAGTAAGCAATGTATCTCACCCCGTAGTAAAACAGTAAAAGTGGGGCTGTAAGACTCACCTGAGTCTAGTAAGTATGAAGGTGTAATCAAGTAAGTAAAGTGGATGTAACTCCGTACGTGGTTCTCCGAACCCTACAACCCTCTGGCGTCCAAAACGCACAAGGTTGTAAGTAAGCAAGTAATCAATTAAGTAGGTATCTCAAAAGATCACCCATGCTAGTTGTCCACTCAACTAGGATATGTCCAAATGTTTGTTTAGTATTTCGTTTGTAGTTTTGAAAAACAAGTATGGTCCGTTGGTGACAGTTTGTAATAATAAGCCAAAAGTGTTATTATTATATGTATCGTTGTATCAGATTTCATTATCTGTAAGTGCTTGACACTTAGTGTGAAAAGTATTTATAAGTTCCTGGATGACGGGGGTCCGGGGGCAGCGCCCCTGGTAGCGGGGTCCAAGGGGCGGCAGCCCCTGGCGGGGTCCAAGGGGCAGAGCCCCTGGCTGGGGTCGAGCTAAATTGCTTTGGTGAAAAACGCATCTGGACTTGAATTTGGGTGAAATCGAGTGATAAAATTTTAAGGTCTCGACACTTAGTAAAATTTGTGTTTTCTTGGTTCTGTTTCATGCGACATAGCATGCGACATAAGGCTTGTGTCGCTAGGTGCGACATAGTCTGTTGTGTCGTAGATCACCTCTGCGACATAAGGGCTTGTGTCGCTAAGTGCGACATAGTCTGTTATGTTGCAGATCACCTCTGCGACATAAGGGCTTGTGTCGCTAAGTGCGACATAATTCAAATTATGAATCACAAAGGCTTGTGTCGCAGGTAGCCTGGAGCCTCTGCGACACAACGAGCTGTTGGCCGGAAAGTGAGCCGAAAAGGTGTTTTCCGGCCTCCGTTCGACCTGTGACTTTTACCCAACCCATATTTGGACATTTTAAGCTTAAAGAAACAACTAGAACTTAAAAACACTTGAAATCGAAAGGTTTCGAGTTTTGTCGGAAACTTAGAAAGTGATGAATCGAAATTCCGAAAAGGTAGGAGTGTAGATCGTTGCGTGGTGATCGTATTTCTCTAAATGGGTGTGACGATTTATGTTGGTTTGTTGGTGTTATTTGGTGGTTTTAGATGATGGTGGTGGTGGTGAAAGTTGAGAGAAAATGGAAGGAAGAAAGAGAAAGTAAGTGGTGGAAATGAGGAGGAAGAAAGGAGGGAGGTGGGGTTTTGGTGAAAGCCTCACCTTTCCAGCCCCAGTAATTGTGCTCCGTGCGATGTCCGTCTTCCCCAGTCGTTAAACATTAAATCATTATTTTGACTGTTTACAATGTAAGTTTTAAAATACGGGAGTTCATTAAATTCATTTATTGAAGTATTTTACTAATACTTACTAATTCAATTGGTTTCGTTTGTTTGTGTTTTTAAATGTTTGAGTCGCGTAGATGTTTATTATGCGATACAAAATGTAATTGAAATATTATCAAAATAATATTTGTGACATAAAAGTGTCCTTAATTAATATTACATTGCTTGATATAAATGTTCACCAACGTCCGTATGATTTGAATCGAATTACATTCGATTTGAAATTCGTACGATTTAAACCAAATTGCATATTAATATACATTTTGATACATTAATTAGCCTAGTACCACACTAATTACATGTATTAACAGTTAAGTAGGAACTAATTACTAGTCCTAGCTTGGCAGGTGTCACATTCACTGTCGCTGAACTCGCCCAATTCGTTTCTTAAGGAGTAGCCGAAGCTCTGGCTGCTCAATCATCACAGAGAAATGTAAGAAGTGATGACACTGTTAACGATGCTACTGTTGTTAAACCCTGTACTTACAATGACTTTCTCAATTGCAAACCTCTGAACTTTAAGGGCACGGAAGGTGCCATTGGGCTAATCAGGTGGTTTGAGAGAATGGAGTCAGTCTTTAGAATCAGTAACTGCTCGGAAGACTGCCAAGTGAAATTTTCCACCTGTACCTTCCTGGAAGGTGCTCTGACGTGGTGGAACTCGTATGTTCATTCTGTGGGAATTGATGTTGCATATCGACTTCCATGGGAAGATTTGAAAAAGATGTTGAGGGACGAGTATTGTCCCAATGAGGAACTCCAGAAACTGGAAGATGAATTCTGGCATCTGAGTGTGCAAGGAACCGATATCACTGGTTATACCACTTGCTTCCAGCAACTTGCTATACTTTTCCCATCCATGGTTGACCCTGAACGCAAGCGTATCGAGAGATACATCCGCGGACTTCATGAGAACATTCAGGGGAACGTTACCTCGTCAAAACCTGGAACAATCCAGAGTGCCATTCGTATGGCGCATGAACTCATGGCTCAGGCGGTTCGTCGTGAAACACCTGCACCATCTATTGGAATCAACTCTAGAAGTAACAAAAGAAAGTGGTCTGGAAACTCAAACCAGAACCAATAAGCTGCCAAGAAGCCTGAGACTATTAAGGCTTATGCCACTGGGTCTGGAGAAAGGAAAGGTTATGTTGGGAACAAGCCTTACTGTTCCAAGTGTAGCCGTCATCATGATTGTCCTTGCAGTACTCCTTGCAACAACTACAAGCGGTACAGACATCTTACCAAGGACTGCAGATCACCCAAAACCAATACCAACAACCACACCAACCAACCACGAGCCTGCTTTGAGTGCGGCAACACAAGGCATTTCAGAAATGAGTGTCAGAAGCTGAAGAACAAGGGCAACAACCAACCAGCTCGTGGAAGAGCATTCGTGATCGGAGCACAGGAGGCACGCCAGGACCCTAACACCGTCACTGGTACGTTTCTAGTAAACAACCATTATGCCTCTGTGTTAATAGACTCGGGTGCTGATTTAAGTTTTGTGTCTACTGAGTTTAGACCACTATTAGAACTTGAATCCCGTAAGCTAGATAACAAATATACTATAGAACTAGCCAATGGTGAGTTGATCGAATCAGGAGAAATAGTACCGGGATGCACCTTGGAGTTAGAAGGTCATCTCTTCGAAATAGACTTGCTACCGGTTAAGTTGGGAAGTTTTGACATCGTAGTCGGCATGGACTGGTTGTCAAAGAACCGCGCAGAGATCATTTGTTTCGATAAATTGGTACGCATACCACTACCGACGGGAGAAACCTTGGTGATACAAGGTGAGAGACGGAAGAGTGCCACTAAGATGATTACTTGTATGAAAGCCAGTAAGTATCTCCCAAAGGGATACCAAGCATTTTTGGCACATGTTATGGAAAAGAAACCCGAGGAGCGACATATAGATGATGTACCTATTGTGCGTGACTATCCAGGAGTGTTTCCTGAGGAATTACCAGGATTACCACCTCCGCGACAAGTCGAATTTCACATTGATCTGGTGCCTGGAGCCGCACCAATTGCACGTGCACCTTTTCGTTTAGCTCCATCAGAGATGCAGGAGTTGTCTTCACAGTTGCAAGAACTCCTAGACTTAGGATTCATCCGACCGAGCTTTTTGCCTTGGGGAGCTCCGGTGTTGTTTGTTAAGAAGAAGGATGGATCTATGCGTATGTGCATCGATTACCGAGAATTGAACAAGGTAACTATCAAGAACCGATACCCGTTACCACGCATCGACGATCTGTTTGATCACCTACAAGGGTCAAGTTACTATTCGAAAATTGACCTACGATCAGGTTATCATCAACTGAAGGTTCGGGAAGAGGATATACCAAAGACTGCGTTTAGGACTCGTTATGGTCATTACGAGTTTCTAGTCATGCCCTTTGGATTGACAAACGCACCAGTAGTGTTCATGGATCTCATGAACAGAGTATGCAAACCGTACCTAGATAAGTTCATCATTATGTTCATTGACGATATCCTGGTATACTCAAGAACGAAAGAGGATCACGAACAACACCTGAAACTCATCCTCGAACTACTGAAGAGAGAGAAGCTGTATGCAAAGTTCTCTAAGTGTGAATTTTGGATGCGAGAGGTTCATTTCCTTGGTCATGTGATAAATGACAAAGGGATCCATGTAGACCCATCCAAAATAGAGGCAATCAAAAACTGGGAAGCACCGAAAACCCCATCTGAGATTCGACAATTTCTTGGTCTAGCTGGCTATTACAGACGATTCATCGAGAGCTTTTCAAAAATAGCCCAACCCCTTACCACTCTAACACAAAAAGACAAGAAATTCGAATGGGGCGAGAAACAAGAGAATGCTTTCCAGCTGTTAAAGCAGAAACTGAGCACCGCACCCATCCTGTCATTACCTGAAGGGATAGAAAACTTCATCGTTTATTGTGACGCTTCGCATCAAGGATTGGGTTGCGTCCTAATGCAAAATGACAAAGTCATAGCTTATGCATCTCGTCAACTGAAGGTGCACGAGAAAAACTATACGACGCATGACTTAGAATTGGGGGCAGTCATTTTTGCATTGAAAATTTGGAGACACTATCTGTATGGCACTAAGTGTACCATATTCACTAACCACAAGAGCCTCCAACATATATTCGACCAAAAAGAACTCAACATGAGACAACGGCGATGGGTTGAATTGTTAAACGATTACGACTGTGAGATCAAGTACCACCCGGGCAAGGCAAACGTTGTAGCAGATGCCCTGAGTCGTAAGGAGAGAGCCAAACCTCGTAGAGTTCGAGCTTTGGGATTAACTATCCATTTTAACCTCATTACTCAAATTCGTGACGCACAACAAATTGCCTTCACTCCAGAAAATCTGAAGAACGAATCCTTGAAGGGAATGGAAAAACAACTCGAAACAAAAGACAACGGAGTGTTGTACTTCATGAACCAAATTTGGGTTCCATGTGTAGACGAATTACGCAAGCTAATTTTGGACGAAGCTCATAAGTCCAACTATTCGATACATCCTGGTGCGGATAAAATGTATCACGACTTGAAAGGATTCTATTGGTGGCCAGGCATGAAACGAGACATTGCCGCATACGTTAGTAAATGCTTGACCTGTTCTAAGGTCAGAGCCGAATATCAAAATCCGTCTGGGGTTTTGCAACAACCTGAGATGCCCAAATGGAAATGGGAACAAATAGCAGCCCCTAGCTCTCATCTGGAGCAGATACCATATGGGTGATTGTCGATCGACTGACGAAATCAGCTCATTTCATTGCTATCAAAGAGACTGACAAACTAGAGAAACTGGCAAAGATCTACATCAAAGAGATCGTTTCTCGACACGGTGTACCATTGTCCATTATATCCGATAGAGATAGCAGATACACATCTCGCTTCTGGCAATCGCTACAACAGGCTTTAGGTACTCGACTCGACATGAGTACTGCCTATCATCCACAAACTGATGGCCAGAGTGAACGAACGATTCAAACGCTTGAGGATTTATTGAGAGCGTGTGTGATTGACTTTGGAGGAAATTGGGATACTCACCTCCCATTAGCCGAATTCTCCTACAATAACAGTTATCACAACAGTATACATATGGCGTCATTCGAAGCACTGTATGGACGCAAGTGCCGATCACCGCTCTGTTGGGCAGAGTTGGGTGACAGACAACTATCTGGACCTGAGCTTGTCCAGGAAACCACGTACAAGATATCTCAAGTACTCAACCGATTGAAAACGGCGAGAGACAGACAAAAGAGTTACACCGATAACCGTCGTAAACCTCTTGAGTTTCAAGTAGGAGACAAGGTTCTACTCAAAGTATCTCCCTGGAAAGGGGTAGCACGATTTGGCAAACGAGGAAAACTTAACCCGCGATATGTTGGACCTTTTGAAATCCTTGCGAGGATTGGTCCAGTCGCTTACAAACTAAAGTTGCTGTGACACCCCCATTTTTAGTCAGCACGGTTAACGCGCGATTAGCGGAAGCATTAGAATAAGCGGGGGTGCTGACGTTAACGTAGAACATCATGCCAGATCAGAGCTTATGATTACTACTGAACGGTAAATTAAGATGCCATTTATGAATTTAGTTTGTAACAAAAGAACTACAACTTATTACCATTGTAGAATAGTATAAGAAAATATCAACTTTTATAAAATAGATAGGGTTTCCAAAATAACAATTCCGTGTGCATGATTAATGTAAATCAATTAAACAAAGAAATCTTTAAAGTCCCGAATTATGGCATCATAATTAGTTGGGGGTCGCCTAACTCCATATGCGTGCAGTCTTATTTGTGCTGCTAGTTACCTGAAAAACATAGTAAAACGTCAACAAAATTGTTGAGTGAATTCACAGGTTTTATGATTGTGAAGTGGTTTGTTAAACCATGTTCGTTTGCGAGTTGTTGATGTGGGAGTCAAATAAGTTTCGTACATAAAGGTTTATAGGATAGCAATTATCCTATCGTAATAGTTCGTACAAGGGTCTATAAGAACCCACATATAATCAGTAGCACATAACCCAAAGCAATTAAGTAACACATAGGCACCAAAACAATTATGAACAGTTATTGCATGTTATAGCAAAAACTTTAGCTATGTTTTTCACCCCAAGTCTTAAAAGCAATTAAAACAGTGAAAAGGGGGTTGTGAACTCACAGTATTTACGTGATGCGAGAGCTAGCAATTCGTGGTCGCCCAAGGTATGTCAACCTATAAACATGATATGTATTAACATAAGTATTTTGATTATTATTCAAATTATGTTAATAGTTTATTTGTATTGAAGAAATTATTTATTTCTCAAATGATACTAGTTGTTGGTGACTATATGTTGAAATACAAATAATATACCTCATGTCGTGTATCTTGTTAAGTATATATATACATGTACGTAGTTGTATATATATGCTTAAATGTTGTTTTCTTCCCATTGTACATATATATATACTTTTATCCTATATATATGTATATAATTATACTTGTCATTTATTATATTTCGTACGTTTGTTAAACGTATATTCCATTTGTTTATATATATGAAAATATATAATTATAATTTTAATACGCTGTATTCGTCGTGTGTATATATATATATATGTCTATATATACATACATATATTAGTTTTCAATACGTGGTTGACGCATAAAATATATAAGTTTTATTTGTTATAAAACTTCTCATTAGGTTTATTAAATAAGTATATATCATCGTTCTTGGTTGAAGTTGGCGTTTGTTTTAAAGTTTTATGGCCCATTGGGCTCAACCCAATTCGTTTGGCCCATTTATAAAACTTAAATCATTGGGCTAGACCCATCGTTTAGCCCATTTATCTATTTGGGCCCAATTATAAATGTAAATCATTTTGGTCCATTTTATTTAACTCATTTGACCCGTTTATATTACCTTGGCCCAACGGCCCGTTTAACCAGCCCATTAATACACATACGACCCGATATATTTTCGGCCCAATATATATACTCGTTTATATAACTTGGCCCATTAAGCCCATTAGTTTAATTAACCCATTTATTTATTAACTCGGACCAAATCCAAAACTTTCGGCCCAGCTCGCAACTCAGCCCCCAGCCCACGACCCAACCCACCTAGCCCAGCCCAGCCATTCGGCTTGGGCTTGCCAGCCGTTCGGCTCGGGTCTGCCAGCCGTTCGGCTTGGGCCACCCAGCCGATCGGCTCGGGTCTCCAGCCGGCTTCCCCTGTTTCGTTTTCAACTTCTGCAACTCGAGTTCAAGGTGTTTTTATGCTATTATTCGAGCGGTTTTCGTGTTTATATGTTCCATATCATCAGTATATAACGTAGTTTACATACATAATATATACATACATCATAATCATAGTATTATCAAAATACTATGAAAATATATATATGAAAAGTTATGGTTTTTAATTCCTTACAATGGAGTGATTATGATGATGACGATGGACTGATGATGATGATCGATGATATGAAGATGATTCAAGAAACCATTTGTGTTTGTTTGAGAGTTTGATTGTGATTATGGGGAATGAGATGGTGAAGTTGAAGGTGGGTTTTGGTTCCTGCCTTTGTGTTTCCTTCTGCTCCTTTGCTCGACACAGGCAACACCCACACACACACACACAATGAAGTTTTTGTTAGGTGACTTGCATTATTGGTAATCAAGAGTTTTGTGTATATATAAATGGTTTAAGTTCCCATTTTCAAATGAGAAGTAAGGTGATGAATAGAAAGTGTCGACTGATATTTTTATCAGTGTAAATATTGAGAGTTTTTAACCCGTTAATTTCACGTACGGGTATAATTATTGCAATATAAAATATAATATTTTATATTTTTATTTTGTAGGTGATCTTCAGATACGTTATTTAAAGTCAGAATGATGATGTTATCATTATTTTAGACTGTTGTACCATTTATACATTTTTACTGCGCGTATCCAATTGGGCGCAAATTTTCAGTTAAATTATGAATTCATATTTTGAGGTAATGTTCCAAATCCTTTCAGATGAATGAGAAAATTAGAACTCTTATAATCTTGACCTCTGGGTACGTTTTAAAATTGTTTCTGTTCGTTATATAATACGTTTTATGTTAAACGTACATTTAAGTCATTTTATCTATATGTTATAGATATAATATCACTCGAAATTAATAATTTCATTGTTAATTATGTTGTGTCACCAACTTTTGTTATTCAGCTTTGTCGGATTCGTTCCGATACGTTTGTACGCAAACTTAATAGCTACGTATTAAATAATACTTTTTGTTTAAAAGTACCAGGCTTGCTAGACTTAAATCACATCTAAAAGTTTTGTTTAAACTTAACCAGGAAATTAGCGTAAGAATGCACATGCTCAAATGTTAATCAGTACTTAATTTTGAGAGTTGTCACAGTTGCCACAAGAGCTTAGTAGCATTCACGACACTTTTAGTGTGTGTAACTTGAAGAAGTGCCTTTCCGATGAAATGCTTATCATCCCTCCTGACGAAGTCTTTATTAACTTAAAACTTAACTTTGTGGAGGAACCTATCGAAATAACCGATACAAAAACGAAGAAACTCCGACACAAACGAATCAAACTTGTCAACATTCGTTGGAACTCGCAACATGGCCCAGAGCTTACTTGGGAATGCGAGGATGAGATGCGAAGGAAATATCCTCATCTTTTCAAGCATGCGGGTGTGACCCAAGACTCAACTTAAATCTCGGGATGAGATTTCGCTAACGGGGGGAGAATGTGACACTCCTCCAAATTAGGTATATATTTATACTTAATTTCGAGCATTTATTACACTAATTCACTGCGAAATTATATATTAAACCTCTGATGTGAGATAAGCCTAGCAAGCCCACAAAATCTTAATAGAAAATGTATTACGAAACTATAACTATTTATAATTATTTATAATAGTTATACGAAATGATATCGAATGGAATTCGACCAAACTAATACAAAAGTTGGTGATACAAAATAATTAATATTTCGAAAATTATTAATTACAAATATTATTAACTTATAATAATGAAATAATATATTATATTATACGTTTTATATTAAACGTACCGAGCGCGTCATAGACGAACATAAACAATTATAAAACGTGCCTAAAGCTCGAAAATGCTAAAAATAATTTTTTGTACAATCCTGTTTTAGTATTTGGAACATTACCTCAAAATATAAATTCCAAATTCAACTGAAATGTTGAGTCATATTAGTGTGTCTGTCAGTTGGTCTTGAGTCTGTAATAGCTTAGATTAGAAAATAGATAATTTTCTGTTTTGAGTGACACTTATCTAGTGTCGCATTCAGGCGACACTTAGTAAGTGTCGCACTAGGGTTATGATCTGCGATACTTAGCAAGTATCGCAGAATCAATCTGTTTGTATATATAGAGCCATCACGGCTCATTGCAAAGGTTGGACAAAACCTTTGCTCAACTTGTCGACTAAAACCTCTGTAAACAAGCTAGTATTCGTTAGTTATTGAAATATAAAGCATTCTTATTCAATATCTCATTGTGTTGATTTATATTTCATGCTCGTTACTTCAATCGTGTGATTCCGCCACACAATTGATTCTAGTCATTCAATCTAGATCCTAGGTTAAGGGACAACAAAGTGGTATCAAAGCCAGGTTTCAACCTCCACAGCCGAGGCTGAATATATTGCTGCTGCCAGCTGTTGTTCACAGGTTCTGTGGATTCAGCATCAACTTCTCGATTATGGTCTCATCTTAACTCTTACTCCTATACATATAGATAACACTGCAGCCATATCTATCACACGCAATCCCGTACAGCACTCTAAAACAAAACATATAGAGATACGATTTCACTTTATACGGGATTGCTATGAGAAACACCTTATTGACCTTATTCAAATAGAAACACTTAAGCAAAAGGCTGACTTGTTTACTAAGGCCTTTTCCCATTCTCGTTTTGATGAATTACTTTCTATGCTTGGCTTACGATTTTATAAATCGTTACAGTGACGTTGATTTTACATAAAAAAAAAAAAAAATTCGCAAGAGCCACACTCTATACTTCTTAGTATTAAAGTAATGCATTATTGCTACATCTATAAAAAGACGTTGGGTTGTGTCTGTAAACAACTTGGGATATGATAGTACATTAAGTATCATTCACGAAATGCAAATGTTCACTGTTATATCTGATGTATCAGTAGGTTTATTAATGTATTTATCATAAATTTCTTAACATACAGCTTCATCATATGATATGTTCATAGGCAACTCTCTATTTGTTCTCAGAGATATTAAACAGTAATTTCAACTACTTGTTAATTTTATGTAGTAAACATCATATGACGTATGGCGGTTTGTCTTAATTCCTATATTTAATATGGACAATTTTTATATTATGAAATTTTATATCAACTTATTTGGGGGATATAGTATTGGTTTCCTTTGTTGTACGTCGGTACAGACCTGGTCTCTGGTACTATATCTTAAAAATTAAACAACTGCGAGTTAATCAGACTTGCAAAAACTTAGAGCTTCAAATACAAATACATACTTAAGTCAAGTTAAGTCGCTTTGTTGTACGGAAGTACAGACCTGTCACCAATGACTTGACGAAAATTGATTTTGTTTAAACCTGAATCAAGATAAGTCGCTCTGTTGTACGTAAGTACAGACCTGTCACCAATGTCTTGATTCTTAAAAATAAGTTTCATATAATTTTTCTTAATATAAAGATTAACCATATGTAGATGTTAGGGGTATGTCATATGTGTGAACTGCAAAAGATTGAACATATTAACAATAAAAGGTTATCTCTGATGAATGAAGGTTAGTTGTTTAAGCGGATAATGATATGAACAATTGTCTTGAACTGTGTGTTATTAAATTTATTTTAAATATGTTATGTAAATTTAAAGAGGACAAGTATACTGATAATTGGAATAACAGCAAACATATGTAAAGTAATGTATGATGACTTAATATGATCCCTAACCATACCCAAAACAATCCCGTCACCAAAAATAGTGTATTCGTTTTGAATTCTTAGTTAAGTTATAATTATTTTAATATTTTTTGTCTTACTTAAAGTCAAATGTCACTGAATAGCCAAAACCGACTCGCGAAAGAATTTGAAAGTTTTAGGAATTTTCAAAATTTTAAGTCTGTGACACTCACTGAGTGTCGCATAGAGTGTCGCATAGAGTGTCGCCTGCGAGTGTCGCCAATAGTATGGAGTATATAAATGCCACCCTGCGGCATTTATCATCACATTTCCCGCGACACTCACATACGATTCTGCGTCACTCGCTCTCGTTTAAGCGACACTTGCTCTGTATCGATTTTTGATGCGATTTCTTGAAGATTTTTGAAATTTGTGCTTTGAATCTTGTTCTTCTACTTCACACGAACATTAAGGTACTAATTTCAATCAAAATCCTTCATTATTTAGTGATAATCTGTAGGTTGTAGTTACGGGTTTTAGGGTTTGGGTGATTTCGAACGTATTGATGTGTATAAAGGGTTAATATCGTGTGCATTATTATCGATATACATGTATCTCCCAAGTTATTACCCTAGGTTAGCTTAGTTTTGCAATTTTGTAAAAATTTGAATCTGGGTTTATGGTTTCTGGGTTTGTGTTCATCTTTGCGGCACTCGAAGCGACACTCGCCTTAAGTGTCGCAACATGGTAATTCGAACACTAACTGCGGCACTCAACTTGAGTGTCGCCTTTTTGCTATGCGTCACTTGATTAAGTGCCGCCTTGTCTCTTGCGACACTTACCTTAAGTGCCGCCTTTAAAGGAACATTAATTAGTTGCGTCACTTGATTAAGTACCGCCTAGCCTATTGCGACACTTACCCTAAGTGTCGCCTACAGTTCTCCTTAAGTGTCGCCTCTTGATTTGCAATGCTGCGACACTTACCTTAAGTGTCTCATGGTGATTTTTTTGGCTTCTGAGCGACACTACTGAAGTGTCGCCTAAAGGTAATTTTGAAAGAACAGTTTATACTTTATTTGTTCTAATGGTATAACTTTTCTTTGTGTAATTTTGAAAGAACAGTTCATATTTTTATATTTTTGTAATAAAATGGACGCAGAAAACTTTTGGAATGATTACAAATTAATTTATATATAAACGGGACATTATTTTGACACGGACAACTAACAATATAACTTTTTGGACCAAACGGGCTGAATCTCTAATGGGTCAAAAATTGTATTTTGTTAACGGGCCAAAATAACTTATTAAACGTATTTGGGCCAAATTAATTTGGGCCAAATTAATTTGGGCCACACCAATTAGGGCCAAACTACTTGACTTTGATATTGGGCCAAACTAATTGGGCCAAGCCCAACGGGCTACGTGATTTCAAAACACAAACTTAAACCGGATTATATATATATAAGTGACGAATTAAACGAGACGAATGATATTCGTAAAATGACAAATGGGTTATATATATAGTGGACGATTATAATTTGTATATAGTATTATATAAATGGACTACGACAATCGTGTTAAACTGATATCGCGTAAAAAGTCACGTTTTTATTATCAATATCTCTCTCATTCTGGAATAATACACTTTAACTCAAAAACATTACAAATCTGTGATATTATGTCAAGATGGTAAAAACAAGGTTGCATGATGAAAATCAAGCAAAACGGATAGAAAACGAAGATTTCACGCACGTTTGAAGATTCAAGACATCAAAATGAGATTTCAAGACAAAAGAGCCCATCACCAACATCTATCTGACTCAAGATGTTCGTTTTCAAATTACGAATCCAACAGAAGAAGAATCAACAAAAACGGACGAAGAATGAAGGTTCTGCGTAACCCGAAAGATCCAAACGATTCGTACAACACATCTAAAGTTCAGAGATATATTTTTGGGATTTCTTTTCATCAAAAGATTCGTTTTTGAATTACGAATCCAACGCAAAAAGAATCAATGCAAACGGACGCATAACGAAGAAAACATGCACGAATCGAGAAACGAAGCAACGGGCAGCGAACCGGTGCGGGGTGGTGCCAGCCGCCGCCGGCAGCCACATAGCCGCCGCCGGCTGCCACTAGGCTGCCGCCGGCCACCACTCCCCCGCACGGATTGCACTTTTTTGTCCATTTTCGTACCCGGTGCTAGACCTTTTCATGCTTTTCGTACCTGGTGCCACTACCTTTTTCACCTTTTCGTACCTGGTGCCACTACCTTTTCCACCTTTTGCTATTGTGAGCTTTGGGATGCTAACTTGAGCCAAGTTTCTTCTATAAATAGCAGCCCCTAGCTCTCATTTCAACACACTCTCATATTCACACTCATACTTATACTCTCATCCTTCCATTTTCACTTTCTCACTCTAAAAATCTCTTATATTTTAGTCTAGGGTTATTGTAATTAATCTACGGATTAACATAGAGGTTAGAGCAAACGTTAGAAGTTTGGAGATTCATCTTTGTACGTGTGAACGAGTTTTCAATCATAATAATACGCTGCTGCGTATTTATTTCCGGGTAATATCGAAACCTTTATCATACTTGCTTTGCTTCATACTTTAATTATGTATTATTGCCTTGTATGTGATTTGTCTATTGCCATGAATTGCGAGTAGTTTATTATTGTGATTGTTGATGATGTAGATAATTATAAGTAAGGATGACATCATATAATTAAGTGTACGACAATTGTAAAAGTGATGTAACGGCCCCTATTCGACAGTTTATCTGATATAGTACTGGAAACGTTTTACATGGAGTACAAATGTATGGAAGTCGATAAATGACCGAAGGTAGTTACATCACTGGAATCAGCTCTGGTTTAACAATTGGAACTCCGAAAGGACAATACAACTCCACAACTAACTGGTATATCCTACGAAAGTCAATGCACAATGAAATGATGTTCGAAAACGCGTTCAGGTAAAATAGGAATTAATGATCTTTGTATCGTTAAGACTTTATGAACTTGAGTTTAATTTATGGAGTACCCTTTCCGGTTATCCACGTGACTGCAACCTAGTAATTAGGACTTGATCAACCTTAGTTATGGTAAGTAGTTATCTGTGCCCATGACATGCAAAAAGTAAGACACAGTGAACCCACTCGTTGTACATATTAGGTTTACATTTCTGCATCGCTTTACATTTAGTTAGTTCAGAGTGTCACATTCACCGTCAATTACTCATGACCGCATGTCTGATGTAAGAAGAAGTCGAACTACCATGTAAAGTATACTGTCCGATTACTGAAAGGCATGGCCTGCATATGAAACACGTTTTTATAAACTGCGAATAATCTAGGGATGTATAACTGTTTGAAAAGGAGGACTCAAGTCATAAGTTGAAGTAACCCAACCTTAATGCATGAAACAAGACTTAGGAATAAGGATAACACCCTAGTGATTTAAATACCTTAAAACACTAAGTCTTACACAATCAACGGTCAAAACATACAAAGTTATTAATTTGCATGCTAATGAAATACTAAAGTATTTTAGGGGTTAAGAAAGGTCGGACCTATGAGACGATACGCTACTAATTCATGCACCTCGGCGTTAAGCCAAAATAGGTTGTTTATCTTTCAACTAGATAAGTATTGGAAGTTTGCGTATTGCTCCGATCAGAATCACGGTAATCTAGTTCCTAGTGACATGCCAATGGGAAATTTAGTTGGTAGGGTTCTAGAGTTTACACATGATAGTTTAAATCATTACACTTGGCATTGCCCCTGTTTAATCTGTCATCCTGAAACATTAATTATCGAAATCTCAACAATCACATATTTATCTTTACTTGTTTTCCTGCACTTTAAGTTCCTGCAATTTACTTTCTTGCATTTTAATTACCTGTCTGTAGTTTAAAACCCCCAAACCTACCTACTATGCTCCATCCTAAATATCTCCTACCGAAAGCACCAGCTTTAATCACCCACACGTTTGGATTCATAGAACGATCTTAGGTCATACTTACCGCTAACTAACCAGAGTAGGTAGTACGTATCATTTAAGCCCAGCTAAATATAAATTTTAAAACCCCTGCTGCGCCCGCATCACCATCAGGAATCGCAACAACACTGAACCGACGGTTGCGGGTGCAACATAAACAAAGTTATTTTTATAACAAGCATAATTATGTTCTTAAAACATAAACGACAACGATAAAAACTATAAATATATATACGTATATACATATATACGACATTAATAAGCGAATAATGTATATATATATATATATATACGACGATGACAATAAGACTTTAAATATATATATATACGAAAATATATATTTAACTAATAAGTATATATATGTATATACTTACACGCAATGAGCATTTAAAACGATAAACATAACTCGAAAAATAATATTTATTTGTCAAACATATTTATCACCAACAAATTGTACAAAACTATGAGGATCTATAATCTTCCAAGACAATCGAATTGTTAACACGATTTGACGAGTAGTCAAACACTTACAATAATATTCTTTTTGTTTAGGACGTTAAAGGATATCCATCTGGGCGACAATTTTACTTTTAACTGCTAGCTCTCACATCACAGTCACACTTCAGACTCAGGTGAGTCTCATAGCCCCACTTTTACTTGTTTGAACTATTTTGGGGTGAGAATACATGCTCAATTTGTTTTCATAATACGCAAGTAACAAATCATTACTTTGTACTGCATGAGTTTGTTTATCTAATCAATCAAAGCCCTCTACAACATAGTTTGGTAATACAGTTGTAGCGTGAATGTTAGTGTATGGTACCATATAGGATTGACAATCCTCGTCCGGGTTGGAAGCCCCAACAGGTCAAACGGATGCATTAGCATTTGTTCACAAGAGTGTATATTAGGCACTCTCAGGGAGGCACCCTCGATCAGGTCCTTGAATGTGGATCCTGACACCACAGTTAAGCTCAGACTATGTGCTCATGGCAGTGTTATACATATCATTTATTTGCTTGGTTGCAAATCAATTTACTAAATCTTGCGTAACATACATTAATTTGTATCAATTAAACCTGTGTGCTCACCAGCTTTTAGCTGACCAATTTTTACATGTATTCTCAGGTGATCAACAGTAGTAGGACTGCCCACTCAAGATATCTTAGCTCGAGTCACATGCAATCACTAATCATCAAGAGATTTCACTGCATTTCCATATTTTGTAAAATTAGATATGTATCAAAATCTCTCAAATAATTCATGTGAACTCAAGGCTTTTGTAAACAATATGTAATTTCTATTACATTAATGTATTTTATCAAAATGACGTATATAGATGTCGTTCATTATATCTTATGTCCTGTGATTATTGATTAGTCGCGCCCCGACCCGATTCGCTTCCGCAACCCGAAATTGGGGGTGCGACAAAAATGAAGAGATGGAGGCTGGTTGCCTTTTGTGCAGATTCACATCTAACCGGTGATTGGATGTTCCAATTGGCGGTTGTATTGAAGCCCAGGTCAACCCAATTAAGTAGCCCAGTCAACGCGGCCCATAGCCCAATTTTTAATCCAATCGGCGGTTGGAAGTTCCAACCGGAGGTTGAATTGAAAAACCAGTGACTTCTTTAAATAAAATTTCACCACTGATGCATCACCAGCGGTCGGTAAGGATTTTAACCTTGTCGTTGCACTGGCTATTGGCGACGGGCATCAGCGAGTGTTTTAAATTTGTAACTGCGGGGCATAAGTTTTCCCTAACAATGCTAATCCTAAGGGTGAGCAAGTGGTAGGTATGACCTAGAGTCGTTCTTCAAACAGACTGAATTGAAACTAAGGCGTGGCAGATAAGGGTTTTCAAACTAGTGAAGGGTTTATAAAATAGCGGGGGAGTTTTGGTTTTTCTATTAACTAACTTAGGCAAGTAAATAAATAAAAGCGAAATACCTAAGGTGTGGCAGATGAGGGCTTTCAAACTAGTGAAGGGTTTATAAAATAGCGGGGGAGTTTTGGTTTTTCTATTAACTAACTTAGGCAAGTAAATAAATAAAAGTGAAATAATAGTAAAAGCTAAAGAAGATAAATAAAGATAGTGTTTGCTGAGACTTCGTTAATTAAGTTATGGGATGATGTTTGGAGAAACTATTTTGAAAGATATTAGTTAATTATCATTCTTGAATACTTGTATGTAAACACTAGATTCCCTACTAATTAAAATTCAATTAGTATGTCACACCGGGAGCTAGGTTAAGGTAACATTACAAAGTATTTAGAATAATAAGCAAAATCTTAATTATGGTTTAATAATACTTTCATATGAACGGGAACAAAATCTTAAGGTACTAGACATAACTGAATCATATAACGATTCCTCGTCATCCTAACAGATTCGTATATTTAAAAAGTTCATTTATGACTTTAAACTAGCCCTTGCTTAAGACTACCCAATAAATCCCCTAATTATCCACAGCGTTCCTCACTTAAAGTGGTTCCGCCGCTTCATACTTGGCCATGTCTTATCCTCCGGTAATCCCCCATGTAGCCTTGCGGTTCCGTAGTTTCATACCTTTGACAAATTATATTGACACAGATGACTGACTACCTTTTAATTGGACGTCGTTAAAAAGGTGTTGTAATCACGTTTATTTGTGGAAAGGTGATAGGTTAATTTGAAGTTTAAAAGTCTATTTAGAAAGGTTAATTAAACTAGGTTTCTCATTTTATATGTTAGTCCGTAATATAACTACCCTCGGTCATTACTCGACTTCCATACATTTGTACTCCACCTTGAAGTGTTTCCAGTACTATATCGAATAACAGTCGAATAGGGGCCATCATATTACTTCGTAATATTGTACCATTTCGTAATACGACTACCTTCGGTCATTCCTCGACTTCCATACATTTGTACTCCACCTTGAAGTGTTTCCAGTACTATATCGAGTAACAGTCGAATAGGGGCCATCATATTACTTTACGATAATTAAGACCGTTTATATTTTACCACTATGATGATCCTAAGGCAACAATCAAATAAGAACATGCAATAAGACGATCAAAGCAATACTACCGATCTTTAATATTTAACTATAAACCATCCTATAATTAATTAACTACATCGCAAGCAAACACAACAAGTATACTACTCTCTAATCATGGCAATAACTAAATCTAGCATAATCAATATAAACGTAATTAATTAATATAGATAAGGATTAGAAAGCACCAGGATTAAATGCGGGAGAAAGTAGACTTGAATTAATTGACACAATTCCGAGCATACACCGAAGATTACAATGCGTTCCGCACTTTCCTTCTATTCTAAACAAGCTCCTAAACTAGCTTAAAACTAACTTTTAGTAAGAAAATAAAAAGAAAGTAGAAGCAATATCTTAAGAGAAGTATATTTTCTAAGAATGGTGTGTAAGGTGTGTGTTGAAATGAAGCCTCATGCCTCATATTTATAGGTGAAATCCGGCTTACGTTAGCAACTTGAGGAGCACTTTAGCAAAAGGTGGAAAAGGTGGTGCACCAGGTACGTACAATGTGTAAAGGTGTGGCACCTGGTACGTACAATCGCGTAAAGGTGTGGCACCGGGTACACGCAAGGACCAAAAAGAGGAATTGGGATGGGGGGCAGGTGGCCGGCGATGCCACCCTGCTGGCCGGCGGCGGCTGGCAGCCTGCCGCCCCGGTTCGCGGTCTTTTGCTCTGTTTCTTGATTCGTGCGTGTTTTCTTCGTTATGCATCCGTTTGCGTCGATTCTTTTTTTCTTGGATTCGTTTTTTAAAAATGAAGACTTTGATGAAAAGAAATCCCAAAAATATGTCTCTGAACTTTAGATGTGTCGTACGAATAGTTTGAATCTTCCGACGTGAGTAGAATCTTCATTCTTCATCCGTTTTTGCCGATTCTTCTTCTGTTGGATATGTATTTTGAAAACGAACATCTTGGATAAGAGAAATCTCAGTGGTGGGCAATTTGTCTCTAAATCTTGTTTTTTTTTGGGTAAAGGGGATTACCCCGGTGAAATATATTAATACCAACCAGAATAAGTACAAAACGATGTGAAAGAGTTCCACATCAACCTTGAAATAACCAACTAGCTAAGCAAGCTAATCTATATGTATATGATATGCCATATACATATTACAATATGAAACAAACATAAAAAGCAGCCAGTATAAAATAAATGAGCACCCAATTAATAACTCTGAACTTCTAGCCATTTCCAAGACACGACCGCGACAGTCTCCAAGCATCCAACAAATTCATAACTTGAGCAGAATTTTTAAATCTGAAAGTAACTAACTTGAGGCGAACAGTATCAATAATCACATCTTTTAGTTGTTGTGAAGACCTGATCCCTTTCTTGTACAAACGGTTATTCCTCTCTTGCCAAATGAAATACGTAACAGCTGCAATAAGAAGCCGGCCAATAATACTTGTAGCCTTCCGAGAATGAGATATCGGCTGAATATAAGCAATGACATCGTCCCATGTATCTGAAATACTTTACATACCCGCTAGGCCTCTGACGGATCTCCACACCTGTGATGAGAAAGAACATTCAAAGAAAAGATGGTTATGGGAATCAGGTTGTGACTTGCACAGTGGACACCTAAGCAGGTTTAAGTCGGTGGAAACACCAACATCCCATTGCTTAAGCATGTCTTGCGTTTTTAGCTTCCTTCTCAGAACAAGCCATAAATGAAAAGCATGTCTTGGGATACAGTGAGGGAACCAGACAATGTTTGTCCAAGAAACCTCATCACAACGCTCACGGGTAGTATCCCAAACAATAGAAACCGAGAACTCCTTATAGACACCATCTAGATCACACCACATAATCGAATGATGCTGATTAATTATAAGGGTCGGACATGAGATCTGGTTTAAAAAGGGAAATAAGTCATTCCAAACCGTAGGCCATCTCCAAGCGCCATCAATAATCAGATCAGAAACCCGATCTTTATAAGAAAAACCTGCTTGGGATATGTAATGAGGAGATAAATGGTTCATAATAGGGCTGGACGAACACCAATTATCGAACCAGATATTGGTCATCCTACCATCTCCAATCCGAGACCAGAAAAATGGTCTAATAACATTTCGAATTTGGAGAAGCTTTCTCCATCCCGTGCTAATACCCGCCCGAAATGGGACTGCCCACAAGCTTCTACCCTTCAATTTATACGAGTGGATCCATTTAACCCACAAAGACTCTCGGCAAGAGAGAAGACTCCAAATATGTGACACCATAAGAGCAGTGTTAAAAGTTTCCAACCGCCGAATACCTAAACCCCCTTCAGCTTTGGGCAAACATACAGAATCCCAAGCCACTTTAGCTTTACCTCTCTTCATATCTCCTTGGCACCATAAGAACCCTCGAAGGAGTTGTTCAATTTCAGAAATAATTCAGCTCGGTAGTACAAAAATCGAAGCCCAATAGACATGCATAGAAGATAAAACTGACATAATTAGTTGGAGATGACCTGCAAACGATAAAGCTTTATTCTTCCATTCTCCAATTCGATTTCTAACCTTCTCCACCAAGCCCTTGCAATCTTTATATCCCAGATTAGATGAAATGAGCGGAACACCAAGGTATTTAACAAGAAGTTTACCTTCCTCAAAAGGCATTATAGACAATATAGCTTGCTTAATATGCGAAGGAACATTACAAAAGTATGCAGTGCTTTTTGGTAAACTCGGATTCAGCCCTGACATATCTTTAAACGCATTTAAGCCTTCTAGCAGAACTTTTGAAGAAATAACATCCCCACGAGCAAACAAGAATAAATCATCTGCAAAACAGAGGTTCACAATTTTCTGCTCATCACACCGATTATGAAACCAGAAATTAGGATCCTCTTGAACTTTTCGATGAAAAATAAGGGTAAGAACCTCCATGACTAAAGTGAACAGATAGGGAGACAAAGGATCGCCTTGACAAAGCCCCCTCATGCCCTTAAAGTACCCATAGATATTGCCATTAACACTAATAGAAAAAGAAGCACTCGTGACACAAGACATGATTCTTGACACCATGGTAGGATGGAAACCAAACCCCACAAGAATAGAGTGTAAGAACCTCCAATCTACATTATCATACGCCTTTTGGATATCAACTTTAAATGCACATCTTGGAGGACCACGATCACAATGATAATTATGCATAAGCTCTTGTGTTAGCAGAATATTATCAGAGATCTTTCTCCCAGGAATAAACGCTGACTGATTAATGCTCACTATATTACTCAAACCATCCTTAATTCGATTAGAAATCAGCTTACTTATACATTTGTAGATAACATTGCAACATGAAATTGGATGATAATCATTAACACGGGCTGGAGTTGCAACTTTTGGCACCAATGCTATAATCGTATGATTAATCTCCCGAAGCAATTTTCCATTAATAAAGAAATCCCAAACAACAGCATACACATCATTTCCCACAATATCCCATGATTTTTTGAAAACATAGACGTATAACCATCCGGACCTGGAGATTTATCATCACCTATTGAAAACATAGCTTCTTTTACTTCATCATAAGTAACATCACGAATCATACCCTCAGCTACAGTAGCGTCCAAACGTTTAGAGAACAGACCCATATCTGGAGTGTGTAACGTATTACCCCCCCCCCCCCCCACCTAGAAAATTCATATAATGATCGACAAACACCATGGGAACCTGCTCACCTTCAAAATCAGCCCCCTTTTGATCCATAACCTTAGAGATCCGACTTCTATGTTTCCTGCTTTTGACAGAGTTATGAAAATAGGCTGAATTTGAGTCACCTACCCGAAGCCATTCGACTTTAGCTTTCTGTTTAAGGAATCGTTCTTCATCCAACACCGCTTCCTGAAAAGCATTTAAGAGACATGCTTGTTCCTCCCTTAAACTCTGGTTAGTTGGATCCTTATCAACAGCAATTTGGGCCTCATCAAAGTCTTTACGAAACTTAGCAACTCTCGTGTGAAGATTACCTTGGTCAAATAGCAGCTTCCGAAAATCTTGTTTTGATGCCTTGAATCTTCAATTATGCGTAGAATCTTCATTTTTCATTCGTTATGCTTGATTTTTATCGTGCAACCTTGTTTTGACCATCTCAGCATAATATCACTGATTTGAACTGTATTTGAGTTCAATATGCCAAGAATCATTCCAGAATGAGAGAGATATCGGTAGTAAAAATGTGACTTTTTACACGATATCAAGTATCCCACACTTAGAACTTTGCTTGTCCTCAAGCAAACTCGAATTTCAAGCATGGTTAAAGGTAAGTAGATAATGAAATATTTTAGGGCGGAACTTTTTACTGAGGGGGTTTTGGAAAAATAAAATATTTGTGCTTTTGAAAAAGTAGGGTTGTAATTTTTGGGAGCATGCTTTTGATCTTTGATCTAGGATACATGACTAGGCGATCCTCTCAAGGTGGTCACTCCAGTCATTCAAAGTGTTTAGGGTTTCCTATTCTAGTATTATCAATCACTCTGAACGCCAGTCATGTATCGTTTATCGTCATAGGCTTAATCGAGGATCAAATCATTAACTTTTTTGTGAGCGCGAAGTCGATCTAGCGACAATCATTCTAAGGGAAGTGATGTAGGGTTTCTGGGGTGAAGTGTTGGTGATGTGAGAGGGGGTTTTGTTGGTTTTTCATTGGTTTCTTTTTGGTGAAGTTGGAATTTTTGGGAGGATTGACACCCTTTTCTTTTAGTGTTTGCAGAAGGAGTCTTTTTCTCCAATTGATTTTCTTTTCTTCGAATTTTCTTTCTTGGGTTTTCTTCTTTGACGTCATATCCTTGTAGCTTCTTTTCTTTCATCTTTGGGACTTACTATGAAGTTTGAAGGATACTTTCGAGAAGGTAGGGATAACGTGTTTATTTATGGGTATATGGATGGGTTTAAGAATGAAGTGATTCGATCTCCTCTTTACTCACTAATCCGGATTCGAAATGCATAACAGGAGCAAGTTCTGATTCTAAACGCATACATCGGCACACTCAAGAATCGAAAAAGTGAAGCATTACAAATGAATGCTTTATATGGCTCAAGATACCTCACGAATCGAAAGTTGGTTTGTTGTGTGCCTAGTCATGCGATGCTCTTTATGGGATTACTAAACTAATTTTCCAAAGGAATTTGTATTTTATTTATCCTTCTTCCCTAAAGTAAATCATTTTTTGTCTAAAATTTTTCATTTTCAACATATTTTTAACTCAATTTTGAAAATTTTTGTTAACTTATTGGAGAAGGATGGTCTAAAGAGCAACGAGTTTAGAATCAAGCATATACCATTATCCATTTTACAGTAGTGTAACTACTGCTATCCCACACTTAAAGGAACATCGTCCTCGATGTTATTCTAAGTTCTGACTGGGGTAAACTCCCACACTTAAGAATTGAAACATCTAAGACGTATTCTTTCAGCAGCGTGTGTTGGGTTTGAATCCCACACTTAGTGATAAGCATAGTGGATATGGTATATTTATAAACGAAAGAAAGAGACTAGAACAGAAGTACTCCCCATTTATATATGTGGCTTGTTGGTGATGATTAGGAGTGCTCCGAAGCACATGATTGCCAACTTTTCCATAGAGTCCCTTCGTTGCTGTTGTGTGCTCTGAATTCTTCAAGTATTTTGTGATTTGTCTCGTAGGTGTGAACATGTTGGATATACTTTTCTTAATTCCAGTGCCAAAAACTTGATGTTTGATGCGGCGCCAAAAACTTGATGTGTCGGTCTTCTTCGTATATCCAAGTGTGAGATATAGTCGGAGACTTCATCACTTCTTGGAATGTAAAATTGCATAAATCTAAACACGGGTTGCCTCCCGAGAAGTGCTCTTTTAAAGTCAAGAGATGGATGCATCCATGGGATTCCTGTTGATGTTGTGGGCCCTAGGTTGCAGAAAAGTGTATCGAGGTGGATAGATTCTCATGAAATGATTGACTATTGTCGTAATCAATTCAAGTGGACTATCTCTCGATGTTTCCTTGTAGTTCAGAAGGTGCTTTGAAGTTGTCCTTGCAAGTCCGTGAAGCCCGAAGGTGATGTAATCGATTGCTTTAGTTACAGTCCCACTAGGGTCGGTCATGATGGTTGTGTCTGTCTTAACAACCTCTCTTGGCGGTGGGTTTTGCTACAGAGAGCATACAAACACCAAGAATTGCAGTTTTATGTCTTCATAATTCTCGGTCTTGGGGTCTCCGTTGAATCTTCTGATGGACGTGCACAGGTCCTCTATTTGCCGGTGCTAATGGTTGTTGAATGGAAAGTCGGATTCTGAGAAAACTAGAACAAGCTGACGAAGTATCTCCTTGCATCCTGAGTGGAATATGAAGTTCGTTCTAGAGTTACTTTTCCGTTGTTGAATCTCCAGTAGATGGATCGTACAAAAGTAGCGATATCAAGTGATGATTCATGTGTGGCCCTAAAAGGTCGTTCGCGCCTTGATTCTTCCCAAACGAGATCACTAAGTTCTTCGATCAATAACTCAACTTGTTTTTCAATAGTGGAGTTGATAACCATATATCCGCTTTCTTTGGAACTAAGGTGATCTTCTCTATTTAGCAAGTCAAGCAATGATGTGAGGTCATTCATCATCAAGATATCGGCACGACTGCTCGGATGTTCAGTAGTATCTTTCATATGCGCTCTAATGGATCCTAACATCTCCCATTGTGTTGAGGTAAATGGGATGTTAGATCTTTTAAGGGCATTGTAAATCCTAGTGTAAGTCCATTTCTGTTGTTGATAGAATTGCAGTTCAGCAGGGGAAAGAGCCAGCATGTTGACTACGCCTCTTATTCCTCCTACTACTTTGTCAAATCTTTGGATCAATTCTTCGAGCACTTTGTGATCTATGATGGTTTGCGGTTGGTATCTTGTGCGTTTTGAATATTCCTCCAGTGTTTCTCTTCTCGTAGGATGGTAGTGGTTACTTCCCACCATTTCTTTGGTGGTAAACAGATTAGTTGGCGGTATGCTTCTTTTGTTTCCTTCTTCCATATTTCTCATCCCAATTTCTTCCATCATTGGTTTGTTTGCTGATGCATTTTTCATCTTTTGTCCTATTCGTCGGAGGTTAATCGGAAAATATGGCGTGATTGTCAGTTCCTTGCTAGATTTCCTTTCACTTATTGACTTTGCAGTTTCTTTGTCCTCTGTGGTCTTGTTCATGGAGATCATGTACATATCGGCTTGGTCTCCAGCATTAGGATTGTCGATATGGAAAGTGATGGTTTCTCCCTGAGACTGCAAACTGATGGTTTGTGCAAAGACGTTGATGATTGCCTTGGCCGTATTCATGAAAGGTCTTCCTAGTAGGATTGGGATGTGTACGTCTTCTGGTATATTCATTACTACAAAATCTGTTGCGTAAAGAAATTTGTCAATTCTAACTAAAACATTTTCAGCTATTCCCTTAGGGTATTTGACCGAGTGGTCAGCAAGCTGTATAGTCATTTTGGTAGGTTGAAGATTTTCTAACTCAAGCCTCTTGAAAAGCGAGTATGTCATAAGATTGACACTAGCTCCTAAGTCGGCAAGAGAACAGATGATGCCTGAATTGTAGATAGAACAGGGGAGAGTAAAACCTCCAGTGTCTCCGAGTTTTTCTGGAATGGTATTTTTCAAGATAGCTGAACATTCCTCATTTAGCGGGACATTGGGTACTTCGGGTACCTTATCCTTGGTTGTAAGAAGCCTTCTGAAGTACTTTTTGGAAGGAACTTCAGATACGGTATCTAGGAATTTCCTCTCAAGCTTAAAAGACTTAAGCTTGTCGGGTCGTTGTTTGACGAGCCAGAAATGGAATGCTTACTTTCCTATTTGGTGTAGACTCTAAATCCATTGTCGATGGGACAATAGGTGGTTCCTTCACCGGAGAAGAAGTCGTAGGTGGGCTAGGTGCTACCTGAGAGTCTTGAATATGAGAAACCTCCTTATGGCAACTAGTTGGACTATCCCGAGGTTTAGCGTTAATATGTTGTGCTAATTGTCCTAATTGAGATTTGAAAGCCTTTAACAAAGTCAGTTGATCTCTTAAGATGAGATCAGCTTGGTCTTGTCTAGCTGAGATTCCTTGAATGACTTGTATCAGGGTGTCGTCAAAACTAGAGGTTTGTGAGGAAGAGAGTTCGGAAGGTTGGAACTGGTAAGCTGGTGGGCTATTCCTAGGTGGGTTAAGAGAAGGGTTAGTATTGGGTGAAGTTAGATGAGACTGGGGAATTTGGGCTGAGTGGTTCAGATTAGCACAATTAAGGCAGGTTTGAACTTGACAGACTTGTGGTTGTTGACTTTTCAATTCCTTAATCTCCTTGGTTAGGTCTGCCACTTGCTGAGTGAGAGTTTTGATAGCTTCATTTCCGAGTGTAGTAGGTGAATTCACTAGTGAGGGGTGAATTTCATTGTTCCAGTCATGGTTGTGTATTGTCATTTTCTCAATAAGGCTCCAAGCGTCATCGGCCGTACAGTTCATAAAACTGCCTTGAGAGGCGGTATCAAGTAAAGGACGATGATGTGGGAAGAGACCATTGTAGAAAATGCACAACTGGTTTGAGCGCTCAAATTGATGATTTGGACATTTCTTAAGCAATCCCTTAGAGCGTTCCCATGCATCGTAGATTGATTCATCATGCACTTGACGGAAGTTTATGATGTTGGACCTAAACGTGGCTTGTTTTGATGGAGGGAAATATTTGGCCAAAATTTTGGTTGCTAATTCTACCCAAGAGGTTATAGAGTTAATCTCTAGTTCCTCAAACCAGGTTTGTGCATTGGGAGTGAGTGAATAGGGAAATAGGTATAGATAGACTATGTCTTGATTAACCCCAATTGGTTTAAAGGAGTTGAATAAGGAAATAAATTTGTCAAGGTGGGAGTTGGGATCATCATTAGGTAGGCCACGGAATTGACAGAGGTTTTGGACTAACTGAACAATATGAGGTTTTAATACAAATGAGGCTCCATCGGTTTCTGGATAGACGATTGGTCCTCCTCGACCTTCAATCAATGGTTTAGAGTCTTCAGCAAGAGTGATACGTGCAGTTGTCACAGTCTCGTTGGCCGGTGGTTGACTAGTTGAATGGATAGGGGTGGTCATTTCTAAAAGTGGTAAAAGGAAGGAAAAATAAAGAAAAACGTAGGGGTTTAAGGAATCCTAAAGGTTCACTAGTAAGTAAGTTCGTCTTAACGCCTAAGGATCGTACAGTTGGTTCCCTGGCAGCGGCGCCAAAAACTTGATGCTTCACCAGCGGTCGGTAATGATTTTATCCTTGTCGTTGCACCGGCTACTGGCGACGGGCATCAGTGAGTGTTTTAAATTTGTAATTGCGGGGCCTAAGTTTGCCCTAATAATGCTAATCGTAAGGGTGAGCAAGTGGTAGGTATGACCTAGAGTCGTTCTTCAAAACCGACTTAATTGAAACTAAGGCGTGGTAGATGAGGGCTTTCAAACTAGTGAAGGGTTTATAAAATAGCGGGGGAGTTTTGGTTTTTCTATTAACTAATGTAACACCCCGCAAATTTAAACACAATTACGTACACTAAACATGTGCATTTTAGGCTAATTCCCTAACTTTGAGTGAATCCATAACTAGTTTTAGAGGTAAGTCTAGCAAAGCCCAACTAGTTAATACGCGTAGTATTACTTATTCATAATTAGTTGTAATTATGTAATTTAAACAACGCGATAAAAATATACGACTGTTGGCGAACAAAATTATTTAACAATATGAAATTTTTAAATAACATTAACTTTTATTAAATGTTACGTCGATAATATTTACAAGTATTTCGTAACGAATAATATTTATTACGTAAAAACTGAAACTAAATAAAGTTTAATATTTTGTAAACTCAACTAGATTAGTTTTATAAATATCCTAATTAAAAATATAATGGAATGCGTATTTAATAATTTATTACTTAAAATATTGTAACATGTAACGATCGGGTAAACAAACACGGGTTAAATACCACAAAATTGAGACAAAGTCCCCTCCTCTTTTTGACTCCAAAAGTCAGCCACCACCCCCACTTCCAACCTCACTTTCATTTTTATTCTCTCTCTCTCTACCATCCTTTTTCTCTCTCAATTCCCTCTCTAAAAATCCACAATAAATCACACAAAGACTACACCAAAAACGCATCAAATCACATAACTCCATTAGAGAAAAACGATCACGGAGTCGAGCTCTACCTTCCTATCTTCTCGGATATCTCATGCGAAAACTTTTTAAGATCCCGACAATCCCGCAAACTCTTAAATCTTATTAGATTCTTTGATATCTCATGTTTATAATACTTAATATACCATGTTTTAGTGTTTTTAACAACTGGTTATGTCCAAATCGAAGCTTAAATTTCGTTTTTACAAACTGATCTACGAACAGTCTAAGTGACGCATCAGGCCCAAAAACAGTATTGCGTCACTTAAGTGACGCACTAAGTGTCACATAAAGCCCTCTTTTTGCGTCACTTCACCAAGTGACGCTACAAACTCTCTTTTTCCGACACTTACACCGACACTTCAACCCGTCACTACCATGCGTCACTAGCTTAAGTGACGCCTATACTCGAATACTGATTTTGACCCGACACTTGTACCCATCACTTTTTTAAGTGACGCCCCATATGCGTCACTTCCTCGAGTGACGCTAATAATTCGTAACTTACCATTTTATGCGACACTTCCTAAATGTCGCTACCCTAAGGCAAGTGACGCCTCAAGTGACGCTAAAAACGGAAAGTTTAGAACTTTTCACTAAGTGTTTAGGATGAGATTTTACCACCTGATTTTACTCCGAAATGAAATTTCGAATGCGTTTTTACTACAGCTCGACCCCAACCAGGGGCTCTGCCCCTTGGACCCCGCCAGGGGTTGCAACCCATTGGACCCCGCCAGGGGTTGCCACCCCTTGGACCCCGTTACCAGGGGCGCTGCCCCCGGACCCCCGTACACAATTTCAATACTTTATGAAACAAAATGAAACGGATATAAAAATGCTTTCAAAGATTACTATTACAAACAGTTATGACGATTCGTATACATTTTTACAACTACGAAATACAAACGTAAACGTTAAACAAATACTTTGGACATAACTTAGTTGTACGAACACTAGCATGGATGTTCGACTTAGACATCCACGTACTTATTAAAAATCTCATACGTTTAGGACGTTAGGAGATTCCGGACTATACTTGGGCTTTAGACTTTGCTAGCACTCGTACTCTACTTAACTCAACAGGTGAGTTCACAGCCCCTACTTTTACTGCTTTACTACTTTTGAACAGGAGTGGAAAACATAGTCAACTGCTTTACTGATTGCCATAACTACTTTTGCTTAGATGGTTGTTATCATACTTGTTTACTCGCACGATTTGAGTACTTTGAACTGTTGAACCTTTACAACAAAACTGGTATTTATGAAACAACATTTTCATACTATAAACGTGATAAAACTTGTTTGGAAAACCGTAGAACGACCGGTACTTTTTATGTAAACGCTGGAGAATGACCAACAACGTATTTTAGTGCCAGAGAATGACTGGCCAAGTAGACGGGAGAACGACCCGTGCATCTTTTGACCGGAGAACGACCGGTACTGTGTTTCGCTGGAGAATGACCAGCAGTATTTATTGCCAGAGAACGACTGGCCGAGTTTGGACGGGAGAATGACCCGTTCGTATTTAGATCGGAGAACAACCGGTACTGTGTTTCGCTGGAGAACGACCAACAACGTATCGCAAACTGTATTTTGGGTAACATCCCACGTAAACGGTGCTTTGGGTAACATCCCACGCAAACTATATTTTGGGCAACATTTCAACCGATCTATATTTGGATAACATTCCACAAAATGTTTACTTAACTATTATGGCAATAACTATATGTGAACGTATTGGTTTTAACAATTGTGCTTACAAACTTGATTCAACTATTGCCAACATAAAACCTGTAAATTCACTCAACCTCATTGTTGACTTTTACAATGTTTTTCAGGGAATTAGCTGCATGTAAGACATCCTACACACATGGAACGTAGGCGACCCCCGAAGGAATAGGATGCCAACTTTTGACAAATGAATTTCTTTTATATAACTAAGTTGTTTAGTCATATTTACGAAATCTACTTTTATAACTTAATTACTTTTCAACTTATACGATTCAATTAATCGTAAACTTTGTAACTATTTCTAACACCCGCCAAATTAGGACTAGTGATTAGTACCTAAACAGTTGTTAATACATGTAATTAGTTGGTTTTAGGCTAATTAATGTATCGAAATATATATATTGTTGAATATATACGAATATGCGATTTAATTAAATGGTACGAGTTTCAAATCGAATGTAATTCGGTTCAAGTAAATACGGACGTTGGTGAACAATTTTATTAAATAATATAAAAATTTTTCATAACGATATCATACCCAAAATATTATTTTGATAATATTTCAATTACATTTCGTATCGTATAATAAACGTCTACGCGACTTAAACATTTAACACGCAAACAAACGAAACAAGTATAAGTTACATTTTATAACTTAAATTCTAAAGGATTCGGTTAAATACTTCAACTAAAATGTCAAATAATTAATCGTATTTTAAAACTTATTATTGAACGCGTATAAAATTATTTAAACGTTTAAACGACCGGGAAAACGAACATCGCACCGAGCGCAAATACAGGAATTAAAAGTTGGAGCCAACCACACTTGGGTGGGACCCAAGTGGGCCGGCCCCCTCCCCCCCCCCTTTCCTTCCCTCCACTTTCTTTTCCCTTTCTCATTTTCACCATCTACTCTCTCTCTCTTCACTCTCTTTTCTCTCTTTCCTTTCTAAATCACCATCCACCACCATCACCTTAAACTCACTAAAAACACCATTAAACATCATCATCTCGCTTAGCTCATTTGGAAGAAAATAACCACCGCGTCACGATCTACAACCCCATCTTTCCGGATTTCTCACGCACGAAGTTGTAAGTTTCCGACAAAACCCGCAACTCCTCGATTTTTAGTGTTTTCAAGTTCTAGTTGTTTCTTTAACCTTGAAAGGTCCATCTAAGGGTTGGGTAAAAGAATCGGAACAAACGGAAACCGAAAAACTCATTTTTGGCTCAAAATCCGTCGATCAGACGTAAGTGTTGCATAGGCCAGTCCAGTATAGCGTCACTTCATGCGTCACTTAAGTGTCGCATGAAGTGACGCATAAAACCCTAAATCTGCATCACTTGCCTAAGTGCCGCATAAAACCCCTTTTTCCCGACACTCCAACCGTCACTTGCCTAGTGACGCCTAACACCTTTATCCGACAATTCTAGCGACACTTCCTAAGTGTCGCCTATGATCAGAAACCGACACTCGAACCCGACACTCCCTAAGTGTCGCCCCCCTTATGCGTCACTCCTCCAAGTGACACTAATAATTCTGAAACTGTCATTTTATGCGACACTTCCTAAGTGTCGCACAAATTTTAGAAGTGACGCATCAAGTGTCGCTAAAAACAGAAAGTTTAAAACTCATATTCCACTAAGTATTGAGGCTCAAATTTGACACCCCATTTTACCCGAATTCAAATTCCAAGTGCGTTTTTCACCAAATTCAAATCTCGACCCCAACCAGGGGCCAGCCCCTTGGACCCTGCCAGGGGTTGCCACCTTTGGGACCCGGCTAACCAGGGGCGCTGCCCCCGGAACCCCGTCACTTAAAGTTTGCAAATACTTTTATGTATAACGCCTTTCTAAAATCAAAATAATAATGTGAGATTATTATTACAAAAAAATCACCAACGGGCCGTACACATTTTCAAACACTTAGACAATCAACCAAATTGTAATCATTGGACATTCTAGTTGGACAAACAACTACAAGGTAGTCTTATTAGATACCTTCTCATATTTATAACCATCACGTGTCGTGGACACCCTCAGGTTACAAGTCATTGGACTTCAATTCTTGGCTAATCGATTTCAGTTTATTAAGATAAACTCTTCAGGCTCAGGTGAGTCTCATGGCCCCCTCTTTTTACTGTTTTACTAGGGGTGAGATACATGGCTCTTTTTTAACACGTGAACGCGAGTACATATTTCAATATACTACATGAGTTGTTTTCAACTAATCAAATCAAAGTCCTCCGTCAGTATAGACTGGTAATACGAAAGTAGCGTGAATACTAGTATATGGTACCATATAGGATTGACCCACCTCGTCCGGGTTAGTCGCGCTAACCTTTGCAAAGGACGTACTAATATTTGGGAAAACGAGTGTAGATTAGGCACTCGTGGAGGCACCTCGCTCGGAATTCTCTATATGGGACCCGACCCTCGAGTTAAGCTCAGACTATGCACTCATGGTTGTATACACTATCAGTATCATTTGCTGGATGCAAATCAACATTTAAATCTTGCGGTTCACGCACTATTATTTGATATCTAAACCTGTGAGCTCACCAGCGTTAGCTGACCCATTTTAGCATGTATCACAGGTACTCAGCAGTAGATTTGGACTGCCCATCAGGATGCATATTAGCTCGAGTTCCATGCAAACCTCAGAGATTTCATTGCATTATTAGATTTTGTATAACTAATTATGTACTTAAATCTCTCATATTATGAACACGAGCTATGTATGAGTTCAAATTGTTGTAAACCTTTTAATATTAATATATTTTGTTAAAATGACGCTTATAGAGTCGTTTGCTATATATCTGTGTGCTTTGATTATTGATTAGTAACACCCGAATTATGCTTCCGCAAAACATTAAATTTGGGGGTGTTACATATTGGTATCAGAGCCTAAGGTTATAGTAAACTAGGTTGAATTTAGTGGGCCTAGACTATGACCGTTAGGCAGTATCTCTTATTAAGTGTGATTAGGTTCAGTGACTACATGATATTGGTTTAATTTAACATAACCTGATCAACTATGTATAATTAAAAGAATATGATGTGGAATCTGAAGGAAATCATGACTGAACAGGATACACTAGTTGACTCTGACCACGAGAGAAACCGGGACTCAAACTTGTCTGTGTTAGACACCTTAGGCTATTATGTGATATATATATATATATATATATATATATATATATATATATATATATATATATACATAGATAGGACTCACTCTTTCTAACGCTTTGTCTCAGAATGGCAAACACACCACCCAATTATTCACACTCTCAATCCGGGTCGCAGAACCCGAGGGTAGCTAGGAGGAACGCCAGGTTGCCTCGAGCTGGCCCGTACCACACTCACTTCACTCTGCCGGCCTTGGCTGCTAGGCTGGACCATCATGAGCAACGACTTCACACCATGGATGTCGCATTACAAGGGACCAACGAAAACTGGAGACTCACAGCGCTAGAGCGCATCAACCAAGTCTCCGAAGATCACGAAAACACCATTAGCAACATGAACATACTCCACGACCAAGTAGTGGAATCAGGAGTAGAAGTCGAGCTTTTACGACTCAGGTTGGAACAATGCGAGCAGCGCCTGCAAGAGGCCGAAGAATACTCAAGGATGCTGGTACAACGACTAGCATTGGCAGAAGACAATGCCCGACAAACCAGCAGACTCGCAGTCACCGTGGAATGACTTGTCACACTAATGGAAAGGACCAACTTGCATTAGAACTAGTGTCACTGTCATCTTGTAATCTATATCTATTTATGTAGGACTCTTACTATTCGAACCGGATGTATCAATTCCCGGTACCTTTTGAACTCCCCATATTATGTAATCTTTTGAAAACTCGTATCATGTACCAAACTTGGATATTTCAATGAAATATAATTATCACTTTGTATCGTATATTCCATCATATACACCTGTGATATATCAGGATTTCACGCAAATATCTCATTGTCTTTTCTTGATCTTACTCAGCAAAATGCCACCAAAGCGATTCACCTTCAGCGAAACCGAAATCGCTCAACTCATAGCCCAATGCGTGGCCCAAGCTATGGCTACCCGACAACCAAGTTCGGGCAGCGAAGATACAGCTGCCAACGGGGCTCAATCCAAACCTTGTTCATACAAGGACTTTCTGAGCTGTAAACCCTTAAGCTTCAAGGGAACAGAAGGAGCCATCGGACTGATCAGATACTTCGAGAAAATGGAATCCGTCTTCCACATCAGCAAGTGTGTGGAAGAGGACAGAGTCAAATACTCCACCTGCACCCTCGAAGATGGTGCTCTCTCATGGTGGAATTCATATGCCCGGTCCATGGGTATCGATACCGCATACCTACTACCTTGGGAGGAACTGAAGACAATGCTTACTGCTAAGTATTGCCCCATCGAGCAACTCCAAAAGCTGGAGGAAGTGTTCTGGCACCTAAAGGTGCAGGGAACTGACATTGAAGGATATACCGTCAGATTCCAACAGTTTGCCATCCTTCGCCCAGCTATGGTGAGCACCGAACCCGAAAAGATTCGAAAGTACATCCGCGGCCTTCCGGAACCTGTCCGGGGGAACGTCGCCTCCTCAAACCAGACCACCATTGATGGTGCTATCCGATTGGCCCATGAACTCATGGCCATGAACGAGGACCCAGAACCACCCACTTTGCTTCCAACCATCTCAAAAGGAAGTGGTCCGATAACCACAACAGCTTGCAAAACAAGAAACTCGACACCATCAAGGCCTACAACTCAACTACCGACACCAAACGGGGTTACACATGGAACAAGCCCTACTGTTCCAAATGCAACCGCCACCATGAAGGTCCTTGTGGTCCCTATTGCAATAACTGTAAGAGGTACGGTCACCTCACCAAGGACTGTAGGTCCACCGCCAACAACAACTCCAACAACAACACCAGACCACACCGAGCCTGCTATGAATGTGGGAACCATGGGCACTTTAGGAATGATTGCCCGAAACTGAAGAACAAGGCCAACAACAACAATGCCAGGGGGTGAGCCTTCGTACTCAATTCTGGGGATGCCCGCCAGGACCCGAATGTGGTCACGGGTATGTTCCTCCTCAACAACTTAACTGCTGCCGATAGGAGCTTTATTTGATACCGGTGCTGATAGGAGCTTTATTTCCGATGAGTTTTACCCCTACTTGACATCTCCCCTATTGCTCTAGATGTTAAGTACACTGTAGAACTAGCAAACGGTAAACTCATAGAAACTGATAGTGTGATACCTAATTGCACTTTAAACTTAGCCAATTAAACCTTTTCGATAGACCTGATGCCCGTTGAAATTGGAAGTTTCGACGTCATCATTGGTATGGACTGGTTGTCCAGGCACCGAGCCGAAATCATCTATTTTGACAAAATCGTCTGCATCCCTCTCGCCGTCAGTAATACCTTGATCATACAGGGGGAGACCGGTGGAACGAGACTAAATATCATATCTTGTCTTAAAACCCGAAAACTTCTTAGAAAGGGTTATCCTGCAATCCTCGCGCACATCACGGAGAAAAAGTCGGAAGAGAAGCGACTAGAGGATGTGCCAATCCTTAGAGACTTTCCCGAAGTCTTTCCGGAAGAACTACTTGGTTTACCTCCGCCTAGACAGGTTGAGTTCTCGATCGATCTCGTGCCGGGTGCCGCACCGGTAGCCCGAGCACCATACCGCCTAGCCCCATCAGGACTTCAGGAACTGTCCACCCAGTTACAGGAACTCCTGGACAGAGGATTTATTAGACCAAGTTCTTCACCTTGGGGAGCTCCGTTCTTATTTGTGAAAAAGAAAGACGGTTCTTTCAAAATGTGTATCGACTACCGAGAGTTGAACAAGCTAACAGTCAAGAACCGGTATCCACTTCCTCGCATTGATGACCTGTTTGACCAACTACAAGGGTCGAGTATTTATTCAAAGATCGATCTTCGGTCAGGTTATCATCAACTTCGAGTTCGCGAAAGCGACATCCCGAAAACTGCTTTCTGAACTCGTTACGGGCATTATGAATTTCAGGTGATGCCCTTCGGGTTAACAAACGCATCGGCTGTATTCATGGACCTTATGAATCGGGTGCGCAAACCTTACCTCGACAAGTTTGTCATTGTCTTTATCGATGACATCCTCATCTATTCGCGCAACGAACAAGAACACGCGCAACACCTCAAAACCATTCTAGAACTACTCAAACACGAGGAGTTATATGCCAAATTCTCCAAGTGTGAGTTCTGGATACAATCCATTCAATTCCTTGGACATGTTGTTAATAGTCAAGGAATTCACGTCGATCCATCAAAATTCGAAGCTATCAAAGGATAGCAAGCGCCAACTACTCCAACCGAGGTACGCCAATTTCTGGGATTGGCCAGTTATTATCGTCGGTTCATCAAAAATTTCTCCAAAATAGCTCAACCACTCATGACACTGACTCAAAAGGAAATGAAGTTCATTTGGACTGATAAACAAGAGTGAGCATTCCAGCTATTAAAACTCAAGCTTTGCAGTGCTCCTATTCTATCCTTACCCGAAGGCACCGACGACTTCGTGGTATACTGCGATGCTTCCCACCAAGGTCTAGGTTACATGTTGATGCAATGAGACAAGGTCATTGATTACGCTTCCCGACAACTCAAAGTTCATGAGAAGAACTACACGACTCACGACCTCGAGCTAGGGGCCGTGGTGTTCGCTCTCAAAATCTGGAGACACTACCTTTATGGTACCCGAAGTACCGTATTCACCAATCATAAAAGTCTCCAACATATATTCGACCAAAAAGACCTTAATATGCGATAGCGTCGCTGGGTCGAGTTGCTCACCGATTACGACTGCGAGATCAAATACCACCCGGACAAGGCAAATGTTGTTGCCGATGCCCTCAGTCGAAAGGAACGACCGAAACCACTCCGAGTTCGAGCCCTCAGTATGACCATTCATAATGATCTCACCATTCGGATTCACACCGCTCAACTCGAAGCTTTGAAACCCGAAAATGTCAAAAGCGAAGCCTTACGAGGCATCGATAAACAATTCGAAGTCAAACCTAACGGCGTTAGGTACTTCTCAAATTGAATTTGGTTACCTAGTTTTGGGATCCTGCGAGACTTGGTGATGGATGAAGCTCACAATTCTAAATATTCTATCCATCCTGGATCCGACAAAATGTATCACGACATCAAGGAATTCTATTGGTGGCCGAACATGAAAGCCAAAATCGCCACATATGTCAGCAAGTGCCTTACTTGCTCGAAAGTCAAAACCGAACATCAAAAACCTTCCGGTTTACTTCAACAACCCGGCAGTCCTGAATGGAAATGGTAACAAATTGCCATGAATTTCATAACCAAACTGCCCAAATCATCGAGCGGTTGCGATACCATTTGGGTGATCGTTGATCGACTCACCAAATCTGCTCATTTCCTGGTGATCAAGGAAACCGATAAAATGGAACACCTCTCACAAATCTACATCAAAGAAATTGTTTCTCGACACGGTGTCCCAACCTCGATTATTTCTGACAGGGACGCTCGTTTCACATCTCACTTTTGGCAATCACTTCAAAAATCGTTGGGTACCCGTCTTGATATGAGTACCGCATACCATCCTCAAACCGATGGCCAAAGTGAACGTACTATTCAGACACTGGAACACATGCTACGAGCTTACGTAGTTGACTTCGATGCAAACTGGGAAAGACACCTGCCATTGTGCGAGTTTTCCTACAATAACAGTTATCACACCAGCATTAAGGCTGCACCATTCGAGGCACTGTACGGTCATAAGTGCCGATCACCGATCTGTTGGACCGAAGTGGGAGACAGTCAACTCACTGGTCCTGAACTCATACACGAAACCACCGAGAAAATCTTTGAAATCCAAAACCGACTCAAAGCCGCATGTGATCGTCAGAAAAGTTATGCTGATGTGAGACGCAAACCACTCGAGTACCAGGTTGGGGAACGAGTAATCCTGAAAGTATCGCCTTGGAAAGGCGTAATCCGATTCGGCAAACGCGGAAGGTTAAATCCCAGATACATTGGGCCTTTTGAGATCCTCGAAAGGATTGCCCCTGTGGCATATCGACTGCAGCTGCCAGCTGAGCTCAGCAGCGTGCACCCTACCTTTCACATTTCTAACCTAAAGAAATGCCTGTCTAACAAGACACTTAACATCCCACTCAACGAGATTTGCGTCGATGACAAACTTCATTTTGTTGAAGAACCTGCTGAATTGGTAGACCGTGAGGTCAAACAACTCAAACAAAGTCGTATTCCCATCGTTAAGGTCAGGTGGAAATCGTGGCGTGGCCCGGAATTCACTTGGGAATGGGAAGACCAAATGCGACTCAAGTATCCTCAGTTATTCATTGACTCTACATCAAACGCTACATCGAGCTAAATTTCAGGATGAAATTCTCCTAACAGGGGGAGAATGTAACACCCGCCAAATTAGGACTAGTGATTAGTACCTAAACAGTTGTTAATACATGTAATTAGTTGGTTTTAGGCTAATTAATGTATCGAAATATATATATTGTTGAATATATACGAATATGCGATTTAATTAAATGGTACGAGTTTCAAATCGAATGTAATTCGGTTCAAGTAAATACGGACGTTGGTGATCAAGTTTATTAAATAATATAAATTTTTTTAATAACGATATCATACCCAAAATATTATTTTGATAATATTTCAATTACATTTCGTATCGTATAATAAACGTCTACGCGACTTAAACATTTAACACGCAAACAAACGAAACAAGTATAAGTTACATTTTATAACTTAAATTCTAAAGGATTCGGTTAAATACTTCAAATAAAATGTCGAATAATTAATCATATTTTAAAACTTATAATTGAACGCGTATAAAATTATTTAAACGTTTAAACGACCGGGAAAACGAACACCGCACGGAGCGCAAATATAGGAATTAAAAGTTGGAGCCAACCACACTTGGATGGGACCCAAGTGGGCCGGCCCCCTCCCCCCCGTTCCTTCCCTCCACTTTCTTTTCCCTTTTTCATTTTCACCATCTACTCTCTCTTTCTTCACTCTCTTTTCTCTCTTTCCTTTCTAAATCACCATCCACCACCATCACCTTAAACTCACTAAAAACACCATTAAACATCATCATCTCGCTTAGCTCATTTGGAAGAAAAGAACCACCGCGTCACGATCTACAACCCCATCTTTCCAGATTTCTCACGCACGAAGTTGTAAGTTTCCGACAAAACCCGCAACTCCTTGATTTTTAGTGTTTTCAAGTTCTAGTTGTTTCTATAAACTTGAAAGGTCCATCTAAGGGTTGGGTAAAAGAACTGGACCAAACGGAAACCGAAAAACTCATTTTTGGCTCAAAATCCATCGATCAGACGTAAGTGTCGCATAGGCCAGTCTAGTATAGCATCACTTAATGCATCACTTAAGTGTCACATTCAGTGACGCATAAAACCCTAAATCTGTATCACTTGCCTAAGTGCCACATAAAACCCCTTTTTCCCAACACTCCAACTGTCACTTGCCTAGTGACGCCTAACACCTTTATCCGACACTTCTAGCGACACTTCCTAAGTGTCGCCTATGATCAGAAACTGACACTCGACCCCGACACTCCCTAAGTGTCGCCTCCCCTTATGCGTCAGTCCTCCAAGTGACGCTAATAATTCTGAAACTGTAATTTTATGCGACACTTCCTAAGTGTCGCCCAAATTTTGGAAGTGACGCATCAAGTGTCGCAATAAACAAAAAGTCTAAAACTCGTATTTCACTAAGTATTGAGGAACAAATTTGACACCCCATTTTACCCGAATTCAAATCCCAAGTGTGTTTTTCACCAAATTCAAATATCGACCCCAACCAGGGGCCAGCCCTTAGACCCCGCCAGGGGTTGCCACCCCTGGGACCCCGCTAACCAGGGGCGCTGCCCCCGGACCCCCGTCACTTAAAGTTTGCAAATACTTTTAAGTATAACGCCTTTCTAAAATCAAAATAATAATGTAAGATTATTATTACAAACAAATCACCAACGGGCCGTACACATTTTCAAACACTTAGACAATCAACCAAATTGTAATCATTGGACATTCTAGTTGGACAAACAACTACAAGGTATTCTTATTAGATACCTTCTCATGTTTATAACCGTCACGTGTCATGGACACCCTCAGGTTACAAGTCATTGGACTTCAATTCTTGGCTAATCGATTTTAGTTTATTAAGATAAACTCTTCAGGCTCAGGTGAGTCTCATGGCCCATCTTTTTACTGTTTTACTAGGGGTGCAATACATTGCTCTTTTTTTAACACGTGAACGCGAGTACATTTTTCAATATACTACATGAGTTGTTTTCAACTAATCAAATCAAACTCCTCCGTCAGTATAGTCTGGTAATATGAAAATAGCGTGAATATTAGTATATGATACCATATACGATTGACCCACCTCGTCCGGGTTAGTCGCGCTAACCTCTGCAACGAATGTACTAATATTTGGGAAAACGAGTGTAGATTAGGCACTCGTGGAGGCACCTCGCTCGGAATTCTCTATATGGGACCCGACCCTCGAGTTAAGCTCAGACTATGCAGTCATGGTTGTATACACTACCAGTATCATTTGCTGGATGCAAATCAACGTTTAAATCTTGCGGTTCACGCACTATTATTTGATATCTAAACCTGTGAGCTCACCAACGTTTGTTGACCCATTTTAGCATGTATCACAGGTACTCAGTAGATTTGGACTGCCCATCATGATGCATATTAGCTCGAGTCTCCATGCAAACCTCAGAGATTTCATTGCATTATTAGATTTTGTATAACTAATTATGTACTTAAATCTCTCATATTATGAGCACGAGCTATGTATGAGTTCAAACTGTTGTAAACCTTTTTATATTAATATATTTTGTTAAAACGATGCTTATAGAGTCGTTTGCTATATATCTGTGTGCTTTGATTATTGATTAGTAACACCTGAATTCTGCTTCCGCAAAACATTAAATTTGGGGGTGTTACAGATTGGTATCAGAGCCTAAGGTTATAGTGAACTAGGTTGCATTTCGTGGGCCTAGACTATGACCGTTAGGCAGTATCTCTTATTATGTGTGATTAGGTTTAGTGACTACATGATATTGGTTTAATTTAACATAGCCTGATCAACTATGTATAATTAAAAGAATATGATGTGGAATCTGAAGGGAATCACGACTGAACAGGATACACTAGTTGACTCTGGCCACGAGAAAAACCGGGACTCAAACTTGTCTGTGTTAGACACCTTAGGCTATTATGTGATATAAATATATATATATACATAGATAGGACTCACTCTTTCTAACGCTTTGTCTCATAATGGCAAACACACCACCCAATTCGTCACACTCTCAATACGGGTCGCAGAACCCTAGGGTAGTTAGGAGGAACTCCAGGTTGCCTCGAGCTGGCTCGTACCCCACTCACTTCACTCTGTCGGCCTTGGCTGCTAGGCTGGACCGTCACGAGGAACGACTTCACACCATGGATGTCGCATTGCAAGAGACCAACGAAAACTAGAGACTCACAGTGCTTGAGCGCATCAACCAAGTCTCCGAGGATCACGAAAACACCGTTAGCAACATGAACATACTCCACAACCAAGTAGTGGAATCAGGAGTAGAAGTCGAGCTTTTACGACTCAGGTTGGAACAATGCGAGCAACGCCTGCAAGAGGCCGAAGAATACTCAAGGATGCTGGTACAACGACTAGCATTGGCAGAAGACAACGCCCGACAAACCAGCAGACTCGCAGTCACCGTGGATCGACTTGTCACACTAATGGAAAGGACCAACTTGCATTAGAACTAGTGTCACTGTCATCTTGTAATCTATATCTATCTATGTAGGACTCGTACTATTCGAACCGGATGTAACAATTCCCGGTACCTTTTGAACTCCCCATATTATGTAATCTTTTGAAAACTCGTATCATGTACCAAAATTGGTTGTTTCAGTGAAATATAATTATCACTTTGTATCATATATTCCATCATATACACCTGTGATATATCAGGATTTCACGCAAATATCTCATTGTCTTTTCTTGATCTTAATCAAAAAAATGCCATCGAAGCGATTCACCTTCAGAGAAACCGAAATCGCTCAACTCATAGCCCAATGCGTGGCCCAAGCTATGGCTACCCGACAACCCAGTTCGGGCAGCGAAGATACAGCTGCCAACGGGCCTCAATCCAAACCTTGTTCATGCAAGGACTTTCTGAGCTGCAAACCCTTGAGCTTCAAGGGAACAGAAGGAGCCATCGGACTGATCAGATGGTTCTCGAAAATGGAATCTGTCTTCCACATCAGCAAGTGTGCGGAAGACGACAGAGTCAAATACTCCACCTGCACCCTCGAAGATGGTGCTCTCTCATGGTGGAATTCATATGCCCAGTCCGTGGGTATCGATACCGCATACCTACTACCTTGGGAGGAACTGAAGACAATGCTTACTGCTAAGTATTGCCCCATCGAACAACTCCAAAAGCTGGAGGAAGAGTTCTGGCACCTAAAGGTGCAGGGAACTGACATTGACGGATATACGGTCAGATTACAACAGTTTGCCATCCTTCTCCCAACAATGGTGAGCACCGAACCCGAAAAGATTCGAAAGTACATCCGCGGCCTTCCGGAACCTGTCCGGGGGAACGTCGTCTCCTCAAACCAGACCACCATTGATGGTGCTATCCGATTGGCCCATGAACTCATGGCCATGAACGAGGACCCAGAACCACCCACTTTTTCCTCCAACCATCTCAAAAGGAAGTGGTCCGACAACCACAACAACTCCCAAAACAAGAAACCCGACACCATCAAGGCCAACAACTCAACCACCGACACTAAACGAGGTTACACAGGGAACAAGCCCTACTGTTCCAAATGCAACCGCCACCATGTAGGTCCTTGTGGTCCCTATAGCAATAACTGCAAGAGGTACGGTCACCTCACCAAGGACTATAGGTCCACCGCCAACAACAACTCCAACAAAAACACCAGACCACACCGAGCCTGCTATGAATGTGGGAACCCTGGGCACTTTAGGAATGATTGCCCGAAAATGAAGAACAAGGCCAACAACAATAATGCCAGGGGTAGAGCCTTTGTACTCAATTCTGGGGACGCCCACCAGGACCCGAATGTGGTCACGGGTATGTTCCTCCTCAACAACTTAACTGCTTCTGTTCTATTTGATACTGGTGCCGATAAGAGTTTTATTTCTGATGAGTTTTACCCCCTACTTGACATCACCCCTATTGCTCTAGATGTTAAGTACACCCTAGAACTAGCAAACGGTAAACTCATAGAAACTGATAGTGTGATACCTAATTGCACTTTAAACTTAGCCAACAAAACCTTTTCGATAGACCTTATGCCCGTTGAAATTGGAAGTTCGACGTCATCATTGGTATGTACTAGTTGTCCAGGCACCGAGCCGAAATCGTCTGTTATGAAAAAATCGTCCGCATCCCTCTTGCCGTCGGTAGAAAGTTGATCATATAGGGGGAGACTGGTGGAACGAGACTAAATATCATATCTTGTCTGAAAACCCGAAAACTTCTCAGAAAGGGTTATCCTGCAATCCTCGCGCACATCACGTTGAAAAAGTCGGAAGAGAAGCGACTTGAGGATGTGCCAATCCTTAGAGACTTTCCCGAAGTCTTTCCGGAAGAACTACCTGGTTTACCTCCACCTAGACAGGTTGAGTTCTCGATCGATCTCGTGCCAGGTGCCGCACCGGTAGCCCGAGCACCATACCGCCTAGTCCCATTCGAACTTCAGGAGCTGTCCACCCAGTTACAGGAACTCCTGGACAGAGGATTTATTAGACCAAGTTCTTCACTTTGGGGAGCTCCGGTCTTATTCGTGAAAAAGAAAGAAGGTTCTTTCCAAATGTGTATCGACTACCGAGAGTTGAACAAGCTAACAGTCAAGAACCGGTATCCACTTCCTCGCATCGATGACCTGTTTGACCAACTACAAGGGTTGAGTATTTATTCAAAGATCGATCTTCGGTCAGGTTATCATCAACTTCGAGTTTGCGAAACCGACATCCCGAAAACTGCTTTCCGAACTCGTTACGGGCATTATGAATTTCAGGTGATGCCCTTTAGGTTAACAAACGCACCGGCTGTATTCATAGACCTTATGAATCGGGTGCGCAAACCTTACCTCGACAAGTTTGTCATTGTCTTTATCGATGACATCCTCATCTATTCACGCAACGAACACACGCAACACCTCAAAACCATTCTAGAACTACTCAAACACGAGGAGTTATATGCCAAATTCTCCAAGTGTGAGTTCTGGATACAATCCGTTCAATTCCTTGGACATATTGTTAATAGTCAAGGAATTCACGTCGATCCATCAAAATTCGAAGCTATCAAAGGATGGAAAGCGCCAACTACTCCAACCGAGGTACGCCAATTTCTGGGATTGGCCGGTTATTATCGTCGGTTCATCAAAAATTTCTCCAAAATAGCTCAACCACTCATGACACTGACTCAAAAGGAAAAGAAGTTCATTTGGACTGATAAACAAGAGTGAGCATTCCAGCTATTAAAACTCATGCTTTGCAGTGCTCCTATTCTATCCTTACCCGAAGGCACCGACGACTTCGTGGTATACTGCGATGCTTCCCACCAAGGTCTAGGTTGCATGTTGATGCAACGAGACAAGGTCATTGATTACGCTTCCCGACAACTCAAAGTTCATGAGAAGAACTACACGACTTACGACCTCGAGCTAGGGGTCGTGGTGTTCGCTCTCAAAATCTGGAGACACTACCTTTATGGTACCCGAAGTACCGTATTCACCGATCATAAAAGTCTCCAACACATATTCGACCAAAAAGACCTTAATATGCGACAGCGTCGCTAGGTCGAGTTGCTCACCGATTACGACTGCATGATCAAATACCACCCGGGCAAGGCAAATGTTGTTGCCGATGCCCTCAGTCGAAAGGAACGACCGAAACCACTCCGAGTTCGAGCCCTCAGTATGACCATTCATAATGATCTCACCATTCGGATTCACACCGCTCAACTCGAAGCTTTGAAACCTGAAAATGTCAAAAGTGAAGCCTTACGAGGCATCGATAAATAATTCGAAGTCAAACCTAATGGCGTTAGGTACTTCTCAAATCGAATCTGGTTACCTAGTTTTGGGAACCTGCGAGACTTGGTGATGGATGAAGCTCACAATTCTAAATATTCTATCCATCCTGGATCCGACAAAATGTATCACGACATCAAGGAATTCTATTGGTGGCCGAACATGAAAGTCGAAATCGCCACATATGTCAGCAAGTGCCTTACTTGCTCGAAAGTCAAAACCGTACATCAAAAAACCTTCCGGTTTACTTCAACAACCCGGCATTCCTGAATGGAAATGGGAACAAATTGCCATGGATTTCATAACCAAACTGCCCAAATCATCGAGCGATTGCGATACCATTTGGGTGATCGTTGATCGACTCACCAAATCTGCTCATTTCCTGGCGATCAAGGAAACCGATAAAATGGAACGCCTCTCACAAATCTACATCAAAGAAATTGTTTCTCGACACGGTGTTCCAACCTCGATTATTTCTGACAGGGACGCTCGTTTTTGGGCAATCACTTCAAAAATCGTTGGGTACCCGTCTTGATATGAGTACCGCATACAATCCTCAAACCAATGGCCAAAGTGAATGAACTATTCAGACACTGGAAGACATGCTACGAGCTTGCATAGTTTACTTTGATGCAAACTGGGAAAGACACCTGCCATTGTGCGAGTTTTCCTACAATAATAGTTATCACACCAGCATTAAGGCTGCACCATTCGAGGCACTGTATGGTCCTGAACTGTTGGACCGAAGTGGGAGACAGTCAACTCACTGGTCCTGAACTCATACACGAAACCACCAAGAAAATCTTTGAAATCCAAAACCGACTCAAAGCCGCACGTGATCGTCAGAAAAGTTATGCTGATGTGAGACGCAAACCACTCGAGTTCCAGGTTGGGGAACGAGTAATCCTGAAAGTATCTCCTTGGAAAGGCGTAATCCGATTCGGCAAACGCGGAATGTTAAATCGCAGATACATTGGGCCTTTTGAGATCCTCGAAAGGATTGCCCCTGTGGCATATCGACTGCAGCTGCCAGCTGAGCTAAGCAGCGTGCACCCTACCTTTCACATTTCTAACCTAAAGAAATGCCTGTCTAACGAGACACTCAACATCCCACTCAACGAGATTTGCGTCGATGACAAACTTCATTTTGTTGAAGAACCTGCTGAAATGGTAGACCGTGAGGTCAAACAACTCAAACAAATTCGTATTCCCATCGTTAAGGTCAGGTGGAATTCGCGACGTGGTCCGGAAGTCACTTGGGAACGAGAAGACGAAATGCGACTCAAGTATCCTCAGTTATTCATTGACTCTACTTCAAACGCTACATCGAGCTAAATTCCACGACGAAATTCTCCTAACAGGGGGAGAATGTAACACCTGCCAAATTAGGACTAGTGATTAGTACCTAAACAGTTGTTAATACATGTAATTAGTTGGTTTTAGGCTAATTAATGTATCGAAATATATATATATTGTTGAATATATATGAATATGAGATTTAATTAAATCGAACGAGTTTCAAATCGAATGTAATTCGGTTCAAGTAAATACGGACGTTGGTGATCAAGTTTATTAAATAATATAAATTTTTTTAATAACGATATCATACCCAAAATATTATTTTGATAATATTTCAATTACATTTCGTATCGTATAATAAACGTCTACGCGACTTAAACATTTAACACGCAAACAAACGAAACAAGTATAAGTTACATTTTATAACTTAAATTCTAAAGGATTCGGTTAAATACTTCAATTAAAATGGCGAATAATTAATCATATTTTAAAACTTATAATTGAACGCGTATAAAATTAATTAAACGTTTAAACGACCGGGAAAACGAACACCGCACGGAGCGCAAATACAGGAATTAAAAGTTGGAGCCAACCACACTTGGGTGGGACCTAAGTGGGCCGGCCCCCTCCCCCCCCCCCTTTCCTTCCCTCCAATTTCTTTTCCCTTTCTCATTTTCACCATCAACTCTCTCTCTCTTCACTCTCTTTTCTCTCTTTCCTTTCTAAATCACCATCCACCACCATCACCTTAAACTCACTAAAAACACCATTAAACATCATCATCTCGCTTAACTCATTTGGAAGAAAAGAACCACCGCGTCACGATCTACAACCCCATATTTCCGGATTTCTCACGCGCGAAGTTGTAATTTTCCGACAAAACTCGTAACTCCTCGATTTTTAGTGTTTTCAAGTTCTAGTTGTTTCTTTAAGCTTGAAAGGTCCATCTAAGGGTTGGGTAAAAGAACCGGACCAAACGAAAACTGAAAAACTCATTTTTGGCTCAAAATCCGTCGATCAGACGTAAGTGTTGCATAGGCCAGTCCAGTATAGCGTCACTTCATGCGTCTCTTAAGTGTCACATTAAGTGACGCATAAGACCCTAAATCTGCATCACTTGCCTAAGTGCCGCATAAAACCCCTTTTTCCCGACACTCCAACCGTCACTTGCCTAGTGACGCCTAACACCTTTATCCGACACTTCTAGCGACACTTCCTAAGTGTCGCCTATGAACAGAAACCGACACTCGAACCCGACACTCCCTAAGTGTCGCCCCCCTTATGCGTCACTCCTCCAAGTGACGCTAATAATTCTGAAACTGTCATTTTATGCGACACTTCCTAAGTGTCGCCCAAATTTTGGAAGTGACGCATCAAGTGTCGCTAAAAACAGAAAGTCTAAAACTCGTATTTCACTAAGTATTGAGGCTCAAATTTGACACCCCATTTTACCCGAATTCAAATCCCAAGTGCGTTTTTCATGTAGGTTCTCGGTACAGACCTAATCAGATCATCAACTCAATTGAAAGTGCGGAATCCAAACAATCAAGTATTGAACGTTTAACGATTAACAAACACGATATCCATAATCTGTTGTATGTATTAACAATTGATGAACAAGATTACAAACTTTGTCTCTCTCACTAGCCACGCCTCTCTCTCACTCTCTAAGGTTTGATCTCTCTACAAATGAAACCCTACATGCCTATTTATAGGTTGTCCAAACCCTATAGCGACACTAGACAAGTGTTGCTATATGCGACACTAGCTAACTGTCGCATAAACACTACTTTTGTGTATATATTCTATTTCACTATTCGTTTACAAACTCGCATATACACACTAAACATTATACATATGCAGACTAATTGACTTTGACAATTACAAACGTTTGACCAACTGACTGACACACAAAATGCACCAAAAAACTCCCCCATGTCAGCAGCTTGGTCAAATAAGTCTTCAATTAGTGTTCATTAACAAACTCTTTCATGTCTTCAACAATCAGAAACTCTTTCATATCTTTAACAATAAGAATCTCCCCCATTGAGATAGCATGGTCTTCAAAGAAATCTTGATGTCCAAATTCATGTGACTGACACAAATTCATCATACAATAAAATCTTCAAACTATGTGACCATCTCTAAATCATCAGCAGCTTCTCCAATAGAATTTATCTTCACAGTCTTTGGAGAATAACCGACATCCTTTACATCTTCAATATTTGACTTTAACAAGATATGTGATGTTTGAAGAAAATAATATAGAAATAAAATCTTTTTGTATTTTCTTTATAAAGGAAAAGTAAAGAACAAAGATTAAAATAAATTTGGGGATAGGATTGTTTTACGTCTGCTTAGAGATCATATCAGGCCAAAATGCAATTATTAGGAAATAGTAAGTGTTATTTCGATTATCTACTTTATTTTTCCACTTTAAATTTACTTAGCACACTTAAAACACCTTTTATAAAAATTATTTCAAGACAATTACTGATATTGTTTATCCACTTAAACACATTACATCCGGGTCTGTGAGATAACCTTTTATTGTTAGTATGAATATTTCTCCATGGTCCCCACCTATGACATACCCCTGTAACCCAAACATGAGCATAGCTTCCTAATCCAGAGAGAATATAAGAATATCATTTTTAAGAATCAAGTCAGCGGTGACAGGTCTGTACAAACGTACAACAAAGCGACATAACTTGATTCAGGTGTAAGCAAAACCAGACTTGGTCAAACCATTTTGGAGACCTTGTTAGGTATCTTATGATTTAAGACTTTTTCAAGTTCATTGACTTGCGTTTGCTTAACTTTTAAGCATATACTAATTGAGACCAGGTCTGTACTTACGTACAACAGAGTAAACAATCAGTATAGCCCCAAATGATTTCAGATAAACCTCAGGTATAGAAATATGTCATGCTACGTTAAGGAATTAAGACATTTAGTTGTACATCATATGGTGTTTACCACAAGATCATAGACACATATTAGAATTACTTCTTAAGAACCCAGAAACCGGTGTGTATCATGTCTACCAGTACATCATATGATGAAGCTAATGTTTATAAAAGCTATTTTCAAACATGCTAGATAAACCTACTGACACATCAAACATAAACCTTAAAATTTCCATTTTGTGCATGTCATCTGATGTACAATCATTTCCCATGTTGTTTACAGACACAATCCAATATCTTTTTGAGTAATAAGAATCTTGTTGTTCACATTTCTGATCCAAATAATCAGAATTTTAATTACTCCCCCTGAACAGCAAATTCTTTTCAAAAATCCAATTCAAAGGTACTCCCCTTAAACATTAAACATATTTTTGTAATTTTTGATTTAAGATATTTCGCAACATTGCATTTCTTTGATATTAAAAAGTACAAAGAATGGCTGTTGCATATGTAATAAATTTAAAAGAAAAGTATCAAAATCACATATCAAGTCAAATCAAATGCCTTTTAGCACTTTTACCACCACGAAACTTCAGAAACTTCAGAAATCATCATAACATTCTTCCAACAATATCCACATCCATGCAGTCACTAAAAAAATATTACTTTACAAGAATCTGACTGCATCACCACAAACAATAAAACGTTAGTACTTATGGGACACCCAAGCCTTGATAGACTTGGGTTGTCCATGATCATCCATAATCATCACATCAATGAGTTTATGATATTTTAAAAACTCGGAAGATTTCATTGATGCGTTGTTTGTGGATTTGGGTTTCCAAACCTGTTTAGATTCAGATGATTTGTTTTCAACAATGTTGTGCTATTGAAATTGAGGTCTACTAGGCACAACTTTGTTTACTCTTGCCATAGGTTTTGGAGAGTTTGATGCACAACTAGATATAGGCGAATACGAACAACGCCTTGAAAATTTTTTTGAAAAAGAATTCCTGAAAGAGGAAGTTCTTGGCATCTCTCTACCAAACCTATCTAGGGATAATAACTTACAATCCCTAATAATATGGCCATGTTGACCACAACGAAAACAAGAACATCTCTCAACATAAAATCGATTCCAATTGGTTCCCTCAAATCGTTTCGGTGGAGGACAGTACACAGAAGGTCTATGACCAGGAACATTTGTTGAACATTCACTCTTAGGTGAACATGTTGAATTAGATGTTCCTGAGGTTGAGTTAGTAAATTTTGAATCCTTTTTAACATTTTTAACGTGGAAAGATTCGTTGTCAACCTTAGCTTTACCTTTGCATTTAAAACAGTCAGGTTTGACAGTTATGTTCTCAACCTTAATGGTAGACACTTCAGGTATATCTTCTACCTCTTCAACACTAACGGAAGGTGAACTTTCTGGCTTAACAAACTTAGGCAAGAGATACTCTGGCCTCTTGGTTTTCTCATTTGCCTGTTTGTTTACCTTAGCTTCTTTTGATTTAATACCATAAAGCAATGCATAATTGACTGGAATCTCTTTAGTGCCTTCCTTAACAGGCATAGGACAATATTCGGCATGGGAAGGTGGTGGGACTTGAGTATAACCAAGTCCTGCCTTCTTTTTACCACCTGTCCTTTGCTTATTAACAATTTCATCAAAGATAACTGTTGCTGAAGAAGAGCCTAAAATTTTGTTCTTATAGTTATCATACTCAATTTTTAAATCAGAAAGCTCTTTTTTTAACAATTCAATTTCAGTAAGATAGTTGTTGATAGCATCTTGTTGACTAAAAACTTTTTATTTGTAAGTCTGTGTGTCTAACTTATATGCTTCAATTTTCTTATCATAAAGTTTCTCATTAGCTTTAAGAAAATTGTTTGATTATGTAAGTTTGACAACTTTTTCCCGTAAATCTAAGTTGTCTTTCTGAAAAACGTGCAAAGATTCAATCAATTTAATGCATGATATACAGCTTAGAGGTGCTTCAGGTTCAATGGTTACCTTAGGTGCATTAGAATCAACGTCTTTTATTTGAGCCACCATTGCAGTGTGTTGATCCTCTTCTTCGTTTATCAACCTTTTCTTTTGATCATAAGCCTCTATAAAAGCGTCCCATAAATCTGTAGAAGTTGCTTGATGTTTGAATTTATTTATCACAATTCTGGCAAGCACATGGTAATCATCTCATATGCTCTATTGTCATTGTCAAACTCTTCCTGTTCGTTGACTGACATTTGTGCTCTTGACTTAATGACCCCATCGAGTCTTGGTTGCTCATATCGATCAATCACATTAAACCAGTTCCACAACTTTGGATCTTTGTGTTCAATGAAGTTTCATAGCTTAATCTTCCAATTAGCAAAATCACTATAGAACAAAGATGTAGAAGGAGGCATTTTCGTACCGAAAGCCATTTCTGAATTTTCCCTCCAAAATTGAATTCGAAAATTTCGTAAACTTTCCGAGTATTGCGAAACTTTTGCGACACTAAAATTAAGCTCTTTTAAGCTTAAAAACAAAATTTTAAATTACCAAAATTTTTGCATTTTTTCCGCCAAAATTTCGTCCGAAAATGTCAAAAAATGACCGGGTAAAATGAAACTTTTTCCAAGCTAAAATTGAAAACGCCTATAGAAAAATTTTGAAAACGCAAAAATTTTTCAGAGTTTCCCGCCAAAAAACCCTAAAAATGAAAAATTTTGAAACCCTAATGAATATTGACGAACAACAGACGAACAAGCACCAAAAACCAACCCAAAAATCGATATAATTAACACAAATAACCTAGAAACTAATTATAATCGATTAACACCTTTGCGAATCAACCAAAAACGTTCTAAAAACGATCCAAAACTGTTGAATCCTTGATTCACGGCTCTGATACCACTTGTAAGTGCCCCGGTACGGACCTAATCAGATCGTATAACTCAATTGAAAGTGCGGAATCCAAACAATCAAGTATTGAACGTTTAACGATTAACAAACATGATATTTATAATCTGTTGTATGTATTAACAATTGATGAACAAGATTACAAACTCTGTCTCTCTCACTAGCCACGCCTCTCTCTCACTCTCTAGGGTTTGATCTCTCTACAAATGAAACCCTACATGCCTATTTATTGTCTGTCCAAACCCTATAGCGACACTAGCTAAGTGTCGCATAAACACTAATTTTGTGTATATATTCTATTTCACTATTCGTTTACAAACTCACATATACACACTAAACATTATACATACGCAGACTAATTGACTTTGACAATTACAAACGTTTGACCAACTGACTGACACACAAAATGCACCAACATTTCACCAAATTCAAATCTCGACCCCTACCAGGGGCCAGCCCCTTGGACCCCACCAGGGGTTGCCACCCCTGGGACCCCGCTAACCAGGGGCGCTGCCCCCGGACCCCCATCACTTAAAGTTTGCAAATACTTTTAAGTATAACGCCTTTCTAAAATCAAAATAATAATGTGAGATTATTATTACAAACAAATCAACAACGGGCCGTACACATTTTCAAACACTTAGACAATCAACCAAATTGTAATCATTGGACATTCTAGTTGGACAAACAACTACAAGGTAGTCTTATTAGATACCTTCTCATGTTTATAACCATCACGTGTCGTGGACACCCTCAGGTTACAAGTCATTGGACTTCAATTCTTGGCTAATCGATTTTAGTTTATTAAGATAAACTCTTCAGGCTTAGGTGAGTCTCATGGCCCTTCTTTTTACTGTTTTACTAGGGGTGCGATACATTGCTCTTTTTTTAACACGTGAACGCGAGTACATATTTCAATACACTACATGAGTTGTTTTCAACTAATCAAATCAAAGTCCTCCGTCAGTATAGTCTGGTAATACGAAAGTAGCGTGAATATTAGTATATGGTACCATATAGGATTGACCCACCTCGTCCGGGTTAGTCGCGGTAACCTCTGCAACGGATGTACTAATATTTGGGAAAACGAGTATAGATTAGGCACTCGTGGAGGCACCTTGCTCGGAATTCTCTATATGGGACCCGACCCTCAAGTTAAGCTCAGACTATGCGCTCATGGTTGTATACACTATCAGTATCATTTGCTGGATGCAAATCAACGTTTAAATCTTGCGGTTCACGCACTATTATTTGATATCTAAACCTGTGAGCTCACCAACGTTTGCTGACCCATTTTAGCATGTATCACAGGTACTCAGCAGTAGATTTGGACTGCCCATCAGGATGCATATTAGCTCGAGTCTCCATGCAAACCTCAGAGATTTCATTGCATTGTTAGATTTTGTATAACTAATTATGTACTTAAATCTCTCATATTACGAACACGAGCTATGTATGAGTTCAAACTGTTGTAAACCTTTTTATATTAATATATTTTGTTAAAACGACGCTTATAGAGTCATTTGCTATATATATGTGTGCTTTGATTATTGATTAGTAACACCCGAATTATGCTTCCGCAAAACATTAAATTTGGGGGTGTTACACTATTACTCTTGGCATCTTAATATATTATGTTCTGTTGCAATCATAAGCTCTGATTCGTATGCATGTACTGTGTATTGTGGCACTCCCCATACTTAACTAAATGCTTCCGCTAAACTCAATCAATGATTTTTAGGGGTGTTACAACTAACTTAGGCAAGTAAATAAATTAAAGAAAAATAAAAGTAAAAGCTAAAGCAGATAAATAAAGATAGTGTTAGCTGAGACTTCATTAATTAAGTTATGGGATGATGTTTGGAGAAACTATTTTGAAAGATATTAGTTAATTATCATTCTTGAATACTTGTATGTAAACACTAGATTCCCTACTAATTAAAATTCCATTAGCATGTCACACCGGGAGCTAGGTTAAGGTAACATTATAAAGTATTTAGAATAATAAGCAAAATCTTAATTATGGTTTAATAATACTTTCATATGAACGGGAACAAAATCATAAGGTACTAGACCCAACTTAATCATATAACGATTCCTCATCATCCTAACAGATTCGTATATTTAAAAAGTTCATTTATGACTTTAAACTAGCCCTTGCTTAAGACTACCCAATAAATCCCCTAATTATCCACAGCGTTCCTCACTTAAAGTGGTTCCGCCACTTCCAACCTTGGCCATGTCTTGTCCTACGGTAATCCCCCATATAGCCTTGCGGTTCCGTAGTTTCATACCTTTGACAAATTATATTGACACATATGACTGACTACCTTTTAATTGGACGTCGTTAAAAAGGTGTTGTAATCACGTTTATTGGTGGAAAGGCGATAGATTAATTTGAAGTTTAAAAGTTGATTTAGAAAGGTTAATTAAACTAGGTTTCTCATTTTATATGTTAGTCCGTAATATAACTACCCTCGGTCGTTACTCAACTTCCATACATTTGTACTCTACCTTGAAGTGTTTCCAGTACTATATCGAATAACAGTCGAATATGGGCCATCATATTACTTTGTAATATTGTACCGTTTCGTAATACGACTACCTTCGGTCGTTTCTCGACTTCCATACATTTGTACTCCACCTTGAAGTGTTTCCAGTACTATATCGAGGGACAGTCAAATAGGGGCCATCATATTACTTTACGATAATTAAGACCGTTTATATTTTACCACTATGATGATCCTAAGGCAGCAATCAAACAAGAACATGCAATAAGACGATCAAAGCAATACTACTGATCTTTAATATTTAATTATAAACCATCCATAATTAATTAACTACATCGCAAGCAAACACAACAAGTATACTACTCTCTAATCATGGCAATAACTAAATCTAGCATAATCAATATAAACGTAATTAATTAAGATAGATAAGGATTAGAAAGCACCAGGATTAAATGTGGGAGAAAGTAGACTTGAATTAATGGACCCAATTTCGAGCATACACCGAAGATTACAATGCGTTCCGCACTTTCCTTCTATTCTAAAGAAGCTTCTAAACTAGCCTAAAACTAATTTTTAGTAAGAAAATAAAAAGAAAGTAGAAGCAATATCTTAAGAGAAGTATATTGTTCTAAGAATGGTGTGTAAGGTGTGTGTTGAAATGAAGCCTCATGCCTCCTATTTATAGGTGAAATCCGGCTTACGTTAGCAACTTGAGGAGCACTTTAGCAAAAGGTGGAAAAGGTGGTGCACCAGGTACGTACAATCACGTAAAGGTGTGGCACCGGGTACACGTAAGGACCAAAAAGCGGAATTGGGATGGGGATTAGGTGGCCGGCACCGCCACCCTGCTGGCCGGCGGCGGCTGGCAGCCTGCCGCCCCGGTTCGCCGTCTTTTGCTCCGTTTCTTGATTCGTGCGTGTTTTCTTCGTTATGCATCCGTTTGCATCGATCTTTTTTTTGTTGGATTCTTTTTTCAAAAACAAAGACTTTGATGAAAAGAAATCCCAAAAATATGTCTCTGAACTTTAGATGTGTCATACGAATCTTTTGAATCTTTCGGCGTGCGTAGAATCTTCACTCTTCATCTGTTTTTTCCGATTCTTCTTCTGTTGGATTCGTATTTTGAAAACGAACATCTTGGATAAGAGAAATCTCAGTGATGGGCACTTTGGCTCAAAATCTTGTTTTGATGCCTTGAATCTTCAATTGTGCGTGGAATCTTCGTTTTTCATCCGTTATGCTTGATTTTTATCGTGCAACCTTGTTTTGACCATCTCAACATAATATCACTGATTTGAACCATATTTGAGTTCAATATGCCAAGAATCGTTCCAGAATGAGAGAGATATCGCTAGTAAAAACGTGACTTTTTACGCGATATCAACCACACTTATGCAATTGCCACGACATGATTTTTGAATTTAAACAACATCCTGGAGATGTACAATGAATTACTTGGCTCTTAATCTCATAAACTAAACACACAAAAAAGATAAAATCAAAAATTCATCACATTTAATTAATATTAATAATTGCAAACATTCACTTCACACACTTAATAAATACTAAAAATACGAAATAGTCAAAATCTGATGAAATAAAAATTATAAGAAACGAGGATTTAGTGCATAGGGTAAAGCTAAGAAGCGCTCCATGATTTTGGCAATGACATTCTCCACTCCATTTCCAAAACATGGGAAATTAATCAAATGGTTACTAGTGGCAAGTTGAAGATTCACTAACCACTAACTAATCTCCTTCACTGCCTTATTCACTACACCATTAGTAGCCCAAACAACTTTACCATCTTCTAGAGTTACCTCACGATCCGGATTATTTTCCTCCAACTCACTCATAAAATCCAAGCAAGCTACACCAATTCCCTGGTGCTTAGACATCAAGGGATCTTTCTTCAAATCTCTTACCCTTCTCTCAATTACCTGAATCAGTACCTGCTGACGATTGCTCAACTCCAATCCTGATTCCTTAAAAATCTCAACCAACTTAGTATAAATTTCCACCATCCCATAGCGGAAATGCTCTCGCGGAGTAAGTACCTTATCCAGGATAACCATTGCATCAAGGTGCATGACAAAAAAAATCGACAAATCAAAAGTGTAATCCGGATGAATAAAGTTAGGATGAGGCCTACTTCCTTCCTCTTTAGCCAACTGATCTAACTTTTCCAGCATCTTTCGGAAGTAGTATGCTATGGTACTCTTCACTATAACCCTATGAGGACTCGGATCCCTCACTATAACCAATTCCTTCAAACTTGCTAAAATCTGCTTATCCCCATCAGAGCTAGGGTGTCCAGTAGCTTCACGTAAAACCTCTAAAATCTTGTGAAGACAAGCTGCTTGCTTAGCAGAATACGGGAAAGAGGATTGAATCAGTATCTCATATATCCTCATGTGGCGTGACTTTTGCTGATCAAAGAACTCAATCTCTTCATCAACCCTCAAATCAAGAGACTCCTTGAACCTGATTATTGCATCATAAAACTATTGAATACTTCCTATATATAACATCAGCCTCTAACACATCCCAAAAAAACCCAACTGGCCATTAGTGTAGTCAACCGTGACTTCCTCACAATTTCAGCGGTGAAAAGGATATCACCCTTAAACTCCTCAATAGCATCGATCATCCCTTGACAAGACGAAATGATAGGCACTGGCCTACGGTTCAAGTAAGTGCTCAATGATACTGTTGCTTTAGAACTTGGCCAAGAACTAGCAGAATCAACTTCATTTGCAATTTGGTTGTTGTTAGCATCGCTTTCATAACTTCCAGCCATTGAATTACAAAACCAGAATAAACAAAATCTGGAATACAAAAGACAACTAACGAAAAACAAGTTAGTTTTAACAAAATTATACAGAAAAGTAATAAATCACAAAAAATTTACAAACAGAGGTCCAACCGACGATTAGAACTTAACTGCCGGTTGAAACGTATCCCTCGATGGTCTAACCAATCCAACCGGCGATTAAAAATTTAAACCGGCGGTTGGATGATAAAGGCAGAATACCTAAAACACTATTTTTAGACCAAACAAGGGTTAAATTGCTTCAACCAACTCAGCAATAAAAATTTTAATCTAAACCTTAACTAAATTAAGTAAACAATTTAACATAAATTAATTAATAAAATTTAAATAAAAACTTTCAACAATTAAAACCTCCTATCTATATAAACAAAACGCAACTGTTTCCCGGCAGCGGCGCCAAAAACTTGATGTCGTGTAAAATGCGTCTAGTTTAAATTATTTATAAATGGAAATACCTCAATGAATACTACTACACAACCATGCAATAATACCCGATCGAATGTTAGTATAGATTCGGTAAGTCCAAGAAGAACACAAGGAACAGTGGTTGTAGGACCCCCGTAGTCGGACCTAATTGAACCCTAATATTCAATCAACGTGCAGAATCCAAAGATTGAATATATAAATGTTAAATGAATCAAACAACACAAACAAGAAAGTATATTAATACTCAAACAAATACCGATCAGATTATATTCAATAACTCGAGTACAATATGCTCTCAGAATACCTAGGTTCGTCAACCCTAACAACTTAGCCGAACTCGTCTATTTATACTCAAAACCTAATCTGATCTATGCGACACAAGCTGTGTCACCAAGCCAACTCATGCGACACAAGTTGTGTCGCTAAGTTGACTTATGCGACACAAAACCCTTGTGTCGCCAAAACACAAAATGTAATTAATACAAACGTTATAACTAACGTAATTACATATCAAATGCATTGCAGGCTTAGACCAACTGACAGACACACTTAGATGCACCAACAGTGGTTTATTTATAAAAACAGAAAATAATAATTAACTAAATAAGCAGTAAAAAGGGAGGCGTTTTAGTTCCGGTCGAACTAAAATAACTAAACTTAATTTAAAATAACAAACGAGACACAATAGGAAGGAACAAGTAATTGTGTAGATAATTCCACTCAGATTCATATTTCCCGATTCATGCACATTGATTGTCTGATTGTGATTTCTTTTATATTAACTTAGCTACTAATCAAAGAGTCCAAGTTAAATGTACATTATTCTCCGGTTCTTGTTAACTAATATCTACAACCTAGGGTCCCACATTAAACATCGATCCGACATCGCAAGAATGTTGCTCTATTGCGTGCTTTTCCTTAGATTGTGCATCAAGTATTCACGACCTTTTATGATTAATCCTAGTGGTATAACTCAACAATACCTACTAATAATCACTTATTAGCTTGTTCATTTTAGATTTATTATTTACTAGTCTCTTAACCTATCAAACTCAATATAGTTAGCAATGATCGCAAACCTAGATTTATAACCATCAATAATCAATATCATCAAGGGAAATCAATCTCAATGACACTATTAACCACTTTAAGTAATAACTATTAATCACCAATAAACAAGGATTCACGGATAACATAACAATCTTCAACTAGACAATTGATTCAAAGTGCAATTATAATCGTTCAACAATCATTATCCAAGATTTATTTACCACACAACTACTAATGTATGAATTCATCATCAAATAGGCAAAAACAGAAATATCAATCTCAAAAACATAACGTAAATGAAATAAACAAGTGTGAATGCAAACCGAAAAGATGAATCACTAAAAGCTAAGTGAAATAACTTCAACCTTAACTTCCCGTGCCTCCAAAATACTCCTAAAACTCGAAATAATACTTCTGGAGTCGTAAACTACAAACCCTAGCCGAAAAATCTCCTTTTTAGAGTTAATGAGCCGTTTATATACTTCCTGGAAAATTGATCCAACCGGCGGTAATTCTAACCGGTGGTTGGAATGAAAACAAGCCCGGCCCAGCTACGTGTCCTCTGGGCCTCCACCGCCTCAATCCAACCGGCGGTTAAATGATTAAACCACCGGTTAGATGTAAATTCCAGACTAGTTTCCATTTTTTCCTTCATTTAATCTTTCGGCTTCATTCGAATCTTCTAAAATGCATCATTCAACTCGTTTCTTGACTGTTTTCCATCTCTTTTTCAGCAAAGCTCCGTTTTCACTTCTCATTGCAAATATGAACAAAATAAGTATCCAAACGTAACAAATTGCAATAGAAACATACAAGAAATAGGATAAAATACTACTTAAGTATAGTACTTATTCGCGTTCATCAATAAATACTTCAATAAATTTTCTAAAATATAACGTTTAAAACTAATTATAAAATGAACGAATAATTGAGTCAGACACGGGCTAAAATAATACGAATTGGAAACAATTATCGGACAAGATCCATAAAATATGGATCTTTCCCCAACAATAATGCAGACACCAAATGTACCATTCATTTTCAATTCATTTCTTCTTCATATTCATATGTCTATCTCTCTCTCGGTTTGCTCTCAACCACCAAACAGTAACAATAACAACAGCAGCATCAGCAAGCAGCAGCAGGTACTCATCATCATCTTCATCGAGTATCAACATCATCATCTTCATCCCCGTCACCATCATCATCTTGACTCTCTCATTTTCAAACTCAGTGAGAACTTCAAGTTACCTCTATCTCTACTTCATGCTTCCAAGTATTTTTAACATGCTAAAATTTCACCTCTCACTGATTATGTCTGAAAAGATTTGATTAAAAACTCGTTTATATTGAATTTAGTGTGAACAAACCGTGTTAAGCATATTGACCCGAACGGGTGTGGAACCTGACCCGACCGGGTATGTTCTGTGACCCGAACGGGTGTGTTTGGTGAACCGATCGGTTATGCCCCCTGACCCGAACGGGTATGCATCCCCACCCGAACGGGTATGCATCCCCACCTGAACGGGCATGCATCCCTACTAGAACGGGTATGCAACCCTCACCCGATCGGGTATGCCTCATCATCCGATCCATACCAGAAGCTCACCCGATCGTGTATTAAAGCTCGACCCCAGCCAGGGGCTCTGCCCCTTGGACCCCGCCAGGGGTTGCCACCCCTTGGACCCCACTACCAGGGGCGCTGCCCCCGGACCCCTGTCATTCAAGGGCTTCGCCCTTACCCTAGTTTCTCAATTAGCGGGTTCACAACTAGTCTTTTACACTAAATGCTAAACTTGTGTAACATCAATACTTATATATGATACAACACTGAAACACACTTTACAAGTGTAACCAAACAACATAATAATAATAATACGTCAAGATTATTATTACAATTAGGGGTGTCAAAAGGGTCGGGTTGACCCGACCCAAAGCCGAACGTGAACCCAATAAGTCTTATAGGGTCGGGTTTAATCGGGTGTGAAAATCTTATCGGGTTAGTTTGACCCGAACCCGATAACCCGATATTGTTATAGGGACGGGTTAGGGTTGAGTATGCATTATTATCGGGTTATCGGGTCAACCCGATAAGAACACCATAAAAAAGTAAAAGCCCACTAATTTATGTCCATTAACCATACATATAAAGTTACAAGCCCATGTTTTATTCAATGTCTGCATGTTTATCCATATTATTTATTAATGTTACTGCATTTTGACTAAACCCTATTTCCACTTGCTGCCCTCAATTGAACAACTGCCGTCTTTCATTTCATTAGAATTCTAACACAGTAAGTATTGCATTTATTTGTTATTACCTTCTTTTTATTATTTTATTTTATAGGTTGATTATTATATTGTTAATCGATGTGATCTCAACTCTATGTAGTGTTGATATTGTTGTTTTTGAGTGGACCTAATAACAATTTTATTCAAAAACTGTTAAAAATGGTGGTATAGTATTTGAAGAATGTTTATTTAATCGAAAAGTTAAGACATAAGAATATGATTTATACGTAGTAAATCTATTAATGGTCTCATTATATACCAAGTTTTCTCCATAGATCACATACAATGTTTTTTTACTACACTCTACTAAGTCAATAATACTTCTTAACTATATGTATATCAACAATTAATAGTTTTCTGTTTGGTTACTATGTTTTTCTATTACTTTGTTCATTAGTTGATGATGTTTATTATTATTTATTGTTGTTAGATGTCGTTGGAATCAAATTCAGTGGAAATCATGGATGAAAAACATATTGAGGTTGAAAGTGATAACACGAACAAGGGAAAACAATTTAAGCGTCGTACAAAGAGAGCAAAGTCATGGAAACACTTTGAAGTACTAGACCTAAAACAAGGGGAGGAATCTACGGACGTGAAAGCTAAGTGTCTACATTATGGAAACTTGTACTTGTGTCACTCTATAAAGTACGGTAATATGAATCTCTTAAACCATTTACTAAGGTGCACGGTCTACTTACATAAACAAAGTAAGTCTCAAACTAAAATTACTTTTTGAGGTATTCAACAACTTAAACATAGTATCTAAGTTTTTTTATGTGCGTAGAGTTTTTTTGGTAAAGGGCAAAAAAAATTACCCGGTAAATATATTCCCAAAAGTGTTTAAGTACAATGGATGTGAGAGAATCCCATACCTTAGCCCATTACATAGGCAAAAAAGACTACATAACAAGGAAACAACCACTACTCACTATCTGACTCAACACAAATCAAACAAAGACCACACTTGACTCAATAGACATCAAACAAAATCCAGAAACTTATTTCTTCTTATCCATTTTCCTATCATGAAGACTCATGTAATCAGCCATCTCGTTATCTACAGGATCAAGCACATCATCTTCATCATCTTCCATAGCCTCGCCAGCCATAAAGTCATCAGAAACATGAGATCCATAGGTGTCTTTCCAACGAGAATACAAACTGGAATCAGTATTACCAACAGAAGAAGCTACCTTCTTCCCACGATCTACCTGCTTACTATCTAACTGCTCATTTGTGAAAGCCGTATTATCCACTATAGAATCTAACTTATTCAGAGTCTCAAAGGAATTAGATGTTGTAGTCTTACCCATCTCCTTTGTCTTCTTTTTAGGAACAAACACCTGTTTAGAGGGTGCAACAGCCACTTTCTTTGGATTACCAACCACAAGGCCACAGAACGGTTTTCTTGGGGCTTGGAAACCTTCAGAATCTTTCTTGTTCTTCACCTCAACCCCTTTACCAACATTCACATCACCTTGTTTTTCCGAGACAACACGCTTTGGACAAAGATCCTCCGCATGCCCAAAAACCTTACAAACATTACACTGAGGTGGCTTCCATTCATATTCTACTTGAACCGTATGTAAAGAGTGCCCTGTCCCTTCCACAGACGGAACTGAGATTACCAACGAATCCATACAGACCCGATCAGCCCTAAAATCAATCAGGGCACGAGCAAAATCCAACCTACCCCATGAGTTAAAACACATAGAGCTAGTATAAGAATCCAGCATAAGAGGAGTGCCCAACTTGGTAGCAATTGCACTCAATCCATCCTCAGTAAACACAGCTATTGGGACCCCATGAAGCTTAACCCATATTGGAATTGAGACAAGATCCTCTTTCAACAAGCTTGCTGTAGAAGACCACTTCTTTAACACAATTGGCACATTGCAAATGAATCAAGGACCATTCTTCAAAACCCCCTCCAAACCTGTAGCAGAATTAAACTTGAAAAAGAAGAAACCCTTAGAGTTCATCATCACTTTATTAAGACCAAATTTCTTCCAAGCATTCAAGACATAATGTTCAACGACAGGAAAAGCAACCCTTTTACCAAGAAAATATCCAAACAGAGCGTTCTCAAACCTAGAGTTTGCCTCCAGAACCAAAGACATAGGAATGTGAACATCAGCCATATCATTTAGAGGCTTTTCCACTTCCAGTACACGGAAATTGACCTTCCTCTTACCTGTATCCGATGAAGTAATAGTAGGCTTATTAAAAATTTCCTCATTGACCACACTAGCATAAGAAGGCTTTTGTAGTGTAGTATCACTCGAGCTAGATTCATCTCCATGATAGGTAGATGGAACAGGTTGTCCATCAGCACCAACCAATTTTCCGTTAACCATTCTAACTGATTTAGAACCAAGACTAACTTTTGGTGCATTAGCAAATCCATCTCTCTTTACCCCCGTCATTAGATATCAACTACCACAATACGACCCTCAAACCTGCAATTATCTAACCACCGACCAATCGGATCACAAGAAAAACACAGCCAAACCACAAATCCGAATATACTATTATGTCCACACACCCTATTCTGGTCGTAGCACTATCTCCAAGAACAGCACCAAAGGCTAACCAGGCTACAATCTTATTGATTTATGATCAGATCAATTACAATAAACACAATCAATTCAGCAGCAAAACCAAACTTAGACCACAAGGAATTATATACTTGATCAAGAATAAACGTATCTAAAAATGATTGAGAATATATATTAATGAAGATATGATCGTAATCAGATACAAATAATAATTCAGACCCTAATCAATTTAATGGAATTGTTGATCGTAATTCAGACCCAAATAAAACAATGTGTCGGTAAGAATTAATTCCAAGGTCGACAAGAAAATGTCGGCTAAGAATTAATCAATCTGTCCCTCACTATATGTCGGTAAAGAATTGGTGAACCTTAAACGAATAATATAATAAATCAAAGTCAAGTAATAAATAAATCGCACATGGCCAACCAAATTCTGGATACAATCGGATGAAACAAATTGAAACAATTAAAAATCGTAAAGATTAAACAATAAATCAATATGAATCATGTGATCAGATCAGAATTGATGGCAGAAAATTCACAAAAATGAATAGGAGCAAGGGTTTACAAAAAATCGCCAATACTAAGAGAAAACTAGGGGAGCTAGGAAGGTGTTTTATGTGCGTAGAGTTGATGAAGCTAAAAGGTATACTCTCAGATAACTGAAGATCAAAGCTTACAGATTATCTTCAAAGATTAGAGAATGAAAGATAATTTGTTTGAACTCCATATTGTCATGTGACACTTTTCATTTTTCGTGACTACTTTCTATGTTCAAAATCTTTGTAGTTTCCATTCATCTTGTTTTATACTATGTGTGTATTGCTTGCTTCTGTTTCTTTAATCTAAATGTTGGATTATTTATCATTTTCGTTGCTAGTTCTACTATGTCTGCTGCTTGTTTCTTTTTTTTTTTTAATTTGAATTTTTGATTGTGATGTAGCAAATCATGTAGTTGCTAGTTCTACTTATTGTAGACTTGTTTTTGCTAATTAAGTCTTAATAGTATGTTTGTAACCATCAGATTTCTCATGATGTGGCTATATAATTGTTCAACCCGATACATGTATTAACCTGACCCGATTGAACCTGAACCCGAATGGACCCGAACCCGAAAACCTGATTTCTTATAAGGTTGGGTTACGAGTTACTATTCTTAAACCTTCAACCCGATTCAACCCGACTCGAATGAACCCGAAACCCAACAACCCGACCATATAACACCCCTAATTACAATTGTCACCAATGGGTCGTACATGTTTTCAAAATGTCAAACAAATAACTAAACATTTGGACATAACTAGTTGAGTGAACAACTAGCATAGATGATCTGTCGAGACATCTAATCATTATAACCTTGCGCGTTTAGGATGCCCGCCAGGTGACAGTCATTTGGACGACATCATTACCTTGTGCTCCATCATTAATTGCTCGATAGTAATTCATCAGACTTAGGTGATCTCATAGCCCCTCATTTTACCATTTTTAACCCAGGGGTGGGAATACATGCTCTACTTTGTTTTACATGTGAAAGCAAGTATCAAAATATCGCTATATACTACATGAGTTGTTTTCTCTAATCATTTTAAGTCCTCTATCATAGTTTGGTAACACATTTGTAGCGTGAATGTTAGTGTATGGTACCATATGGGATTGACAATCCCCGTCCGGGTTGGAAGCCCCAACTGGTCAAATGGATGCATTATTATTTTTCATACGAGTTATTGATTAGGCACTCGCATAGAGACACCCTCGATCAGGCACTTGATTGTGATCCTGACACCTCAGTTAAGCTCGGACTATGTGCTCATGGCAGTGATATACATCATTTATTTATTTGCTTGGTTGCAAATCATTATACTTAAATCTTGCGGTTCATACATTATGTTTATACATACAAACTTGTGAGCTTACCACCTTTTATCTTACCTTTTAGCATGTATTCTCAAGTTCTCAGCAGCAGTAGGTCTGCTCTATCTGGATATATTAGCTCGAGTCGCATGCAAACATCAAGAGATTTCCTTGAATTTCTACATTTTGTATTATAAGATATGCCCAAGAATCTCTATCATTTGACTTACGAGCTTTTGTAACAATTATAACCTTGTAATACTTTTATGAAATCAATGTAACTTTAAACGACGCATATAGAGTCGTTCATTATATATCTTATGTGATGTGATTACCTTGATTAGTCAACGAATGCTTCCGCTAATCACGAATTTGGGGGTGTGACATGAATATCCAAACAGCAGGTTGTGTCGTAGAAGGCTCGGGCCTATTGCGATACAAAGCCCTATGTCGCAAACCGTTACCTATGTTACATATAGCGACACAAACGTCTATGTCGCAACGCTTTCGGATGTCACACATAGCGACACAACACCATATGTCGCATTAAATTGCGGACGTCGCATAATGCGACACAGATAGTTATGTCGCAGTCATGACCTGCGACACCACAACTTAGGTTGCACAATTATTTCAACTCGCAACATTGCGACACAAACACCTATGTCGCACTTGGTGTCGCACCCAGTGTTGCACCCAGTGTCGTAATTCACAGAATTTTTGATTTCCGATGCGTTTTTATTAAAGCAATATATACAGAAATAAAAATTTTTTGAGCTGACCTGGCAGCTCGACCCCAGCCAGTGGCTCTGACCCTTGGACTCGCAACATTCACAGAAAAAATATTATATGTTTGTTTCATATAAATGGAGTTTGTATAAAAGCGTATCATATTATCATAATGTATGAAATTATGTAAGGGGGTCCGGGGGTAGCGCCCCTGGTTAAAGGGGTCCCAGGGGTGGCAACCCCTGGCGGGGTCCAAGGGGCTGGCCCCTGGCTGGGGTCGAGAGAGAGCATTCGAAATTTGAATAAAAACGCATTGCTTTAATATAAACGCATTCGAAATAAAAAATTTATTTCTATGTACATTGCTTTAATAAAAACGCATTTGAAATTTGAATTTGGAGTAAAATTAGGTGGAAAAATTTTAGTTCAAACACTTAATAAAAATTGTGCCCGTTTGAAGTTAACACACACGGTGAAGATGCATACCCGTTCGGGTGAATATGCATACCCGTTCGGGTGAAGGATTCATACCTGTTCGGGTGAGGGTTCATACCCGTTCGGGTTGGGTTTGTATACCTGTTCGGGTTGCATTTGTTACCCGTTCGGGTTGGGTTTCATACCCGTTCGGGTGAGGTAATCCACCCGTTCGGGTAAGGTTCGTTTTCGAGTTCTGTTCGTGCGATTGTCAGTATAAACAAGTTTCGATTCGATTTTTGGACATAATAAGTTGATAGAACATTAACACATGCGAATATAAGTATTTCTAAACATGAAGTTAAAGAAAAAGAGAGGGTTCCTTACGGATTAAAATAAAGAGCCGTGGGTGGTGATGATGATGAACACAATGATGATGATGATGAACGATGATGGTGATGATGATAAACCACTTGTTTCTTGCTTCCTCCTTCAATTATGGTGATGATTTTGAAAGTGATTAAGGTGGTTGTTTTTAGGTGTGTTGAGAGAGAGCAGGGAGATATAGATGAAAAAGTGAAGAAGAAAATGAAGTGAAGATGAGAAAGAGAGGGTGTGTTTGGTGTAGTCGGCCAACTCCAATTATTGGAGTTGGTTGGCTCCCACTCGTAGTACAAAATACTCGTGTTTTTGTACCCGATCGTAAAGTAGTATAATGTTTTCAAATGATAAATTTCTAAAAATGAAATCGTATATACTTTTAATCGAAGTATTTTATAAAAATACTTTTAGTGAGATATAAAAATATATCTTTGTTTTAAGTTTGAATGGCGGACCTGGTTCGAATGGCTTCGTCGCGTTTGAGTAAATTTGAATAAAACGTAATATGTTTTATTTTTTATCCAAGTAAATAATTATTATTATTTTCCATAATAATACATTATTTATATAGTTTTATCATGAACGTTTTGATTTGTAAGGTACGAAATATTTTATATATTATCAGAATAATATATAATAATTGATAAGTGTATTAAATAATAATTCTATATTACTTAATACTTGTGTTCACCAACGCCCGTATAAATGAATCGGAATTTGGCCGATTTAAAATGACACGATTAAATGTAATCGCGTACTGGTATATATGATAATATATATATTGATACATACAATTAGCCTAATACATAGCACTAATTACATGTTTTACTAGATGATTAGGAACTAATAAGTAGTCCTAATTTGACGGGTGTCACATTCTCCCCTTGTTAAAAGAATTATGTCCCGAAATTTAGCTCTGAGTCGTGTAAGTAGAGTCTGAGAAAAGATGTGGATATTTGAGTCGCATCTGGTCTTCCCATTCCCAAGTGAATTCCGGACCACGCCGCAAATTCCATCGAACTTTGACGATTGGGATACGACTTTGCTTAAGCTGATTGACCTCATGGTCCATGATCTCCACTAGTGTCTCGACAAAATGAAGATTATCGTTGATATGAATCTCATCGAGAGGAATAATGAGTGTCTCATCAGACAGACATTTCTTAAGATTAGAAATATGAAAAGTGGGATGCACGCTGCTGAGCTCGGCTGGCAACTGTAATCGATATGCCACTGGACCAATCCTTTCTAGGATCTCAAAAGGTCCAATGTACCTAGGATTTAGCTTCCCGCGTTTGCCGAATCGGATGACACCTTTCCAAGGTGACAGTTTGAGCAATACTCGATCCCCAACCTGGAACTCAAGATTCTTGCATCTCACGTCAGCATAACTCTTCTGACGATCACGTGCGGCCTTCAGCCGGTTTTGAATACCAACGATCTTCTCGGTGGTTTCATGAATGATTTCAGGACCAGTGAGTTGACTGTCTCCCACCGAATCGGTGGTTTCATGAATGGTTTCCAACAGATAGGTGATCGACACTTACGACTGTACAATGTCTCGAAAGGTGCAGCCTTGATGCTGGTATGATAACTATTGTTGTACGAGAATTCACACAGTGGCAAGTGATGTTCCCAATTTGCACCGAAGTCAATTACGCAAGCGCGTAGCATATCTTCTAGTGTTTGAATTGTCCTTTCACTTTGGCCGTCGGTTTGTGGATGATAAGCTGTGCTCATATCCAGATGAGTGCCTAAGGATTTCTGCAATGATCTCCAGAACTGAGAAGTGAAATGACTATCTCTGTCGGAGATAATCGAGATAGGAACGCCGTGTCGGGATACAATCTCCTTCAGATAGATTCGTGTGAGATGTTCCATTTTATCGGTTTCTTTAATAGCGAGAATATGTGCAGATTTGGTAAGCCGATCCACGATCACCCAAATGGTATCGTAGCCGCTTGATGTTCTCAGGAGTTTAGTGATGAAATCCATAGTGATTTGCTCCCATTTCCATTCAGGAATGTCCGGCTGCTGTAGCAGACCGGAGGGCTACTGATATTCAGCTTTGACTTTAGAACATGTGAGGCACTTGCTGACGTATGTAGCGATCTCAGCTTTCATGTTTGGCCACCAGTATAATCCCTTGATGCCATGATACATCTTGTCCTATCCAGGATGTATAGAGTATTTGGACTTGTGAGCTTCATGCATCACTAAGTCTCGAAGGTTCCCAAAGCTAGGTAACCAGATTCGGTTAGCGAAGTATTTGACCCCATTGGGTTTGGTTTCAAACTGTTTCTCCATGTTGCGCAAGGCCTCATCTTTGATGTTTTCAGTTTTTAAGGCTTAGAGCTGAGCAGTGAGAATTTGAATGATAAAATCATTATGATTGGTAATGCTGAGAGCTCGGACTCGAAGTGGTTTCGTGTTCTCTTTTCGACTTAGGGCATCGGCAACAACATTTGCTTTGTCCGGATGGTATTTGATTTCGCAGTCGTAATCAGTGAGCAACTCGACCCAACGACGTTGCCTCATATTGAGATCCTTCAGATCGAATATATGCTGGAGACTTTTGTGATCAGTGAAGATGGTACATCTTGTGCCATACAGATAGTGTCTCCAGATTTTGAGCGCAAACACTACGGCTCCTAGTTCGAGATCATGAGTAGTGTAGTTCTTCTCGTGAACTTTAAGTTGTCGGGAGGCGTAGTCAATAACCTTGTCTCGTTGCATCAACACGCAACCAAGGCCTTGGTGTGACGCATCGCAGTATACCACGAAGTCTTCACTGCCTTCGGGTAATGATAGAATGGGTGCACTACAAAGATTTTGCCTCAATAGATGAAATGCTGACTCTTGCTTATCAGTCCAATCGAACTTCTTTTCCTTCCGAGTCAGTGTCGTGAGAGGTTGAGCTATTTTTGAGAAATTCTCAATGAAGCGCCGATAGTAACCAGCTAGTCCTAAGAATTGGCGTATATCGGTCGGCATTGACGGTGCTTGCCAGCACTTGATAGCCTCGATTTTTGATGAATCAACGTGAATTCCTTGACTATCAATCACATGACCAAGGAATTGAACTGTTTGCATCCATAACTCACACTTAGAGAATTTATTATATAACTCTTCGTGTTTAAGAAGTTCTAGGATGGTTTTGAGATGTTGCGCATGTTCCTGTTCATTGCACGAGTAGATGAGAATGTCATTGATGAAGACAATGATGAACTTGTCGAGATAGGGTTTGCACACTCGGTTCATAAGATCCATGAATACAGCCGGTGCATTTGTCAAACCAAATGGCATCACTTGGAATTCGTAATGACCATAGCGAGTTCGGAAGGCAGTCTTTGGGATGTCGATGTCACGAACTCGTAGCTGATGATAACCTGATCGTAGATCTATTTTTGAATAGAAACTTGACCCCTGAAGTTGGTCGAATAGGTCATCAATGCGAGGAAGTGGGTAATGATTCTTGACAGTTAGTTTGTTCAACTCTCTGTCGTCGATACACATTCTGAATGAACCGTCCTTCTTTTTCACAAACAGTACCAGAGCTCCCCATGGTGAAGAACTCGGTCTAATGAAACCCTTATCCAGGAGTTCCTGCAACTGAGTAGACAACTCCTGAAGTTCTGAAGGGACTAAACGATACGGGGCTCGTGCAACGGGTGCTGCCCCGGGCACTAGATCGACAGAGAACTCAACTTGTCTCGGTGGTGGAAGGCCAGTCAAGTCTTTAGGAAAGACTTCTAGAAAATCTCTAACGATGGGCACATCCTCAAGTCGCTTCTCTTCCGACTTTTTCACCATAACGTGCGCGAGGATTGCCTGATAGCCTTTTCTAAGATACTTCATTCATGATATGATATTCAATCTTGTCCCACCGGTCTCCCTTTGTATGATTAAAGTATCACCGGTGACGAGAGGAATACGAATGATTTTGTCATAACAGACAATTTCAGCTCGGTGCTTGGATAGCCAATCCATGCCAACAATGACATCTAAACTTCCAATCTCGACAGGTATGAGATCAATGGCAAACAATTCATTGGCGAGGTTTAAAGTACAACTAGGAATTTTACTATCGGTTTCTATGAGTTTGCCGTTAGCTAGTTCTACAATGTACTTAGCATCTAAGGCAACAGGAGTGATGTCAAGCAATGGACTAAACTCATCAGATATAAAGCTCCTATCAGCACCAGTATCAAATAGAACAGTGGCAGTAAGATTGTTGAGAAGGAACGTACCCGAGACCACTTTCGGGTCATGACGGGCCTCTCCTGTGTTTAGAACGAAAGCTCTTCCCTTCGCAGTATTGTTACCCTTGTTCTTCAGCTTTGGGCACTCATTCCTAAAGTGTCCGGTATCTCCACACTCATAGCAAGATTTTGGTTGGCTGGTGGTGTTGGTGCTAGCATTGGTAGACCTGCAGTCTTTGGCCAGATGCCCATACCTTTGGCACTTACCACAAGGAGTACCGCAAGGACCATCATGATGTTGGCGACATTTTGAACAGAAGGGTTTATTCCCCGTATAACCCTTGTTCAACCCAGAACCAGAGTTGGAGACTTTATCAGTATCAGTTCTCTTGGACAATGGTTGGTTTGGATTGGGGTTTCCAGACCACTTTCTTTTGTTGTTACCAGAAGATGTAATGGATGCCTCACGGCTGACAATCATTGCCATGAGTTTGTGTGCGAGGCGGATAGCACTTTGGATGGTCGTCGGTTTGGACGAGGCGATGTTCCCCAGGATACTTTTCGGGAGACCGCGAATGTACCTCTTGATGCGCTTTTGCTCTAACTCTATCAAAGATGGGCTGAGGAGAGCGAGTTGTTGGAACTTAGTGGTGTAACCAGCTATGTCAGTGCCCTGGACTCTCAGACTCCAGAATTCTTCCTCCAACCTCTGAAGTTCTTCGTTGGGGCAATACTCTTCCTTTAGCATCTCCTTCAGATCTCCCCAGGGAAGTTGATTAGCCACTTCAATTCCCACAGCACTAGTATGAGTATTCCACCAGGTGAGGACACCTTCTTGAAAGGTGTAAGCAGCAAACTTGACCTTGCTGTCTTCAACGCAGTTACATAGACTGAAGACAGATTCCATTCGTTCCATCCATTGGATCAGGCCAATGGCACCTTTCGTGCCCTTGAAGTACAATGGTTTGCAACTGAGAAAATCCTTGTAGGAACAAGGTTTGATAACAGGAGTAGGAGTGGTATTGATTGTCTCATCACTCCTTCGAGAGTCTCGAGCAGCCAAGGCTTCAGCTACAGCTCAAGAAACTGCTGCATTGAGTTCAGCTTCACTTTAACCCTTCCTCTTTGGCGGCATGATTCTTCAAGAAAGAAACAAGAAAAGGATAAATGAGTTGTCTGTACAAATTCACGATATATCACAATAGCACAAGTGATAATCATAATTCAACAGATAATGGAGTTGAATACAAGATGCGAGTTTGTGAGAGAGCAGGGTAAGGTTTAACTTATGGAAACCTATAAGTCCTTCTAACAATAGGTTCCACTAGTGATTCTGAAGAAATAAAATGATGGAAGGAATACGAAATGATATATTCCTCTATAGATTTAGAATCCCTTTTAACATTTTTAACTTTGAAAGATTCATTATCAACTTTAGCTTTTCCTTTGCATTTAAAACAGACTAGTTTGACAGTTATTTTCTCAACCTTAATGGTAGACACTTCAGGTATATCTTCTACCACAACAAGCTCTTCAACACTGACTGGAGGTTTATTTTCACCTTTAACAAATGTAGGCTTAACAAGACTGGCCTGTTTAACTTGCTAATTAATTGGCACATTAACAGAATTTGTGTCTACTTTTGAGGAAAAAGGGACAAAGTCTTTGATTGCATCCTTAACAGGCATTAGAAGATAGTCCATAGGAGGAGGTAGATGGTTATAGCCAATACCTGCCTTGCTTTTCGTATCAGTCCTTTGCTTATCAAGGATGTGATCAAATATCATGTTTGACGTAGCAAAATTTGACTTTTTTTTTTAAGATCATCAGCTTCAGATTTAGAGTCAGCAATCTCTTTGTTAAGCAAAGAAATTTCTTTCAAATAACTATCTATTTCATCATGTTGACTATAGATTTTATCTTTGAACGCTTGAGACTCATCTTGATAGGCTTTGAATTTCTTTTCATAAGCTAATTCATTTTCTTTCAAAACCTTATTAGCCTCTATCAAATTTTCGAGATTTGATCGCAGGGTTTCAATGTTATCTTTGTACCTGTAGTTAGAACCTGTTAATTGAATGCAAGATAAACATGTAAATGCATCAGAATCAACCTCTTTTGTTTGAGCCACAAATGCACTATGTTGAGGTTCTTCTTCCTTGTTATAGCCACCGCAGCGCTTTTCGATGGCAGCCCAAAGATCATAAGCATTTTTGTGATGCTTAAACAACTGTAAGATCTCCAATGATAAAGATCCTTTAATTGCTTTGAAAGTCTTCCGTTCATCATCCCATGCTTTATGTTCTTCGAGAGTCATTGATTTATATGATTTTGCAGTTCGTGTTCCTTCCTTGACTGGCCTTTCATATCTCTCAGTCAATGGAATCCACATGTCTGGATCATTAGAAGAGATGTAGGCCTCAAAATCTCTTCTCCAGCTTGAGTATTTGGTGTTTTGGGTGAACATCGGAAGGTTGTTGCCAGCACTATGCAAGAGTGACATCTTTTAAACAAGAACTTTAGCAAAACACAAACAACCAGATTCTCCCACCAAAATTTGCTTTGAAAATATTGAAAATTGGGTGAGCACAACTAAACTTTTCCCAAACTAGAATTAAGAACTTTTAAGCTCAAAAAATTTGGTACTACAATTTTTTTTCGTGAATTTCCAGCCAAAAATTCAACCGAAAACGTCCAAAAATGCCCGGGTAAAATGTGGTACTAACAAATATTTTTTTTTTTTACTCTTGGCAAGTATTAGCGACACAAATGCTTATGTCGCAGTTCAAAAACAAAAAATTAGCGACACAAATATTTGTGTCGCAGCTTATGTCGCCTAATCAAAGGCTTATGTCGCAAATGTATGTCGCGAACTTGTGTCGCACTTTGAAAACCCTAATTAGCGACACAAATCTTATGTCACAGGTTGTGTCGCAAAACGGCACTGGGCAGATTCCAAAACCCTAAAATCGAAAATTTTCGAAACCCTCACGATTTATGAAGAACGAACGACGAACAAACCCAGAAAAACTCTTCAGAAAACGAAATCTTCAAGCAAACTAACCCAGAAACGAAGATTAATCAATAAAAACTTCACGAATCAAACCGAAAACGTTCAAATCACGATCTGAAACCATTGAATAACCGATTCACAGCTCCGATACCATTTGTAGGTTCCCGTACCGGACCTAATCAGATCGTCACCTCAATCGAATGCGAGGAATACAAACAATCTAGTAATGAACGTTTAACGAATTGAACACACAATTAATATATGCTTTTATATGTATTAACAATTGAATAACGAAGCTTTACAAACACAAACTTGGTCTCTCTCTCTCTCTCTCTGACCACGCCTCTCTCTCACCCTCTAGGGTTTGATCAACCTTCAACTGAAGCCCTACAACTCTATTTATAGGTTGTCTAGACCTGCTAGCGACACAACCATTATGTCGCTAAACTAACCCTTGCGACATAAACCTTATGTCGCTATTGCAACACAAGCTCCGTGTCGCATGACTAATATTCTATGTATATTATATTTCGTTTACAGACTTGAATATACACACTAATCACATCACATACTAAGACTAATTGACTTTGACAATTACAAACGTTGACCAAGTGACTGACACACAAAATGCACCAACACTAGGTATGAATATTCATCACCTAGTTGAGTTGTATCAGCATACTGAATTATACTAACATAGTCTACTATCGTATACTCCTAGCCTCAGCCTAGCAAGTATATTGGAGTCTCGGGGAAATGTTCACCTAACTACAATTTCCATTCTGATAAGCAAAGAGTGTATCGGCAGTCTTAGTTCCTAAAAGGGAGACTAATCATGTAACAAATCTAGATGTTGTCCGGTGTAGGTAGAACTAACAAATTTGAATGTATTCGATAATATTGTCCCTCGAAAATATGGCCAATGAATATTGATAACTTAGTCAAGTTACGTCATGGTAATTGTCTTTCAACAATCTAATAGTGTACAATGGTAACCTATCTAGGTTAAGTATTTATATTGTCCTACAACAATATTAAGGGTGTAATTCCTAAGTATTACACATTTCGTATTACATAACAGTAATATAGATAAGTCTGAATTATAATAATTTATAATTATAATTCGAAAATAGTAGTTGAGCATGTGTCTCACCCCGAAAATAGTAAAACAGTTGAAAGAATGGGGCTATGAACTCACCTGAGGAATTAGCGATCCTATGATACACGCGTCGTCCGATGGGTAACCTCCTAGTGTCCTAAACACGTGAGGTTAAATGAGTACGAGACAAATCAGTTTGCCTAAGCGAGTTGTGTAAGTATTCATTTGTCGTTCAGGTTTGGAAACCGTGTACGGGGGTTCGGGGTCAGCACCCCTGGTAACGGGGTCCAAGGGGTGGCAACCCCTGGCGGGGTCCAAGGAGCATAGCCCCTGGCTTGGGTCGAGCTGCCAGGTCAGCTTGGAAAATTTTTATTTCTATTACAATGCTTTAGTAAAAACGCATCCGAAATCCAAATTCAGAATAAAATCAAGTGGTAAAATCTGGTCCCGACATTAGGGCTTGTGTCCTTTCGTGCGACGTTCACAATTTAATGCGACATCCTGGTTTATGTCGCACCATGTGACGTTAATAGATTTTGCGACATTGAGCTGTGACATTGACAATGTCGCAGCACTGTTTTTGGTCCGTTCCGATATCACGGACTGTTCGACGATTTTTCACCCAAAAACACAATCTAACCTATTTTTTAGCCAAATCTTGTTGGTATAACGTCAAAACATATTGTTTTAAGTGTTTCTAACTCAAAATAACAAGGAAAAGAGAGTAAATCCTTATGATTTGGAGATCGAGTGAGGAAATGTTGATGTTGAGCTTGATGATGAAGAAAATGAAGAAGATGATGATGATGATGATGATGATGGTGTTGTTTGTTTGCTGTTGTTGTCGATCTTGTTGTTTGTGATCCTGAAAATGATGATGATGAATGGGTGAAGACGATGATTATGTGTTGTTGTTGTTGGTGTTAGAGAGAAAAAGATGGAAAGGAAGAAGAAGAAAATGAGTTGAAAATGGAGTGGGAATTTGGGTTTTGTCAAAACTCAGATCCCCAATTTGGGGACTGTGGTCTCCAACAACAATACAAAATACCCGTATTTTTGTACCCGATCGCAAAATAAATAATATTTTTAATTTATAAAATTATTTTATTAGCTTTCGAAATATTTCTGAGTTGAAACATTTTATAAAAATAAAATATTTGGGTTGAAGTTTTATAACTAAATTTTTGCGCAGTTTCAGATAACTAGAATGCGTTTTTAATTAAAATGGCTTACATTTTTGAATACTTTGTTTTAATTGCGTACTAAGTACGAATATTTGGAGTTAAAAATTGTGCGCGAAAATTGTACTTTTTGATCGGGTGTCACATTCTCCCCCCGTTAAGAAAATTTCGTCCTGAAATTTCGAGTGAAGTCGCGTGGGGTCCGGGGAGAAGTGTATGTATGGGAAGTTCATCGAGTAGATAGTAGACATATGATGCCTAGGTCGAGTTTGAAAGCAGTCTATCCATGACTGGGTCGTAGTTTATTATAGTAGTCAGATCACTTACTATTTCATTTGTTCATATTGATTTTAAGTTGTGGTTACAAAGTAACCGTTTACGTGGTAGTCCATCCCGGATTAGATAGTTGTCACATGGTGACCATTTAGTGAGTAGTCCTATCAGGACTGAGTGATTTGTAAACGTTCAGTTTGTCCAGTCTGCTGAAAGCAAACTTTGAGTTCTACGTTGGCTTAGGTTAACTAGTTCTATGATGCACTCGGCATTAAGTCGATAAAAGCGATATCAAGGAGTAAAAGTACACGCTTGGTGTAAACTAGAATTGAATGATTATGTTTTCGAGGAAGGATGTACCTATATCATTGTCGAAGATTGGTTCGGTTCACTCGGACCCAATCAGGTGGATTTTGCGTTTCCTTTTTGGGCAATCCTTCTTGTAATGTCCGGGTTCGCTACATTTGAAGCATATCCTCTATGAGTCGGGATTTGCAGGAACTCTGCAATCCCAGATTTTGTGTCCGTATCATTGGCATCTTTCACAGGGTAAACCACATGAACCATCATGATGACGTTTACAGCCATGACAAAATGGTTTATTACCCGCATAGCCTCGTTTTTCTTTGGTTTCGGTTGTGTAGGACCTCAAGGGTTCGGGTTGATTTGTTGGGTTATGATTAGTGCTGGAATCTCCACTCCATTTTCCTTGGTTGTTTTCGGTTGCAGGTGTTCCTCGTCGAACCACCTGTGCCATGAGTTTGTGGGCTATGCGAATAGCATCGTGAATAGTGGAGGGTTTGGAGGCTGTGACCATTCTCCTGAAGCATCGTATGAAGACGACGTACGGATCGCGATCGGTTTGTTTTAAATTTATATTTGCTGGGGTCTAAGTATGACTTACTAATACTGAACAAAAGGCTAGTAAATGGTAAGTATGACCTAGAGTCATTCTTAAAGAGAAACTGAATTGAAACGGAGGTGATCCAATCAATCTTTCTTTTCTAGTAAAGGTTTTGAAAGAGTGCGTTGGGGGTTTTTAGTTCAGTTAACTAAGTAAACTAAATAAAGCGAATAAAAGTGTAATAATAATTCAGATAATGGAAGTAGTATTTGTTGTGAGTTCGTTAGCTAATAATGTGGGATGATGACTCTTATGGGGAAACGATTATCTAAATTGGAAATGTTTAGTGGATTCAACACCCAATGGTATAACCAATAAGTTCCCTATTAGTCGGTTATCAACTAATATGTCACGAGGAACTAAGGTGTCATGATTCTGATCAGACAGACGATGCTCAACTCTCCACACTCTCCTGTGAGGGAGTCAGTGGCCCGTATTATTGAACGTATTCGCTCATGGGCGAAGGAATAAAGTAGCAGGTCATTACAAATCTGACCGTTCTTAATACCATGAAGATTTCAAATCCATTAAACTATTAACTTAGAATTTATGTTCGGACTTATTAACCAATTCCTATTAATGAAACTTAAGAATGATAAACAGGGGAAAGCATTCAAGGTTCTTGCGTATCTTACTTTTGGTTTCATATTTTAAGGAAAGGATATCAGTGTAATTTAGATTCCAAACTTGCCTTTCTAATTACAATTAACAAATCCCTAGGTTTTCGTAAATGGTTATTTAGCCTGTAGCCTACCTACTATAATCTAATCTAAATTAACTAATCTAATTAAAATGCTGATGGCTTTTTGCATAAAGTTAAACCCAGACCATGTCGGAAAATGCTATGGTGATTCACAGTGTATTTAATCATTTACCGATGTTTCCATTGTGAATTTAATTGCTTCGCCATGTTTACATGATAAGTACATTGTGATCGAAAGTGTACAATATTCATGGCAAGTCCACGTAATTTACATTGCATTTTATGACGCTTGCATGACGTTACAGTTAAAAACATAGTTTTTACACAGATAACTATTGACCAAGTATCAAGGTTCACGACTCCTCTTTACAGGGTTACAATCACGTTTGTTAATCGAAAGGCGAATATAAGTTTTAGGTTTAAAATCATAGGAATAGTCCGTTCATAAAATTTCTATTTTATAATGTCGATCCATAATACAACTACCTTCGGTCGTTACCGGCTTCCATACGTATGTACTTTGCTTAAAAGCATTTCCAGCACTATACCGAGTAAACAGTCGAATAGGGGCCGTCATATTATTTCATGACATATTTAAAGTCATCCCACAATTATATATGCTAACTACATCACAACAAATACAATAATAATCTACTCGCTAATCATGGCACAAACTAATTCTAGCATAATTAAAGCATACATATTTAATTAAGATAGAAAAGGATAGAAAGAACCCGGATTATAATGCGAGAAGGAATAGACTTGAATTAATAAGCATGATTCCAAGCGTACACCAAAGATTACAAAATGTTCCCTAGCTTTCGTTCTACTTTGAACAAGCTCCTTAACTAGCTTAACACTAATTTTGAAGTAAGAAAATAGAATGAGAAAGTAAAGAGAGAAATATGCCTAATGCATATGAGACATCTACAAATGGAGGCTTAGGGGCTGTATTTATAGGAAAAATATGGCTCACATTAGCACCCCTAGGCTCACATTAGCAAAAGTAGCGAAAGGTGGTGCACCAGGTACGAAAAAGTAGCGAAAGGTGGTGCACCATGTACAAAAAAGTAGCAAAAGGTGTTGCACCAGGTACGAGCAAGGACGAAAAAGTGAAAAAGAGACGGGGGGTGGAGGCCGGCGCCGCCCACCAGCAGGTCGGCAGCGGCTGGCTGCTGGCCGGCGGCGGCTGGCTGCCACCCGCCCCGGTTCATCGTCTTTCACTGCGTTGCTTAATTCGCGCGTATCTTCGTTGTTATGCGTCCGTTTACGTTGAATTCGTAATTCAAAAACGAAGACTTTGACGTAAAGATATCCAAAAAATATTGTTGGTGCAATATTGGTTGTCTGTCAGTTGGTCTAGGTCGTAATTCGTTTTGTAATTAGAATTGAGTTTCCTGACTCCTGCGACGTTGTGCGTAACGTCGCAGGTGCGACGTCAGGTGTTGGGCCAGTTGACTAGGCTGTAGTCAGCTGGGCTTGGGCCTGCGACGTCGTGTGCGATGTCGCAGTGTCAGTTTAGTTAGTATAAATACAAGTTTTGTAATCAGATTTAGGGTTGACGAAACCCTAAATCGACAATTTGTCGAAATACCTGTTAAGCTGATCGATTATAATCAATAAAATACGTTTGGTTTGATTTTCATTAAGTATTGATTATTCGTTTCGTTGTTTGTTTAATCAATTGTTTATTCCGCAAACGATTGATGGACTCGAGGCCGTAAGATCCACATATAGGACTAACAAACTGGTATCAGAGCAGTGTTTGCTCGTTTTTGGCATTACGGATCGAGTTTTGAAGATTGAAGGCGTGATTTTCATATAATATTCGTGATTATTACGTTTGTTTTGTGTTTCTACAGGTGTTCGATTGGTATTACTGGGATTTTTTTGAAGATTTTGACGATTTTCGTTCGTAGAAAATCGTTTAGGGTTAAAAGTTTTCGACTTTAGGGTTTTTGGGCGTATTCAGCACGTTTTGCGACGTCGCTTGCGACTTTGCTTACGACGTCGCCTGCTACGTTCTTAATTTCGGCCTTAAGTGGTCATAGCGACGTTTAGTTGCGACGTTCTTTACGACGTCATTATTTTGGCCTTAAGTGGTCACCGCGACGTACTTTTGCGACGTCACATTCGATGTTAACCACAACGTCGCATTTTTCTGATCCTTAATTGGATAATTCGCTTTTGCGACGTTACTCTCGACGTCGCTTGGACCTCGTGCGACGTTAGCTTCTACGTCGCATAGATCAGATTGTTTGAGATTTGTTAACTTTAATTAAATGGCAGCCGATAAAGAAGATATCCGAAACTTAAAGGAAATGATTAAACAGAATAATGACATAGGTTCAAGCAATAAACCACCTTTCTTCAGTCAAGACTTAGACTATGCGTACTGGAGAGATCGATTTGAACAGTATGTAGACTTTCACTGTCCGGAACTATGGGGACCTTTACGAGAACGTTATGTGGCTCCTGTAGCTGAAGGACATTATCATGGTATTCCTCCGACCAAGACTTATAAAGCTATGAATCCAGAAGAACGAAAGGAGTTTGATATTGAAAGGAAGGCTCATTCAGCTATACGTATGTGTCTGCCTAAAGATGTGCTTTGGCTGTTTAGAATGCACGATATCACCTATGATTTGTGGAAGGCTATTGAAACACGTTGTGGTGGTAATGAGAAGTACAAGGAGGCAAAGCTTGAACTGATAAAGAAGCAGTATGATATCTTCGGTCTCATACCTAATGAAACAACGACTGGGTTATTCACAAGATACTCACGGTTAGTTGGTGAGTTGTTCGAGGGAGGTTATCAGTTTCCTCAACTGGAGGTAAACAAGAAGTTGTTGGACGTGTTGCCTGATGCTTGCGATACGAAAGTTCAACTCATAAAGGAAAATCAAGATCTAGCCACCATGTCCTTAGATACTTTGATCGGTATTCTTCAAGCTCATGCAATGGAGATTAAGAAGAAACAGACTAAAGCGGGAGTTGTTCAGAATCCAAACTTATATGGTGGTCAAATACACACTGGGAAAAATTTTGGAGGAGGAATGGCTTTCGTTTCTAATACTGGATCTTCACCAACATCTTATTCAAGTGATGTTCATTAAGTTTACTTGTCGGGTGGTTCTCCAAGTCAACAGTTTCCTCAAATTCAACGAACACCGGTTTCACCTGCTATTAAGGAACAAGCTGCGATCTATACAGCTTTTCTGAGTTCGTACAAGGATTTGGTTAATCAACCGAATCAAACGTTGGTGCTGACTAAAGAAGACTATGGTCAGCTTGATGAAGATGATCTTGAGCAAATGGATCTAACTTGGAGCACTGCCATGCTTTCAAGAAGGGTCCAAAAGTTCTTGCAACGTACTGGGAGGAAGAGCTTGGTTGGAGAGGGTGATTCTGGATTTGGCTTCAACAAGAGCAAGGTTCGGTGCTACAACTGTCAGAACCTTGGGCATTTTGCAAGGGAGTGTGAAAAGTCAAAGCTGCCCGCATCCGGATTTACAACGCCTTCTCCTCCGAAGACCAAAGAGATGGAGGTTGCCAAGATTGTGACTGTTGAGAATGCGCTGATCTCATTCGAGCCTACTAACATAGACTGGACATCTACTTCAGAGAAATACAAACCGTGTCTGATGGCTCATCAATGAGGTACCTGATGAACCTTTAAACTGTATTTCATGTATTAGGTAATCTGAATCTGTAAAGGCTCTTCAGAGGGAAGTAGAGGACTCTAGAAGGAAAATAGAAAAACTTACAGAGTCTAATAAGTTCCTAAAGGCTAATGAATCTCTTTATGAGAAACACATAGAGGCCCATAAGTTAAACACACAGAAATACAAATCTAAGGTGTTTAGTCAGGAGGATGCGATTAAAAGTTATCTAACTGAGATTGAGTTGCTAAGAAAAGAACTTAATGAATTTAAAACAGAATATGATAAATATCAAGATAAAATATTAAGTTCTACTTCAGCAACTACAATTTTAAATGATATAGTGAGTAAGCATAAGCCTAACACTAAGAGCAACGATTGTAAGGGTGGAAATGGATTAGGTTTCGTTGAGATAGCACCTCCTTCTAATTATCTGCCTAAGATTGAGAAGGAAGGAGTTAAAGAAGTTCCAGTAGACTACTCCAAAATTTATGGCCCTAAGTTTAAGGAATCGAAAATTAACAAACTAGCTAGGGAGAAAACTAATAAGCCAGAGTATCCCACACCTACGTTTGCTAATTATGAGTTAGTTAAGCCCGATAGTGTTGAGCTTGATTGTGCTAAGACTGAGAGTGTTAATCCTGAAAGTGTGAAGCTTGAGTGTGAGAAGCCTGAGATAGTTAAGGCTGAAGATGTTAAAGTAGATAGTGAAGAGCCTGAGACAGTTAAGGCTGAGAATAATGTGCATGTTAGTTCATCTCCTGTTACTGTTGAGGAGATAGTTGAGATTGAGGATATTACCGAACAGGAATATCCTACTTCGAAGGAGGTTGAAGTGAAAACAACAAAAGCTGTTTTGAAAGGAAAGTCTGAGGTCAACCCTCAAAATGAAAAAGGAAAGAACAAGGTTTTTACTGAGAATCGTAAAACTTTACAGACACCTGTAAAGATTTTAAAACGTCAATCTGATTCTATTAATAGAAATGATTCTTTTAACAAACCTTCAACTTCAACCTCTCCACTCAAGACAGCATCCACTACAACATGTACACACTGTGCATGTTCTAGAAATGTTGCTCCTGTTCCGGTGAGAAATCCTCAGTCTCAACCTTTTGTTGAGAAACGTTCTTGCTTCTACTGCAAGAAGCAAGGACATCTAATTCATGAGTGTCCCAAGCTATCAAATCAACGCTATGGGAGAGATATGCCAAGATCATGCATTTACCGAAAATCTTTTTCTTACTCCCCACCTAGGCGTACTTCTTACTCTCCCAAGCCGGTTTCTAAATCGAGTAATGTTGGGCTAAAACCTTTAAAAAATCAAAAGCTCAATATTACTCCAACTTCAACTTTTGAGACACCACGAATTTGGAAGAGAAAAGAGTGTGTTGTTGATTCCTCGGTCGTCAACAATGGCACATCAGAGAGAAACTCTGACTTGTTTTAAAATAAAATTCTAACTGATGTGCTTATTGTTGATGACCTCGGTAGACCTAAGCCTGCAAAGGCTTGGGTCACCGTTTCTAACTAATCTCCTATTTTTGTGTGATGCAGCAGTCTGAGCGAGTAAAGAATAGTGAATGGTACATGGATAGTGGCTGCTCGCGACACATGACTGGCGATGTGTCTCTTTTAGTGGATATTAAACCATACACTGGGGGATATGTTGCTTTTGCTGGAGGTACTGGAGGAACGATAACTGGTCGTGGAACGCTAACTACTGGTAATGTTAGCTTTGAGAATGTGAACTACGTGGAGGAACTGAATCACAACCTGCTGAGTGTTTCACAAGTTTGTGATAAAGATTACACCACTGCGTTCACAAAGACAGAATGTGTGATACTGAAGCCTGGGTATGTCACTCCTAAGGAATGGGTGCTTATGCGAGCGCCAAGGAAGAATGACACGTATGTGATGAATATGCGAACTGTGGAGACTACAAATGAGTATACTTGTCTCCTTTCAAAGGCTTCTGAGAAAGAATCACTCCTTTGGCACAGACGAATGGGGCACATTCATTTTCGTAAGATGAATTTTCTGATTAAGAATGATCTGGTTACTGGAGTTCCGAAGCAGTCATTTGCAATCAAAGATGACTGTATCCCTTGCCATAAGGGAAAACTCCACAAAAAGTCCCACAAGTCTAAGGCGGTGAATTCTATTGCTGCACCATTGGAACTCTTGCATATGGATCTTTTCGGTCCTGTGTCAACTAAGAGTATTGGTGGCAGATCATATTGTTTGGTAGTTACTGATGACTACTCACGGTTTTCATGGGTGTACTTCCTAACTTCAAAGGGAGAGACACCTGATATTTTGGTTTATCTGTTGGATAAGTTGGCTAATATTTGCAACTCAAAGGTAAAGAGGATCAGAAGCGATAATGGAATGGAATTCAAGAATTCAACTCTTGAATTGTTTTGTGCTACAAGAGGCATTGAACATCAGTTTAGTGCTCCGAGGACTCCCCAACAGAATAGAGTCGCAGAAAGAAAGAACAGGACAATCATCGAGACAGCTCGGACTATGTTAGCTGATTCGAAGTTACCAATAATCTTCTGGGCTGAGGCAGTCAACACTGCCTGTTATGTTCTGAATCACGTGCTCACGGTTAAGAAGAAGAACAAGACTTGTTATGAACTATTCAACAACCGTAAGCCTAATCTGCAGTTCCTAGAACCATTTGGGTGTCCATGTGTTATCATGATTACGAAGGATAAGGTTACTAAGTTTGGTGAAAATGCCACTGAAGGTATTTTTCTTGGTTATTCGGTTAATTCTCCAAACAGACGAGTCTTCAACAAAGAGACTCATCAGATAGAGGAACACTATGAGGTGAAATATTTGCGCTATACGGATCCTCCTAAAGGCACAGGTCCAGATTGGTTTTTCGATTACGAGGAAATTTTCAAATCTTTCAACATACCGGAAGAGAAAGAAAATGTGGATGATTTGGTTACCTTACTTCACGGAATCAACATCATTCAAGAAACATATGATACGCCTACTAAACCATCTGAACCCGCTCCTGAGCCCGTTTCTAAACAACCATCAACCTCAGAACCCGGTCCTTCACCCGAACATACAACTGCACCCGCTTCTTCACCTACACCTGTTACCCCTATATCTTCGTCCGATCAACCTTCCACTACGAAGGTAACTGAGAATACTCCTTATGTACTTGATCCTGACATGCCTCCGTTAGAGGATGACGATGCGGAAGAGTACCAGGCATACTTGTATTCTCAGTACAATGTTCATGATGATGAAGTAGACGAGGAAGACCAACAGAACCTTTCTCTAACGGAAACTGCAATTATTCTTGAGAAGGAAGATTCTCCCGCACCTGAGGGAGATTTGAATAACTTGGAAATGGTTCTTGTGCAAGATGCCATTCCAGTTCAGCGAATACATAAGAATCACCCACCCGAAAACATCATCGGTGATCATAATGCTGGTATTCAAACGCGTAAGCAAATCAAGGATGCACAAAATCCGCCTATGCAAGGCCAGCAGTTTTTAAGTCTTATGGTGACAATAGAATCGTGCTATCTGTCACAAGTTCAGCCGAAGAAGGTTGAAGATGCTTTGCTCGATCCATCATGGGTTGAGGCTATGCAGGAGGAACTACAACAAATCAACAAGATGAAAGTTTGGGAGATAGTTCCTCTACCCAAAGGTGCTCACCTGACAGGTACTCGTTGGGTGTATCGTAACAAAATGGATGACCGCGGGGTTGTCATTCGTAACAAAGCACGTTTGGTGGTTCAAGGGTTTAAGCAAATTGAGGGCTTAGACTATGATGAAGTGTTCGTGCCGGTTGCGCGTTTGGAATCCATTCGAATCTTCTTAGCATATGTTTCATTTAAAGGATTCTGTGTGTACCAACTTGATGTGAAGTGTGCTTTTCTGTACGGCGATGTCGATGCTGTTATTTATGTGCAACAGCCTCCTGGTTTTGAAGACCCGAAACATCCGAATCACGTGTGTAAGCTGAAGAAAGCTTTATATGGTCTTCATCAGTCACCTCGACTGTGGTATGAGCGACTCGCCAAGTACTTGCTAAAGAATGGTTTTGATAGAGGTCAGATCGACAGCACGCTGTTCATAAAAAGGGATGGAGCTGACTTGCTACTTGTGCAAGTGTACGTGGAAGACATAATCTTTGGGTCTACCAATGATGAACTTTGCAAGGAATTTGAGAAGTTAATGAAATCGGAATTTGAGATGAGTGCCATAGGAGAACTCACATTCTTTTTGGGACTACAAGTTGAGCAGTCTGACAAGGGCATCTACATTCATCAGTCAAAGTATGTCAAGGACATGTTGACTCGGTATGATCTGCTAAATTGCAATCACTATGGTACTCCGATCAATGTCAAACACGATCTTGGCCCTAATGAGGACGATGAAGACTGCAAGGAGAAGGACTATCGTTCAATGATAGGCTCTCTCATGTACCTGACAGCCTCGCGACCAGATATTGTGTTTGCTGTTTCTCTGTGCTCACGGTTTCAAGCTAATCCTAAGGTGTCCCACATGAAGGCAGTCAAACGGATCTTTGGATATCTCAACTTCAGACCATCTCTCGGTCTATGGTATCCAAGAGACGATAAATTTGATTTAACTGCTTATTCGGATTCAGATCATGGTGGCTGTAAGATCGATAAGAAGTCAACTACAGGAGGATGTCAGTTCCTTGGATCACGTTTGGTTACGTGGCAGTGTAAAAAGCAGACGACGGTTGCCACATCAACAGCGGAGGCCGAGTATGTCGCTGCTGCGAGTTGCTGTTCTCAAGTTCTGTGGATTCAGCACCAACTACGTGATTACGGGTTACATCTTTCTATGACTCCTATTTTCATTGATAATACTGCTGCTATTTCAATCATACACAATCCCGTACAACATTCCAAGACCAAACATATCGAACTTAGGTTCCACTTTATACGGGATTGTTTTGAGAAACACCTTATAGATGTCGTCCGTATAGATACCCTTATGCAGTGTGCGGACCTTTTCACAAAAGCCTTTATGCGATCTCGCTTTATTGAACTGGTCAATATGATCGGTTTAAGATTTTTTCAGTCAAAACAATGATTTGTGACTTGGACTTTTAGTTTTTGTGTGTTTAAATTGCTTTTGAGTTAAAAAAAAAAAAAAAAAAAAAAAAAAAAAGGCAACAGCCACTCTTTATACTTTCTAGTATTAAAGAAACTGCACAGTTGCTACATTTTTAAAATAGACGTTGAGTTGTGTCTGTAAACAACTTGGAAGATGATAGTACATTAGGGGGTATGCATAAAATGGAAATTTTAAGGTTTATTCTTGATGTATCAGTAGGTTTATCTAGCATACTTAATACAGGTATTATAAAAGTTAGATTCATCATATGATGTATTGGTAGGCATGATACAAACCGGTCTCTGGGTTATTAAGAAGTCTAATAAATACATGACTATAATCTTCTGGTAAACACCGTGTGATGTACGACTCTATGTCTTAATTCCTTAGCACAGCTTAACCTATTTCTATCTTTTGAATGTTTATTTGAAATCATTTGGGGGTTTATGCTGATTGTTTCCTATGTTGTACGAAAGTACAGAAATGGTCACAGTTGGTATAAACTTAGGTTTAAGCAAATACAAGTCAATGAACTTGCAAAGTCATAAATCTAAAGGACACTGACCAAGGTCGCCGTTTGGGAAAATCCAAGTTCGGTTTGACCGCGATCGGTTTTGCTTAAACCTCAAATCAACAATATACTGAACAAGGTCACCGTTTGGGAAACTCCAAGTTCGGTTTGACCGCGTACGGTTTTGATTAAGCCTGAATCAAGTTGGGTTACTCTGTTGTACTTTGGTGCAGACCTGTATACACTGGCTTGATTCTTAAAAATGATCCTCATATATTCTGTCTGAATATGGAAACTATGTTAATGTCTGGGTTAACGGGGTATGTCTATGGTGGGGACCACAGAGGACTAATCATACTAACAATAAAGGTTAGCTCACAGACACGATGTATCATGTTTAGGTGGACAAACAATACCAATAATCGTCTTGAAATGATTTTTATAATAGGTGTATTAAAGATGCTAAGTAAATTTAAAGTGGACAAATATACTGATAATCGAGATAACACTTACTATTTGCTAATAAATGCATACTTTACTAATATGATCCCTAAGCAGACAAAATCAACTCCGTCACCAAAAAGAGAGTGATTAGTTTAATTTTGTATTATTTTACTTTTTGTGATATTAAAGAAAATACCAGAAAGACGTTTTAATTTTGTTTATTTTAATTTTGCTGCATTTTTACTTCTATGTTTGTTTTCCCAAGTCACACGTCAATTGTAAATTATTTTATGAACGAGATCAAAAGTTAAGCGTTTTCGAACTTAACATCAAAATTGAAAATTTAATCTTAACTTCAAATGCGACGTCGCCAGCGACGTCGCACAGGACGTCGCATATTAGGGTTAGTGTATAAATAGCCTCGCACGCGACGTCATTCGTCACAGTACCACACTATTCACTGCGACGTCTCGTGCGACGACACTAGCGACCTCATACATTTTTAGTTATCTCGATCGTTCTCGTGTTTCGAAGGCTTTCGTTGTGATTTGTTTGCATTTTCTGATTCACCTCTACATTCCGCACACTTAGGTACCAATTTTTCCCTTTTTCACCGTGTAATTATGCTTTAATCGTCAATGTCTATATACGGTTTTTGGGGTTTTAGTTTTTTGCTAAATTAAGTGCGTAATTGGGTGATAAAATTGGTAAAAACTATATTTCCGTGATCACCAATGTTAAGCGCACCGTTGGTGCGTTCGTTTTTGAAAACCCCCAAATTTAGGTATTAGGGTTTTCTGGGTTGGGATGGTGTTCGTCAGTGCGACGTCGGCTGCGACGTCGTAGCCAACGTCGCATTATTTGGTAATTTGGATTGATGGATCTTGTCGTCGCATTTCCCGCGACGTCCCACACGACGTCGTTAACAACGTCGCACACTTTAATAAAGTGATTAAATTCACATTTAATTGCAAAATGCGACGTCCCCTTTCACGTCGCTACAATTTTTTGCGACGTTCAGCGCTTCATCGCTATTGATTTTAATCTGATTTAGTGCGACGTGTGAGCAAATTATTTTACTTAGTCTGCGACGTCGCGTGTAACGTCGCTAGAACCAGGGAAAATGTAACAACTTTTGTTAAATGTGAAACGTTTAAACTAATGTGTTTCGAGTTGTTCTGCTTTTCTATTATTGCAGATATGTCTCTGCATTTTGTAGATCGTCACAACACTGCTGCTTTTCTTGATGACACGTCTGACAAGGCGGCGCCGTTCAGACAAATGATTGCATTTTTGCACCGTTCGAGGGTTTTCAACGCCATTTCCGATAATACGGTGGCTTACGGAAATTTGATTCAAGCATTCTGGAAGAACGCTATCGTTGTCACCGTCAACAATGTGACACAGATTGTTTCTACAGTTTTGGATACCCAGGTCATCATTACTGAGCAGAGTATAAGGGAGCTTTTGCAGCTGGGCGATCAAGCTGGACAGCCTGTCAGCTTCGATCCAATTTTCGTTGTTGGAGCTATGCAAAGGATCGGTTATCCGGGGGTTCCAGCCGATCAATACAGGAAGGCAAAGCTCACCCGCGTTTGGAGATATCTCATGCATATCTTCATTGTTTGTTTGGGAACCAGGAAGGCAGGAACCGACGGGATGAGCAGGAGTTTGGCTTCTGCTATGTTGGCGTTAGTATACAACAAGCCGTTCAACTACTCTGGTTTCATTTTCAGGGCTATGATGGAAAATGCAAACGCAGGAGATCAGAAATGGCTTCTGTATCCGAGATTCATTCAGCTGCACATCAACCGCCATCACCCAGCTCTTCAGTTACAGGGTGATATTGATACTCGTTTAAAGATTTCACCAATGCAGAACCGGATTTTCACTGTTTGTTCTGGTTACGAGAAAGGGGTTCAGGCACCACAGGATGTTCCTCTGTTTGGTGCTATTCTGGATGAAAACTATGTTGCACCTCCCGAGCCACAGTACATGGATGTGTTTGCACCTCAGCAACCACAAGATCAGTTGGTTAACATTCAGGTTCAGGAATTACAGGCTGGGGGAGATGAAGACAATGTGCAGAATCAAGTTGAGAACTATCAGCCGGTCGAAGAAGAACAGGTTAATGATCCGGTGGATCAGGCTCACGAAGATTCTCATCATACGGTCGAGGGGTCTGATTCTGAGGGTATGGCATCTGAGGGAAATTTCATTACGAAAGATGGCGGTGAAACTCCGGAGCATTCTGATGGGATTGTTCCGGCTCCGGAGGAAATGGAAGAGATTAGGAAGACAGATTCTGCACGGTTCCTGCGCATTAAACGGAGAATTCGTGAAGGCCGTCAGTATCAACCGCCGAAGGACAAGGGGAAGCGAAAGAACGTTGATGATCCAAAAGATAAAGATTATCACCCGAGGCCTCAACGCCGTTGTCGTCACAGATCTGCTTCTTCTGTTCGTATTTCCGAACCATCTCAAGATTTGGTGGTTCATCCGACTCCAGAGTTCATGAAGCAGATGATGGATCACATCACTCTTCTCCAACAACAGATGAAAGCTCAGGATGAACATTATCAATCTCAGCTGGAGATAAATGCGGTTCAAGCGAAGGAGCTTGCGGAGCTGCGGGGTAGGATTGAGTTTTTGGAGACCCGGTCTATTGCCTCGGGGGAGTCTGGGCCTCGGGAACCCCATTTAGAGTCACTAGGACCGGAGTCTGTAAATCCAACCCATGTACTTGAAAACATTATTAATGCAAATGCTCCACCAGCTTTAGATTATTTCCGTGTTGATGATGTTCCAGGAATGCCAAGACCTTTGGCTGTTGATTATTCGTTTGTTGATTTGTCTTATATTCAGAATATGGTCAACGAACCTGGAGAAGAAACGGAAACGGATTCAGGATATGTTTTTGATGAAAATGATGATGACGTATCAGTCGAAGAAGTGAAGTTGAATAAAGATGAGAAGAATGTGAATAAACCATTCTTTGATGACGCTCCCATCATTGAATCAGATTCAAGTGAAGATGAGGGGCCTGCTAAAGCTCAACATGGAGAATCGAGTTCTTCAAAAGCAAAGCCCACTCAAGAGTCAACTGAAACTCCAGCTAAAGAATTTCAGGCACCGGACTCAGCAGTAAATGAAACAGAATCTTCTGATATTCCAACGGAATTCTCTGCTGAAGAAAGAAAGACATGGTGGTCTGAAAGACCCAAATCGATTCCTGTCAAGTGTAAAGTCTACAAGGTTCGTGCAGATTACACGGGGCAGATAAAGAGCTGGAAGTGTTAGAATAATTTGATAATGATCAAGAGACAAGACGGTGTTCAATATTTCAAGCCGAGGTTTTATCGACTGAACACGTTACTGAAGGGAGAAATTAATCGTCTGTCTCAATTGAAATTGATTAATCCGTTCGAACATGGATATGTTGCGTACATCGAGAAGATCATAGGAAAAGAAGTAAGGTCAAAGAAATTTCACAAAGTGAAACCGAGACTTGGTACGCGGTATACGTTTAAGAAAAAGAATGATCCAGCCACTGGGAAGCCGATGGTTCGAGTTCATTATCCACCGGCTAAGTGTTTGACAGAGATACCTCTAGAACCAGTTCCCTATCACTTTTTGAGCCGATTCGTCAAATGGGAACTTGATCCGCACACTGGAGAAGCAGTTATAACTTTTGTTCCAGAATCAGAACCGAAGTTAGAACACGGAGGTATATGGAACTTGCGACAAGCAACGTTCAGAGTTTATGATCCGATGAGTCTGATAAACTTACATGAGAAAGATTTGTGAAGACTTTTTGATGATCGGATTCGTGTGAACAGAGAGAACAAGTTAAACAGTATTTTGGCCGACCAGTTCTACAATGTCGTCAAAGTCTGTGTAACTCATGGGATACATGCAGGAGGAAAATTTCCTGCAGGCTGGGCGTAATCGAAGAAGTTTTTGAAGACTAAGCTACAGACACGGGGGAGTTTATTGGTGCAATATTGGTTGTCTGTCAGTTGGTCTAGGTCGTAATTCGTTTTGTAATTAGAATTGAGTTTCCTGACTCCTACGACGTTGTGCGTAACGTCGCAGGTGCGACGTCAGGTGTGTTGGGCCAGTTGACTAGGCTGTAGTCAGCTGGGCTTGGGCCTGCGACGTCGCAGTGTCGGTTTAGTTAGTATAAATACAAGTTTTGTAATCAGATTTAGGGTTGATGAAACCCTAAATCGACAATTTGTCGAAATACCTGTTAAGCTGATCGATTATAATCAATAAAATACGTTTGGTTTGATTATCATTAAGTATTGATTATTCATTTCGTTGTTTGTTTAATCAATTGTTTATTCCGCAAACGATTGATGGACTCGAGGCCGTAAGATCCACATATAGGGACTAACAAATATGTCTCATATCTCCAGATGTTGCATACAAATCATTTGGATCTTCCGGCGGGCGTAGAATCTTCATTTTTTATCCGTTTTTGTTGATTCTTCTTCTGTTGGTTTCGTAATTTGAAAACGAACATCTTGGGTGAGATCGATGTTAATGATGGGCACTTTTGTCTTGAAATCTCGTTTTGATGCCTTTAATCTTCAAACGTGTGTGGAATCTTTGTTTTTCATCCGTTTTGCCTGATTTTTATCTTGCAACCTTTTTTTGACCATCTTGGCATAATATCATTGATTTGTACTGGTTTTGAGTTTAAAATGCCAAGAATCGTTCTAGAATGAGAGAGATATCGGTAGTAAAAACATGACTTTTTACGCGATATCAAGTATCCCACACTTAGAACTTTGCTTGTCCTCAAGCAAACTCGAATTTCAAGCACGGTTAAAATAAGTAGAAATGAAATATTTTAGGGTAGGACTTTTTACAAAGGGGGGTTTTGAAAAATAAAATATCCATTCTTTGAAAAAGCAAGGTTGTAATCTTTGGGAGCATGCTTTTGATCTTTGATCTTGGATACATGACTAGGCGATCCTCTCTAGGTGGTCACTCAAATCACTCAAAGTGTTTAGGGTTTCATATTCTAATATTATCAATCACTCATAACGCCAGTCATGTATCGTTTATCGTCATAGGCTTGATCGAGAATCAAATCGTTACCTTTTTGGTGAGTGCGAAGTTGATCTAGCCACAATCATTCTAGGGGAAGTGATGTAGGGTTTTTCGAAGTGGAGTGTTTGTGGAATGAGAGGGGATTTTGTTGGGTTTTTGATGGGTTTCTTTTTGTTGAAGTTGGAATTTTTAGGGGACTGACGCCTTTTTGGTGTTTGCGGAAGGAGTCTTTTTTCTCCTATTGATTTCCTTTTTCTTTGGGTTTTTCTTTCTTGAATTTTCTTTTCTCTTTTTTTTTCGACGTTGTCTCCTTGTGATCTTTCTTTGTTCATCTTTGGAACTTTGTTTCAAAGTTTGAGGGATGTTTTTGAGAAATTAAGGGTAACGTATCTATTTTTCTTTGGGAGTATGGGTGCACGGATGGGTTTAAGAATGATATGATTCAATCTCCTTTTCACTAACCAATCTGGATTCGAAATGCATAACAGGAGCAAGTTCTGATTCTAAACGCATACATCGGTACACTCAAGAATCGAAAAAGTGAAGCATTAAAAGTGAATGCTTTTTATATGGCTCAAGATACCTCACGAATCGAAAGTTGGGTTGTTGTGTGCCTAGTCATGTGATGCTCTTTATGGGATTACTAAACTCATTTTTCAAAAGAATTTGTATTTTATTTATCCTTCTTCCCCAAGGTAAATCATTCTTTGTCTAAAAAATTTCATTTTCAACATATTTTTAACTTAATTTTGAAAAAATTTGTTTACTTACTGGAGAAGCATGGTCTTAAAGAGCAACGACTTAGAATCAAGCATATACCATTATTCATTTTACAGTAGTGTAACTACTACTATCCCACACTTAAAGGAACATCGTCCTCGATGTTTATAATCTAAGCTCTAACTGGGGTGAAAATCTCACACTTAGGAATTTAAACATCTAAGACATATTCTTTTAGTGGTGTGTTTTGGGTTTGAATCCCACACTTAGTGATAAGCATAATGGATATGGTATATTTAAACAAATGAAAAAGACGGTATAGAAGTACTCCCCGGTGGTTGCAGTGTTCCTTAGGTTGCATGTGCCGGATTCCATCTTCCTTGGTGCATTCTTGATCAAGTCTTCTTGTGATTGATCTCGTAGGTGTGAACACGTCGGATATACTATTCTTCTTGGTGTTGATATTTTCTTGCAGGCTGGAGCATGCTTTGTATGATCCGAGTGTGAAAGATAGTCGGAGAGTTCATCACTTCTTGGAAAGTAAAATTGCAGAAATGTAAACACACGGGTTGCCTCCCGAGAAGCGCTCTTTTAAAGTCGAGAGCTCGACTTAGTCCTTTCTTCTTCAGATGATGTTGGATGTATCCGTGGTGCTAGAGTGGTCACTGTGGTTCCTAGGTAGGGCGTATCGTGGAGGAAAGTATCGCAGAAACTGTTCTATCAGGTCAGTAATGAGAGTTGGTGGAGTGGTGGATTCCATTCTGAAGCTCTTGAAGTGATCAGTGGCTAATTTGTCGAGGATTGTCATCCCATAGCTGATGTATCGAACTACCCTTGTGACTGGTCTGTTAGGATCGATTAGAGTATAGGTGTGAGTTTGAACAATTTCACATTGTGGATGGTTTCTGCCTATTGAGGTTATTAAATCCATGAATTCAGTCTTCACTTCTTCAAAATCGTTGGCCAATGGGTCTCCTCCAAAGGATCTAGTGGCTTGGCATACTTGTCTGATGAGTTGATGTTGTTCGCAGTTGAAGGGAAAATCTGAGTCAGTAAAGATGTAGATTAACTTGCTGAATATTTCACGGTATCCGTTGCGGTAAGCGTCAATTTCTATGTCTTCTTCCTTATACATTCCACGCAGTCGATTCGTAACATAAGTTGCTAAGTTGATCTGTGACAGGTACGGAATGAATCTAGGCACTTCACGAATTTCTTCATCATATGCTGCTTGATTTAGTTCATCAACTAATAGTTCAATGTGATGACCAATAGTGGAGTGAATGACGATCCTGAAGTTTTTCGGAGTTGTGAGATGTTCTCCAGTTTCGATGAGATCTAGAAGGGTTCTAAGATCTCCCACCATTCTTATGTCAGCATAATTCTGTGGATTTCCAATAGCTCTTTCAAGATGAGTTCTCATTGATGCAAGTATAGCCTTCTAACTTGATGAGTAGGGAAAAGCTGATCCGGCTAAGGCACAATATACTTTTTGGTATATTAGCCTTTGGTTGCTGCAGAATTCGACTTCTCCCATTGGGTAGTCTGGCCTTTCTGGCTGTTGGGCTTCTCTGGTGACTTGTTCTTGAAGGGAATCGGAGAACTCTTGGATATGTCTGAGCAAAGTTTGGGGCACTGGTTCTCCATAATTGGCGAGATACGAATCGTATTCTCGTTCAATCAGCCTTATCAGGTGTCTTTGAGCGGTGTTGTATTCATTGGTTGACTCTTTGATAGCTTCTATAATGATGCGCACATCGGTGTATTCATCAATTAGTTCGATCATGTCTTGGTGAGTATCTATGAGCGGAATCTCTAATCTCTCAGCTGTGATGATGGGGGAATATGGTGGAGCAAGAGGGGTTTTTGGAATAGAGCGTTCATCGATGGTGACGTCAATAAAATTGTCGTCAAATTCGACACTCTTGTAGTCGGAATCTTCGTCTCGTGAATCTGGGAATTGGTGGAATTCTTCATCTGAGGGTGCATTGTTGAAAAGGTTGAGTACTGTCGACTTCGATGGTTCTGACTTCCGTGATGGTGTTTTGAAGGTTTTCTTCAGCAAAGCTTCCTGGTTGTCGTGCCTTAAATGCAGAAATTCTTTGTAGCAGTTTAGCATACAGGTCAGGGTGCTGTGATGTTCGGAGTTCTTCTTCAAAAGTATCTATGTCTCGGAGTCGGGTTCTGGTAAAGGGTTTCAATGGATCGAGATAAGAGTCGAGAATGTTTCCCATTCTTTTGAGATGAGTGGATCTAACCTCTTGGTGGATGGCTCCATAATCAAAGGATTCTTCTGATGAAGTGTAGTCTTTGCAGTCTTGTATTCTTTTGACTTCAGCCATCTGTGGTGAATCAGCTTGATCTTCATCTTCCTCCATTTCTTCCTATTCTTCTTCTTCGATTTCTTCCTCCTCCTCAGTTTCTTCTTCCTCTTCTTCAGGTTCTTCATTTTCAGATTCAATTTCTTCCTCTGCTTCTTCATATTCTTCCTCTGCTTCTGGTTCATACTCAGAATCAGAGATGAAAACTGATGATTGAGTGAAATGTTGCTCTTCCTCTGGTTCTGATTCGTCATCGGAACAGATTCTGCCTGTTGATATAGCATAGCACTCGTCTTCTTCTGGAGTGCATTCCGGTTGGTGGATCTTGTAAGTAATGCTTTCACCATGTGATCGTAATACAATCGTGTGGTTATACACATCAATTACTGCACTAGCTGTGTTCATGAATGGTCTTCCAAGGATAATCGGGATGTTTATGTCCTCGTGGATATCCATTACCACGAAATCCGTTGGAAAGAAGAATTTGTTAACTTGAACTAAAACGTTCTCAGCTATTCCTTTTGGGTATCTAACAGATTGATCAGCTAGCTGGACGGTCATCTTAGTGGGTTTCAAGTTTTCAAGTTCCAGCCTCTTAAACAGGGAGTAGGGCATAAGGTTAATGATGGTTCCTAAGTCGGCTAAGGCGCTTATTTCTCCAGATTGGTAAATAGAACAAGGGAGTGTAAATCTACCGATATCTCCTAGTTTTTCGGGAAGGCTATTCTTAAGTAAGGCTGAGGTTTCAGAACTAAGGGGAATATTGTTTACTTCGGACAGTTTATCCTTAGTGGATAGCAATTTCCTAATGTACTTGTTTCGACCGGGAACTCTAGACATGGTATCAAGGAATTTTCCACATAGCTTAAAGGATGATAATTTCTTGGGTTGAGCTTTAAGTCTAGCAGGGTAAGGGATCCTAACCTCTTTGTTTATGGTCGGAGTGGTTTCCACAGCTGCTATCTTGATCTTTGGTTCTTCCTCTTTTACTGGAATAGCAGCTGGTGGTGTAGTAGATGCTTCCTCGGTGGTAGTAAGTTGCTTTGCTTCCTCAACATGTGGGTTGTGAACCGTGTTGCTAGGCAAGCTTCCTCTAGGTCTGTTATCAAGACATTGTGCCAATTGTCCTATCTGAGCTTCAAAATTCTTTAGCACAGCCAATTGATTTCTCATAAAGAGGTCGGCTTGATCTTGTCTGGCGGACGTCTTTTGGTTGAGCAGGTGTTGACCTTGCATGAACTGGGTGAAGGCGTCATCTGAACTTGAAGCTGGGGCATTTGTCTTTGCAGGTTGTTCAGAGGTTTGGTTTGTGTCGGAAGTTGGTGCAGGAAGTGCGAGGGGTTGGTTATAAGAGGGTTGTGATTGTTGTGGGTAAGTTGGGTATCTAGGTGGGTATCGGGGTTGGTATGGTGGCTGGTTGTTTCTTGGTTAGAATGGAGGTCCTCTAGGTTGGTTGTTGTTTTGATTGAAACCGGTGGAAAATTTTGTTGTCGAGCAAGAAACTGAGCATAGTAGACGGTGCCATCTGCTTCTTCGTATTCAACTTGGTATTCACCAGGTGGTTGCAGATTGGTGCAGTGTTGACAGACTTGCACTTGGTGTACTTGGTGCTGTTGTTTCTTAAGTTCTCCAAACTGTTTGACAAGTGAGTCCATTTTCTCCGTTAATACCTTAATTGCTTCGACTGGAATTGAATTTGATGCGCCGAGAGGTGCTGAAGATGTTGAGTGATCTCCAGAGTTCCAATCGTGGTGATGCATAGTCATGTTCTCTATAAGGTTCCATCCTTCTATGTCGGTTTTTGCCATGAAGCTTCCTTGTGCGGCAGCGTCGAGGGTGGTTCGGTGGTTAGGGTCTAAACCATTATAGAAAGTACACAATTGTGTGGATTTGTCGAGTCGGTGATTAGGGCATTTCTTCAAGGCTCCTTTGAATCGTTCCCATGCAGTGTATAATGACTCATCAAAAGCTTGGTGGAAATTCATGATGTCATTTCGAAGTTTGATTTGTTTAGAAGGCGGAAAGTACATGGTTAGAAACTTTGTCGCCATCACAGTCCATGAAGGGATGGAGTCGGTCTCTAAACCTTCAAACCATGTTTGCGCATGATGTGTGAGAGAATAAGGGAAAAGATACAAACGGATTGTGTCTTGACTAATTCCGTTTTGTTTGTAGGAGTTTGAAAGAGATATGAACTTGTCGAGGTGAGAGTTTGGATCATCACTGGGTAATCCATGGAATTGACAATGGTTTTGGATTAGTTGGATGATGTGGTGTTTAAGCTCGAAAGATTGACCAGGGGTTTCAGGGTAGAGAATTGGTCCTCCTCTTCCTTCGATAGAGGGTTTACTGTTGTCAGCGAGAGTGATGCGTTCAGCCATTGCTTGTTTGAGTGCGGATTGCTTCTTTTCTCGTCAGATGGTACGTATTATAAGTTCTGGATCAGGGAAATTAAACAATGATGCAGATCTAGGGGAACAGGTCATACACTAAAAAGGAAAGACAAGAAAATAAATACTTATTTTTGTGTTTTTCTAGAAGGTTTTATCCTAAGGGTTTACTAGAATTGGGATTGGTTGGGCCTCTGTATCGGACAGTTAATCTCCCTGGCAGCGGCGCCAAAAACTTGATGCATCTCGAAGCGTCGTATGAAGACGACGTACGGATCGCGATCGGTTTGTTTTAAATTTATATTTGCTGTGGTCTAAGTATGACTTACTAATACTGAACCAAAGGCTAGTAGATGGTAAGTATGACCTAGAGTCGTTCTTAAAGAGAAACTGAATTGAAACGGAGGTAATCCAATCAATCTTTCTTTTCTAGTAAAGGTTTTGAAAGAGTGCGTTGGGGGTAATTTAGATTCCAAACTTAGATTCCAAAATTGCCTTTCTAATTACAATTAACAAATCCCTAGGTTTTCGTAAATGGTTATTTAGCCTGTAGCCTACCTACTCTAATTTAATCTAAATTAACTAATCTAATTAAAATGCTAATTAAAATGCTGATCGCTTTTTGCATAAAGTTAAACCCAGACCATGTCGGAAAATGCTATGGTGATTCACAGTGTATTTAATCGTTTACCGATGTTTCCATTGTGAATTTAATTGCTTCACCATGTTTACATGATAAGTACATTGTGATCGAAAGTGTACAATACTCATGGCAAGTCCACGTAATTTACATTGCATTTTATGACGCTTGCATGACGTTACAGTTAAAAACATAGTTTTTACACAGATAACTATTGACCAAGTATCAAGGTTCACGACTCCTCTTTACGGGGTTACAATCACGTTTGTTAATCGAAAGGCGAATATAAGTTTTAGGTTTAAAATCATAGGAATAGTCCGTTCATAAAGTTTCTGTTTTATAATGTCGATCCATAATACAACTACCTTCGGTCGTTACCGGCTTCCATACGTATGTACTTTGCTTAAAGCATTTCCAGCACTATACCGAGTAAACAGTCGAATAGGGGCCGTCATATTATTTCACGACATATTTAAAGTCATCCCACAATTATATATGCTAACTACATCACAACAAATACAATAGTAATCTACTCGCTAATCATGGCACAAACTAATTCTAGCATAATTAAAGCATACATATTTAATTAAGATAGAAAAGGATAGAAAGAACCCGGATTATAATGCGAGAAGGAATAGACTTGAATTAATAAGCGTGATTCCATGCGTACACCAAAGATTACAAAATGTTCCCTAGCTTTCGTTCTACTTTGAACAAGCTCCTTAACTAGCCTAACACTAATTTTGAAGTAAGAAAATAGAATGAGAAAGTAAAGAGAGAAATATGCCTAATGCATATGGGACATCTACAAATGGAGGCTTAGGGGCTGTATTTATAGGAAAAATATGGCTCACATTAGCACCCCTACGCTCACATTAGCAAAAGTAGCGAAAGGTGGTGCACCAGGTACGAAAAAGTAGCGAAAGGTGGTGCACCAGGTACGAAAAAGTAGCGAAAGGTGCTGCACCAGGTACGAGCAAGGACGAAAAAGTGAAAAAGAGACGGGGGGTGGAGGCCGGCGCCGCCCACCAGCAGGCCGGCGGCGGCTGGCTGCCACCCGCCCCGGTTCGTCGTCTTTCGCTGCGTTGCTTAATTCACGCGTATCTTCGTCGTTATGCGTCCGTTTGCGTTGATTCTTTTTGCGTTGGATTCGTAATTCAAAAAAGAATACTTTGATGTAAAGATATCCAAAAAATATGTCTCATATCTCTAGATGTTGCGTACAAATCATTTGGATCTTCCGGCGGGCGTAGAATCTTCATTTTTTATCCGTTTTTGTTGATTCTTCTTCTGTTAGATTCGTAATTTGAAAACGAACATCTTGGGTGATATGGATGTTGATGATGGCCAATTTTGTCTTGAAATCTTGTTTTGATGCCTTGAATCTTCAAACGTGTGTGGAATCTTCGTTTTTTATCCGTTTTGCCTGATTTTTATCTTGCAACCTTGTTTTGACCATCTTGGCATAATATCATTGATTTGTATTGGTTTTGAGTTTAAAATGCCAAGAATCGTTCTAGAATGAGAGAGATATCGGTAGTAAAAACATGACTTTTTACGCGATATCAGAGTCCTCCGACGTACCTTTCGATTCGTTTGTTTTCAGGGTTCACCATGGTTGGGCAAAGAAGTGCCAGTTGGTGAAAACGATTGGTGTATGACATAATGTCATTATCCTTTACGGTGAGGTGCCAGAATTCATCCTCGAGTTCATGTAGTTCCTCACTGGGACAATACTCGTCCCTCATGATTCGTTTTAGTTCCTCCCAAGGAAGTTTGTGAGCGGTATCGATCCCTACAGTTTGGGCGTAGGAATTCCACCAGGTAAGAGCATTATCTTGAAGGGTGTAGGTGGAGTACTTAACTTTGTAGTCATCGGGGCAATTGCAAATGTGGAATACAGATTCCATTCTCTCGATCCATCGGATTAATCCGATAGCCCCTTCAGTTTCCACGAAGTTTGGTGGGTTACAGTTCAGGAATTCCTTATAGGTGCATGGTCGTGCTAGGTTTCGAGCAGCTAGGGCATCAGCCACTCTTTGATCAGCAAATTGGTCACGCTCCTCTTGAGTGTAAGTTTGTCTCTAGGCGGTATGATTCTTACATAAGAATGAAATGACAAGGTGTGAGATCTTTATTCAAAGAATTTGATTTAGCGCGATGTGACAATCAATGATTTATAGTGATGAGATCCAGAGAGTCAATTAAGTTATGCTTTCGAAAGTCCTCGGACTTTTAAGTTGTCATGACGTGAATAGCTCACGTATGCTTATAATGAGTAAGTTGAGATGTTGTAGTTTCAGTGTGTAGTCGGGATGACGACTAAATAGTGTTTCCAATGTAGGTCTACCAGGCACAAAAGCAGATTGGTGAAAAGATTGAAAGCTCTTAAAACTCCTCTTCGCAAGTTATTGTTTGAGCAAAGGCAGCTCCATCATCATGTTAATTCTTTGCGTAAAGAGCTGGATGAAGCACAATGTGCTCTTAATCGTGACCCTAATAATGTGGTTTTGAGGGATCAGGAGGCTTGTTGTTTGCATGCTTTTCAGGAGGCGGTTCTAGATGAGGAACGTTTTCTTCAACAAAAGTCTAAAGTGGAATGGTTGAAGGTTGGTGATTCAAACTCATCTTATTTTCATAAGATGGTGAAGTGTAAGCAAAACAGAGCTCGTATTGAGAGGGTTACGGATATTGATGGGACTGATTTTGATGGTTCAGGAGTTCCGGCTATTTTTGTTAAGCACTATGAGAACTTTCTTGGTGTGGAAGGGAATGTAACCCAACGACTGAATGAGGGGCTGTTTATTAATAGGATAAGTAGTATGAAAGCGAGTCATATGGTTCGGGAAGTTATGAACGAGGAAATCAAATCTGCTATGTTTCTGATTGGTGAAAATAAAGCAACTGGTCTGGATGGTCTTACCTCTTCGTTCTTTAAAAATGCTTGGGACATTGTCGGTAAAGATGTGTGCATGGCAGTTCGGGATTTCTTTACAAATGGTAAACTTCTGCAAGAAGTAAATCATACTATTATTTCTCTTGTCCCTAAAGTTACTACTCCATCCCGAGTGAATGATTTTCGTCCTATATCTTGTTTCAATGTTATCTACAAGTGTATTAGTAAGATTATTACCAATCGGATTAAAGATGGGTTGGGTGATATTGTTAACATCAACCAATTTGCTTTTGTGCCTGGTAGACGTATCTCGGATAACATTCTTATCACGCAGGAGCTTATGCATAATTATCATCGTGAGGTTGGTCCTTCTCGATGCGCTTTTAAAGTTGATATTTAAAAAGCGTATGACACGGTTGATTGGAATTTTTTAAGGAGCACTTTGATCGGTTTTGGGTTTCATAAAACCATGATCAATTGGATTATGGCGTGTGTGACCAGCACTTCTTTCTTTATAAATGTCAATGGTATTCTCCATGGTTATTTTAAAGGTAAGAGGGGGCTGTGCCAAGGGGACCCTATGTCTCCATACCTTTTTACGTTGGTTATGGAAGTCCTTACTCTCATCTTGCAGCAGAAGGTAAGTATGTCAAATAAATTTCGGTTTCACCATCGTTGTGCTAAAGAACAGATTATTAATATTTGTTTTGCCGATGACTTATTCTTGTTTGCCCATGGGATTCGGCTTCTGTCCGTGTTATTATGGAAGGATTAGATGAATTTAAAAATGTTTCAGGGCTGATTCCGAGTATTCCCAAAAGTACGGTGTTCTTTTGTAATGTGGGCAATTGTGTTAAATCTTCTATTCTTAGGAGTATGCCGTTTGAGGAAGGTAAGATTCCTGTGAGATACCTTGGGGTTCCTTTGATATCATCTAGATTACTTTACAATGATTGTAAGGTTCTTGTTGAAAGGGTTAAGAATCGTATTGGGGATTGGAAGAATAAATATTTATCGTTTGCTGGTAGGCTGCAGTTGATTATTTCTGTTTTATCTTCTATGCACATATATTGGGCATCGGTGTTTATTCTTCCTTCTCGTATTGTTGCTGAAATTGAGCAAATTATGAGAGGTTATCTTTGGTGTCAGGGGGAAATGAAGAAGGGTCAAGCAAAAGTCTCTTGGGATACTTTATGTCTTCCTAAATTGGAGGGTGGTCTTGGTATTAGAAGGCTTGAACCTTTTAATGTTGCGCTTATGGTTTCACATATTTGGAGCATCATTACTCAAAGAGAATCTCTTTGGGTCAAGTGGATCCCTTCTTATAAATTAAAAGGGAGAAGTTTTTGGGATGTTCCTCTTCGCTCTGGTGTGACTTGGGGCTGGCGCAAGCTCCTTCAGCTAAGGGAGTGGGTTCGACCCTTTATTTGTGCGTTGGTAGGGAATGGTGACTCTATAAATATCTGGTTTGATATGTGGTGTTCTCATGGTCCTTTAATTAAGCATTTGTCATCCAGATTGATAACGCATAATGGTTTTTCTATAAAGGATAAGGTTTCGGATTTAATATCTAATGGGTCTTGGGTCTGGCCGATTGAGTGGAATCAGATGTATCCGGTCCTGAATAATGTTCAATGTCCTATCCTAGTTGATGATAGGAGGGATAAATGGTGTTGGCGGGATGGTCATGGTAATCAGCATGTGTTCTCGGTAAATGTTGTTTGGGATTCTATTCGTCCTACAGGTGTCTTGGTTCCTTGGTATAATATTGTTTGGTTTTCTCAATGTATTCCAAGGCATGCGTTTCATCTCTGGTTGGTATTTAAGAGAATATTGAAGACTCAAGATAATATGAAGCAATGGGATGTTGGTCATGCTACCAACTTAAACCTGCTTCGTTGCCCCTTGTGTAATGTTCAGAAGGATTCTCACAACCATCTTTTCTTTGAATGCCCTTTCTCTGTACAGGTGTAGACAGCTCTTGCACCACTTGTAGGTATGCCAAGTCTCTCTGGCATTTGGGATGATATTATTGCTTGGATTCAGCCTTTAGCGTGTTCGAGGAAAGCAAAAAGTGTTATTACTCGGCTCCTTCTTGCAGCTTCAGCGTATTATATATGGAATGAACGAAATAACCGGCTGTTTAGAAAGGGCTCGAGAACTGTGTCCCAAGTTTGTGATGGTATGTATTTTACTGTTCGGTTAAAGCTTCTCTAGTGTAGATTCAAAAGTTCGATGCAGGTTGATAAGCTGTTGGATGCTTGGAATATTCCCCAGAGTTCTCGTATTAATGTTTAGGGGTGCCTTTATGTTAATTGGGTGTTCGTTTACTTTATATTGGTTGTATTTTCTATTCTCATAGGAAAATGTATTATTGTATATGGCATGTCATATACATATAGTTTGCTCTTTTAAGCATAGGTAGTGCTTATTCCGAGGTTGATGTGGAACTCATCCACATCTTATTGTACTTAAACGTTTTGTGGTAATACAATTTTACCGGGGTAAAACCCTTTACCCAAAAAAAATCATGACTAGGTTATTGTAGTAGTCTAACAGACTATATTGCAGTACTAACGTACTGTGAGTGTAGTTCTAATGGGTCAAAATGCAGCACTCAAAGTACTGAAGTGCAGTGCTAGTAGCACCGTAACGTAGTATTAATGTATCATGAATGTAGTACCTAAGTACTGATGAAATGTAGTAACAACGTACTGTAATGCAGTGTTAAAAGCACGGTAATGTAATACTAATTTATTATGAATGTAGTACTGAAGTACTATGAAACGCAGCACCACGTGCCGTAATGCAGTGCCCGAAGCACAGTAGTGCAGTACCCATGTACTGTGAGTGTAGCACCGGTGTGCCGAAAGTGTAGTACCGAAGTACTATGGAATGCAGCACCACGTGCTGTAATGCAGTATCAACATACTAGGAGTGTAGCACTAATGTGCCAAATTGCGGTACCAAAGTACCGTGTGTTGTGCCCGCAACACGATGTAGCCAAATGTGTTGGTATGTATGACACTCACGGTGTCTTGTGTAGTGCTGAAGCAGAGTTGTGCCTAAAGCATGACGTAGCACCACGTGCCATATGTTGTTCAAGTGTAGCCCTAAGGTCAAAAATGTGTTGAAGTTTCGTAGTTTCGTCGTTGTTTCTTTTAAAGTTTGTGAACGATTAGCATGTGTGGGTTTCTATCCTAATAGATAATGTTTATGCCTCCTTCCCGAGGTTTAGTGATAAGTATAATATTCTCCTATGCGTACATACAGAGAAACTGTTGAGTCGTGATGGTGAGGAAGACGGCGATGTGCCTCTTCACGAGTATGTGACGGTACAACGGATTTGTGTTATATATACTCAGTATATATATAGATACATAGAAGTAGTACACAAGCAAGGCCTATTAATATATACCTACAGTACATATAATAGCCTAGGCTGTCTAGCACGTAAAAATCAGAGTCAACTAGTGCATTCCTAATCTAGTATAACCCCTTTCAGATATCACATCATCTTTATTTAATTGTACATAGTTAGCTACGCTATGTTAAATTAAACTCGTATGATGTAATCCCTGAACCAGTTATACCTAATGAGGAATACTGCCTAACGGTCATAGTCTAGGCCCACTAAATGCAACCTAGTTCACTATAACCTTAGGCTCTGATACCAATCTGTAACACCCCCAAATTTTGAGTTGCGGAAGCGGTCGGGTCAGGTGCTAACAAATCAAATATCACAAGCACAAAGGTAAATAATGAACGACCTAAATGAGACGTTTGAAAATAATTATACATTTCCAAAATAAAAGTGTATACAAGTTGCGAGTTCGCAAAATAATTTCAGTACATAATTTGTATTACAAAAGTTATGCAAAGAAATCCGGATGTTTGAAAACATGCGACTCGAGCTAGCATATTCTTGTAGCAATCCTAATCTTGCAGGGCACCTGAGAACACATGCTAAAATGAGTCAGCAATAAAGCTGGTGAGTTCATAGGATTGTTAATTGAAAACACAAAGTATAAACCTGTATGCTTTGAAAAGTAGTTCAAATCCACGACTTTGATTTGTATTGTTTAAAGTGTGTAACACCAATGTGTATACAGCTATCGAGGTATCTAATACCTAAGTAATTATGGTTTGTACCTAAGTACACAGAAGTAGTGGCATATCATGCCTGGATACCTATCAGGTATGGGTGGGTCTACAATATGAGGCATTACATGCCTAAGTATTATTGAGTGTGTGTATGACCATGTCATATTGAGGGTGTGGTAATCCATGCCTTAATACCTATCAGGTATATGTGTACGACCACGTCGTATGATAACAAGTAATAGAATTACTAGTTTAGTAGTAAATTGTGGGTGTGCTCCTGGCACATTGTGTTGCATCTAGCAACATGAAATTGTAGTCCCGCAGAACTATGATTGAGTATTTAAACAAATACTTAGTTAACGACCTCGCGTGAAAGCTCATCGATCCGTTAACTATTGCGAATCTCGAGTGTAAGCTCACCGATCCGTGAATGAGTGTGGATCACGAGCATAAGCTCCCATCCGTAACTAAGTGTGAACCCCGAGTATAAACTCGCTGATCCATCAATTGAGTGTGAACCCCGAGTGTAAGCTCGTTGATCCATCAATTGTCTCGCTTTACCACGATATCGTACTTGTGCCCACTTCTCACTGTTGCATCGTTTTGTGCCCACTTTACCGTGGCATCGTTTTGTGCCCATTTGGCATCGATCGGATTGCTCGCAAGCAATGTATGAGAGTCAGCAATACCACGACATGCCTGACTTGAGTAACTAAGTCGACCGTACTACGATGTGTCCGACTTGAGTAAATGAGAGCCGGCAGTACTACGACATGCCCGACTAATGTAAATGAGCCGACAGTACTACGACATGTCCGACTTGAGTATTCGCGTTTGTATAAGTGTATGTATACCTATATACATAATTAGCTTGTATGTAGCACCAAGTGCTCGGGATAGAGCATGAGTATGTATGTATATATATATATATGTATATAAGTCAAACGACAAACGCGGGTGATAGTGTGTCATGAAATACATGAAAGTAATTTGTTGTATATAAATATGTATATACAATACTTAGATATTAAGTAGCACCATTAACCTAGGTATGAATATTCATCACCTAGTTGAGTTGTATCAGCATACTGAATTATACTAACATAGTCTACTATCGTATACTCCTAGCCTCAGCCTAGCAAGTATATTGGAGTCTCGGGGAAATGTTCACCTAAGTACAATTTCCATTTTGATAAGCAAAGAGTGTATCGGCAGTCTTAGTTCCTAAAAGGGAGACTAATCCTGTAAAAAATCTAGATGTTGTCCAGTGTATGTAGAACTAACCAGTTTGAATGTATTCGATAATATTGTCCCTCGACAATATGGCCAATGAATATTGATAACTTAGTCAAGTTACGTCATGGTAATTGTCTTTCAACAATCTAATAGTGTACAATGGTAACCTATCTAGGTTAAGTATTGATATTGTCCTACAACAATATTAAGGGTGTAATTCCTAAGTATTACACATTTCGTATTACATAACAGTAATATAGATAAGTCTGAATTATAATAATTTATAATTATAATTCGAAAACAGTAGTTGAGCATGTGTCTCACCCCGAAAATAGTAAAACATTTGAAAGAGTGGGGCTATGAACTCACCTGTGGAATTAGCGATCCTATGATACGCGCGTCGTTCGATGGGTAACCTCCTAGTGTCCTAAACACGTGAGGTTATATGAGTACGAGACAAATCAGTTTGCCTAAGCGAGTTGTGTAAGTATTTATTCTTCATTCAGGTTTGGAAACCGTGTACAAGGGTCCGAGGGCAGCGCCCCTGGTAGCGGGGTCCAAGGGGTGGCAACCCCTGGCGGGGTCCAAGGGGCAGAGCCCCTAGCTTGGGTCGAGCTGCCAGGTCAGCTTGGAAAAATTTTATTTCTATTACATTGCTTTAGTAAAAACGCATCTGAAATCCGAATTCGGAATAAAATCAAGTGGTAAAATCTGGTACCGACACTTAGTGAAAATCATAGGTTTTTAAGGTTCTGTGACCTGCGACATTAGGGCTTGTGTCGCTTCGTGCGACGTTCGCAATTTAATGCGACATTGTATGTTGTGCCGCAAAGTGCGACATTCAAATTTACTGCGACATCCTGGTTTACGTCGCACCAGGCGACATTATTAGATTTTGCGACATTGAGCTGCGACATTGACAATGTCGCAGCACTGTTTTTGGTCCGTTGCGACATCACGGTCTGTTCGACGATTTTTCACCCAAAAACACAATCTAACCTATTTTTGAGCCAAATCTTATTGGTATAACGTCAAAACATATTGTTTTAAGTGTTTCTAACTCGAAATAACAAGGAAAAGAGAGTAAATCCTTACGATTTAGAGATCGAGTGAGGAAATGTTGATGTTGAGCTTGATGATGAAGAAGATGAAGAAGATGATGATGATGATGATGATGATGATGATGATGGTGGTGTTGTTTGTTTGTTGTTGTTGTCGATCTTGTTGTTGGTGATTCCAAAAATGATGATGATGAAGGGGTGAAGATGATGATTATTTGTTGTAGTTATTGTTGTTGGTGTTGGTGTTAGAGAGAAAAAGATGGAAAGGAAGAAGAAGATTAACTTGATTAGTCAATGAATGCTTCTGCTAATCATGAATTTAGGGGTGCGACATGAATATCCAAACAGCAGGTTGTGTCGCAGAAGGCTCGGGCCTATTGCGACACAAAGCCCTATGTTGCAAACCGTTACCTATGTTGCATATAGCGACACAAACGTCTATGTCGCAACGCTTTCGGATGTCACACGTAGCGACATTAACACCTTATGTCGCATTAAATTACGGACGTACAGACACTTATGTCGTAGTCATGACCTGCGACACAACAACTTAGGTCGCACAATTAATTCAACTCGCAACATTGCGACACAAACACCTATGTCGCACTTGGTGTCTCACCCAGTGTCGCACCCAGTGTCGTAATTCACAGAATTTTTGATTTCTGATGCGTTTTTATTAAAGCAATATATACAGAAATAAAAATTTTACGAGTTGGCCTGGCAGCTCGACCCCAGCCAGTGGCTCTGCCCCTTGGACTCGCAACATTCACAGAAATAATATTATATGTTTGTTTCATATAAATGGAGTTTGTATAAAAGCGTATCGTATTTTCATAATGTATGAAATTATGTACTGGGGTCCGGGGGCAGCGCCCCTGGTTAGCGGGGTCCCAGGGGTGGCAACCCCTGGCGGGGTCCAAGGGGCTGGCCCCTGGCTGGGGTCGAGAGAGAGCATTCAAAATTTAAAAAAAAACGCATTGCTTTAATAAAAACGCATTCGAAAAAATTTTTATTTCTATGTACATTGCTTTAATAAAAACGCATTCGAAATTTGAATTCGGAGTAAAATTAGGTGGCAAAATTTTAGTTCAAACAATTAATAAAAATTGTGCCTGTTTGAAGTTAACACACACGGTGAAGATGCATACCCGTTCGGGTGAATATGCATACCCGTTTGGGTGAAGGATTCATACCCGTTCGGGTAAGGGTTCATACCCGTTCGGGTTGGGTTTGTATAAACCCATTCGGGTGAGGTAATCCACCCGTTTGGGTGGGTTCGTTTTCCAGTTCTATTCGTGCGATTGTCAGTATAAACAAGTTTCGATTCGATTTTTGGACATAATAAGTTGATAGAACATTAACACATGCGAATATAAGTATTTCTAAACATGAAGTTAAAGAATAAAAGAGGGTTCCTTACGGATTAAAATAAAGAGCCATGGGTGGTGATGATGATGAACACAATGATGATGATGATGATGATGATGATGATGAACGATGAAGGTGATGATGATAAACCACTTGTTGCTTGCTTCCTCCTTCAATTATGGTGATGATTTTGAAAGTGATTAAGGTGGTTGTTTTTGGGTGTGTCGAGAGAGAGCAGGGAGAGATAGATGAAAAAGTGAAGAAGAAAATGAAGTGAAGATGAGAAAGAGAGGGTGTGTTTGGTGTAGTCGGCTAACTCCAATTATTGGAGTTGGTTGGCTCCCACTCGTAGTATAAAATACCCGTATTTTTGTACCCGATCGTAAAGTAGTATAATGTTTTCAAATGATAAATTTCTACAAATGAAATCGTATATACTTTTAATTGAAGTATTTTATAAAAATACTTTTAGTGAGATATAAAAATATACCTTTGTTTTAAGTTTGAATGGCGGACCTGGTTCGAATGGTTTCGTCGCGTTTGAGTAAATTTGAATAAAACGTAATATGTTTTATTTTTTATCCAAGTAAATAATAATTATTATTTTCAATAATAATACATTATTTATATAGTTTTGTCATGAACCTTTTGATTTGTACGATACGAAATACTTTATATATTATCAGAATAATATATAATAGTTGATAAGTGTATTAAATAATAATTCTATATTACTTAATACTTGTGTTCACCAACGCCCGTATAAATGAATCAGAATTTGGCCGCTTTAAAATGACACGATTAAATGTAATCGCGTACTGATATATATGACAATATACATATTGATACAAACAATTAGCCTAATACATAGCACTAATTACATGTATTACTAGATGATTAGGAACTAATAACTAGTCCTAATTTGACGGGTGTCACATTCTGCCCATTTTAGCATGTATTTTCTAACCTTCATTTGTTAAAATATTAACTAAATGATCATATGCTTATGGGTGTTGATGATTTTATGAAGTATAAAGATATGAATGATTAAACTGTAAGTAAGTGTAATCAAAACACCCATGGCATGTGAAGTTTTATTATAAGGAAATTTATAAATTTTATATGTTAAAGTAAATAAATTGGTGTTGGAGGTTAACACCTAAAGTCATGAAATTTAAGTAAGTAGGTTTAAGAAATAAGTGTATTACCATGTCATTTATGTGTGATTATATGATTATGTGTTAGGTGATAAAAGTGTTCAAGTTGTTGCAAGGGTTTCTTATAACCAAAGTCAAGGTAAGTAATGGGATTTGTTTAAGTAAGTGATTATAATCTCATTAGCTTGATGTTAGCCAAGTAATGACATTGATATCACTTATGGAAGTGGTTAATCCTTTGTGATTAACATGTTTAAGTGATTAAAGATCCTTAATATGTTAAAGTGTTAAAGTTAATGTTTAAGTGTCCATTACTTACTAAGCATTTTGCTTATTGTGTTAAGTTTAAATTTTGTAGGTGAATCAAGTGATAAAAAGGGAGATCCAGGAAAAAGGCCCATGTGAAGCTAATGGTGGCTTGTTACTTGGGGTAACAAGTTCTAATCCTTAATCATGCTCTATATCATATTACACCCCTTTGTGTTAAAAGTTGGGAAAATATGTATTGACATTTTAAATATCATTTATGAATGATTAGTAGTGTTTGATGTCTTTATTGGTATTTAAAAGAATTATAATGTATATGAATCATTAGGATGTATAAAGTTTAAGTTATGGCTAAAGTATTAGTTTTAAAGTTTTATTGATGTTTAAGTTTGATTTTGACTTGATTAAGTCAAATGGGTAAGAAGTTGTGCAAGTAAAGTGGCTAAGGTTATAAACCTAAACGGGTCATTTGGTGCCCAAATGAGTCAGCAAATGATTAAAATGCCAGTTTAAGTTATAATGGTGTTAGATTAAGTGTAATTATTGAAATAGTGTCCAATTGTATGGATGAAAATGTAACATCCTCTCTATGAGCCTGGTAATTTCTTATTTAAATTAGTTATTTAAATGTGTTAGAAATTATTTGATATTATTGTTTGATTGTGAATAGTAAAATATTACCTGTTTTAAACTGTTACAGTTGACGGTAAAATAAAGTAATTGTTATCGCAAATGATTTTTAGATTCCAGACAATATGTTTAGAAGGGGATTGTTTTAAGTGGATACGAAGTCGGGTAAAAGTTAGGCCGACCTATATTAACTTTCCCAAAAGGAAAGTATTTCACTTTCCTTCCAAAACCTAGAAACCTAAAAGATAGAAACCAAGAATTAAGAAAATCTTCATACAAAACTTGAAATCAGATTATAGAGCTGTGATCTTGAGCTTGAATCAACCTCATCATCTTCTTTGTTTCATCACCATCAAGTTGTAAGTAAATTGTTTAATTGTTCATAATTGTTTGAATCAATTTGTTATATAGATGATAGTAAAGTTGATATTTGATGTTAATAGTAGTTATTGTTACTGATTTCTATAGTATAGAGGTAAGAAACTGAGTTTTGTGAGTTTGAGTTTAAAAATCCGGGTTATGGGGTTTTGTTGGGCGAAAGTGACGATGATACAGGGCTAGGTACCCGGCGGGTAGTACCCATACCTGGCGGGTAGTGAACCAAATGAGGGAACCCGGTAGTTAAAACTCGATTTTGTTCTGTTACCATGAAACCTTAAATCACCCGAATGGTTCGGGTTGGACCCGGCTGCTGGAACCTAGTACCCGGCGGGTACTAGGGCTACTCGACGGGTAGTGGTCTGTTTTGGGGACATTTTGTAGTAACTTCACATATGTGTTAATTGTTATGCATTAGCAATCTTATACTTAATTATTGAAGTATATAAGAATATAAGTTATGATTTATGGATAATATGACTAACTTATATTTGATTGTTATTCTCAGATTAGCAGAGGACTTAGCGAGATAAGACAGCTGAGTTGAGTGAACTGAGACAATCAGGTGAGTGGATTTGAGACTCGCGGTTTGATTTGATTGTAACAGTTTGATTTCAATTAGTAATTGTAGTATTACTATTGATAGCATGTTAATGTGAGATAATGCCCAAGATGTAGGGTCCAATAGTTCTTATGCCCAAGATGTAGGGTCTAATAGTTCTTATGCCCAAGATGTAGGGCCCAATAGTTCCTATGCCCAAGATGTAGGGTCCAATAGTTCCTATGCACAAGATGTAGGGTCCAATAGTTCTTATGCCCAAGATACAGTTCCGAGCACGGTACAAAACAAATCATAGAACAGAGTTCGAACAGTTCAAAACAGAGTTCACATAGTTCAAAATAAAGTTCACATAGTTCAAAACAAAGTTCAAGTAGTTAGTAAATCAGAGTTCAAGTAATTTATAAGTCAGAATTCAAAGTAGTTCGCAAAACAGAAATCAAATAGTTCAGAGTAGTTCATAAAACAGAGATCAAAAAGTTTTATAAAACAGAGCATGTATCTCACCCCAAAACAGGTTCAAATAAGTAAAAGTGGGGCTATGAACTCACCTATGGGTGCTAGCGATCTATTATACGCGCGTTGTACCAATGGTAATCTCCTAGTGTCCTAAACACGCGAGATTATAAATGAGTAAGTGAACGACTAATTATATCGTCCATATTAGTGTTCACTCGATTAATTATGTCGAAAGTATTCGATAAGTGTTTATATTTGAAGTTTATAAAATAAGTACGGCCCGTTGGTGACGGATTGAAATTATATTCCAAAAATATAATTTTGTTTGTTTCGCTTAAAAATATCTTTGTGTGTTTTCGTATTCGGGTTTGGGGTCAAACGACATCGGTTTGATCCGAAACTTATAAGGTAGCCATAAATATGTTTCTAGGGCTCGGGAAAATTACCGTTACATTTTATGTATGGCTCGAAGTGTCGTTTTTAATTTGATGTCAAAACAGCCCCCTTTTTAAAGTTTGTTTCCAGATTTTTAGTCCAATTAAACTTCTCGTTTTCTACACTTTTTATACCGATTCAACTCCAACCAAAAATTACAGATGGTCCTCTATATGTCTAGTATTTAACTTCATTTTTCCATGATTTATAGATTTCATTAAGTTGGTCAAAAGAGGTGACAAGTAACATGTGTGCGGTTTTGGTCCAAAAATAGACTCGGTACACAAATCAGGTCACACACAAGAATCCGTGAGTTTTCAGTCTGAGAGCTCAACATGAAAGTTGGAGCTGACATCTTAAGGAGCATATTTCATTTAGACATCATGAGTTGATTCTTCCTAGAACTCGAGATATGGTCTGGAGAAGGAGACGGATGTTTCTGTCCGCCATAACAGTAACGCGCGACATTACGATAAATTTATTTTAAAATAGCAAACGAAGTCAAAATGTTACGAAATCAGTTTCGTTGGAAATCTAACATCTTGAAATATATTCTAGAGTTAGAAACGTCCATTTTAGTTTAGAAATGAATTCGTTATAATTATTCGAAATTCGTCATTTTTCTGGACAGCTCACTGTTTTGGATTTGCGATTTATTAATACGTTTTTCGACTTTGTTTTGGACATGATCTTGGTTAAGTGGATAATATATCATGTAAATAAAGTTATTACAAGTATTATAAGTGAGTTAAGAAGTCCTTAAAAAGCTAGTACAACCGAGAAGAAGAAGAAGAGGTTGATGTGCTCGTTTCCTTGCGTTTTTCTTGAATTTCGATGTGGCGGTCGATGATGGTTGTATGGTGGCTCTATGGTGGTCTTGGGTGGTTGTTGGGTGGCTGGAAATTCTCCAGAATTTTGTGGAGAGAGAGAGGGAATCAAGAGAGAGAGATAGCTAGATAAAAATGAGAGTATATGTATATGTATATGTATATGTATATGTATATGCATGTATATGCATTCAATAATTAAGAAACAAGATCCACAAAATGTGGATCTTGTTTGGGGCTGGAAAAACTGACCCATGTGGGTCCCCACAAGGGGGTGGTTGTCTCAAATCTTGTTTCCCAAGTTTGCACTCCGTGCAGTGTTTGTTTCCCCGGTCGTTTCATCGTTAGTTTATTCGTATAATGTTATATATGTAATATTTATCGATAACGTTTTTAAACACATTATTTTTAATAAAAATTTCACCAACGTCCATGTTTGTACTTTCGAGTTCTTTCAGATTCATTTACGTGCGATTTTAAATAATCGTTTGTGTTTATATATATATATATATATAATTATATATATAGTTTTTGAATACTTCCGTATTAATGTGTACTAAATACAGATAATTAAGGTTAAATTTAGGCGCAAATTTTTACCCTTTTTGACCAGGTGTCACATTCTCCCCTTGTTAGGAGAATTTCGTCCCGAAATTTTGTTAGACGTAGTGGTTTGTGTTTTCTAAGTTTCTTGACTAATGGATTCTTGATCTAATGTTTCTTGACTAAGTGGTCTTGAAATGGTGTCTTGTTCTAACATGAGTTTCTAGTAGTTAGGGTCTCACATCCGTATGTTATATAGCTCTTATCTTGCTCCCCTTGCTAGAATGAAAGTCTTACAGTCGGTATGGACTTAAAACTCACAGTACAGCGGAACGTATTGTCATTCGTTATGCGTGTATAAATAGATAGATGGTAGTAGATGAGAACAAAGTCTCGTTCTTTATATCGAGTGATATGATAGTAGTTATACTTGTCGTTTTCAATGGTGTGAGCGTTAGCGATTGTATTATCGTGCGAGGCCTATATATATACATACCATATATATAATAGGCTAGAAAGTAGTAAGTAGGTAAGGCCTATTCATATATACATACCATATATATAATAGCCTAATATGTATAACACATGCTAGTTTGGTCCACTTTCTATCGTAATCAGAGTTAGCTAGTGTATTCCTATTCAACATAACCCTTTTCAGATCTCACATCATCTTCCTTTAATTGTACATAGTTGACCAGGCTATGTTAAATTAAACTCGTATGATGTAATTCCTGAACCAGTTATACCTAATAAGGAATACTGTCTAACGGTTATAGTCTAGGCCCACTAAATGCAACCTAGTTCACTATAACCTCAGGCTCTGATACCAATATGTCACACCCCCAAATTCGTGTTGCGGAAGCGGTTCGGATCAGGGCGTGACTAATCCGGTAATCATCGCACAGAGGTACAGTGATCAAATCGAGCTAGGATCCTGATGGTCAATCCTACTATTGTAGGTACCTGAGAATACATGATAAAACGGGTCAACAATAATGTTGGTGAGCTCATAGGTTTTCGCAGTTATAATCATAGTTGAAAACGTAGTATAAGAATCATAGTTGGAATCGTAGTAAAGATCATAGATTAAATCGTAGTCTAAACCATAGTTCAAAATCCATAGTTGAGAACCTAGTAGAATCGTAGTTGAAATCAAAGGAAAGGTCATAGTTGAGTTTATAGTTCAAAGCATAGTTCTAAAATCGGAGTACAAGTCTCAAGTTTTCAAAGTTGTCAGAGTTTCAAAGTTTGTTTTGTCGGGACGTTACCCAAAATTATAGAAAAATAAGTATCCTAGTAGTAGTAGGAAAGTAGTAACCTTTTAAAGTTTTAGTAGGATCGTTATCCTAAATTATAGTTTTAGTGGATCGTTATCCAAGAATATAAGTTTAGTGGAAACATTATCCTAAAATATACTCCCTCTGTCCCAAATCTATTGTCCCCTTGTTGACTTTGGAGTCTTTCTCTTTCAACTTTGACCTTCAATATTTTTGTTTGTGTTATATAATATTTGATGCAAAATATATGAATTGATTGAATTTTGAATGTATTTTCATTGGTATAATTTGCATCAAGTATTATATAACACAAATAAAAATATTTAAGGTCAAAGTTGTCAAAGAAAGACTCCAAAGTCAACAAGGGGACAATAGATTTGGGACGGAGGGAGTAGTTTTTAAGTAGGTACGTTATCCTATAATATAGTTTAAGTAGGAACGTTATCCTAAAGTATAGTTTTTAAGTAGAAATGTTAACCTATAATACAGTTTAAGTAGGAACGTTATCCTAAAATATAGTTTTTAAGTAGGAACGTTATCCTATAATACACCTATTCATTGGGACTTACCCAATACTTTAATTTTGTCGGGACGTTACCTAAACATACTATAAATTTGCTGGGACGTTACCCAATACTATAAATTCGTTAGGACGTTACCCAAATACACCTATTCGTTGGGACGTTACCCAATACTATAAATTCATCGGGAAGTTACCCAAATAGTATAGATCCTAATAAAATAAGTGTTCCTTATCCAAGTTGGTAGGATCCAGGAATGACAGGGAGAGTCAGTGTCCCTTGATCCAAGTCAGTAGGATCTGATCCAAGTCAGTAGGATCCAATACCCAAGTCAGTAGGGTTCAAATAGTTCCTATGCCCAAGATGTAGGGTCCAATAGTTCTTATGCCCAAGATGTATGGTCCAATAGTTCCTATGCCCAAGATGTAGGGTCCAATAGTTCCTATGCACAAGATGTAGGGTCCAATAGTTCTTATGCCCAAGATACAGTTCCGAGCACGGTACAAAACAAATCATAGAACAGAGTTCGAACAGTTCAAAACAGAGTTCACATAGTTCAAAATAAAGTTCACATAGTTCAAAACAAAGTTCAAGTAGTTAGTAAATCAGAGTTCAAGTAATTTATAAGTCAGAATTCAAAGTAGTTCGCAAAACAGAAATCAAATAGTTCAGAGTAGTTCATAAAACAGAGATCAAAAAGTTTTATAAAACAGAGCATGTATCTCACCCCAAAACGGTTCAAATAAGTAAAAGTGGGGCTATGAACTCACCTGTGGGTGCTAGCGATCAATTATACGCGCGTTGTACCAATGGTAATCTCCTAGTGTCCTAAACACGCGAGATTATAAATGAGTAAGTGAACGTCTAATTATATCGTCCATATTAGTGTTCACTCGATTAATTATGTCGAAAGTATTCGATAAGTGTTTATATTTGAAGTTTATAAGATAAGTACGGCCCGTTGGTGACGGATTGAAATTATATTCCAAAAATATAATTTTGTTTGTTTCGCATAAAAATATCTTTGTGTGTTTTCGTATTCGGGTTTGGGGCCAAACGACCTCGGTTTGATCCGAAACTTATAAGGTAGCCATAAATATGTTTCTAGGGATCGGGAAAATTACCGTTGCATTTTATGTATGGCTCGAAGTGTCGTTTTTAATTTGATGTCAAAACAGCCCCCTTTTTAAAGTTTGTTTCCAGATTTTTAGTCCAATTAAACTTCTCGTTTTCTACACTTTTTATACCGATTCAACTCCAACCAAAAATTACAGATGGTCCTCTATATGTCTAGTATTTAACTTCATTTTTCCATGATTTATAGATTTCATTAAGTTGGTCAAAAGAGGTGACAAGTAACATGTGTGCGGTTTTGGTCCAAAAACAGACTTGGTTCACAAATCAGGTCACACACAAGAATCCGTGAGTTTTCAGTCCGAGAGCTCAACATGAAAGTTGGAGCTGACATCTTAAGGAGCATATTTCATTTAGACATCATGAGTTGATTCTTCCTAGAACTCGAGATATGGTCTCGAGAAGGAGACGGATGTTTCTGTCCGCCATAACAGTAACGCGCGACATTACGATAAATTTATTTTAAAATAGCAAACGAAGTCGAAATGTTACGAAATCAATTTTGTTGGAAAGCTAAAATCTTGAAATACATTCTAGAGTTAAGAAACGTCCATTTTAGTTTACAAATGAAGTCATTATATTTATTTGAAATTCGTCATTTTTCTGGACAGCTAACTGTTTTGGATTTGCGATTTATTAATACGTTTTTCGACTTTGTTTTGGACATGATTTGGTTAAGTGGATAATATATCATGTAAATAAAGTTATTACAAGTATTATAAGTGAGTTAAGAAGTCCTTAAAAAGCTAGTACAACCGAGAAGAAGAAGAAGAGGTTGATGTGCTCGTTTCCTTGCGTTTTTCTTGAATTTCGATGTGGCGGTCGATGATGGTTGTATGGTGGTCTTGGATGGTTGTTGGGTGGCTGGAAATTCTCCAGAATTTCGTGGAGAGAGAGAGGGAATCAAGATAGAGAGATAGCTAGATAAAAATGAGAGTATATGTACATGTATATGCATGTATATGCATTCAATAATTAAGAAACAAGATCCACAAAATGTGGATTTTGTTTGGGGCTGGAAAAACTGACCCATGTGGGTCCCCACAAGGGTGTGGTTGTCTCAAATCTTGTTTCCCAAGTTTGCGCTCCGTGCGGTGTTCGTTTCCCCGGTCGTTTCGTCGTTAGTTTATTCGTATAATGTTATATGTAATATTTTTCGATAACGTTTTTAAACACATTATTTTTAATAAAAATTTCACCAACATCCATGTTTGTACTTTCGAGTTCTTTCAGATTCATTTACGTGCGATTTTAAATAATCGTTTGTGTTTATATATATATATATATATATATAATTATATATATAGTTTTTTAATACTTCCGTATTAATGCGTACTAAATACGAATAATTAAGGTTAAATTTAGACGCAAATTTTTGCCCTTTTTGACCGGGTGTCACAAAACAGAGATGGCAGGGTAATCAGCAAGGTAAGAAGCAAGAAAATCGGAGTGGTACGTCTGATCGTGCTAATTGGTGTGTTAAATGTAAAGCTAGACATTTTGGGCCGTGTTCTGTTCAAACAACCAGATGTGTGAAATGTGGGATAATTGGGCATGAGGCTAAGGATTGTGTTTATCCAACTTATGTGTGTTGGAATTTTCAGAAAGAAGGGCATCGTGCAGGTCAATGTCCTGAGTCTAAGAGACAGGGTTCTGGTTTGGCTGTTAGTTCTTCATCTTCCGATCAGAAACGGAAGAATCCGCCATCTGCATCTAGTAGAGCTTTTCAGATGACAATTAATGAAGTTGTCCACACAGACGATGTTATCACTGGTACTTTCCTTGTAAACTCTGTACCGGCACGTGTTTTGTTTGATTGTGGAGCAAATTGTTCATTTGTATCTGTGTGTTTTTGTGATAAACTGAAAATGATGCCTACTGTGATTACAAGCCATGTTGAAGTAGAAATAGCTAGTGGCAAAACGGTTCATGTTACCACCTCGGTGACTAGAGCTAATATAATGATAGAGGGTCAGACTTTTCCAATTTCCTTTCTGTTGATGCCAATTCCTAGTTTTGATGTGGTTATTGGTATGGACTGGTTAAGTCATAATAAAGCAAATATAGAATGCCATAAGAAGTTGATTAAAATTCCTATTTCTGATGAGTCATATGTCGTGGCTCGAGGAGAAAGAGAAAATGGACATGTTCCTCTGATTTCTATGATAAAAGCTAGGAAGTCATTAGCTAAGGGTTGTGAATCTTTCTTAACTTATGTTGTTGATGTTAAAATAGAAAAAAAAACTGTGTCTGATGTGCGGGTGGTTTCTGAGTACCCAGAGGTGTTTCCCGATGAATTGCCTGGGTTACCCCCTGTTAGAGAGGTTGAATATCAGATAGATCTTGTTCCTGGCTCGACACCTATAGTAAAAGCTCCATATAGGTTAGCTCCTGCTGAAATTCGTGAAATGGTGAATCAAATTCAGGAGTTGTTGGATAAGGGCTTTATTAGACCTAGTTCTTTCCCGTGGGGTGCACCAGTATTGTTTGTGAAAAAGAAAGATGGTACTTTCAGAATGTGCATTGATTATCGGGAATTGAATAAACGAACTAGGTAAAGAATAAGTATCAGGGATCCTCTTTTTATTCAAAGATTGATTTGAGGTCGGGTTATCATCAAGTTCGTGTTCGTGAAGGTGATATTCCTAAGACTGCTTTCCGTACCAGGTATGGGCATTATGAATTTTTGGTTATGCCGTTTGGGTTAACAAATGCTCCTGCAGTTTTTATGAATTTGATGAACCGTGTATGTAGACCTTTTCTTGATAAATTTGTGATTGTATTCATTGATGATATTTTGGTATATTCGAAATCAGAATCTGAACATGAGCAACATTTAAGATTAGTTCTGAAAACATTGAAAAGAGAACACTTATATGCTAAGTTTTCAAAATGTGAATTTTGGATTCGGGAGGTACAGTTTTTGGGTCATGTTATATGCAATGATGGGGTTAAAGTTGATCCATCTAAAGTTGAGGATGTGATGAATTGGAATGCTCCTAAATCACCTTCTGAGATAAAGAGTTTTCTGGGTTTGGTGGGTTATTATAGAAAGTTTATTAAAGATTTTTCTAAGATTGCAGGCCCGTTGACTAAATTAACTCGTAAAGATGTAAAGTTTCAGTGGTGTGAACAACAGGAAACAGCTTTTCAGACTTTGAAACAATTGTTGTGTCAGGCTCCTGTGTTGGCATTACCGGATGGGTCTGATGATTTTGTTGTATATTGTGATGCATCGATTGCTGATTTGGGTTGTGTTTTGATGCAACGAGACCGTGTTATTGCTTATGCTTCCCGTAAGCTCAAACCTCATGAAAGAAATTACCCTACTCACGATTTAGAACTTGCAGTTGTTGTATTTGCTTTGAAGATCTAGAGACATTACTTGTATGGTACTAAGTGTGTTATATGTACAGATCACAAGAGTCTTCAGTATATGTTTTCGCAGAAAGAGTTGAATATGCGTCAAAGGCGATGGTTGGAATTAATCAAAGATTATGATTGTGAGATTAAATACCATCCAGGGAAAGCAAATGTGGTTGCTGATGCCTTGAGCCGTAAGGTAACTTCTGACCGAGTTTATTTTATGCGTTTGGAAGTTTCTTCTGATTTGGTGGATCAAATAAAAGCTGCACAGTTAGAAGCTTTGTTAGATCATAATTTAAAGTCTGAAATTATGTTGGTTCGAAAGGATTTGTTATTAGAAGATTCGAGAGGATTGAAAACTTTTCAGTTTTGAGTTTGGATTCCTTTGTTTGGTGGTCTTCGGGATGTTTTTTTGAAGGAAGCACATAAGTCCAGATTGTCTGTTCATCCTGGAAGTACAAAAATGTATAATGATTTGAAACCGTTGTATTGGTAGCCTACGATGAAAACAGATGTGGCACAGTTTGTTAATTCTTGTCATATATGTTCTCAAGTTAAAGCTGAGCATCAGAAGCCATATGGGTCTTCGAAACAATTGGAGATTTCAGAATGGAAGTGGGAACACTTGACTATGGATTTTGTTACAAACTTCCACGAACTACCCGAGGTAATGATATGATTTGGGTTGTTGTGGATCGATTGACGAAAAGTGCACATTTTCTAGCTACTAGTGAAACTCTCTCTCTCAGTAGATTGGCACAGTTGTATGTTAATGAGATTGTTTCGAGGCATGGTATTCCGTTATCGATTGTGTCTGACAGGGATTCTCAGTTTGTATCTCGGTTTTGGCAAAGTTTGCAGCATGAATTGGGTACCCGAGTGAATCTAAGTACAGCGTATCATCCTCAAACAGATGGTCAGACCAAAAGGACGATTCAAACTTTGGAGGACATGTTGCGTGCTTGTGTGATTGAGTATGGCGGTTCTTGGGATTCTCACTTACCATTGATTGAGTTTGCTTATAATAACTCCTATCATTCGAGCATTGGTATGTCTCCATATGAGATGTTATATGGTCGTCGTTGTAGAATGCCTACTTTTTGGCTAGAGGTTGGAGAGAAACAATTTGCTGGTCCAGACATTGTTCAAATCACAACTGATAAAGTTGCAGTTGCACGTGAAAAATTGAAAGCGGCTCGTGATAGACAAAAATAGTATGCTGATCCACGTAGATGACCAGTTTCGGTTTCTGAAGGTGAGTTGGTATATTTGAAAGTTTCCCCGTGGAAAGGTGTGATTTGATTTGGAAAGCGAGGTAAATTGGCTCCTAGATACATTGGTCCATTCAGAGTTCGACAGGTTGTTAATGATCAGTCTGTTACTCTTAATCTTCCTCCAGAGCTTGCTGGTATTCATGATACGTTTAATGTTTGTTATTTGAGAAAGTGTAATGTGGAGGATCAGTCTCGGATTCTTCCATTAAAAGATTTGCGCGTTGATCAGAATCAAAAGCTGGTTGAAGAGCCTGTTAAGCTTTTAGATCGAAAAGTGACTAAGCTGCGTAAGAAACAAATCCCAATGGTGTTAGTCGAATAGAAACACAGTTTAGGTTTAAACCTTACTTGGGAAACTGAGGAAAGTATGAAGATTAGATATCGTAGGTTGTTTGATAGTGATGAGATTTCGGGGACGAAATATTTTTAAGGAGGGGAGATTTGTAACATCCTCTCTATGAGCCTGGTAATTTCTTATTTAAATTAGTTATTTAAATGTGTTAGAAATTATTTGATATTATTGTTTGATTGTGAATAGTAAAATATTACCTGTTTTAAACTGTTACAGTTGACGGTAAAATAAAGTAATTGTTATCGCAAATGGTTTTTAGGTTCCAGACAATATGTTTAGAAGGGGATTATTTTAAGTGGATACGTAGTCGGGTAAAAGTTGGGCCGACCTATATTAACTTTCCCAAAAGGAAAGTATTTCACTTTCCTTCCAAAACCTAGAAACCTAAAAGATAGAAACCTAGAATTAAGAAAATCTTCGTACAAAACTTGAAATCAGATTATAAAGCTGTGATCTTGAGCTTGAATCAACCTCATCATCTTCTTTGTTTCATCACCATCAAGTTGTAAGTAAATCAGATTATAAAGCATTGCATCTCACCCCAAGTTTAAAAACAGTAAAAGTGGGGCTGTGAGACTCACCTGAGTCTATCCGAGCAATGAATATGTCCGACGTGGAATAGAAAATCCCCGAATCTCCTAGTGTCCTAAACACGCGAGATTCTAATGAGCATTTGATTATCTAATATTTCTCTGTATTAATGTTTATCCATTTTGATTATGTCCAAGTGATTATATTTTTACTTCCGATTAAAGTTTATTAAATGTACGGCCCGTTGGTGACGGATTGAAATTATATTCTAAAGATATATAACGTATGTTTTTACATTTATATAACTCGTTCATGGTTGTATCGTATTGTTTACAATTATCCTTATATTCGTTATATTTTATTTCATAAGTTACGAAATTTGGTACAGGTCCGAAAACTGAAATATGCCATTTTCGACCCCTAGACGACCCCAAAAGGCCTAAAACCGTCTAGACTATGGCACATAGCCTTGATCATTGGGCCATTTTCGAGTGACCGTGTGACTTTTAGTCAAAACCGTTTATGATAAATTTTTCATCGAGAAGCTACCCTGAAACACTTGTGAAATTCTTCGGCATTTTTACAAAAACTGTTCTGTTTGAGTATTCCAGTCGTTCGGCTATGGAAGACCTAGACGTTCGGCTATGGAAGTCCAGCCGTTCGGCTATGGAGGACCTAGCCGTTCGGCTAAGGAAGACCTAGCCGTTCGGCTGATGAAATCCAGCCGTTCGGCTGATGATTTCCAGCCGTTCGGCTCAGGGACCAGTTGCAGGTCTGTTCGTGTAGTTCATCCCCAACCCAGTTTTTAACTTCATTTTTAACCAAATCCTCATATATAAAACACTAGTATATGATAATATAAGTATTAGAAACGCGAAATTAAAGCAAAGTTTGAGTTTCATTACGAATTAAAATTTGGAGCCGTGAGGGTGGAGACGATGAACTCGATGATGATGATCAGGAAGAAGAAGATGAATATGATGATGATGATGATGATATTTGCATTGATGTTGTTGTGGATTGTTGATGTTGTTGTTGTTGTTCTTGGAAGAGAAAAGAGAGAGCAGAGGAGAAGAGATAGATAGATATGTCTGTGTGTGTGTAAATAAATTATTGGAGTTGGTTGATATAACCGACTCCAATAATTTGTTTAGGGTATCCGTGTTCGTGCACCCGATCGTAAAGTAGTGTAATCTTTCAAAGTGAAAATGTTCTAAATATAAAATCGTATATATTTTTATTCGAAGTATTTTACAAAAATACCTTTAATGAGATATACAAATATATCTTTGCTTCAACTAATTTTGATGGATAGTTTTCAGTGTACAAAATGTGTTTAAATTTGCAACCAAGTAAATAATTATTATTTTCATCGATAATACATTATTTAAAAATGCTTTGCACCAACGTCCGTATTTGAGATTGCGTGTTCTTTCAGATTTGATGGTATGTGATTATTAAATAATCATTTTAATGTTATATATATTTATATATATAATATCCGAAAAATTTTGTTAATCACGTATTGAGTACGAATGATTTAGGTTTAAATTAGGGGCTAATTTTGTCCCTTTTTGACCGGGTGTCACAGTATGTCCGCTAATTAATAAAGAGAAATGTTATGGCATGAGAGTTTGATCAATCAAATTACATGTATTTTTTTCTTTCTTAATTATCTTATTTCACATGATTGGTCCACCTTGTATCATTTTTTAAAAATTTTTGTAAGCCTAGCATTGCTCATTAATAAATGACCGGTCAAAGCAGTTATCTATACTTCTATACTAATATATAAAAGGTTTGAAACAAAGTCTTAAAATGAGTAATAGTAATTTACTATTTTGCCTTTTTAAATTTGATTCACATATATTAAATGCAATTTATTATTATAAATTTAACATGTCATAATTAATTTCGGTTACAAATTATATAACCCAATATTATTTATCTGTTTATAGTGATTGAAGTTACATAAATATTACAACGAGTGTAACATAAAGTACAAACATTTATGTTGAATGTACTTATATTGAAAGCTAAAAAGATTAATATTGATATTCATTGCTAATAATATTATAACTGAAATGATATATTTATCAAAAAATAATTCATAAATATAAATAATTAAGAGATAAATATCATTTATTATCATCATCAGTTACTTAAATATAATTAATAAAAAGGTTAGAAACATATAATTTTAAAACAAATAATAGAAATTATTATTTTACATTTTTAGTTATATTTATAAGTTAATATTTCTAAAATTTGTGTGAATTCAAGTCGAATCAAATTAGGAGGTTTAGATTTACGGGTTAACAATTTTCGATCTAAACTAACACGATAAACGGGTTTAAATAATCCAACCACAAAAGGCCCGTATAACCCATCTCGATAAACTAGTTGATAAATTGACAAATTGTAATGTATGGAATAATATTTTATGAGTTGGTGGCTTAACTCGTTAACCCCAACTTATGCGTGCGAAATATGACCAATAAATTGAAATGATTGACGTTTTTTGAATTAAGGGGTTCAGATTTGAGGGTCAAAAGTTCTCAACCTAAACCTGAACTATGGTGAACGAGCTAACATATCAAAATTAACTGATACGACAAACATGTTTGAGTGTTTTTTTTTATTATTATTATAAAAATAAAATGTTCATGAGTCGCTTGTTGACCCAAACCCCAGACCAAACTCAACCCCATATATCAAAGATTTTTTTTGTTGGCTGTATTATAATTCAAATCATACCTTATAAAATAAAGTAAATAAATGGTACAATACTATAATATTCAAATTTTATTGAAAGTATATATGTTCATGAATAAACATCACTATAAGTTTTTTTTTCTTTCACCGTTGCATTGCGCGGGTAGTTTTTTAAACATAAATTTATGATTTAAATGTTAAGTTTATCAAAGTTGGCTTAAGTTATAAAAAAAGGTTTGAAATGGTTAAAACGAAAATTTTATAAAATTTTGAAGATTAAATAGTTATTAATCTTAAAAAATGGGATGAATCCTGCTTTAATGTGTTGTACAGTACAGAAGTATGCATGCTGATGCGGTGTATGGTTCTCCCAAACAAATTCCCGATCAAGTGGGCGAATCATATTTACGTTCTTGTGATGCATCAACTTCCTTTCCCCCTTGCCAACTTTGACCCCACGTCAATTCTCCGTTTCAAAATTACAGATCTAAACTATTTCGTATTAACGGAATCGGATCAAATTAGGTCATCAATGACTATCGCAATGCGTTATAATGAATGTGTTTGAATTTAATTTTATCATATATGTCATGGATAATTTATCGATCCGCGTTCCGTACAAAAACCTCACCGGTACGGAGGTTGAAATTATTAAATTCGAAGAAGAGGCCAATCGAAAAATCGAATCCGATAACTCGAATTTATCTGTTAACGGAAATGCCGTATCAAATTCTTCTTCGTCATCTCCGTCACAAGCACCGCCGGTGATTAATTGTAGCATAATTACGCTGATTCTGAGTTGTACCGTTGCCGCCGGTGTTCAATTCGGTTGGGCTTTACAACTATCGCTTCTAACTCCTTACATTCAGGTTTTTTTTTCGTATTCATATTCATGTATTTGTGTAGGAAGTGTTGGGTGTTGACTAGGTATATGTATGCTAATGCATATGTATGTTACTTAAAATTTTGAATTATGTGATTCTGAACTGAGTGTAGATTGCAGTACAATGTAGTATTATAATTACTGAAGCGAATACCTGCGCTGTAAAATGTTAGACAGATGTTCATGTGATTTTTGCACCGGCATGATGATATCAAACACATACTGTTATTTGAACACTTGGAATTGGAATGGAGTTTGAAAGTAAAGTCTCATTTACATAGTATGAGATTGGGATTCCGCAAGTTTATCCCGATGTGATAGCGGTTAGACATTTTTTTAGGATTTTTGAGTTTGATCGATAATGGCTCTATGAAGGATTCAATTGAGTATTAATTGGAATTTTGCATATATGTATGTTGAAGCAAGTTTTTGAGTTGGTACACGCTAATGTAATATGTGTTTGCAAAAAAACAACCAGATCAAAAAGGAATTTTTGTCGATGAAATGATGACACACCATTTAGATGATTATGGAGATTTGCTTTATGCAGACATGTTAATGGTGTATGCAAGAGTTTAATAAACTGTTTGCAGGTGTATTGTTGTGGTAAACGGCTTTATTCCTGTAGATATTTAATACTGATGTTGGCATGTCTTACTTTCTACTTTTTTAATTATTCTGGTTAATTACTCATCGATTTTGGTACAGACACTTGGAATAGGGCATGCATTCTCCTCATTTATCTGGCTTTGTGGTCCTATTACAGGTCTTGTGGTAAGTTGATTTTGTATCTTTTCACTACTTGAATATCATTTTAAAGTTCAGAAGTATGCTACTGGTTTGTAACATATGAGTGGTTGATGTGGGAAAGGTAGCACTCGCGTACTTTGGCTTGCTACTCTCTGTAACACGTCTCATCTCCAACTAGTTCCCCACCTCACGATTTTGAGCTCTATTGTAATTTAGGTATAGCTCTTTCACATATAGTAAGATAACTTATACCTTACCTATTTTAAGGATGGAACATATGTGAAAATGATGCACAATCTTAGATACTAATTTGGAATGCTTGCCCGAGAAGTATTGTAAAAAGTAGGAAGAGAGTGGAGAGTGAGGTATTTTATTCATAAATTGTTGAATGAGTATATTTTTGTAACAATATACCATTAAATCTGATTTTGGCTGAATGTGGAAAGATCCAGTATCATCTACATATATTGTTGTTAGGACAGCATGATAGCAGGCATCAAACATGTCATAATTTTGCTCTCCTTTAACATCATGTTGTGCTATCTGGTTTTTTATTGCCGACTCATTTTGAACACTTTGACAAGGAAATTTTGCTCTTCATCCAGTTGATAATGTGGATATATAGGATCATATAGCGGCCCAAAAGTGGATAATTTGTACATTTATAGATATTAATGAGATTTCAATTACCGTTCAGAAAAGAGATGATTAAAATCTGGTCACTTATTGTAAAACAGTCTCTGACAGTTCGAAAGTGGTTTTTTTTTTGCCTTGGAAGGTGAAGTTTTGAACTAAGAAAACAAGCACTTCACTTTCTTAATATTAAGGTAAAATCTGACGATTTCTCCCTGATGTCACCATAGTGACAATCTTGTGCCATTGACACCTCTTTATTGCAACTCCTTTTTGCCTTAGCTAGGAAGCAAAATTCTGATATCCTTTGTACCTTCCCAGACACCACAGCATTGGATATAGATTTTCCTAAAGAAATTTTATTCATTTTATAGATTATTGGAAGCTTTTTGATACTTTATATCAACCTCAGAACCCTCTAGAAATGGAAGGCCAAATTAGAAACTATGTAGAAATTGTAAATAGGTCAGCTACTATTGTGCTGTACATGACTAAATTCCTTCAAAGCAACAACGTATGATTAACCTTGGTCTGGGGTCTTGTACAAGTCATCAATCTATTGAAATTTCTTATGTTGAGGTCCTGATGGTCAGAAAAGTTTTTTTTTTTTTTTTTTTTTTTTTTTTTTTTTTTTTTTTATAATTAATTGATGTGGGTTGTCTGTCTTTCAGGTTCAACCTTGTGTTGGTATTTGGAGTGACAAATGCTCTTCTAAATATGGCAGAAGAAGACCATTTATTTTGCTTGGATCTCTCATGATATCAGTTGCTGTAAGCATTACATCACAAAATTTGAGATAAACTTGGTAATCAGTATCGTATATTATTATTATATGAATATTGACTACAGCAAGGGAAATATATAATAATTACATTTACACTCTGAACCCTCTAGTTTGCTAAAGTATAATTGACACACTTAAATGTCTAATAGTCCCCCGCAAGCTAAGGCCGGGGAACGACCTGTAGCTTGGACCGTAATAGAAGAAACCGTTGTGAGGATAGTGGCTTGGTGAACACATCTGCGATCTGGTCATCAGTAGTTATGAACTGAACTGAAAGCTTCCGTTGAGCTACCCTCTCTCTAACAAAATGAAAGTCAACTTCTACATGCTTTGTACGTGCATGGAAGACAGGATTAGCTGAGAGATACGTGGCGCCAAGATTATCACACCATAAAGTAGGGACCGACTTAACAGGAACACGAAGTTCATGTAGGAGATCTTGGAGCCATGTGAGTTCTGCAACAGTATTGGCAAGAGCCTTGTATTCAGCTTCCGTTGACGATCGAGAGACACTCTTTTGTTTTCGTGCAGACCATGAAACTAGATTTGAACCTAGATAAATAGCATATCCCCCGGTGGATCGACGGTCGTCTGGGCAACCAGCCCAGTCAGCATCAGAGAAGCCCGTTAGCGAACTGTAAGCTGAATCTGTATAAGCATGAAGAGTGTTTCCAGAATCGTGCATTAGGCGTAGACCATAATCAACAGTGCCCTGCAAATAACGAAGAATCCTTTTGACAGCGGACCAATGACTTTCGGTGGGCGAGTGCATAAACTGGCAGACTTTGTTGACCGCGAAAGTGATGTCCGGGCGAGATAGAGTGACATACTGAAGGGCACCTACAACCTGCCGATAGTTGACTGGATTATCAAAAATAGCACTATCATTAAGAGCAAGATTCGCATTAGTGGTCATAGGTGATGAAACTGGTTTAGCATTGGACAATTCTGCTCGTTGTAAAAGTTCAAGTATGTATTTCCTTTGAGAAAGAACTATATCAGGACCCTTGCTGGTGACCTCAACACCTAGAAAATAGGATAGGCTGCCCATATCCTTAACTGCAAATGATTGATTTAGACTTTGTACCACGTTATCAATAGCGTGCGGGTTGTTACCTGTCAAAATAATGTCATCAACATAAACCAGCATATACAAAAGCGTGCCACAGTCTGAGTAAATGAACAGTGATGGATCCGTTTTGGAACCCTGAAACCCAAGTGAGTAAAGAGCTGTGGAAAGTTTATGGAACCATGCTCTGGGGGCCTGCTTCAACCCATACAGGGCTTTGTGAAGTAGGCAAACATGATCGGGTTTGGTTGGGTCAACAAACCCTAGTGGTTGTTGTAAGTAAACAGTCTCGGTAAGGTCACCATATAAGAATGCATTTTGCACATCAAGCTGTCTTAGAGGCCATTTCTGAGTGACAGCCAGAGAAAGAACCACACGTATGGTTGTCGATTTAACGACGGGACTAAATGTTTGCTGATAGTCAATATCCGGTTGCTGTCGAAATCCTTTGGCAACTAATCTCGCCTTGTAGCGTGTGACAGCCCCTGTCTGGTCTCGTTTTAACTTGTAAACCCATTTGCAATCAACCACATTGGAGTTCGGAACACGTGGAACTAGTGACCAAGTACCATTCCGCATTAGCGCTGAATACTCCTCAGCCATGGCATTACGCCAGTGAGGGTCCCTGTTAGCAATGGTAAAAGTTGTCGGTTCAATGTCTGATTGGGTATGGTATGAGGTGGCGTTGTAAGGTTTAATCTGTTTAGGATTAGGGCGTAGGTTTGCTGGACGAGTACGAGTAGGCTCGGTAATAGTAGTAGTGGAGGGTGTAGGAGGGTTAGGCTGAGCAGATTGTTGATTGTCCTTTGGACGACGATGATAAGTGTGAAGTATAGGTGGTTGAGTAGCAGGTGGGTTTGTAGTAGTGGAGTCTGGTGGTGCAAATGGTGTAGGAGTCGACTGAGTAAATGTAGTGGTAGGTGCTTGTTTCTGTAAGTCAGATGGTGGAATAGGATTGGGATAAGTGGAGACATAGGGATTTGAAGTGGGCTTAGGAGGAGTAGATGTACGAGCAGTTGATGTAGGTGATTTCTGAAAAGGAAAGGATTGTTCGTTAAACCGAACGTGGCGAGCAATGTAAAGACGATCGGAATGTGGGTCGTAGCACCGGTATCCATGATGAGCGGTGCTGTAGCCAAGGAAGATGCACGGAGTGGAGCGGAAGTCCATTTTGTGTCTGTTGTATGGACGAAGATGAGGATAGCATTGACAACCAAAAACTCGAAGAAAAGAGAAATCAGGTTTACGATGGAACACATGTTCAAAGGGTGAGGTGTTTAAGTTTGTTCTGGACGGCATGCGATTAATGAGATAGACTGCTGTGTCAAAGGCAAAATGCCAAAACCGTTGTGGAACATGGGATTGAGCGAGTAAGGTAAGACCGGTTTCGACAACATGTCGATGTCGGCGTTCAACAAAACCATTCTGTTTGCTTGTATGAGGACAGGACAGGCGGTGAGTGATTCCGAGAGGAGAGAAAATTTTTGGGAGATTTCTAAACTCTCCTCCCCAGTCAGTTTGAACGGATTTAAGTTTAGTTTGAAACTGTCGTTCAACCATTGCCAGAAATTGTTTAAAGGTGGCATAGACATCAAATTTCAATTTTAGAGGAAAAATCCACATAAAACGAGAATAATGATCAACACACAGCAGAAAATAATTATGACCATCAAAAGAAGGAATAGGCGCAGGGCCCCATACATCACAGAACACTAAATCCAAAATGTGCGAACTGTTATTAATAGATGGCAATAAATGCAATTTAGTAGATTTTCCAATAGAACAAGAATCACAAAAGGTACTAGAACATCTATTTTGCAAAGGTAAATTATATTTAGATATCATAGACTTCAAAAGCTGGGGATGTGGATGTCCAAGTCTTTGATGCCATGTGGTGGGGGATGCACGGGCGGTTGAAAAAACGAGTTTCTTGGGAACAGGTTGACTCTGAGGGAGACGAAAGGAGTAGAGGCCGCCATTACTTGGGCCCATGAGGAGGATAGTGTGTGTAGACTTGTCCTTCACAGCAAAGAAATTCGAGTGAAATTCAAAGTACACTTGGTTATCAAGGCAAAATTTTTGGACAGAAAGTAGGTTTTGTTTAATTTCAGGTACATGAAGTATATCATTAAGGGAAAAGGTTTTGTTTCGTGAATAAAAGCGTGAGGAACCAACATGTAAAATGGGTAAACCCTTACCATTACCAACGTGTAGATTTTCCTCACCATAGTAAGCCTCCGAGTTATCAAAGCTAGATAGGTCCGGTGCAACATGATGACTAGAACCAGTATCCGGAAGCCAAGAGTTTGATGATTGTGAGCGATAATCTATGAAGTTTGCTGAAGGAAACTGTCTTGGTCGTATAGTAGCAGGATCACGGTTAGGGCATTGAGAAGGGATATGACCAATCCCACACCTGTTGCAAGTACCAAAAACAGTGTTTTGATTAGAAGCCCAACTAAATTGATTTCGATTACCTCCTTGATTTTTGTAATTTCCGCGTCCACGGCCTCGCTCACGCCCACGGTTACCTCCTTGATTTCTAGTGGTGTAAAAGGCTTGCGCAGCTTGTTGGGTAACGGGCTGAACTTGGAGACCAAGTTGAGACAGAAGTTGCTGGATAGCCTGAAGTTGTTCTGGTTGAGGGGTAGACAAGGTTAAACCAGGGGCTGCTGAGTTACGTGTATTTGTGGCAGCCGTGAATGCTTGAGCCGTGGGAATGTCAGTGGCAGATTTCTTAATCATGTAATCATGGTCTGATAACAAACCATGAAGTTCAGCAAAGGCAGTGGGAAATTGGCGGCCAAGGAGGGTTGACTTCAGGCCGTTGTATTCTTCTCGAAGACCTGATATAACCAACATCACCAAATCTTTCTCTTTCACAGGTTCACCTATATTTGCAAGGGCATCAGAATACTCCTGAGCCCTAGTCAAAAATGCAGAGGAGGTTTCATCAGATTTCATCTCCAGCTTAAGAAGCTGAGTTTTCAAGGTGTATTCCCTAGAAGATGTGTGAGGTGCATAAGCACACTCAAGAGATAGCCAGAGATCACGAGAAGTGGTTCCTTGAACATGTTGAAACGACGCCTCAGAGATGGTGGAAACAAGTAACATTCTTACGTGAGCATCATTGGAAACCCATGTTGTGTAATCAGGATTCGGTTGTGGGGGTGGCACTGTGGTGCTGTCTTTATCTTTTCCTGATGATGAAGATGAAATAGTAATCGATGGGCAGGGAATTGTACCATCAATATAGCCGAACAAGTTGTTGGTGACAAGGAATGGTTGAACCATTGCCTTCCAGTAGCCATAATTGTTAGGGGATAGTGTAAAACCAAACTTGTGATGACAATGGAGGGTTTTCTCAGCGGAGGTGAAAGCTGCAAGTACCATGATTGGATATGAAAACAACAGCAATCGACAACAATACTGGGAAAAGAAAAGAAGAAATCACCGGCAGAGGCAGGATTGAGAGCACTGTAGTGCTGATTAGAGCACTGTAGTGCTGATCGGTGCCTTTTTTTTTAGGTTACGGCGCTAGCTCTGATACCAAGATAAACTTGGTAATCAGTATCGTATATTATTATTATATGAATATTGACTACAGCAAGGGAAATATATAATAATTACATTTACACTCTGAACCCTCTAGTTTGCTAAAGTATAATTGACACACTTAAATGTCTAATAATTTGTTTCAATAGTTCTTAATTACTATTAGGTAATGCTAAACTAGATGTTTCACTTTAGGTGATAATTATCGGGTTTTCTGCAGACATCGGATATTTGATTGGAGATACGGAAGAACATTGCAGGTCCTTGATTACGTCTTTATTGCCTCCTTGATGTATCGATAATTATAATTTGTATAACCTATAGATATATTGCAGCACGTACAAAGGTACACGTACAAGGGCAGCGTTCGTGTTCATCTTTGGATTTTGGATGCTGGATCTCGCTAATAACACCGTTCAGGCAAGTATTTGTTAGATTTAGTTTGAGTATAACATGTTTGTAGCTATTACATGTATATCAAAGTATTTATTCCACTGATTTTAGGGCCCTGCCCGAGCTCTTCTGGCTGATTTAGCAGGTGCACAACCGAACTCCTCTTTGTGAGATTTCATGGTTTGGTAGTTCTATTTCAAGTCCTTTTAACATGATGGTTACGTATTCAGAAAGGCTGATACCCGAAATTCTTGCATAGGCCCTGATCAGAGAAACTCAGCGAATGCTATTTTTTGCTCATGGATGGCAATTGGAAACATTTTAGGTTTTTCATCTGGTTCTAGTGGAAAGTGGCACAGGTAAAACATCAATTACTATTAATCTTCCTCTCTATAATATGTGGAAAAGGACGCTCTAATCTACTAATAAAATGGATCATTTTCCTCAAGCATACATTTCTATGTCACCTCAATATCCATTCTTTCTATATTTCTTTGATCCCTCTGGATTTCCATTGAATTTGTTTGTCAACATTTTGGACAACTTTATACATGCAGCTGGTTTCCTTTCTTAAAAAGTAGAGCTTGTTGTGAGGCGTGTGGAAATTTGAAGGCAGCCTTTTTAGTTGCAGTGGTGAGTCTTTTAATAGTATCATGCATATATCTGCATGATAGTTGATGCATATGTTATTTTAATTTTGCTTAGACTTTCTTGCTGGATATTATTCTTTTCAATAAACATTTAGTATGAAAAATTTGTGTTGGTGTTTTTTTCAGTTTTTTCTTACTTTTTGCACAATGGTGACACTCTACTTTGCGAAGGAGGTTCCATTTACACCAAAGCAGCATCTCAGGTTATCAGATGTTGCTCCTCTTTTGGAGGATTCTCAGGATCAACAGCATGGTCCTGACCACCCAGAATCGAAACCTCGAAAAAATGCTGTTGATCACAAAGTGGGTAATATGCCTGAGAGTGTTTTTGAGTTGGATACCAGTGAGAAGAATGCAGACTCAGCAGCTAAGGAAGATCAAGTAGAGATTTTTAGCGACAGTCCTGGAGCAGTCCTTGTCAACTTGTTGACTAGCTTACGCCATTTACCTATGGGAATGCATTCAGTGCTTATAGTGATGGCTCTCACATGGGTGAGTTTAATGGCTGCAAGCTTTGTGGCTTTCTCAAATAAATTTTTTGGACTTGTATTTACGCCTACCTTTTACATGTGCAGTTGTCCTGGTTTCCTTTTTTCCTCTTTGATACAGATTGGATGGGTAGAGAAGTTTATCATGGTGACCCGAAGGGAACTGCTTCTGAAATCATAGCCTATGATGCAGGTGTCAGAGAAGGTGCATTTGGTTTGCTGTTGAATTCAGTAAGAACTCAAAATTGAGCACCAATAATCACATATTCTAGATAGTCAATACTGCAATCAAGTTCTCCTTTATGGATAACAAGTCACTAGTTAGTCCTTTTGTAGGCATGAAGTAATAAGATATAATATGATGTGAAGTTAGGATTGTGCTTCCAAATGCATTTGAGATTGTTTTCGGTGACTCTCTTTTTTATTTATTGCCATTTTTCATTTCTCATGATGGTATCCCTATCTCTTGGACAGGTGGTTCTTGGAATCAGTTCATTCCTCATTGAACCAATGTGTCGATGGATAGGTTCAAAATTTGTTTGGGCGATAAGCAATTTTATTGTGTTTGCCTGCATGGCAGGCACTGCTATCATTACTTTGATTTCTCTTGAAGAAACTCGCGGTACTGACAATGCATTAGGAGGAAACGAGGCAATCAAGACGGCTTCCTTGGTTGTTTTTGCTATTCTGGGCCTTCCTCTTGCTGTAAGTATGACCATAATTATGACTCCTTTTGTAACACTATGATATGGTTTTTACTGATATCTGATGCATCATTATACTATGAACTTCTACAGTTGCACATTGTTATTTATGATTCTGCCTTGCAAGCTTCTGAAATGTTTCTGTTTGTTGCAGATAACTTACAGTGTTCCCTTCTCTGTCACAGCGGATTTAACTGCTGATACGGGAGGTGGTCAGGGTATGTATCTAATCTGTAGATTCTATCATCTTATCTACTGATGAAAGCTTAGTTTGTGCTTATGACTCTTATTTTCCGTTCTGTTTCTTTTTTTATTTCTTTGCTTCTTATAGGTTTGGCAATTGGAGTTTTGAACCTGGCAATTGTAATACCACAGGTAGTTATTTTTGCTTGGTTACAGATACTAAATTAATATTAGTTTCACATCATAACTGAGAGGCATCCACTCAAATGTCTTTTTACCTGTTGATATTACTTGTATGCACACTGAGATATTGACTTCGATGGAGAATGTTTAAATTGACCCTACAGTTCAGCATCTCATAACTTGCACCAGAAACTCATCTAGATCTTTTGTCCTCAATGCTCCTTCCATTCTGGATGAGTGAAGATACACCTTTCCTTATCTTTTTAGTCCAAGATAGAAAGAATCGACTTCTACTTTTTGAAATGGAAAATGTACTATAATGTACCCATTTATATACAGCCACACGTAACCCACTATCGCAGCACTTGCACTTGATCATGATCATTATTCAAGCTATATTAGGAAGTATCACTTGTTCACTTCTGTTATCATTCTATATGCATCCTTCATTTTCGCTCTCTCATATTATCAAATTATGGTGTCCTTTTGTCATGAAAATGGGAAGTATCAGTTTCTTGGTGTAATTCTGATATTGGTGAATTGTAGTGTTTTGGATCAAAGCTATTACTTAGGGTAAGGAAATCATAATACTGAAAATGGTTTAATGAATCAGAGGTTTTTATTTTACCCTCTGAGTATCACCTCTGCTTTGATTGAAGAGATTTTGTGCATAATTGTTTGAAAGGCTCAACCTCTGTTGTGTTGATGTATATCTGGTTCAAAGTGTAAACATTCTGGCTGTAAATATATAATCTGCAGATGATTGTGTCACTTGGTGCTGGTCCCTGGGATGCGTTATTTGGTGGAGGAAACGTACCAGCATTTGTTCTTGCTTCTTTAAGTGCCCTTGCTGCTTGCATTGTTGCAACTCTAAAGCTTCCAACTCCAAGCAATTCGTAAAAACCAATAAGTTTCCATATTGGATGACAACTACCCCCTCGGTAAGAAAGATGATACTACCAACTTGTACATATTACACTGGCACCACCAAATTGTACTAGTCTCATGAAACTCCTACACACCGGTTTACTGTTACTTAGCCTACAATATGATGTTCGAGCTCATTTTTGTAAAGTATCACTTATACCCAGAGTAGAGTTATTGGTTTAGGATAACCAGTTATGTCCACTAGTGGACAATTTTATTTTCCCACTATCTAAATTTAACCCTTGTATGTGTATTCATTGTTTTTTTTGGTTTATTGTTTTGTTATGCGCTAAACTTTGGACTTGTTACTATATGGATCCAACTTTAGAACCGTCTATCGTATGAGGTAAACTTTCAAAAATCTCCATTGTATGATTTGTGTGACTTGAAACTGAGAATTGCCGGTTATATGTACAACAGTACAAGTCACATGATCAAAAGTTGGGACCATTTGAACTGCAATTCCGGTTTCAAGTTACACACAACATACAATAGAAGTTTTATAAAGTTTACCTCATAGATAGATGGTACTAAAGTTGGCACCATACACAATAGCAACAATTCTAAAGGTTAGCACATAATGGAACAATAAACCATTTTTTTGTTTTTTGTGATGATCCATTTTGAACTCTCTTTGTAAATATTAGGTTTTTATTAAGAGTCTAGGTTTGTTTCTTGTTTTTGTGAATATATGTGTATGTCTACTTTGATGAGTAATGTAATCATTAAGACTTGAAGGTGATATCTAATTTCTGTGTAATCAGGCTGAACCTCACGTAATCGGTTTTGTAATCCAAGGTCTTTCAATTTGTCTATAACAAGCAATATTTACCCGCGTTTTGCGGCGGAACAAAAACTCATATAATTCTATGAATTAATTGATATACTACTTAAAAGTATAAATGTGTTAACACACAATGCTTTGTATGCATTCATATTTGATAATTTAAATGGTTCAAGTAGACATGTATGAACATATTATAGTTATTACTATTTTAGTAGCTGCAAACGGTAAAACTGCAACAAATGTCTTAGAATTAGATGTATATAACTTGATAGTTATTGATAACAAAATTATATAAAATATTTGTTGCTTAAAGATTTATAATAGCGCTTGTTTTGAGGATGTTTTTGATCATTGCCCATACCATTCTCACTAAAGTGGCATACAAAACTACAAAAGTACTAAGCTGAATAAAATAAAACATTTCATTGTGAAATTAACTTTCTATTTTCATTTTGATTGTTTAATACTATTCTTGCTACTATTTGGTACTATTCATATAATAGTAGTATCATTTACCACTCCCCGTAAATGTAGGATTTTCAATTTCATCAAATTCGCAGTTGATTATGAGACTAAACATTAACATCCAAGTATCATGGCTAAGAAAGATAATTACCTTGTTTCTAAACCTTATAATGGATGGACGATCTCCTAGCAGGCAAGGAGTTAATTTTCTTTGCAATGGTTAAAAAGAAGACCCTCTTCCATTTTGATCCTTGTTATTTACTTTGACATGTGGAATTATTAATTCTCTTATTTAGATATTGAAAAATGAAAAAATTGCATGTGCGGGAACGAGGATAACTTATGTTTACGAAATTCTAAAAAAAGCTCATAATCATGTTGTTATTTAATGTTGTTGTCATATAATTGAAATATTATATGTATAATAGTTGATTTTTTTTAGGTAAAAGGGAGTTACCTTGGTAATTACCTTGGTAAACTTGTATCATAGCTGATTTGTTAAGTTAAAAAAGTAGAAGCAAATCAAGGGCTTTTGGCCTTTCTCACAATATAGAGGAGTCCATCGAGCAAGAGACCGTGAATCCGATGTTCAATTAAAGTTGATAATTCGCAACCAGACCGATTCACGATCGACTGTTTATGTATAATGTGAGTCATACACTACTTACTAAGCATAGTGAGTATATTATATAGATGTAGATGTAACGTAGGTGTTAGATTGTATGTTTTCCGTTCTAAAAACATAACTAAAAAAAGATGGTGTGTAAGGCTCTCTCCAATGGAGTACTCCAAAACACATTTTACTTCATATACGGAAATTTGGAGGATAAATTTTGAACAATACCCTCTCCAATGGATATTCCAAATATAGCATTGAAATTTTTCTCCATATTTGAAGGATTTCTACCTATCATCCAAAACCACTTTATCATTATAATCTATTATTCTAATGAACTTAATAACATTTAGATATTTATATTATATATTGATATTGATTACTATTAGTCACTAGTAAGTGTCATATCAAAATACCTATTGCATAGAGAATATTGATTAAAAAATATATTCCAACATTACATAGAAAAACTACAACTTTACCCAAAAAAAACTACAACTAAATAAAACTACGATTACAATATGATATATGTTAAAGAAACTAAAACTTAGGAACATAACCGTCATTTTCTTCTTTGTCAAAAAAATAACTTAAGAATCCAACGAGTCAACTCTTTGATGTATTTGTTGCTTGACATAAGCAAATTAGAGATAAAAATATCCACTTTGAACTTCAAAATGCACTTATCGAGCATCTATGGGATCGAGACGGTAACATAGGAATAGAATATAATGTTGTAGTATATAATGCTTGTAGTTTGTATTTAATTTCATTTGTTATTTATAAACTTTAACAAGTATTAAAATGTCAATCTTTTTTTTCTTATTAAATGATATATTATTGTATAAAAGTTAGATTAATTTAGTATAAAATTTTTTGGAGTTCGAGATTTTGGAATTGCATGGTTGGAGAAGAAAATTTTTAAAGGAGAATATTTCAAAAAGATGTATTTTTTTCTTCATATTTGAAGATAGAAAAATGAAGATTTGAAGGATATCATTGGATATGACTTGACCTGAAAAGGGGAAAAAGAAATGAATACCACGAACCCAAATCGAAATCGAAATCGAAATCGAAATTAGAAAACCATGGAAAGATGTGATGGAGAGAGGAGAAGGCAAGTAGCAGAAAGGTTCCAAATTGGACAGAGTTTAGTGATGGGCATACATCTCTACACAAAAACAACTATAAAGTAATTACACGTTGCAGACATCGAGTGGTTCATAAGTCACCATCAGATTACCAAACAAAAGATAACACTGACGTCAACCAACGATGCCCACATGGGAAATTGGGAATCACTTTTCTTTTTGAATTGTTATTTAATTAATTAATTTTAATTTTATTTATTATTCTTCTGCCTAGCATTTTTGTAACAAGAGTTTATTCTACTATTGCTATTTGTTCTTTTATGATTATTGATCTTGTATTTCACATCTAAAAAACGACAGTTTAAATATTAAGATGTGATGGTTCTCGTTGGCTGCATTAATAAAATGAAATAAGCAACGGCTAATAAATTAAATCAGTAAAACACAAAAGGCAGTCGGTAGTTGAATACATACAGTGTAAATCAATAAAAAACAAAAGACGTCGGTAGTTGAATACAAAGTTAAGTTTAACATAATATATCGAACTAACATCTTATTATTGTAATTAAGTTTTAATATGTCAATCAAATCATTTAATTTTGGTAAATTTTAAAAGAAGATCTTAACTTATTAAAAATAATTTTTTTAATTAACTACTCACTTACATATAAAAAGAAATTTAATTCATTAATTAATATATTATTCAAATCGATCTCCATTGTTTGCTTTATTAATTCATTTAGGAGGATTAAAATTATTTAAAAATGTTAATATAGACTTAAAATAATTAACTTTTTTACTAACTTGATTTGAAAAACTTTTACTCCGTAATTTTTTTTAATATCTACTTATATAAATCCATGTACATAAAGTAATATTATTATGAATCCAACTAAATGTTTAATATACATATTAACTTACACACATTATTATTAAAAACAAGATAGTAAATACAAAATTTCATATTAAAAATCAACGGATCGTGTGTATATACGGGTTTAATGTGTAGTATATAAATAAAAGAATCTTTGATTTTTCTATTATTTGAAACGGCATTTTATTATATTCTAATGATCAAGCATAATATTTATACCTGAGTGCAAGATGGGTTGAGTCGATTCGTTACTCTCCGCGACTTGCGTCAGGACCCGTTAGAGTGTATCGAACGAAACTAAGGGTGACAAGAATCGGTAGCGAGGAGATGAATAGTGATCTCCTCTGGATGATGAAGGTGTAAGTGTGAGATGTGTGGGTATATTTTATGAGGTGTTAGGAAATGAAATACTGTTCATACCCTTGTATTTATAGTGGAACTTGCTCACCTTGGTGAGCAAGTTAGCCACGTGTCATCATCTCATAGCTTTGATCGTACGGTTGACTCACCATCTTGATGGGTACTGTTCATCGTACGGTTGAGTCACCATCTCATGGTTCTAATCGTACGGCTGAATCACCATCTAGTGGTATTGTTCATCGTACGGTCAGCTCATCATCTTGGTGGTACTGATCATACGGTTGTGATTGATACTTCCTGTTCGTGGGTCCCTGTGGTGACGTGGACCAATGGTGTGGCTGGATGGGGATCATTGTCGGCCACTAGAGAGACAACCACTAACATAGGTGGAATCCGTTATAAGGTTGTCTCCTAACATAAAACAAGGACTTATCTTAGTGGGTTTATGCTGTTGGCTTGGGCCTTATGAGTTTGGGCTTCCTGTCCAGGAGACTCCCTGTTCAGAGGTCTTCCTGTCAACAAGGTATCCTATTTTAATAGGCCTTCTTGTGGATTTTGTCCGCTTGTGAGATGGGATTCTCTGTCAGAAAGGTCTCCTGTTTAATGAGCCCCATGTGGATTTGGTCCGCCTGTAAGATGGGCTTCCCTGTTTCATTTGCGGGGGTCATTAAGAATGGTAGACGATTAAGTCCCCCCAGTTTAGTTTGCTGGTATCTAAACCAGGTAACTAAACTAAAGCCTTGTTTTTCAGGGAAGCAAACTTCAGGAGACTTTTTGATTTTGGCCGATTATTCCCATATCTTGAATTTTAACAAGGAAATAACAGTCAAAGGATAAGGGAGATCAGCGTTACAGGGAGGATGTGGCTAATTTGTAGCCATGCATTGCTGACTGATGGCGTTCCATCACTGTGTCAGAGCATTAAATGCTCTGGGCATTTGAACGTATGGGGGTTTGTGCAAGCGACGTCAAAGGCGCGTGTGGCATTTACTCCTATAGCTTACCATGCGCCCTTCCTGGGATTGTGACACGTGTACGACGCAGATCAAAGCCCACAGGCCCACGGCCCATGGCGGTTACTTTCTTTCCCTATAAATAGGGTCTTCGTGCCTTCATTTTCACTTTACGTTCTCTTGCTTCCACTCTCGCTCTTCTTCTCTTTCTCCGTGTGATTCCAACATTCAAGTTACGTTTCCGGCTACGACGTAAGTTTGTTTTCTTGCATTTCGTACTTTGTTGTTTCATTTTTCATCTTTCATTTTTCATTTCATTTATCTGTTTACCATGGAACCATCGCACCCAGCCACCACCTCTATTGTTTCCGGCCCTATGGCCAAGGTCACCGCTCAATTTTTCAGTGGTACGGTAGATTGTGTACAGAGTATTATAGACCGTGACTATCTTTTAGAGCTTTCTTCTTTATACCCCTGTATAGATTTATTTGAGGCCATTGCGCCCCTTCCGACGCAACGTGCGCATAAACCTCCTGCGGGAAAGGTAACCGTTTATTCCCACTGGTTCGCCACCAGTAACTTTAGACTCCCTCCCACGCCTTTCTTGATTTCTCTTCTAGAGTATTACGGTATAGGTTTCTCCCAATTTCACCCTTTAGGGCTCTAGAAAATCGTGATGTTTGAGATATATTGTCGACTGCACAGGAAGGAGCCTACTCTCCTGTATTTTTCTTCGCAGTTTACTCTGACCAACTCCCTGGAGAGTTGGTTTTCTGTTGCCAAGCGTTCAGGATGCAACACGAATTTCTGCGGGCCTAGGGCTGATGGCCTGCGCGGGTGGAAGGAGAGATTTTTCTTCGTTGATGCCGGGATACTTCCAGCCGACAAGAAGAGTTTGTTTAGGTGGGTGAACCCCCAAGACTGGGTTTTACGACTAGGTCTAGTAAAAAATTCCGTTCAGGAGGTTAGTGATTTGAATCCTGAAGTGGATCAGGATTTCTTCCGATTGCTGAAGCGGGGCGGTGTCGTCATGAGACCGTATCCCGACTCTGTCCTTGCTATGGCTAACATGAGCCGAAATTGGAATAGTCCCTGCAGGATCCTGATTTGTACATACAAAAATAAAGGTAGGTGGTGGTGGCAGCAAGGTGGTTCTTTTTTTTTTTTTTAAAACATTTGGTGTTCTGTCTAAAACTTTATCTGTTTTTGTTTTGACTTTCAGTGATGGATTTCAATAGTTTCCTGGCTGCCGATGATTTGACTGGTGTGGAGATTGGTCACACGTCTGCGGATAATATTCCCACCAACCCTGATGGCACCTCCCTGCCCACGCTTTCTCCGTGGTCCGAGAACCCCCCATACTACATAAAGGTGGATGATCTTGGAGAAACGGCCAGAAAGAAGAAAAAGGCCGCTGGTGGTGGGAAGAAAAAGAAGAAAGTGAGTCGTCCTGCCAGGGAGATAACCCTAGAGGCTGGTGGTCAGGACGCTGGTGGTTCAGAAGCTGCGAACCCAATTTCCTCGTCTCATCCTACGCTAGGGCTTAGGGATGAGACTACCGGTAAGCTGATTTTTATTTTCTTTTTTTGAATTTTATACTTAGTCAAATTCTGACCCAATCGTTCGCTTTGTAGATGAGGAGGGTGAGACAAATACCCTTAGGAAGAGGAGGAGAATTCAATTTTCGACCGGCGAGGACTCCTCCTCCAGGCTCCAGGGGACCAGCAGCTCCAGCTTCTCCTTTCCAGATATGGATGTGGATGAGGACAAAGACGCTGCTGACTTTTTGGGGGGTGCTCGGGGTCCCATATCTCTAAGGCCCGAGTCTGATATGGGTGATTCCCCTATTTTTGCTCCCAGGTGGGGTTTCCAGGACGACAACCCGGGATGTGACCTCTAGTCCTGCAAGGACTATGTCATGCATGCGATGCCTCCGGCCATTGAACAAAAGATGGCTTTACTAAATGCTCGCCAGAGCATCAATCGTGGCATCAAGGCCACGTTTGATTCCTTCATGTGGGGCATCAATACCCTGAGGACTGCCGATCATTTTGAAATGCTTAGCAGGAAGCTAGGGCTCGCCTTGAAGGAAGAAAGGGCTAAGGTGGCCCAGGAGAGGGAGGCCTTTGAGAAATTCAAGGCTGACCATGCTGCTGAGCTGGCCAAGGTTGACCAGATGGCTACTGAGGTCGAGTCCTGAGGTCCCAACTTTCTGAGCAGGTATTATATCTTTCATGACTTAGTAATTTACTTTCTTTCTTTATTCCTGTTGTTTCATACTAATCTGCGATTTTCTTTTCAGGCTAAAACTAATGCTGAGATGGAGGCTTCCCTGCAGCAGAGCGGGCTGGAGCTAAATGTTGCCAACCTTGCGAAGGATGAGGCGCTGGCTGCTAGGGATAAGGTTGCAGCTGAAAGGGATCAGGCTATCGCTGAGAAAAATGGCGCAGTTGCAGAGAAGAAAACTTTGCAAGCCGGTCTCCCTGACCTGATCATCACTTCGATGGGCTGCCCTGGGATCTTAAATCCTTTCAGCAGGCTTGTCCAATGTGTCAGGGGTCAAGGTAGACATGAAACGGCTTCCCTGGCAACGCAATTCCTGAACCCCCTTCCTGAGGCATTGGCAAGTAGGATCGATCCAGAGATAGGGAATAAACTAGAGGCTGCCAAAGCTACCCGGAAGAATCTATCTACCTCTCCCTTTCTGGAAAAGCTAGTTGAAGACCTAGACATGCCTGCGGAGGCTATTTTGGCCTTAAAGCCTTAGCCTGCTCTTTCCTTTCTCTTTTGTAAACATTCTGTAAACACTTTGTATTGACCGTGTATCTGAATATTTGTGGCAATGTATATAAGTGCTTTTGTTGCATTATATTTTATCTTTTGTGTTTGATTTCTTTGAGTACTCGCTTTATAATTTTCATATTACCTGTATCTTTTCTTTATACTTGTTTGGTGGTTATGACATGGCAAATTCTAGTTTGCCTGCTGTGCAGGGATGATCAGCTAGCAAGCCTATTGACGAATGCTTGTGTCATTCCTGCCTTGGTCTGATTCAATACTTTGCCAACCTATTGGTTGAGGTGAATCTCTACCAGGGATAGGGCTAGAATTCACCTTCCACTATGACAGGACCGCCACTCCCGCTTGCCATTTCAGTTGATTTTGTCAACTAAGTGCAGGGAGTATGGCATTGTGGAGTTTCATTGTTTGGCTCCGACCCATTAGATGGTCCTGTGCATATGAAATACCCTACAAGGGGATATGTCCCTGGCACTTTGTAATAATTTTGACAAAAATAGATAACAAATTGGCATGAACAACTAAGTTTTATTGATAAAGTGATTCAACAAAACATGCCGATCAGGAGGGGTGATCAGGCCCTCCTGGGCTTACAGATAGTTGTTCATATGTAGCATTTTTTTAGATTTGTGGCGTGCCAAGTGTGGGGAACAGGAGTACTGTAACACCCCCAAAATTCGTTGATTTAGTTTAGCGGAAGCATTTAGTTAAGTATGGGGAGTGCCACAATATACAGTGCATACATACGTATCAGAGCATATGATTACAACAGAACAAATATGTTAAGATGCCAAAGTATTAGTTACAAAGTTTACGATTCCTCGAATCGTACAAGTTAAAAGTATTAAGTTTACAAAAGTAGATTTCGTAAATATCACTAAAATCACTTTAGTTATACAAAAGAAATCCAGTTGTCAAAAATTGGCATCCTATTCCTTCGTGGGTCGCCTATGTTCCATGTGTGCATGTCGTCTTACATGCAGCTAATTCCCTGAAAAACATAGTAAAAGTCAACAACAAGGTTGAGTGAATTCACAGGTTTTATGTTTACAATTATAGTTGGTTGTTTCAAAGCGTTCACAAATAGTTATCGTCATCACGATCAAATAAAGTTTCGTGGAGTGTTATCCAATGCGTACGTTTAGTGGGATGTAGCCCAAAGATGTAGTTACGTGGGATGTTACCCAAAATATAGTTTAAGATTCGTAGGAAAGCTGTATCCTATTATTAATTGTAGGAATGTCAGTATCCTGATAGTTATTCGTAGGAATGTCAGTATCCTAATAGTTGTTCGTAGGAATGTCAGTATCCTAATACTTGTTCGTAGGAATGTCAGTATCCTAATAGTTGTTTGTAGGAATGTCAGTATCCTAATAGTTGTTAACAGATCCATGTCAGTAGGATCGAGTACCCATGTCAGTAGGGTTCACCTAGTGGGGAGTGTCAGTGTCCCCTGTTCAACAAGTATAACGGATCCATGTCAGAAGGATCTAGTACCCATGTCAGTAGGGTTCAAATAGTAGGGAGTGTCAGTGTCCCTTAATCCATGTCAGTAGGATCTGGTCCATGTCAGAAGGACCTATTAGTTACCCAATCAGTTTCGTAGAAGCGTTGCTGGTTGTTCTCCAGCGTTTCCAAAACAAGTTTAATACGTTTGCAGTGTTTGTAGTATGAAAACGTTTATTCATAAATGTCAGTTTGTGTAACAGTTTAACAGTTCAATGTACTCTAATTGTTCGAGTAAATCAGTATACAATCATGTAACGTTTGACTATGTTTTCCACCCCTAGTTGAAAGCAGTAAAACAGTTAAAATGTAGGGGCTGTGAACTCACCTGTTGAGTTAAGTAATGTGCGAGTGCTAGCAAAGCCTAAAGCCCAAGTATAGTCCAAAATCTCCTAACGCCCTAAACGTATGAGATTTGATAAGTATGTGGATGTCTTAGTTTGACCATCCATGTTAGTGTTCGTTCAACCAAATTATGTCCAAAGTGTTTGTTTGTCGTTTAAGTTTGTAGTTTTAGAAATGTATACGACTCGTTCGTAGCGGTTTGTAATAATAATTTCCGAAAACATTATTATATTCGTTTCGTTTTATACTTAGCAAAAGTATATACTTTTGTATGTCAATCATCGTTGTAAAAAGTGTAGTTGTCGTTACGCGAAATGTCGAATCGTTGGGTAATACTCAGTTCGCAGGGCAGAACTTCAGTTCGCAAGCTAGGTCAGTTCGGCTCGCTCGTTCGACTCGCAAGCTCAGCTCGCAAGGGTTCAATTCGCATCTCGGTTCGGTTCGCAGCTCGATTCAGTTGGCAGCTCGGTTCGGCTCGCAGCTCGGTTCGTAGCTCGGTTTGGTTCGCATCGCGAGTTCGGTTCGGGTCGCATCGCGAGCTCGGTTCGCAGCTCGGCTCGGTTCGCAGGAAGAACAGATCTCAGCTCGCAGAACGAGCTGCTCGTATTTTTAACTTTAAAAACACATTTTGAAGTCAGTTTGGACATAATAAGTTGATAGAACACTAAAACATGATGTATTAAGTATTGCAAACACGAAAATCAAAGGAAATAGCAAAATCTAAGAGTTTGCGGGATTGTCGGGTTCTTACAAGGTTATCGCATGAGGAATCCGAGAAGATGGTTGTGTAGCTTTCGTCGTGGTGATCGTTTTTCTCTAAATGAGCTCGGTGATTTATTGCGTTTTTGTAGTAGTTTTTGTGTGATTTTTGGTGGTTTTTAGAGAGAAGATGGAGAGAAAATGGAGGTAGAGAGAGAGTGGAAAAATGAAAAATGAAAGGAAAGTGAGGTGGGGGTGAGGGTGGGGGCCGGTTTTGGTGGTCCAAAATGGGGAGGGGACTTTATCCCAATCTTGTGGTATTTTACCCGTGTTCATTTACCCGACCGTTAAATGTTAAAATGTTTTTAAACGATAGGTTTTTAAATATGTTTTCGATTATACTTTTGGTTTAAAACAATTTAGTTGAGTAATAAAATTATAACTTTGTTTTATTTTTAGTTTTACAAATGGGTTTCGAGTTGTTTCAGTTGTACGAAATAAATGTTATTTGCAACAAAATAGATTGTAAATATTATCAACATAATATTTAATAAATTAATAACGTTATTTAATAATTTCATATTATCAAATAATTTGTTCACCAACGATCGTATATTTTGTAGTGTTTGTTCCGAATGTTTTGTACGCAATCGTACTAATTACAAAATATGTAATACTACGTGTATTAACTAGTTGGGCTTTGCTAGACTTACCTCTAAAAGTAGTTGTGAATTCACTCAAGTAGGGAATTAGCCTAATAATGCAAGTGTTTAGCGTATGTAATCGTGTTTAAATTTGCGGGGTGTCACAAGTACTGTCTGGGTGAACCAGGGAATAAGCTCCATTGCCGTGTGCTTCTGCAACTTGATAGTGTCCCTCCCAGTTCTGTCCGAGCTTTCCAGTATCTTCCGCCCTGGAGGCCTCGTTTCTCCTCCATACATAGTCTCCTGCTTTATACTCCCTGCATTGTACCTTCCTGTTGTAGTACCTGGCCATTTTGTGTTTGTTCCTTGCCTACTGGACAGCTGCCATTTCCTTGATTTCTTCTGCAAAGTTGAGATTTTCCTTCAAGGACACCAGATTAGCCTCCTCATCAAACTGTAGTACCCTTTCTATTGGAACACTTATTTCTGCAGGGATGACCGCCTCTGTCCCATAGACCAAGCTAAAGGGAGTTACCCATGTACTACTTTCCTTTGGCATTGTGCGGAGAACCCACAACATATTAGGCAGTTCATCGATCCACCCTGTTCTAGATTTGCCTAGCCTTACCTTGATTCCGGCAACAATGTCTCTGTTCGTGACTTCCACTTACCCGTTTGCCTGAGGATGGGCAACAGAGATGAATACTTGCTTGATTGACAACTCACTGCACCATGATTTAAATAAATCAGAGGCAAATTGCGTTTCATTGTCACTGACAATCTCATGGGGGATTCCAAACCTTCAAACTATGTTTTCCCATACAAAGTTTACCATTTTCTTTCCTGTTATCTGGGCCACCGGCTTGGCTTCTACCCATTTGGTGAAGTAATCCACAGCTACCACGATGAACTTAACTCCACCGACTCTAGGAGGGAAAGGTCCAACGATGTCAATCCCCCATTTGTAAAATGGCCAGGGGGATGTGACCGTGATAAGGTCATGTTTTGGGGTTCTTGAAATTGGGGCATGGATCTGACAGGACTGACACCTTCTTACCACAGCTAAGGTGTCCTTATGCATAGTTGGCCAGAAGTAACCCTGCCTCATTATTTTTCTAGTGATTGCCCTTGGTCCAGAGTGTAAGCCGCATGATCCTTCGTGTACTTCCCTGATCAACATTTCTGCCTGCTTTGGGCCAACACACCTAAGGTTTGGGCCCAAGAATGACTTCCTGAGTAATTCTGCTTTTTCGATGGATACATAGGTGATTTTACTCTGATTTTTCTCGCGAGGAATCTGTCATCAGGGAGATTTCCATGCAGGAGGTATTCCCTAATCGGGGTCATCCAGTTATCTTCTGTTTCTTCAATGGGACTTACTTCGTTATCCCTGTCAATTGACTTCTATTTCAGAACTTCTACTAGCACTTCTTTTGTCAGGTGGGCGAACGTCAGGGATGCCAATTTACTTAACACATCAGCTTTTTTGTTCTGGCTCCTTGGTACTTGATCAATTTTAAATGTTCAAACTTCTTGATCATCCCCTGAGCAATTTCCAGGTATTTTTTCATTGCTGATTCTTTTGCTTCAAAACTTCCATTTACTTGGTTGGCCACCAACTGTGAATCAACGAACACTTGGAGAGAAACAATGTTCATTTGCCCAGCTATCTTCGGGCCTGCAATTAGAGTTTCATATTCGGCCTCGTTGTTTGTGACTGGGAAATCAAATCTCAGGGCGTATGTGTGTTCTTCCCCGGCTAGGCTTGTAAGTATCAAACCAGCCCCTGAGCCCCCAGAGCTCGCTGCACCATCAGTATATAGCTCCCAAATATCCTGAACGGGAGTGCTGGTGGTCAAGGAGTTCTTTCCTTCACATTCCTTGGGTAACTTAGCCAAGAAGTCTGCCATAATTTGGCCCTTTACTGCATTTCTTGGGCAAAATTTAATTTCATGTTCCCCCAATTCTATTGCCCACTTGGCCAATCTTCCCGATTTTTCAGGCTTTTGTAGCACCTGCTTAATTGGTTGATCTGTGAGTACTATTATCTGATGCGCTTGGAAATATCGACGCAGGCGCCACGCTGAGTGCACCAAGGCCAATATGAGTTTCTCGATAGGCGAATAATTCAATTATGTTGGTTGGAGGGCTTTGCTAACAAAATACACAGCTTACCGCGAAATTAGATGCTGCCAGGTACAGGGTGAGGGCTTCTCCTGGGATTGGCGCTGTTAGGGTAGGGAGTTTTGCCATGACCTCTTTGATTTCTTGAAAGGCCTTCTCCGCCTGCCCAGTCCATTGGAAATCTTTTTTTATCTTTAACGCCTTTTAGGGTTGCAAAGAATGGCAATGATCTTTCTGCTGCCTTTGACAGGAAACGAGCCAAGGCGGCCAACTTCCCTGATAAGCTTTGTACGTCCTGTTTTGTTTTTGGGGATGGCATATTAGTTATCACCTGAACTTTATCTGGGTTTGCCTGAAAACCCCCTGTGGTAATTAAATGCCCCGGAAACGTTCCTTCTTCCATTCCGAAAGAGCACTTAGAAGGATTGAGTTTCATATTAATTCCCCTGAGTGTGGCAAATGTTTCTGAGATGTCGTCTAACATGCTGGCCTCTGTTTTGCTTTTAATCACCAAGTCATCTATGTAGGCCTCAACATTCCTGCCAATTTGATTCTTGAAAGCGGAGTCAATTACATGCTGGTATGTCTCTCCTGCATTTTTGAGACTGAAAGGCATTTTTTTGTAACAAAAGATTCCCTGATTGGTGTGAAAAGCTGTTTTATCTTTATCATTTTCAGCCATTTGGATTTGGTGATAGCCTTTGTAGGCGTCCAGGAAACATTTCAACCTGTACCCTGCGAGTGATTCGACCTTCCAGGCTATCTCAGGCAAAGGGTAGTTGTCCTTTGGGCAGGCCTTGTTTAAGTCAGAATAATCGACGCACATCCTCCATGTGCCATTTGATTTCTTTACCATAACTGGGTTGGCGACCCATGTTTGATATTTGACCTCCCTGAGTATACCAGCAGCGACCAAATCTTCTACTTCCTTCTGTAGGAGGGCACTTCTTTCAGGCGCCATTCCCCTTTTCTTCTGTCTCGAGTGTGTGACAGAGGCCTTTGTGTTCAGGGAGTGTTCTGCTATGCTTCTTGGCACTCCTGTCATGTTTGCTGGTTTAAAAGCAAATACATCCTGATTTTCAATCAGTAGTGCCTTTAACTGTTGCTTTATCCGGGAGGGTAACTTTTTGCCAATACTGACCATTTGATCAGGGAAATCTTGATTTATTATGATTTCTTCCCATTCTTTATCCGCTTTAGGTGGACTCCCTGATTCTGGTGTTTAGTTTACTTGTGAGCAATTAATTTGCATAAGTCTATCCGCGTGCACCGTTGCTATGCCTTCTGGTGTGGGAAATCGTACCATACCATGGATTGTTGAGGTTACAGCCCCGAATTGTAACATGGCTGTTCTTCTAAGTATGGCATTATACTTAGATGGTGAGCGAACGATTACAAAATCAAGCATAGCTGTTCTGTAACGTGGATAAGCCCCCAGTGTAACTTCGAGCTTGATCTTTCCTAGTGGCCAATTTTTTTCCCCTGAGATGCCAACTAGTGGTTGCAGGAATTCCTCTCTTCGAATTTTAACATGCTCTGGAAGCTGTTAAAAGCAGTGCTCATACATAATCTCCGTGTAACTACCACTGTCCATGTACACCCTGTTAACCTGGAAATTTGCTATTCTAGCCGTTATTTCCAGTGGTTCAGCGGATGGATCTACTCTGTGAATGGCAGGGAATCTTATCTCCTGCAATTCCCACAGCTCGACTTTCTCTATCTTTCTTTTTTGTCTTGGAGCCAGGGGACTGATCATAAGTATGACTGCGTCAG